>JANHMN010000003.1:24667833-24686788 GCA_030674055.1 Rhabdomys pumilio | reverse complement strand
AGAGAGAGAGAGAGAGAGAGAGAGAGAGAGAGAGAGAGAGAGAGAGAGAGAGAGTACACAGGCATATGTAGAGGTCAGAGGACACTTTATGAGTCCGCTTGCTTCTTTTACTTTATGGGTGCCTCAGATCAAACTCAAGTCACCAGACTTGGCTAAAAACATCTTCATCTGCTTAACCATTTTACTGGCCCACTTTTTTTTTAAGCAAAGAGATCATTTTCCCAAAGGAAGTCTCATGCATCTCCCCCACCTCCCAACATGCTCAGGACACACTGTGGTTTTATTAGCATTTATTTATTTTGTCAGCTCATATTTATACAGTAGAATATCAGCCGCAGAAACAAAGAAGGGGAAACCCCACTTCTTTTTTGGGGGGGTATTATATTTACATTTCAGATTTTATCCCCTTACCCCACTTCCTCCCACCACCCAGAAACCTCCTATACCATCCCCCCTCCTCACGCTTCTATGGGGCTGTGTCCCCGCCTACCCACCGCCCCCACTACCCCCTCCCCACCCTCATATTCCCCCCTACACTCTATGTTAGTTTTTCACGGGACCAAGAATCTCCTCTCCCACCTATGCCCGACAAGGCCATCTTCCCCTACATATACAGCTGGAGTCATGGGTCCCTCCCCATGTGCTCTCAGGCTGGTGGAAACCCCACTTCTTAAGTGGGGCTGTGGGGAGGGTTGCTGTAGTTTATTTGGGGATTTCTGCCAGACATCTGCTGCATGGATGCAGGTAAGCACCTCAAACTGTTCACATTACACAACAGCCTGCAGAACAATGCCAGGAAATATCACCCAGTTCCAACAATCTCCTGAGGGAAATGGTTTCGTGGATTCTGGACTCATGGGCAGCATTTAATAATGATCCAGATTGCCTGTCACAAATACAACGGCCATGGGAGAAATGCCGGAAACACATGCACATCTCAGGTTGCGAAACAATGGCAAGAAATGTCACACTGTGCTTTATTATTCAGCCATTGTGCCTTAATGTTAAACAGCGTACATCAGGCAGACATGCTGCAGGCTGTGCAGCATCTGCATAAGAGCAGACTAACGGAATAACGAACACAGACACAGTGTTCTTGAGAGTGGGAACACCCGGGCAAGGACTGAAAATTAAATATAGAGCCAAGGACCTCTTCCTTATCTAAAATGTGTATGTGTGTGCTTGTGTGTGTGTGGTGTCTGGGTGTACTGTGTAAGTGTGTGTGTGATGTGTGTCTAGGGGGTGTGTGTGGTCTATGTATGTATGTGCATGTGTGTGTAGTATGTGTGACTATGTGTGGTGTGTGTGTGTGTGTGTGTGTGTCTGTGTCTCTGTCTGTGTTGGGGTGGGTGGCCATGCCATGACTGTCACATGGAGGCCCTTCCGCTACAGAGACCTGGGGATCAAACTCATGGGGTTCAGGCTCCGAAGCCCTCAAGGGCTAAACTGGCTTCATCATCTCTCCAGCCTATAGAGCTACAGGCTTCTTGACCAGATCTGAGGCTAGAGGACTGAGTGAATTTGATGATTGCAGGGCTACAGTGTCCAAACGCAAACAAAAAGATACAAGGGGTTCTTTATATTATAAGATAATAGAAAAGCCGGGCAGTGGTGACACACGCCTTTAATCCCAGCACTTGGGAGGCAGAGACAGGCAGATTTCTGAGTTCGAGGACAGCCTGGTCTACAGAGTGAGTTCCAGGACAGCCAGGGCTACACAGAGAAACCCTGTCTCGAAAAACCAAAAAAAAAAAAAAAAAAAAGTAAAAAATACTGAAAACAAATTAAAAAAAAAAGATAATAGAAAAATCATATAGGCATAGGTGGTGCAAGCTTGTAATTACTATCCAAGGGGTATTGAGGCAGGAGGATCATGAGCTAAATAAAGGCCAGCCTTGGGTACATAGTAAGTTCCAGACCAACATAGGCTGCATAGCAAGACTTGATCTCAAAACATTAAATGTTTTATTACACAAATTACATTTGTGAAATGCAATTCACCTGGAGCCCTCTCAGATCCTTGAAGTAGTGGAAGCTTGTAGGTGCCCCAAAGAGACCTTCTCTCCACCATCCACGACTGGATTCCATGGTACTTGTTATTCAGAAGGGGTAGGTGCCACACATGGGAATGAACAGGGAGAAGAGATAATAAAAACCCAGTGCAGATTGACTTCCTCAACCTGGATCAGACTTTGGGGAGTCTAATAACTTATTTAAGCCCAGTATCAACTGGAAAAAGGTTTCCTGGTGTAATACAACCCCTGTTGCACAAGGAAGCATATTTACATTGAAACCCAGCTCAGGGTGCATGTCACTCCTTCCAAGAAGATGGGCTCTAGACATAGGCTACCGTACTAGCTTAAGGGCCTAAGTAAGGGTGGCCTGGTCTTGATCACACAGATAGTGCAGAGGTCATCTAGGCTATTAGCCACCTCTGGTCCTAGTCGTGGGAGCTTAATACAGCCTGGACCAACAGATAACACAGATCACAGCTTCCAGTTCTCAGCTTCCTGCACAGGACAGGTTTATCATCTTTCCCATTGGAGAGGCAGCCCTGTGTACTTAACATTCCTGGGATTCTCTGGAGCTCTGTGGGCTGAAGACCTTCATACAATGATGCTCCCGATGCTTTCCCTCCTCCTCCTCCTCACATGATACAGAGTTGAGGACTCGTTATTTATTGAGAGAGTACCATGTAGCCCAAACTGACCTCAAACTTGCTATACAGCCAAGGCTGGCCTCAAACTCTTGATCTCTTGCTTCCACATCTCAAGTGCTGAGATTCCATGGGCCATCATGGCTGGTTTAGTCTCTCTCTCTCTTTCTCTCTCTCTCTCTTTTTCTCTCTCAATGGAAAGTCAACCCCCCACTTTAAAAAAAAAGAGTGTGTCTCTCCCCTACAAGTCATGATTCCTGGAATTTAATTTGGGGAGACCTACATGCTTACCAAGGTGCCAATCAGAGTTGAAGGGTCTCACCCCTGACCCTCCTTTCAGTGAGAAAGAGTCACCATGTACTGAACAGCCATAGCTTTTTTCAGGACACATGCAGAACAGCAAGGTCCTCAGTGCCATGGTGGGCAGCCAGTGTGTCAACCGTGGTTCACGAACTGTCTTCCACTTGAAGTCCGGCAATGGTGCCTGGAGAATAGTGAGCAGTTCCGTGCAAGGGTCTTCCGTCATGACAGGTTCTTCCGGAGTCAGCTCCAGTTTTGGCAAGTCTAGCAAAACACTTTCAAAAGCTTGCCATTATGGATCTTCTGTTCAAGCAATGGCTAGCAGGCACCTGTCCCCTCTGCTGTCTCTATGGCAACAGTCACATGCACTGTCTTGGCTTTGGTTCCCTCTGTGGAGCTGGTCCTGCTGGCCTCAAAGTTGCTAGAAGTCTTCTACAAGTCTCTGGGACCTTTCTCAGTCAGAAGTTACTCTCCTTCGCTCAAGCAATACCCCCCCCATACATACACACACATACACTTTCATGTTCCTTGCACAGTCTCAAACATTACCCACAATTCCTCAAATACAGAATTAGAGTCATGAGGGTAAGGCTAAGAATCATCGACTGTATGTCCTGCACCGGGCAAGTTGTCAATGCCAAGGAGATTTTTGATGATGGAATGAATAAAAGTTCACACTCAATCACATATGATCGATCCCTCAACTTTATCAAATTTACTTAAATGAAAACAGATGTATCTGAGTAACACTGCCATCATCGTGAGTGTCACAGACAGAGATTTTTGTCGGCTTTTTCTCCCTTTTTATTCCAAGATCCAAATACCATTCTGGAATATAGTGGGAGTGAAATAGGCATATACAGAGTGAACAACAGCAGCAAAGATGTGACCCGTACTCAACCAGATGTAGCCCACAGGTTAAGGTGTACCAGGCTCAAACCGCAGATACAGCTCATTAACAAAGAGTTTGCCTAGACTCTCCCAGTGAGGGGCCAAGTGCTTGGTTCAGTGACAGAGGGCCTGTGGAGCACACCCAAGGCCCTCCCTCAGTCCTCCAGATTGAGCAGAATAAATCGGCTTTCCTCACAAGGTCAACTATCATGTCCCACACTCAGGTGATAATCTTTCTGGCTCAAAAGTCACCCATTCACTGGTCTATCACCTCCTATCCACAGACACTCTGTCCCAAAATGCTATGTACCTTCCCGCAGTCACCCCAACCCATTCAGATGACTCCCACCCTCCCTTAGCGCACCCCCCTTACACACTCATACAATTTAACTCACAGCTTCTTATCAGAAGCCTGCTGTCGACGCCGATTTTTCTTGGTTTTCTTCTTGCCCTTCTTTCCTTCTTCAGACTTGTCCTCCTTCTCTGGGTCCTCCAGAGGGGGGACCCCATCCTTCTTGGTGATGCCTTCTTTGTCTGCATTCTCCCCTTGCAGAGTCAGGCAGCACTTCCTGGGAGGTAGCTCTCCGAGACCTAGTGTGGAGGGACACAGCTCCTGACTGAGGATGCGCGCCACATCCTCTCCCGTCCTGCCCTCTCTCCGCAAGAATAAGTTGAGTTTGGTGAGGAATTCGATGTCCTGCCATTTGGGCATATAGACCACTCTCCACGTGCCGCCCTTGCCTTTGATCTGCCTGGGAACCACATCGTAATTGAGGTCCTCTGCCAACCTAATGATAGCTGCCTTGGATCTGTCCTCCTCCAGAAAGGCCTTCCCAGCCACTTCAAACTTGCCCAGCGGTTTGAGGGGAACCCGTATGATGTCTTCAAATTCTTGGTGGCTACAGTCCTCTGGGATCCCCAGGATCATCAAGGACTTGTAACTGTCTACCTCCAAGGCCTTGCAACCATGTTCTAACAATGCAATGTCCTGGACTCCAAATACCATCTTGCCCAACTCCTTGAGGCAGCTGTACGCGCGCTGCTGCGCTGTGGAGCTGCCTTGAGAACCCACAGAAGGATTCAGGATGCTGAGGTCTCTTTCCAAGGGTGATGAGAAAACAAGGCCTCACCGGTGAGGCTACTGGTGGATCCAATTGGTCCAATTCAGTAAAGGAGATCCCCCAGCTATCTGCAGCCTGCCCCCTGCGAGCTCACTCTTGCTAGTGACTCACTAGTGACTCATGTCGCCACAGAATTGGAGTTGGGTGATCCTGGCTCCCAGGTCTTAGGTAAGGCTGCTCCAAGAAGAGTTTGAAGATGCAGCCTTTCCCCGCACTGTCGGTGGCCTTTGGCAATCTCTGTGGACCCGAGGCCGCTGGTCTCCCACCTGCTGCTGCCACCGTCGTGAGTGTCGGGGTGGCGACTAGGCAGGTGGAGTAGGTCGCTTCTTACTGCTGGCCCAGAGGTCGCCCTGTGCCCTGTGACAGAGTTAAAGACCAGGATGTGGCAGTAGTGGCTGCACTTGCTCCGGCAGTGATGTCAGAGCTTCCTTGTGCGCTGTAGCCCTTGCAGTCACTATGGCAACTTCCAGAGCTTCACCTCCGCTATTGGCAGATCCTGCTGCTTTGAAATCAGAGACTAAAGCAAAGACAGGTCATTAGGCAGTGAAGGGTCAGCGTTTCATACCTTTCTCGTTTGAGAAAGGAGAGGATTCCAGGCAGGGTGTGAGCAGGGGCACAGAGAAGATACAAAGTAAGCCTTGGATGAGGCTTGGGTTCAGAAAGTTGGGGTATAGTCAAAGAATAAGGACAAAATCGTTAAGGACGCAGAAGCCAGCTTGAAAGGCAACCACGAGCCAATTCAGAGAATTTGAGCATCACTACAAGGTTTAGTTCTCTCATTCTTTTTGTCCCTGAGATCT
Organism: Rhabdomys pumilio; assembly: GCA_030674055.1. Lineage (NCBI taxonomy): Eukaryota > Metazoa > Chordata > Mammalia > Rodentia > Muridae > Rhabdomys > Rhabdomys pumilio. Next base: position 24,681,020 of record JANHMN010000003.1, on the reverse strand, counting down.
CGTCACCTTAGCTGGTCTCGAATTTGCTATATAGCCAGAACTTTGAACTTCTGATCCTCCTGCCTCCACCTCTCAAGATCCGGGGCTGCTACATGGCTGCACCACGGTGCAAATTCTCTGAATTGGCTCGTGGTTACCTTTCAAGCTGGCTTCTGCGTCCTTAACGATTTTGTCCTTATTCTTTGACTATACCCCAACCAGGCTCCTAGCATGCCAGGCAAGCATCTACCAACTGAGAAACACTCCTGCCTTAGCATCAATGTTAAAAACAACAGATTGTAACAGACAGTAACAAACATTGACACTTCCTGAATAAAATAAGAACAGGCGGGGCCATGTAAATATACACAGGTGGAAAGTTATTTTTAACTATAATAATAATATAATATAATAATATAATAAACTATGTTTATTTTTAAACATCTTTCCTTTTTTAATGTCTTTTTATATATTATGTCTGAGTGTTTTGTCTGTTTGTATGTCTGTGTACCACATGCCTGCCTGGGGCCATGGAGGTCAGATTGAGGACATTGGATCCATTGGAACTGGAATTACAGTTGTGAGCTGACCCTCATGAAAACATCCAACTGAACGCAGATCCTGGGATAAATCAGGAGGTGGACCTGGAGATGGCTCAGTTGTTCAGAACACTAGCTGCTCTTGCGGAGGACCTGGATGTGGGTCCAAGAACCCACAGGGTAGCTCATAAGTACCTGTAGCCAAGGGCAGTATCAAACTCCTTTATTCCTGGTACACAGGAGGAAGAAAGCTTCATCTTTGTGAGTTTAAAGCCACCCTAGTTTACATAGCCAGATCGGCAAAGTAAGTTCCAGTCCAGCAAAGGCTACATACTGAGCCTGGCACTAAATAAACAAATATTAAAAACCTAACTACTTGTCCTGGATAGTGATGGCATCTGCCTTTAATCCCAGCACTCTGGAGGCAAGTGCAGGTGGATCTCTGTGAGTTCAAGGCCAGCCTGGTCTACAATGAGAGTTCTTGGATAGCTAAGAACACAAAGAAATCTTGTCTGGGAAAGAACCCCAATAGTAGTAATAATAAATATTAATTTATTAATTAATAAATAAACCTAACTACTTGTAATTCCAGTTTCAGAGATCTGATGCCTTCCCTGGTCTCTGTGGGCACCCACATAGGTAGATACACACACACACACACACACACACACACACACACACACACACTCAAGTAAAAATAAATATTAAAATATTTTCAAAGTAATTGTACTGAATATAAATTGACTGTTTATGCAACGTGGGAAACATAGTGTGCATCTATTCCTATGAACACACTTCCCTTCTCAAGTTTCAAAGACTCAGGGCTTGGGGCAGGGGTCAGTGGTAGAGCATTTGCTTAATACCTTTCAAGCCCTAGTTTCCATACAGCACACACACAAAAAGAGTATAGGAAGGGACTGGAGAGATGGTTTAGCGGTTAAGAGCACTTCTTTACTGCAGAGGACCCTCAATTCCCAGCACCCAGATGGCATCTCACAACCATCTGTAACTCACATAAAACAAAATATACAAATCCTTTTTAAATTAAGTAAAAAATAAAAGCACATGTACTCATAAAAGAAGAGAGCTGGCTGGGCGGTGGTGGCGCACGCCTTTAATTCCAGTACTTGGGAGGCAGAGGCAGGCGGATTTCTGAGTCCGAGGCCAGCCTGGCCTAAGAGTGAGTTCTAAGACAGTCAGGGCTACACAGAGAAACCCTGTCTCGAAAAACCAAAGAGAGAGAGAGAGAGAGAGAGAGAGAGAGAGAGAGAGAGAGAGAGAGAGACAGCTGGAGAGAAAAGAATCATCTTCAATTCTTTCTATTCAAGCTTTAGTTTTATATTTATGTGCGTGCCACACATGTGCAGGTACACTAGAGAACAAGAAGAAGGCATCGGATCCCCAGAAGCTGCAGCTGTGGGCAGTTGTGAGTTGACTGACATGGATACGGGAACCAAACTTGGGTCCTGGGAAGGAGCAGGGATCGGTTTTTTAGCTGGTGGCCATCTCTCCAAACCCACTCAGCTTCATCTCCATTCATAGCATCATAACCAAGAGATACATTCTCATTCTAAACTAAATACATAAAAATAAAAAAATAAAAAATTTAAACTTAAAAAATAATGCTGACCCCGTAATATTTACTATTGGGATTTTGAGTCCTTGGTGCTTGGCTGCAGGTCCCTGGTTTTATTAGACACATTCCAAACTGAGGAACCAGCAACAGAAAGGTCCATTCATTTGACAGACCAATGCTTACTGAGAAGTCACCTTTCACCAGGCTGAGGGTGCCGTGCTGAGCACACATGAGCATTCAGATAGGACAAACTGTGCATTTAGTAGCCCAGTCTTGTGGTCATGGCAGGCTTGTTCTGTCTGTTTACAGGGTGGGGAGAGGAGAGTTTGTCAGAGAAATATGTGACCCTGGTGTGGAGTGAGTAAAATCTACTGGTCGTGCTCAGCAAGCCTGGAACACATTTTGCTGTCCTTTATAGGGGCAGGAAGTGCTTGGGGGCAGCTGCGGGGTGGGGTGGGGGGCTTCAGTGCAGTTACTCTGGAGGAGTTAGTGCACGAACTTTATTCTTACTCTTTCTAGTGGCTGATGGGTTCATTGTCTTTCCAGATGTACCATCCTCTAACCTCTAGTCATCAGTCACCTCTCCTCCTTGCTAATTCTTACACTGTTAGATCTTATTATTACTTACACTTAGATCTAATTATGAACCACACTTCTTGAACCTTTTACCATATGGTCCAAGGTTGAGATCTCTGTCCATCCTGGAAATACGCAGCCTGCTGTACTGCAGACCACAATTACAGATAATGATGCTTTGTTGGTTCAGTCTACATTGCTATAGCAGACTATCTGAGGCTGCACGCTTATGGAGGAAAGAGGTGTCCTTGTGAAAAAAACTCAAAGGGGGATTCTCACTCAAGTCTCAGGACGGCGCCCACCCAAAAAAAAAAAAAAACTCACAAGAGACCAGCTTGCTGTAAACACATGAGGCAGTGTAATATCAGAGCTCTGGGCCAGTCCATATCTCCATATCTCACATAGGGAATAGAGGGACTGACCAGAGGGCTCTAAGAATTAGGATTTTTATAGCCAAGGGGTGGGGGAAGTGGGAGATTTTTACATGGTACACATGATTGGTTGTTTTACATCAGCAGACTGTACTGGTCTAAGTTAGCATAGTATCTAGTTAAACTTAAATTGCAGTTTCTCGGACCTTGAGAAGACCTCAAAAGGGCAGGGGGAAGGGTTTGGAGGAACACCAGATGGCCCATTACTCATTTGGACATATCTCTGTTCTTCTAAGGATGTCCTTGTATACTTTTTATCTTTCATGGTCAGTCAGTTTCTTTGGATGATTTAATAGGCCTTTGTCTTGTAACTCCACATCTTCTGTAACTAATTAAGTGGCTCAAACCTGCTGACAGGCATTTTTAACTATTTAGGTTAGGGAAAAGGAATCACAGGGCCCTGTTACTTTATTAGTTTGGGCCTATTTCAAAATTTTCTTTCAGTTGTTGTTTGAGACAGAGACTCACTGTATAGGCCAGGTTAACCTGAAACTTGGGATCTGATTACCTTAGCCTACTGAATTCTGGGATTATAGGTACATACAGGGGAGGTTTGGGTTTTTTGTTTGCTTTTTAGTGTTTTGTTTGTTTGTTTGTTTGTTTTGGTTTTGGTTTGTTTGTTTGTTTGTTTTTCAAGACAGGGTTTCTCGGTGTATCTATGGCTGTCCTGGAACTCACTCTGTAGACCAGGCTGGCCTGGAACTCAGAAATCACCCCTCCTCTTTTTGTTTGCTTTTTTTGTTTGTTTGTTTGTTTTTTGTTGACTTACAGTTTGACACACTTGAAGAGCACCTGTTTAGAATCCCCTAATGAGAAGCTATGGGTGTGACTCAGTGGTAGAGCCTCTGCTTAGAATGCGCCCCCACCCCCCACCCCCGGGGAGGAGCTTGTGCATGTGGCTTAATAGTAAAGCATTTACCTGGCTTTCAGAAGAGCCTGAGTTCTAGCTCTAGCACCATACATATAAAAAAGAACTATACCAGGGTCTGGAGAGATGGCTCAGTGGTTAAGAGCACTGACTGCTCTTCCAAGGTCCTGAGTTCAATTCCCAGCAACTACATGGTGGCTCACAACCATCTGTAATGAGATCTGATGCCCTTTTCTGGTGTGTCCAAAGATAGCTACAGTACATTCATATAAATGAAAATAAATCTTTTAAAAAAAGGAACTATATTTAATACTTCACTATTTTATGTAAACCATTAGTATTCTCATGCACAAGCATGCATAGACACACAGATACATGAAAACAAACATGTTTATACTTATGTATCTACACCCAAAACATATATAGTCACATAGGTGCAGACATGTATGTATGTAATGCATGCATATATACATCCATGCATGTATATATATGACCAGAGAGAGATGCATGCTGGTATATACATAAACATTTTTTTCTCCTTTGGAAAGAAAATTATGGTCACTTGGATTTGAGGGTAGATAGGGGATAAGTAGAGGGGGCACCCTGTAATTTTAATTCTGTACTGTTCAAATGTCTAACAACCCATGTTTCTTACTTTAAAATATCTACACGTGCTATTTTGGCAATGAGCTTATGGGTCACTTCTTGTGTTTATCTTGATATGGCTTCTTTTAAAACAAAGACCAAACTGCACAACCTAAAAATAACACGTGTGAGAAGCCGAGACCGCATTATATGTCACAGCCACAGCAAATCTGTCTTCCACTCCCCACCCCCCTCTCTTCAAGTCTGACATAAAACATTTCTCTCCTGTGATTTGTTCTTAGATATCTGTCATCAAATAAGTCACAGAGGGCCTGGCCAGGCCCCACCCCCACCCCCACCAGAGCCTGTGCCTGTGCAGCTGCTGCATGGTGAACATTTCTCCTCATCCAAGAATGTACTGGAGACCTGCCAAGGGTGTCCTCATCCTCGATGATGTAAGACCACTGAAACAGCATGGCATTGTGCAATGGGCGTGAGCGGCTTGCTGCTCTGGGAGAGCTGGAAGTACCCTGGCCAGGATGACTTCCTTTGTAAATAGAAGGAGGTCTTGTACTTCTCAGAAACACACATTTTTGTACTTGAGTTCCCAGCCACACCGCTCAGAGTTCCTCAGGATCTGTGGGAGGGAGCTGAGAGTCAGCCTGTGTCTGAACGCTGGGGTAAGGAAGGGGTTTATTTAACTTATAGAAGGTTAATTTAATTTTTTAAATTGTAATTAATTTATTTAGTTTAATTATTTATTTACTTTTTATTAGCAAATTATTTATTTTTATTTGTTTATTTTTTTAATTATTTAATTTAATAAATTTAATTTAAGTTTTTAATTTAAAAATCACATTTTTCTTATTGAAGACAGGATCTCCAGGCTGGAGAAATGACTGTGCAGTTAAGAGCACATGGGCTGCTCTAGCAAAGGACCTGGGTTCAATTCCCAGAACCCTCATGGCGCTCACAACCGTCTGTGCTGAGGTCTGCCCCGCAGCAAAGCTGTAGCCATTTTGTTCTATACCTGCGAGCTATTTCATATTGTTGTTGTGATATGCCTGCCAGTCATTTTCACAGAAAAATAACATGACTTAGATCAAGGTCATGCTGACCACATACCTTGTTATATTCTGTGTTATGAGGTTTATTAATCTTTAAAAAGTCCACAGCCATCAGCTTCATTTAGAACCTGTCAAACTAAAGGTCGATTTGAACTGTTATGTGTAAAATGGCTTGAGCCGGGCCGACCACTGGGCAGCACTTCAGCGCCTGCGCATGAACTCACTGTGGGTTTTGTGGTTTTAGCCTTTACAAGCTGGTTCTGAGAAAGGATCAGGGTCGTAGCTGTTGAGCTACCAAAGTCTAAGATATGTCTCTGACTGATCAGTCTCAGGATGTGTGTTCAATAAACTGTCTGATTGAGACTGGCATTCATATGGTTTGTGAGACTACTCCTGAACCATAATCTGTAACTCCATCCCAGCAGATTCAGTGTTCTCTTCCAGCCTCTACAGGGACCAGGCATTCATGAACACACTTGCATATTATTATTGATCTGGCTCTTAGGGTTTCAGGTGTGTTTCCATGATCTTTCCAGACCCCTTCCTCATGGCTCCAAATTCTCCCTCTTCCTCATTTACCTCTGCTTCAGATCCCATGCTAGGGAACCCAAGCCCCACCCATCTCTCTTCTGCCCAGTTACAGGTGGCATTTTTATTGGCCAATCAGGGATAACTTGAGGAGCAAGGTTACATAGCATCATTTGATGTAGTGAGGATTTCCTCATCCCTAGGGGCAACCAGACTTTGGAGGCCAGTATTTAGCATACAATGCTTAGCAACAGAGTAAACCTCAACACACAGATTCACTGGGGGAAGGAGGGAACCAACACCTCGTCCTCCGATCTCCATGCTCACACAGTGCCACACAAATGCTTGATCTCTCTCTCTCTCTCTCTCTCTCTCTCTCTCTCTCTCTCTCTCGCTCACACACACACACACACACACACACACACACACACACACACCACCGCCAACAACAACAACAACAACAATAATAATAATAATAATAAATAAAGAAGTTAGGGCTTTACAAAGCCCAACACTATAGCAACTATTCACACAGGAGGCTCAGCCTGGAAGGGAAAGTCACAGGTAGACTCCAGCAGGTGCCACCACAGTCATGTGACACCACTCTATTAGTCATTCACTAATTTTTTGTGAAACTATTGTCCAGAGACCAAAGCTTTTGCATACCCACCGGGTTGGAGGTTGACTCTGTCACAGGAATGAAGCGTGGCAAGGCATGTGCTTTGCAAAAATAGTCCAGAGGGGTTTTCGGTTGTCAGTGTGCCCACAGTAAATGAATTTTTCAAAGTAACCAACCCCCAGGCAAGGATACATCTTCCAAAATAAGGACGCTTTATAGGGATGGCAAATTATTTGCTCAAACGTGTTGGGAAACATGTCTAAGAACTACAGAAAAAAAAAATCTGGCTAATTTAGCCATATTGATGAGTGTGCTTCCATATCTTTTAACTTTTAAAATTTACATTTATTTATGTATCCATTCATTTGTGTGTGTATGTGTATAAAGGGATTGTCAAGCACTCATTCAGAGGTCAAAGGACAATTTCAGGGGTCAGTTCTCTCTTTTCACCATGCTGGGTCCTGGGAATTGAACTCAGGTCATCAGTTTTGGCAGCAAGCACCTTTACCCACTAAACCATCTTGCCTGGTATTACATTTTAACTTTTGTTTGTTGTGATTCCTAACCTTATGATAAGGTGTTTAGCATAAAGTATGATGTGAACTTCAATAAACGTTACCTACATGTGTGAATGGCCCCAGTAGAAGGGCCTTACCTTTTTTTTTTTTTTTTTTTTTTTTTTTTTTTTTTGAAATATAATGTTTGGGGTTGACCAGATGGTTTAGAGGATTTACCAGTAGACCAGGCTGAGTTGGAAGTCACAGAGATCCTCCTTCCTGTCTCCTCAGTGCTAAGATTAGAGTTATGTACCACTACGTCCAGCAGGCTGGCTTTTCTTACTATTGTTGTTGTTGTTTCAATTTATTTTAGTTGCTTATTTTATTTGTATGGGTGTTTTTGCCAGAAGTGTAAAACTGTAGTTGCTGACGCGGATGCTGAAATTGAACCCAAGTTCTTTAGAAAAGCAGCCAGTGCTCTTCATAACTGGGCCACGTCTCCAGCCCAGGGGGGCTGCCCAGGGGGGGTCCCCGGGGCCCCCCCGGGGGGTACCAGCCCCTGTAATGAGGCTCCTGCTTGTTTAATAAGCTATATGTTGATGGGCCTTGGGCTGTACTCATTTTTTGCTTTTTTGCTATTGTTACTTTTGTATTTTAAGCCTGGCCTACATAATGAGACCCTGTCTCTAAACAAACAAACAAACAAATAAATAAACTCACTCTGTGGTGCTTTGGGCTTACTTCCTCTTTTTCTTAAAGTTTCCCTCCCTGCAAAGTGGCTACAAGCCACTATGTGACTAGCCTCCAGTGCTACCAATATCTCCTTTGTCTTGCTCAGGTCAGGTATAAGACTTCCAGCTTGCCTGCCTTAGGGTGTTTTTCTTTCTACTCTGATAAACTGTCCTTGAGCCTCCATCTAAATTCATCCTTAATTTTTTCTGTTGATGAGACTAATTAATAGAATGAGACTAATTAATGCAGCATCGGTTCATAACCCACTTTAATATTTACCAGTGACCGTACCACTCAAGAAAATGAGCCCCTTCCCCAGCGACCATTAACAGCCAATATCTCCTCAGCTAGGGGTGGGCCTCATGAGCCCCTCCCGTGTCTCTTTCCTCTCTGGTCATTTCAGATTTCTCCCCTCTACTTTTCCCTGTTGAATAGATGAAGCCTCCGTTAAGACACACAGTCTTGAGAAAGTAATAGTAGGAGATGTTTTGCTTCAGACTTAATCTGGAACATTCTGTAAGTACTCATGCTTCTTACAGAAGATCAAAGCAGGAGAAAAACATCCCAAACTCTCCAGGAGCATGGAAATGGTCTATAATTACTAACACTGGTTACACATTTGCCATTGTTCTAGAACATTCGCACAGTCTCTGACACTCGTACGTGACTTGCTCCGTCGACTGTGCAGCTCCTTGGCTTTTCATGCTTTACTAGAACAGACACAGCCCCAAGCTGGAGTGTTCAAAACTGACCTTGGAAGACAAACCTGTCCTAACTGAATGAGACTAATTTAATTTTAAAACAAAAATAATGCTCCAAGTGGGTGATGGGAAATGACTTCTTGTAAGATCTGCAGCAGATTTAATTCAAGGCACAGAAGGGAGGTGTGGCTCTCACATATAACATAGGTGTGTGGTCCTGTGACTTCTCCATTTTCGTGTTTGTGTGTGTGTGTGTGTGTGTGTGTGTGTGTGTGTGTGTGTTTTAATTAATTTCTTCACTTTACATCCTGATCGAAACTTGCACCCCCTTATGTGTGTGTTTAATATGGGAATGTTTTTAGTTTTTATTCATGGATGAGTTTTTTTTATGCATATATGTCTATGTACCACATGTACGAAGTGCCTTTGAAGGCCAGAAGAAGGCATCAGATACCCTGAAACTGGAGTTACAGATGGTTTTAAGTTACAATGTGGAGGGATGAGGGGGGCAGGAACCCAGTCCAGTTCCTCTGGAAGAGTAACCAGTGCTCTTACTATTGAGCCATTTTTCCAGCTCCAGGTGATTTTTTGAAAAGATTTCTTTGTTTACTTTGTTTATATGAGTACACTGCCACTGTCTTCAGACACCAGAAGAGGGCATTGGATTCCATTACAGATGATTATGAGCCACCATGTGGCTGATGGAAATTGAACTCAGGGCCTCTGGAAGAGCAGTCAGTGCTCTTAAACACTGAACCATCTCTGCCCTTGGTTTTGCCCTTGGGTGGGGGGGGGGCTGATATATACATATACATACATACATATATATATATATATATATGTATTTGTTTGTTTTTTTGAGACAGGGTTTCTCTATGTAGCCCTGGCTGTCCTGGAACTCACTTGGTAGACCAGGCTGGCCTAGAACTCAGAAATTCGCCTGCCTCTGCCTCCCAAGTGCTGGAATTAAAGGTGTGCACCACCATCGCCCGGCCAGGGCTGATATTTTTAAAAGACAAGTGACAGTTGGGCACAAACCTTTAATCCCAGCATTCTGGAGGCAGAGGCAGACAGAGCTCTGTGAGTTCGAGGCCAACCTGGTCTACAGAGTGAGTTCCAGAACAGCCAGAGCCACACAGAGAAACCCTGTCTCGAAAAACTTAACACACACATCTCATTGTGGAAGCTGTTGTTGAAATGTTTTAATCCCAGGCTGGGGTTTCTACCCAACCTTTGACTATTTAGTTCCTAAATAAAAGGCACACACAACCTTTATATTTACAATAAGCCTTAAACAACACAGGAGCTGAGCAGATTCCCACCCTCCGTGCCGTTAGAATCTGCTTTCCGATCGATAACACCGAGTTCTTGCTTACTATGTTTCATGTAGGCTGCTTGTAACTCCAACTGTCCAGCCCACAAGACCACATTGTCATGGGCTTCTCCCCCATTCACACCTTCTCTCTTTCTCTCTCTCTCTCTCTCTCTCTCTTTCCTTTTCTCCCTCCCTCCCTCCTCCTCCTTCTCCTCCTCCTCCTTCTTCTTCTCTCTCTTCTTTCTCTCTCTCCCTCCCTCTCCCTTTCCCTTTCCCCCTCCCCCTCCTCTTCTTCCTCCTCTTCCTCCTCCTTTGACCTCCAGCCTAGGAATCCTAAGCCTCACCTATGCCTCTTCTGCCCAGCTATTGCCTGTCAGCATTTTTATTTACCAATAAGAAATAATTTGGGGGCAGGGTCACATAGTGTCACTTGGGTCTCTCCTCTCTAGGGCAACCAGGTCTTGAGGAACCAGAATTAGCATTAGAATACAAGCAGCATCCAGCCAACCCGCTACAGGAAGCTGTGGTGTGCCACAGTGTATCATTTTGTGTATCACACAGTCTACAGGAGCTGTGGTGTGCCACAGTGTGTCACACAGTCTACAGGAGCTGTGGTGTGCCACAGTGTGTCACACAGTACACCTTTTTGTCCACACGTCTTTACTTGCAAATGTTCACTGCAGTGAGTCACTGGTCTGTCTGAGGCCTCTGGCTTCTGCTACTCTAGTATCAATACTGGATCCTCACCGGGACTCCTCTCAGATGTCCTGTTGCTGCCCTGTGTCGTGGAGATGCTGCAGCTTTGGTCTGTAGGGTGGTCTCCTTCATGTGCTCCAGCAGTTCATCAATGGGCTGGACGCTGGGGTGGGCCAACTCAGAGCCCTGAGTCTGGGCCTGGGTGGTTATTTTTTTTATTCTAAAATTTTATTGCATTTTACCTATTTATTTTGTGTGGGAAAGAGACATGGAAAGTGTGCACACCCCAACTTGCTAGTGGAGTTCAGTGGTCAACCTGGGGGAATCAGGTCTCTGCTTCCATTATGTGGGTTCCAGGAGTTGAACTCAGGTCTTCAGGCTTGGCAGCAAGTGCCTTTAACCACTGAGCCATTTCATGGGCCCAGATTATCTGTGGGCTTTGGGAAGGGGGAAGAGTGAGGGTTTGTGTAGCCTTGGCTACACAAATGTGCCAGGTGGTGGTATCATACACCTTTAATCCCAGAACTTGGGAGGCAGAAGCAAGCAGATTTCTATGATAGCCTGGTCTTCATAGTGAGACTCTTGTTTCTAAACACACACACCTCCCGTCCAAGAAAAGCTTCTGCCTTAGACCAGGTAAAATGGCTCAACAGGTTAAAGGTGCTTGCCTCAAAAGCGAGGCAACCTGCTTTAGATCCCTGAAACCCACGTAAAGGAGGAAAGACAAAACAGTCCCACAAAGCTGTCCCCAGACCACCACAGAGTGCATAGGCATGTGTGCCCACACACACCAGGCACAGGGCCACTCCCAATAAGACTTTTTAAAAACCTCTGCCTTTGCCAAGGGGTGAGAGGGAAGAAAAAGTCCTCACTTTCCAGATACCTTTTAAATAAACTGGCATCAACCAGGTCTGATGGTATAAGCCTATAATTCCATCTCCTTGGAAGATTGAAGCAGGAAGGCCACAAGTTCAAAGCCAGCCAAAACTACACTGAAATTTAGCTAGAAAATAAAACTTAAAAAGAGGGCTGGTTATGTAGCCAAGTGGTAGAGCCCCTGCCTAGAATCCCCCAGTGAGGGGCTGGGGGCGTGGCTCAGCAGTGGGTGATTATCTACTATGCATGAGGCCCTAGGTTCAGTCCCTCATACCAAAACATAAGTTAACAACAACAAACCTAGTACCTTCATATCATTCAACATCATTTATTACCCACTGTAGAAACTGTAAGGTCATTGGGGGCAGGGATACAGGCCACAGCCAAGAGCAAATGGCTTCTCTGCTGGGAAATTCACAACAGTCATGCCTCTTATGGCTCAGCAGGGAAATCTTCCTCTGAGCTGTGTTCTTCTCGAACCCTCCACAAATAAGACAACACACAGACTTTCCTTACGTGGCTTTACTTTACACTCACACATGTACACCCAGTGACCGCTGTACTGATGTGCACCTTCAACAAGGATATAACTGAGTCTCCAGGATTAGCACAGGAAACATGTCTGCTGCCTGATTCTCTGCTGGTTAACTCACAGAGTTCTTGGATCAGGAAAATGGAAGGGGGAGGGGGGGGTGGTCATGAAGTCTTGCAAGGGCTGGAAATCTAGGCCAGAAATCTCATGGTATACCAAGTTAGCCCAGATTATCAAGTGACCCTGAGTCAGTCACAGCTGAACAGATCAGACACACAGATGCACGCTCACTTAGGTTTTGTTAGAGGACATGCAGGGATCAAATCCCCTCTACCTCCTTCGACCTTTCTCCTCAAAGTTCACATTTACAAGAAACTTAATTAGGGGGTGGCAGAGACAGCCAAGTTAGGAAAGCACGTTGCAAGAATGGGGATTTGAGTTTGATCCCCCAGAACCTGGGTGAAAAGAACATGGTAGCTCAGGCTTGTAGCCACAGTGTTGGGGAAGCAGACAGGAGAGCCCTGCGGGTCCTGGCCCAGCCTAGCCTACTAGCCAGTTTCAAGCCTGTGAGAGACTCCTGTCTCATAAAAAGGCCGGCCAAGGAGTGACACTCAAGGTAATCAATTCTCTGCCTCCACATACACACACATGCACATATGCACAGATGAACACACACATACACACACATGCACATATGCACAGATGGACACACACATGCACACACATGCACATATGCACAGATGGACACACACATACACACACATACATACACATGCACACATGCACAGATAAACACACACATACACACACATACACACACATGCACATATGCACAGATGAACACACACATACACATGCACACATGCACACATGCACAGATGGACACACACATACACATGCACATATGCACAGATGAACACACACATACACACACATGCACATATGCACATATGAACACACACATACACACACATGCACACACATGCACACACATGCACATATGCACAGATGGACACACACATACACACACATGCACATATGCACAGATGAACACACACATGCACACACAT
>JANHMN010000003.1:24656281-24667823 GCA_030674055.1 Rhabdomys pumilio | reverse complement strand
CACACACATGCACACACATGCACATATGCACAGATGAACACACACATACACACACATGCACACACATGCACATATGCACAGATGGACACACACATACACACACATACACACACATGCACATATGCACAGATGAACACACACATACACACAGGAAAACACAATTGTACACAAAGCACGGTGCAATGACTAGTTACAGTTATCCTATACACACAAGGGAATACAGTGGTATTTTGAATTACAACACAGTTGAGTTCTTGATTTTCTACATTTAAAAAAAAATTTTTTTTTAATTTACTTATTTATTTTGAGACAGGATCTTACTCTGTAGCCCAAACTGGCCTTGAGTTCAGAGCAATTCTCCTGCCTCAGGCTCCCATTGCTGGGATTACAGCCATACACCAACACCCTTGCTTCTTTACACAATTTTTAGTTATATTTATTTATGGGGGGTATGTTTGTGACATGGAATAAATGTGGGATCAGAGCGAAACTTCCAGGAGTTACCTCTTTCTTTCCATGACGTGGGTGCTGGGGATTGAACCCAGGGACTCAGGTTTGGTGGCAAACACCCTTTCTCACTCAGCCATCTCTGAAGCCTCTCTTTTGTGCTTTTAAACATGAAAAAAGAGTCCTCAGAATGTAGCTTAGAAACCACATATGGGGGAGACACCACCCTCTCTCACAGGCACATAGAATGAGACATGGCAGCAAGGACAGATTTAGTGGTACTAAATTCAGAGGGCAGAAATCAGCTCATTTTAAAGAAACTTTTAAAAAGAGACAGATTTTTCTTCTTCTTGCTATAATGTGAGCAGCTGATTTAAGCCTCAAAGATAGAGGATCTTGTAGAGGTCGACGGAATTAGAGCTAAAAACTGAATTCTCTCTGCCAACCTCTCCTTTCCCCCACAGGCTTCTAGAGAGGGTGTTCCTCATTTAGGAACTAAAGTCCCATTTTTATTCCACTGTTTTTTATTGGTTCTGAAGATGGAACCCAAGGCCTTGCATATGCTAGGTAGGAGCCCTACCACCGAGCCATGCATGCAGCCCCTTATTGGGGAATTCAGGACAGAGGTGCTACCACTGAGCCACACCGCCTGCCCTCACTAGGGGATTCCCCAGCCCAGCAGCTGACTATTTCAGATAGGCTGGCTGGCCAGCAAGCTCTTGGGGGTCTGCTTGTCTTCACCACATTGATGCTGGTGTTACAGGCACAGTCAGACTTTTACATGAGTCCTGGGGATTAGAACTCAGGTCCTTATGCTTGCATTGCAAGCCCCATTATGCACTGAACCATCTTCCCTGCCCCTATTTTTCTTTAAAGACAACGAAAACTGAAGGATTCAAGGGCATGCAGATGTTTGTTTTTTCCAGAACTAACTCTTGGGACCTCAATTTCCATGTAGGCTGCTGGAGGGTGAACTGAAGAACGCACACAAGCTTCAAAGAGCAAGGTCCGACTTACCAAATGCATACAGTGCAAGGGACAAAATGTCTATGTGCCCTTCTGGACCGCAGGCCAAGAAGGCAGGCTGTGCCTCCAGAAGGAAAGGCAGGGGCAGAGAAGAACAAAGGCTGAATGTGGGTGCGCAACACCATGAGCCCCCTTGTGGGTAAAGGGAAAGAACGTTCTAGGATTTTCCAAAGCTAATTACCTTGCCTACCTCTGAGGGTGTGCAGAGATGAGATGAAGCTCCAACTCAGGAAAAGACACAGAGAGAGTCTCCCCCAAGCAGTGTCCCCCACCTAAGGCCTTACATCCATTGCCTGCGTGGGTCAGACCCACACATACACCAGGCCCCCAATAGTCCACAGTCAGGTTTCGTTGAACCACAAAGAAAAAGTTCGTTTCCAACTTAATCCTTCTTTCTTGACACTCTTCCACCTCTTTGGGTACAGAGATCCCCAAACCATAGCTCCCTGGAATCTATGGATAGATCAGAACACACCAAGGGAAACAGGGAAAACATAACTAGACATTTACTGCCTGGGAATCTGCTGAGTGGAGGATGGTGGCCAACCCCACCCAGCCAGGTCCCAGAAACATTAGTCTTAGGGCCCTACATCCTAACAGACTACAGAATTCAAACTCTTATCCCTCTGCTTCACCTCCCAAGTGTTGGGATTACAATGTCCTAAACCGGCTGGGCGGTGGTGGCGCATGCCTTTAATCCCAGCACTTGGGAGGCAGAGGCAGGCGGATTTCTGAGTTCGAGGCCAGCCTGGTCTACAGAGTGAGGTCCAGGACAGTCAGGGCTACACAGAGAAACCCTGTCTCGAAAAACCAAAAAAAAAAAAAATGTCCTAAGCCAGAACTGTTACATTGTTATGGAGGGAAATAGGTCAGATGGTCATGGATCTGTGTTGACTCCAGTGTTGCCTAGCAAGCAAGGGCTCTAGAAGGGAGGCCCAGGCTCATACTCGCTAACCCTCTCACCTAGGAGAGTTTTTTTACACCCCCCCCCACAATAACCTGAGGTCATCCTGGTTACCCCATTGATCTATCATATTTGTGGACCTCTCTGCACCCCCACTGAACCCCCATCTTAACTAACCAATTCATCTCTATATGCATTCACCTTTGGAGACACGAGGGAAGCCTCCCAGCTTGGTCTTCTGAGCCCTGAATGTTGAAGAGGAGGCAACATCAGGTTGGGTCCCCTGAGAAACCAGCACCGTCCTTCTAGAACCAAGCCCTTTCTTCAGAATTGCTGTTTTGTTCTTGGTGGCTTCAGAATCAACCAGTACATAGGAGAGAGCCCCCAAGCTCATCTTCTTCTTCCTCCTCATGAGGGCAGGGATCTTGTTAGAGGCCCATGTCATGGCTTTCTTCTTTGGGGGGTTCTCGGGTCCACCATCTTGATCTGAATCCTTTAGATTCCCAGGGCTGTCAGTTGTGGGCAGCGCACTCTGAGGAAGATCGTTGGGATCCCTCCAGACTCTTTTCTTCTTCCAAACTGTCTCCTCCTGCTTCACAAAGGGTTTTTTGTTGCTCTTGACAGACTCTGGGGTGTCTAAGCTTTGGGCAGGCATAGCCTCACCAGCTTTCAAATTACCCTTATTGTAATTGCTGTTGTAATTGCTGCCTTGGGGTTTTCTCCAGCATATTGGTTCTCTCTTAGGACTTTTTTTCTGCTTCCTTCTCCTGGAGCGAATCTTACCTCCAGTCCTGCGAACTAGAGGTTTTGGAGGGTCACCATGGTCCTCTGTGTTCTTCCAATAGTTTCGGTCCTCCATCTTGAAAGCTGGGCCCACTTCTAAGCCCAACTCGGGTTCCTTCTTTACTCTTCTCTCTGTGGAAGCCCAAGTCGCCATCAACTCGGCCTCAGCAGCCTCTTCAGCCCTCGCTTCTTCCTCCCGATGACGGATTGCAGCATCCATGTAGAAGATGACCTGTACTACGGTGCCCAGGAGCAACCCTAAGGCTTCAGCCAAGTTCGGTGGAGGCTGATTTGAATTCGGGAGTTGTAGGTTGGGGTTAAGCCTCAAGAGGCGCACCACATCCTCCCAAGTGCGTCCTTCGGCATCCAGAAATTCGTTCAGATTTTTAAAAAATTCATCGTCCTGGGTGGGGTCCCTGCAGACCACTCTCCAGACACCACCCCTCCCTGGGAACTCCCGGGGTATAGAGCTCAGATTCACACCCTGGCTAACCTCAACCAGAGCAGCCTTCACATTCTCTTGCCTCAAAAAAATTTTGTTGAGCACACGGTATGTGCCCAGTGGCAAGAGGACCCCATTCAAGGTCTCCTCAATTTCTGCGTGGCTACAGTGCTCAGGGATACCAGTGACCAACAGGGACCTGTGGATGTCCAGTCCCATGCCCCTGCACCAATCCTCCAGTAGGTTCATAGCCACGGGCTCCGACATCTTCCTGCTCTATACCTATGCGTGGAACAGAGTCTATGAGGGAGGAGGTGGAGGTAAGATGGTCCCCAAATATGAATCCTGCAAGGTGACAAGACAGTGAGGTCAGATTCCCTGGAAGATGGACAGGCACACAGGTCTCCCCTGACTCCTCCACTGCCTTGGCCTTACAAAACGCCACACCCGTACCCCCATCCCCCAGAATCATTCTTCTTAGCCTGGGCCCCTGTTGCTCACGTGTCCGAATATGGTGCAATCAGCCCTCACGGGTTCCTGGAGCCTGGCACTCCACAGGTTCACAGGGATGTTCTGGCCTCCTCAACTTCTGACAGTTTACCCAGGCCAAGGACAGGAGCCTGGAGCGCAGCTGCTTTTCCAAGTGCAGGCTCTGACCCCGAAGAGGTCAGGACTCCATGCCTAAGCCCAGCCCCAGCTCCTGTCAGCACAGGTCACACAGCCTTGATCCCCTGAGCTACACCGAGCTAGCTAGCTGGTGTTGAAGATCGCTCATGCGCACTCGCTTCCTGCACAAGGTCCTCAGATCCGCATCCCCTGCGGTCTCCATGGCAACAATCCACTGGTTGCTAAGCATCATCCTGGCCTGCTGTGGGCTCTGCAATCAGACTTAATATGGAAGACAGACAAAAGATGTGATTTTTTTTTCTACCGTGATTGCTCAGGTGTCCATTGGGCAAAAAATCCACATTCTGCATCCCTCCAGAGCCACTTCTCCACCACAGACTACTTCTTTCTCTTTAAATTTATATACATGCACATATATATCCCATTCTCACCCCCAAGGCAGGAAGGGTCCTATTGTGCAGCCCTGGCTGGCCTGGAACTTTCTGTGTAGATAGGTTGCCCTGGAACTCACAGAAACCAACCTGCCTCTACTTCCTGCATGCTAGAATTAAAGGCTTGTGCCATTATGTTTGACAACTTTTATAATTTGTTGTTGTTGTTTTTATGATGACAACGACAACAACAACAACGACAATGACGACGACGACAAAAGTAATCGGGGCTGGAAAGATAACTCAGTGGTTAGCACTGAAGACTTCCAGAGGACCTGGGTTTGGTTCCCAATGCCCCCATGGCAGTTCACAACTATAATTACAGCTGTGGGAATCCAATGACCTCTTCTGGCTTCTGCAGGCACTATATATATATATATGTGTGTGTGTGTGTGTGTGTGTGTGTGTGTGTGTGTTGTGCACAGACATACATGTAGACCAAATACCCACACATATAAAATAAATAAATAAGGACATTTAAACCTCTGGTCACTTAAGTGGCAAAACACTTTTGAGCTCCTGGAGTCAATCCCAAGACTGCTGAAGAAAAAAGAAGCTAACAAAAGAAGAAAGAAAGAAAATGATTTACCTTACAACATTCACTAAAGTTGAGGTGGCTTAGATAAAATTTCCTGTGACTAGTGTTGTGGCTGAATTTAATCAACCATATCACAAATAACTACAAAAAAAAAAAAAAGGAAACTTCTGTAGCCCAGAAACTGAGATTTCTCCAGCAGACTAATAATGTTTGGAAGACTGTCATGAAAAATGAAACTGGAGGGCTGGGAAGATGGCTCAACGGATAAAGTACTTGCTGTGCAAGCATGATTTCATGAGTTCAAATCTCCAGCACTCATGAAAGAAGTGAAGTGTGGCATCAGGGGCCTTTAATCCCAGTGCTGGAGGCAGAGACAGGAGAACAGCAGGTGCTCCCTGATCAGCCAATCCGCCAGAAACAGCAAGATCCAGACCAGTGAGAGACCCTGCCACAAAAATTCATGGTGAGCTGGGCAGTGGTGGCACATACCTGTAATCCCAGCACTCGGGAGACAGAGACAGGAGGATCTCTGAGTTTGGGGCCAGCCTGGTCTACATATCAAGTTCTAGGCCTGTCTTGGCTACACAGTGAAACCCAATCTCCATATAAATAAAGTGGAGAGTGATTGGAGAAGACAATCATGCTGACCCCTGGCCACACAAGCACACAAGGCAAGCAAACCCCACTCCCAAACACACAAAACCGAAAATGATCTATTTGAATTATGCTGTTTCAATGAAATGTGGAATTAGAGAAAGTCACATTTCTAACCCTCTGTATTTCAAAGTGATCTCACTTATTAGTATGTGTGCCTGCCGTGTGTGTAGAGTGCGTGTGTACATGTGCCAAGGCACACATGTCTGACGACAGCTTGCTGGAATCTGTTGGATTGTACTCAGCTTACAGGCTCCTGCCACGAACACTTTCCCCAGTGAGCCATCTCGACAGCCCAAAATTTTGGCTTCACTTGTCATTCTATGTGGTTGCAGTAAGTAAGAGAAAGACATTTGCCAGGCAGAGGTGGCACAGCCTTTAATTCCAGCACTCCAGAGGCAGAGAAAGGTGGATCTCTGTGGGTTTGGGGCCAGCCTGGTCTACAGAGTGAGTTCCAGGACAACTAGGGATACACAGAAAATCCCTTTCAAAAAATCAAAATAAATCCCAGCACTTGGGAGGCAGAGGCAGGCAGATTTCTGAGTTCGAAGCCAGCCTCGTCTACAGAGTGAGTTACAGGACAGCCAGGGCTACACAGAGAAACCCTGTCTCGAAAACAAACAAACAAAAAAAATGTACTAAAAAAATGTACTAAAAAAAATCAAAATAAATAAATAATTATTAAAATGAGATCTAAAAATACTTTAAATAAGTGAAAAGGGACCAGAATTACATGCACACAGAGAGAGACGTGATAAAATCCAAAATACTTAACTTGTAACTACATTTAAGAGAGAAAAATTAAAATGTGGTCATGGCCGGATCTGATGGCTCACACATTTGATCCCAGCACTTAGGAAGCAGAGCAAGTGGATCTCTGAGTCCCGGCCAGCCAATGCTGTTTAGTGAGACTTTTTCTCATGGGGAAAAAAACAAAGTGTTTATCAGACTAGAGCTACAGTTCAATGGTTATAGCTCACTGGCTGCTCTGAAGTAGGACCCAGGGTCCATCTCCAAAAACTCTGACTCACTCTTCCAGTCACTTTGGTTACCAGGCATACACAGGGTGCACATATATACATGGGAGTAAAAAATTATACACTTTACATAAAGATGAAAATTGTGAATGTAAATAAATTAAGATGTGTTTATAAAGCCAGGAATAGTAGCACTCGCCTGTTTTCTCAGCATGCGGGTCCCAGAAAGTTCAAGGCTTGCCAGATTCACAGACCATGTACCAGGCCAATCATGGTTACATAACAAGACTGTCTCAAATAGAATAATTAGTTCAAAGCCAGTGTGGCGGTGCACACCTGTAATCCCTTGGCAGGTGGGTTAAGAGTTCAAGGTTGTCCTTGGATGCATTTCAAATTTGAGGCCAGCCTATGCTTTGGGAAACTATCTCAATAAACATAATTAAATAAATATTTTTCATATAGAAAAAGCATATATAAATATATATAGAAACTTTATATGTGTGTTTATATACTATACATGGTGCTTAGTGGAATCATTTGCCTGCCCGATCTCACACTAAGGAGCTACACTGATTGCCAGAGGATTTAAAAATAGTTCTGAAGCATCCCTAATACGAGTGGTTTCCATGACGACACATGGTCCTGTGATTTCTATAACACTGCAGAGCAGGTTTCCAAGACAACACATCTCTACAACTCCAACGCTTCCATCATCCTCTGCTTTGTGTGTGTCCACATGCCTGTGCATAATGTATGCCCGTGTAAGACAAGTGTACACACATCACAGTGCTTGTGTGATGGTCATAGAACAACTTTGGCTTGGGAGTTTTGTTTTGTTTTGTTTTTTAAGATTTATTTATTTAGCCGGGCGGTGGTGGCGCACGCCTTTAATCCCAGCACTTGGGAGGGAGGCAGAGGCAGGTGGATTTCTGAGTTCGAGGACAGCCTGGTCTACAGAGTGAGTTCCAGGACAGCCAGGACTACACAGAGAAACCCTGTCTCAAAAAACCAAAAAAAAAAAAAAAAAAAAGATTCATTTATTTATTTTATGTATGAGCACACTGTTGCTGTCTTCAGACAGTCTAGAAGAGGGCATCAGACCCCATTACAGGCGGTTATGAGCCATTATGTGGGAGCTGGAATTGAACTCAGGTCCTCTGGAAGAGCAGTCAGTGCTCTTAACCTCTGAGCCCTCTCTCCAGCTCCACAACTTGGTTTTCTGTAACAATCATTTATTTATTGTTTATTTTGTGTATGTGTCTATGTGTGGGGTCAGCCATAGACTCCATGGCATACATGTGGAGGCCGGAGGACCACCTTAAAGGAATCTGTTCTCCTCTCCTTGGGAGCCAGGGGTCACACGGGGGTCGTTAGGCCTACACAGCAAGCGCTTTTCTGCTGAGCCGTCTCACCAGCCTGGTCCTGTTATTTTACGCTGCATATTATTGCAACAGTACCATCCTCAGCGTTATGGTTATGAAGTTAAAATAAAAATTAACTTTGAAAACTGTTAATGATTCTCTATATCCTGCAGATGAAATATTCAGCCGAGATTTAATTCTTCAAGATGAGAGAGAGCAGTCATCCCATTGGCATACACCTTTGCCTTTTATTTAATAATAAAAATATTAGGTGCATATCAAAGAACTGTTTTAAAATACATTACATGATTCATTAACAGAAAATGTTTGGTCTGTATACCTATTTTATTCATCTTTATATGGGGGGCGCAGGTGGTTACTAGTAGAAAAAGTTTAAGACTTAAGACCCATTCTTCAGCTGGTCAGTGGTGACACAAGCCTTTATTTAATCCCGGTACATGCCGGCAATGGTGGTGCACGCCTTTAATCCCAGCATTTGGGAGGTAGAGGCAGGCAGATTTCTGAGTTCGAGACCAGCCTGGTCTACAGAGTGAGTTCCAGGGCAGCTAGGGCTACACAGAGAAACCCTGTCTCAAAAAACTAAAAAAAGTAAGGGAAGGGAAGGGAGAGGAGGGAGGGAGGGAGGGAGAAAGGGGAGGGGAGGGAAAGGAAGGGGAGAGGGAAGAGAGGAGAGGGGGAAGGGCCCAAGGGTTCAGCAGCATCACCTTGGCAACCGTATCCTGGGCCATTCTGATTTTCTTCTCATAATCGTAGGATTATGTGAACAGAGGGAAGATGTGTTCTGTGGGCTGAGGCTCATGTTACAGCTCAGCCGCCGGCCTGAGCTGCCTCGGCATAAGCACAGCAGCTGGCTTGCTCTGAAACGGCATTCCAGCTAGTGGCTGTAGCCACAAAACCAGGAGCCCCGCCCAGTTTTCCTCCTTAAGACATTTTCCTTAAAAACAACAACAACAACAAAAATAGCCAAAGAAGAAAATCAGCCAGGGTCTTAGTTAGGGTCACTGTTTCTTCGATGAAACACCACAAGCAAAACAACTGGTGGGAGGAAAGGGTTTCTCTGGCTTACGTTTCCAGTCACTTCATCGTCAGAGGAGGTGGGGGTAGGAGCAGGGCAGGAGCTGACAGACTGGAGGAGCACTACTTACCAGCTTGCTCAGCATAGCTTCCTCACGGAACCCGGGACCACCAGCCCAGGCATCGCACAACCCACAGTGGTCTCCTCCTCCCCCCATCAGTCACCGATTAAGAAAATGCCCTACAGCAAGCCTACAGCCTGATCTTATGGACACATTTTCTTAATCAAGGCTCCCTCCTCTCAGGTGACTCAAGCTTGTGTCGAGTTGACTTAAGACTAGTCAGTATACTCGGCAACCAGCATTGCCTACGTATAATTTAAAAATAGTCCCACTCATTTGCTGAGAGAGTAATAGTCTGGCAATAACCCTAAGCCTCTATCAAAAACTAACTAACTAAATAAATAAATAAACAAACAAACAAACAAACTCACTACTCAGGAGGCTGAGGCAAGATGATTGCCCCAAGTATAAGGCCAGACTTGGCTACATAGTGAATTCTAGCCTGTACTACAAAGGGAGAACATGCCTCAAAAAAGGAAAAGGCACATGCCTGGGACAGAAGAGATGTGGAATAAAAAAAAAAAAAAAAAAAAAAAAAAGCACATGAGGTTCCTCTGGGACCAGTGAGGTGGGTCAATGGTTAGAGGCACTTGCCACTAAGCCTTATGATTCAAATTTTATCCCTAGGTCCCTCATGGTAGAAGGAGAAAATGGACTCTTAAAAAGTGTCCTCTGATCATGTCTGTGTGCACTAAGGCACGCACACACATTTACACAGGAGCACACACAAGTGCGACGATGGCTGGTCATGATGCTGCATCAAACACTTTTCATCTCAGCACTCAGGAAGCAGAGGCAGGTAGACCTTTATGAGTTCTAGGCCAACCTGGTCTACAGAGTAAGTTCCCAGATAGCCAGGGCTACACGGAGAGACCCTGCCTCAAAACAACAACAGCAATAATAATTTTATTTATTACTTGAAATTTTCATACATGTATACAAATATTTTAAGCTTATCTGCCCCCCACTACTTCCTCCAACTCTCCCTGGCACCCCTCATCATTTCTTCCCTAACTTCATACCTGCTTTTTAATTATTATTATTAAGACACCCCTAGGTCCAATGTTGCCTACGTGCTCATGGCTATGAGACACCCACTGGGCAACCTAGCAGTGACCACACCCTCAAAGGACAATGACTCTCCCCTGATCCACAGCTGCCTACTACCAGGAGCCCTCTCCTTACATTTTTGTATTAGTTATTATTGTGTGTGCATGCGCTCACATGCATGGCCACACTTGTGGAGGTCAGAGGACAATTTGGGGAGCCGGTGAGTCCACCATGTTGGTCCTGGAAATGGGATTCATGTCATCAGTGCTGGTGGCCAGTGTCTCTGTTCGATGAACCATTGCACTGGCCCCAGAATTCATCTTCAGAAAGATGTAATAAGGCTGGAGAGATGGCTCAGTGGTTAAGATCGCTGACTGCTCATCCAGAAGTCCTGAGTTCAATTCCCAGCAACCACATGGTGGCTTACAACCATCTGTAATAGGATCTGAGGATCTGATGCTCTCTTCTGGTGTGTCTGAAGACAGCTACAGTGTACTCATATACATTAAGTAAATAATATTTTCGCTGGGCATTGGTGGCGCACACCTTTAATTCCAGCACTTTGGAGGCAGAAGCAGGTGGATTTCTGAGTTCCAAGCCAGCCTGGTCTACAGAGTGAGTTCCAGGACAGCCAGGGCTACACAGAGAAACCCTGTCTTGAAAAACAAAAAAACAAAAAAAACAAAACAAAACAAAAAAAAAAAACCCCAAAAAAAAACAAAAAACAAAACAAAAAAAAAAACCCAGAAAACCAAAAAACAAAACAAAACAAAACAAAAAGAAAGATGTAATAATGAATACAGTGATTGTCACCCAATGTCCATTCACATTTCTCCACGGTGAAGTTGGCACATTCATGGTGAAGTGTCCTTGATTTCTAAATCAACTGTGGCAAATTCCTCAGCATGCATTACCTTATCCATGACTTTTCAAGTTATTATGTGTGTGTGTTCGTGTGTGTATTCCTGAGCTCACATGCATGCATGTGTGCAGGTGTTTGTACATGCCTGTGTGCCCCAGTCCCACGGGGCATTGAACTGGGATCAGAAGACCTGGAAGAGAGAACTTGGGGACAGGGGACACAAAGAATGAGCGGCTTGTCTATAGTCTAATCAAACCGTTGATTTTACTTTTTTCACACAGGG
>JANHMN010000003.1:24631888-24644638 GCA_030674055.1 Rhabdomys pumilio | reverse complement strand
TCAGTAGGATATTCCAGAGCCTGCGTGGTATTTGATATTGCAGCTGACAAGGAAGGAGTAGGTAGGCGGGCTGTGGAGTGGCACATGAATGAGATTTGTGAAGCCTCACAAGAAATTGTCCCCTCCCAGGCAGGCCCAGGGAAAGGCACACAAGGAGAGGCGGGGTGTGAAAACGTTGTAGAAGCTGAGGATGGCGAGGAGCGCCAGACTTCTTCTGACTATGGCGGGCCATGCACTCAAAAACCATAGCAGCTGTGGCTGTGCTCAAACCCTGAACATGCGCACGCAAGCGCGTGCACTCACACATACAAACACACAAAGAGAACAAAACAACAACCTCAACAAAAACCAAATGAGAGTAGGAGGGGGACTAACTGGAAAGGAGTAAGTTCTGTAGGAATGAGAAGGGGGATAAGAGATGGCAAGTAAGCCTGGCATGGTGGCTCATGCCTTTAATCCTAGGACTGCAGAGGCAGATGAATCTGTGTGAGTTCGAGGCCAGCCTGATCTACGAAGCAAATCCAGGATAGTCGGGGCTGGTCTAGGAAGGCAAAAAAGCCGAGGGTGGGGGAGAGAGAGAGAGAGAGAGAGAGAGAGAGAGAGAGAGAGAGAGAGAGAGAGAGGAGAGAAGAGAGAAGAGAGAAGAGAGAAGAGAGAAGAGAGAAGAGAGAAGAGAGAAGAGAGAAGAGAGAAGAGAGAAGAGAGATCCTGGCTCTACCTCCAAACACTAGGATGGAAGTGCTTTTTTGAAAAAAGATCAAACATATTTGCTATTTTTTTCTTTTATTACATTTGTGTGTGTGTGTGTGTGTGTGTGTGTGTGTGTGTGTGCGCGCGCGCGCGTGCGCGAGGAATGGATGTACAAGCTTGTATGGAGGTTGGAGGACAACTCGGAGGGGTCATGTCTCTCTTTCCTCCAAGTGGGTCCCGGGAATTGAACTCAGGAGGTCAGGCTTAGGGGCAAGCACCTCTACTCAGTGGCAGTTGTCTCGATAGCACAGTCACGTAGGCTTGTTCAACACAGCTATCCACAAAGAAAACACACGTTGGAACAAGGCTGTGGGGAGGTACACACCTTTAATCCCAGCAGTAGGGAGGCAGAGGCGAGTGGATCTCTGTGAGTTCCAGGACAGCCAGGGCTACAGAGTGAAATCTTGACAAAAAAAAAAGTGTATATATCACAAACAAACAAAAAGATGCCTGTGCTGAGGGAGGGCTGGAGAGGTAACAGCCCGGGGTTAAGAGCACTTGCTGCTCTTGCAGAGGCCCAGATTTGGTTTTCAGCACCCACATGGCAGCTCAAGATCAACTGCAACTCCAGTTTTAGGAAATCAGATGCTTTCTTCTGACCTCTGCGGGCTCCAGCATACATATGGTATACCCACATACATGCAGGTAAAATATTCACACACATAAAATAAAATAAATAAATCTTAAAAAAAAAAAAAAAGACTAGTTCTGGGCAGAGGTGGCTCAAACCTTTAATCCCATTACTTGAGAGGCAGAGGCAGGCAGATCTCTGAGTTTGAGGCTAGCCTGGCCTACAGAGTGAGTTCCAAGACAGCCAGGGCTACTCAAAGAAAGCCTACCTCAGAAGAAAAGAAGACTGAGAATGTAGTTCAAATGTCAGAGTTCACACCTGTAACTGAGAAGTAATACCAGGAGGATCAGAAGTTTAAGGTCATCCTCAACTACTCCTGGGGCTAGCCTGGGCTATGTGAGAAACTGTCTCTAAAATAATACAAATAAAATAAAATAAAGTCAGGGCTGGGTAATTTGGCCCAGTAGGTAAAGGTTCTTGAATTCCATCCCCAAGACACACATGATGGAAGGAGAGAACTGATGTCTACAGGTGTCCTCTGACCTACACACACACACACACACACACACAGTGTGGCACACTTCTGTGCACAAGAACACACACACCATAGATAGATAAATAAATAAATACATAAATACATAAATATGTAATTTTTTTTAAATCCCTCTCCTAAGACAGTTAAAAGAAAATGAAAAAGAAAAGTCTGGAATTTTCTGAGTCAGAGACCACACTGCCTTAGAGAATATATCACAATGTTCCCTGGCGCCCCCAGATAAGCAAATGATTGCGGGGTTGTTTCTTTGCAGCAGGCTATGACTGAGCTGCGTGGGAGCTGAGAGCACACAGGTTGGTCCTCTTTCTGCTGCCTTTTCAGCCCCACTGGCTCTGTTGCCCTGGCAACCAGATCAGCACATCCTGAGCACAGAATCAATTTAACCGCCTCGCTTCTGAGTCCTGGTGCCCCACAGAACACAGGTTTTAAAGAGCTGTTCTTGATTTTATTTTTTATTATTTCTAATTAGTCAATAATAAACTTTATTAAAATAAATGAATTGAAACAAAAAACAAAAAGCTGTTGATCTCGCCTGCCTCTATGTCTTTAAAGTGACACACATATGTGCTTGCGCGAGCACACACACACACGCACACACACGCGCGCACTCACACACTTTTTTTTGTTTGCTTGTTTGTGTTTTGAGAGTCTCCTGTAACCCGGGCTAGCCTGGAATTCCCTGATCTTTCTGTTCCACTTCCCGAGTGCTGGGCTGAAAAGCATGCTCCCAGTGTCCAGTAAAATACGCCTTTTCTTTTTCTTTTTAAGATTGATTCCTCTTTCGTGTTCCTCCCTTTCCCTGAGCAACCCTTCATTTTTTTCAATGCCAATAATTTATTTTCACATTTATATAGAATGGGTATCACTGCCAGAGGCCAGTACATGCTTGTGCTCTAAGTAGTAGGGATGCTGAAGCAGGAGAGTAGCCTAAGCTAAATATATCAAGACTCTGACTCAAAATATCACAAGTAAATATATATATATACATACACACACTGGGTAGACGTGATGGTGGCGGTGCACACCTTTAATCCCAGAACTCAAGAGGTGGAGGTGGGTTGATTTCTAGAGTTCAACACCAATCTGGTCTACAGAGAGAGTTCTAGGACAACCAGGACCACACAGAGGAAACAAAACAAAACAAATACATATGTGTGCACATGCAATGCCCAGGACAGACAGAAGAGAGCACTAATCCCCTGAGCTGGAGTTCCTGGCCCCTGCGGAGCCGCCCAGCATGGGAACTGGGACCTAACTCGAGTTCTCTGGAGAAGCAGCAAAGACTTTTAACTTCTCCAGTGCACTCCCTGCCCCCATTTTCCCCTTTGCTTTTGGGGCTAGAGAGATGGCTCAACAGTTAAAAGCACTGACTGCTCTTCCAGAGGACGCAGGTTTAATTCCCAGCAACCACATGGCAGCTCACACCTGTCAGTAACTCCAGTTCCAGGGGATCTCCTCATACATCCTCACACAGACAGACAGACATTCAGGCAAAACACCAATGCACATAAAATAAATAAATAAGTAGAGTTTTTTTAATTTGTATAATAAAAAAAATATGTGCCAAGGGATGGTGGGACGGATGTCTCAGTGGGTAAGAACATGTTACCTGATGCTCTAAGTTCAAACCCTGGACCCTACACAATGGAACAAGAGAATTACTTCCAGACACTGTCCTCTGATCGCCAAAAATGAGTCATCTCTGCTACCCACACGTACAATAAAAAAAATAAATGTACTTTAAACTTTTAAAGATGCTAAACGTGGGTTAAGATTATCAAAGCACACATAGGAAGATGTGTGTAAATGCAGCTGTGCTGGGCAGATACTGCACACTTGTAGCCCCAGCTCTAGGGAGGTGGACCTCAGGCTGTTGTGGTGGCACACCCCTAAATCCCAGCACTGGGGAGGCAGAGGCAAGTCTTGTGTACATAATGAGTTCTAGGACAGCCAAGGCTATGTAGAGAGACTCTGTCTCAAAAAAATTTTTTTTAATCTTAAAGATTCAAGGAGCTGCAGAGATGGCTCAGTGGTTAAAAGCACTGACTGGTCTTCCAGAGGTCCTGAGTTCAGTTCCTAGCACCCACATGGTGGCTCACAACCACTGACCTTTCCTTCCATATGACTTCCAGTTATCCCTCCTTCACCAGTCCTCCTGACCAATTAGATTCCTCATCCCTATGTAGCCACTGTCATTAATGCGGGGACAGACAGGCTCAGGATCCTACTTTTCCTAGAACTAACCTTTCCTGAATCTAGTTCAGTCCTGGACTTTAAGGTAATGTGAGACAGTTAAGCCTTTACACTTCTCTTCTTAAATAATTTTACTTGGGTTTCTATGCTTGGAACCCACAAGGTATTTATAAGCGGAATGTAGTGGATTATGGCTGTAATTCCAACATTCTGGAAGCTGAGGCAGGAGGGTCGTGAGTTCAAGGCTAGTCTAGGCTGCATAGTGAAACTCTGAGGTTAGGTTTAGAATAGTGATGGCTCAATGGATAAGGTGCTTGGCACTAAGCCTGATAACCTGGGTTAGATTCTCAGGCACCAGTAAATGGAAATAGAGAACTGACCCCCTGAAATGGTCCTCTGACCTCCACATGTGTACTGTGGGGCTTGCTCTCTCTCATACACAGTAAGTAAATACAATGTAATTTTAAAACATAAAGGCAAAAACAAACTGGAAAAAAACCACAGAGTTTGATTAACCCGTAACCTACAGCACTGTTCAGCCTCCCAAGATAAATTGGCATAGGAGAATAAGGCACTGTCTCTAGGAAGAACAGGAAAAGGATGCTTCAATGTTCCGGGACTTGGCACCATAATTTGTCATGGACACTGAGGGTTTGTGACTGTCGGACCCCTAGGTCTCTTGTCAACAGGGAACATGGTCTCTCACTGCCCCTGGAGCCCGATGGTCCTTCAGGCATGTGCTGGAACACAGAGCTTCCAGAATAGATGCATGCTTGCAAGGACCATGGACCACAGGATGGACCATGGATAAAGAAGTCATTATCCTTAGCTCTGATTTTATTTACTTCTAATGCTGTTTTTACTGCTCAGTCCATTTATTTATTTATTTATGACTAACCATTTAGTATTGGAAAATTAATTAGGGGCTCAACCCTGGGGAAGACTAATTCTCTCCCTCAGCAGTCATTAATTGCCTGTAGCTCTTTTTGCCAGGCACAGGAATCTCAAGAAGTTCTTCCCAGCCACACTGGCTTGTCAGCTGGTGTCCATGTTCAGGTCTTATCAGGCAGCCATATTGTTGAGATGTCATGGATGCAGCTTCCCTGTCATGTATAATGACCTCACGGCTCCACATCAGCCTCCTGACAGAGACCACACAGCACCCCACACCTGTTACAATGCAGAGAACTGACCGTGGGGAGCTCAACCCCCATTGGTAGGTACACAACGAAAGTCCTACACCCTTTTGTTTTGTTTTGGTTTGGTTTTCGGAGACAGGATTTCTCTGTGTAACTTTAGCTGTCCTCGAATTTGCTCTGTACAAAAGGCTGGCCTTGAACTCAGAGATCCACCTGCTTCTGTCTCCCAAGTGCTGGGATTAAAGGCGTGTGCCACCAAGGCATGGCTAGAAGCCCTACAACTAAGGCTCACGAACATCATGGAAGAGGAGGGTGGACATATTTTACCTAATATTTTACTCAAACATAAGGAGGGGTTGACTGGCTTATCTGAGATTCAGAAACCATCGAGTCTACCTGCAGAGGGAAAGTACAGCGCCATGGACATATCTAGAGGAGTCGCTGCAGCTATGGAGCTTCTGGGGTCATACTTCAGGAGCTGGAGGGGCCACTATTAACATAGCAGTAGAGAACTCTCTGGATGTCATAGAAGCAACGCCTTAGATTAACACCATTTAACAGTTCGACCATGGAAACAAAACCAAGGGCTGGAATGTAGCTTTGCTGGCAGGATGCTTGCCTGGCATGCACAAAAATCTGGGTTTGATCTCCAGCAACTATGGAGCCAGCTGTATAGGTTCACGCCTCTCATTTCAGGATTCCGGAAGTGGAAGTAGAAGGATCGCGAGTTTGGAGGCAGAAGAATGAGGAGTTGGAGGCCAGCTGGGGTTACCTGAGACCCTGTCTTGAAAAGGTAAATAATTAAACAAGAAAACAAACAAACAAATACATAAAACAAGAATGACGTGTGCTTTCCCCTGCAGGTGTTTGGGGGAAGGGTACCATTTTGCATAGTGAAGTTGGCCGGAAGACTGTTTATATAACTCTGTCCTTGACAGAATCATTTGAACAAAAGAATCTGAGGTTCTCTTAGAAACTGTTGCCATCTTTGAACAAAAAGAACTCCCCCCCCCCCCAAGGCTGAATGCTGATTGGTTGCGGCTCTATTATCTGTTGCTATGGTGACAAGGCGGTTAACCCTCACCTCTATTTTGTAGAGACTAAATACCTGAGGGTTTCTCTATGAAATCAGGAAAACGTTTTTTTCTATCCTTCAGTGAGATTGAGAGAACGAGAGCACAACGCTCTTCGATATTTATATTTTAACAAGAAAATAGAGGTTGTTGTCTTATTAGCAAAAGCTCTAACTCAATGTGGCGTAGATTTAAATCCTGGCCATGGCTCCCAAATGCAGAGCGCCATCTGGTGGTCAGTAATCAAGTACATGAGCATATGTGCTACAAAGTGTGTGTGTGTGTGTGTGTGTGTGTGTGTGTGTGTGTGTGTGTGTGTGTGTGCAGAACAGAGGACAATTATTTTCAGGAGATAGTTCTCTCCTTCTATCATAGATTTTAGGGATTGAACTCAGGTAGTCATCCTTGGCTGCAAGTGAATGACATATTACCAATTTCCTGACATCTCTTTACCCTCATATTTACATAAATAAACTCAGCTGTAAAGCCCATGCCTAGAATCCCCCAGTGATAGTCTAGGGGCATGGCTCAGGGCTAGAGCCCCTGCCTAGAGTCCCCCAGTGGGGGGGGGGAGGGCTTGGGTGTGGTTAAGTGGAAGAGCACTTGCCTAGCATACATTAGCTCCTGGATTTCATCCCCAGTACCACAAAAACAAATAAAAATTAACAATTCATGTTTCTTCTCTTTATTTCTTTCATTTGTTGGTTTCATTTCAGTTTTTTCACAGGGTCTCACTCTGTAGTTCAGGCTATGTTAGAACTCACTACGTAGCCCAGATTGGCTTCAATATTATAGCAATTCTCCTGTCTCTGTGTCCCAAGTATTGGTAGGACAGGTTTGAAGTGCCTTGCCCAGATTTATCTCCTCATTTATTAGGGTACTTAGGTGTCTGTGGTTTCCTCCCTGGGACAGCCGGCACTGCAGGTACTTCAGTGCGGACCTCCACTTCCACACTGCCCCTGCAGGTCTTACCGGCTGTGCGCTGGAGACATCTGTTCTCTCCCTCCCCGTGACTCTCTTCCCAGTAGCCTCTCACGAAATGGCCAGAAAATGAATGACACAGTCCGAGTTTTCTTGTAATCTGATCCGATTCCTGACAGCCCACCCTGCTTCCTATATCCAAGTTTTAGATTTTGTTCCAAATTGCATTCAAAGAGTCTTAGACTCCAGAATGACCTAAAGCTTGGAAGGCAAGAAGGTGATCATAAACGTTCCCGTGGCGCCACCTGGTGGTCAACAGAAGTAAGCAGTCATGGAGAGAGGGCGGCGTTGAAGTATGTGATTCGGTTCTATGACCCAGAGCCTGTCATCTCAGCCACTCAAGATGTTGAGGCAGAAAGAATAGAAACTCCTGACCTACATATGTACTGAGTTCAACACCCATAGTCCTGGCCCGCTTTTGAGGACGTAACCTGAAAACTAAAAATGAAGTTGAGCATGGTGGTCCCTGCCTTTTAATCTCAGCACGGAGGAGGCAGAGATAGGCGGATCTCTGTGAGTTTACGGTTAGCCTGCTGTACACAATGAGAGTTCCAGGCCAGCCAAGGCTATGTAGAAAGCCCCTGTCTCAAAAACTGGGACGGGAGCTCAGTAAGTAATGGAGCTTGCTGGCCATACCTGATAGCATACGTTTAGGACCTCAGAACCTATAATTGGAAATTGGAAGGAAAGAACTGACTTCAGCAAATCGTCCTCTGACTTCTACTTATTTTCGAGAATACACATAGATACAAAAGATAGATAGATAATAGATAATAGATAATAGATAGATAGATAGATAGATAGATGTGAAAAAACCTACTTATTGAAGAAATAAAAGTAAGCTGGGTAGTGGTAGCACACACCTTTAACCCCAGTCAGCGCTCAGGAGGCAGAGGTAGGCAGATCTCTGAGTTTGAGGCCAGCTTTGTCTTCAGAGCAAGTTCCAGGACAGCCAAGGCTACACAGAGAAACCCTGTCTCAAAAACACACACACAAAAACAAATTAAAAATGAAAGTAAAGGCATGGAGATGTGGCTTCAGTGATGGAGTGCTTGTACCAGGTCCTGGGTTCAATTCCCAGCTTCTGAACAAAATAAAATAAATAAAAATTCTTGAAAATACAGCTGAAAGGAGTCTTGTTAAGTTCTAGCACAAAATGTTACTATATCCTGAAACCAATTGACACCCTGAATAAGCCGATGGTTTTAGCTGGCTGTCTGCCTTCATCTGTTGCCACGGTGATAGCCATTACTTCTGATGCTGTTAAAAGGAAGACTTGCTTATAAATTTTCTCTCACCAAATCAGAAGGGTTTTCTCTCACCAATCAGAAGATCATTGGTTCTATCTTTCCCAAAACAGAGTAGAACCCAAGGCCTATGCCTTTGATCCAGTTGGGGGGGTGGGGGGGTGAGTGGTCAGGGTTCTATCAACCATGGTAGGAATTAGTTAGGAGAGATGGTAAGAATATTTACTAGAGAGCCCTCTAGTGGCACATGAATGAACTGCAGGGCGGGCACCTCTTGGAAGTCTATTACCAGCCTTGCCAGTGCCCTGCAGGTTCTCCATCCATCCTCACTGCAGTCCTAACAGAAAGATTAAGTCTCCTGCCTGAAATTACACAGCCAAGAATGAAAGGAGTGAGGATTTTCATATATAAACCCAGGTCTTGGAGCTGGAGCAATGCCTCAGCAGTTAAGAGCACTGGCTGCTCTACTAGAGGACTCAGGTTCAAATCTCAGCATCCATATGATGGCTCATAACCATCTGTTACTCCAGTCCCAGGAGATTGATGACTTCTCCAAAGGCATCAGGTTAGTACATAGTCCACAGTCACGTATCCGGGCACACACCCATACATGTGGAATACAATAAGAAAGTAAATAAATAGATATGATACAGATTTAAAACAAAAACAAAACAAAGAAACCCAGGTATCTCTGACAGAGAAAGGGTGACACATATACTTATATACTTTACAGGGGCCACCACAGACAAATTTGTCGGCCAGAAACACCCAACAGTCAGGCATCTACGACCATGATAGGTCATGGCTAGTGGATCCTGAGCTGTTGTGTGCTATGCTCCAAGAACACAATTTCACCACTTGGGAGGCAGAGGCAGGCGGATTTCTGAGTTCAGCCTGGTCTACAGAGTGAGTTCCAGGACAGCCAGGACTACACAGAGAAACCCTGTCTCGAAAAACAAAAACAAAACAAAACAAAAAAAAGAACACAATTTCACTAAATCCTTCTGCTAATTTTTGGAAGAAAAATTGCAGTGCCCATTTCACAGAAAAAGAGACTGAGGTTCAGAAATGACAGTGAAACCACTGCAGATCACACAGCCAGCAGGGAAACTTCCCTCTCTCTGACAACTGTTTAGGAAGGGACATGAGCTAAGTGTGAGCCTGACTCAATACAGGAAGTGTTCTCAGGGCTGGGATTGGTAGCTCATGACTATAATCCTAGCATTTGGGAGGCTGAGGCAGGAGGAGTGCTATGAACTCAAGGACAGCATGAGTTATGGGAAGAAAAAAAGCAAGAAAGGAAAGGAGGAGAACCCTGCATGACAGCTAATTTGCATATATCTACTTTGCATATCTCTAATGGCAATGTTCTAGCAAGAACATATCCTCAAACAGTTGGGAGGCAGAGGAAGGACAGTCTGTGAGTTCCGGGCCAGCCAGGGCTACAGTGAGACCTTATGTTAAAAACAAGCAGAAAGAATCTATGGGTGGTCGAAGAAACAGTGTGATGGTCAAAAGCATCTGCTGTTTTTCCAGAGGACCCGGATTCCATTCCGAGAACTGACATCAGGCAGCTTATTTGTCTGTAACTCCAGCTTCAGGGCATCCGATGCCCTCTCCGGGCCCCCTGGCATCAGAACACACATGGAATATATACAGTAACACTCATACAGATTTAAAACAGAATTTTAAGACTGTATTCATTTGTTTGTTTTTTTAATTTATTTCTGTGTGAAGGAGGTATGGCATGTGACTGCAGGTGTCCAGAGAGGCCAGAGGCATTGGATCCTGTGATGGCTGGTTTTATGTCAGCTTGACACAAGCTGGGGTCACTTGGAAAGAGACTGAGAAGATGTCCCCACCAGACTGGCCTGTGGAGAAGCCTGTGCTGCATTTTCCTGATTGACGATTGATGCAGGAGGGCCCAGCTCCCTGGAGGCAGAACCATCCTAGGCTGGTGGTCCTGGATGCTATAAGAAAGCAGGCTGAGCAGGTCTTGAGGAGCAAGTCAGTAGTAAGTAGTGGTCCTCTGTGGCCTCTCCCTTCAGGTTCCTGTCCTTCCTGCCCTGACATGCCTCAGCGATAGCTTATGGTCGTAAGCTATGAGGTGGAATAAATTTTTTCCTCCTCAAGCTTTTTTTGGTCACAGTGTGTTTTTGCAGCAATAGAAACACTACCTAATTAAACCTAGCAGTGATGGCGCACGCCTTTAATCCCAGCACTCAGGAGGCAGAGGCAGGCAGATCTTTGAGTTCGAGGCCAGCCTGGGCTACAGAGGGAGTTCCAGGAAGGCCACTTTAAAGCTAGAGTTACACGCGCTTGTGAACTCTCCAGTGTGGGTGCTGGGAACAGAACTTGGGTCCTACAGAAAAGCAGTATTTACGCTTAAGCACTTAGTCTTCTGTTTAGCCTCCTTAAAATTTGTTTTGTTTTCTGAGACAAGGTATCACTATGTAATCTGGGCTAACCTCAAACTCAGATATCCATGTGGCTCTGCATCCTGAGTGCTGGGATTAAAGGTGGGCACCACCATGCCCAGAATATTTGAAGACTACAACTCAACAATAAGAAGACATCCTGATTTTAAAATGAGCAAAAAGCCAAGCAGTGGTGGTGAACACCTTTACTCCCAGCACTCTGAGTTCCAGGCCAGCCTGGTTTATGAAGCAGAGACAGCAGGGCTACACCAAGAAATGCTGTCTCAACAATCCAGAGAGTAACAATAAAATAAAAAATAAAATGATTGAGGGCTGGAGGGAGGCTCAGTGGTTGAACGCACTGGCTGCTCCTCCAGAGCTCCTTGGGAGGTGAACACAGGATCAACTATTCAAGCCTGTTTGACTGCACAGTGAATTCAAGGCCAGCCTGGGCTGGGTGAGACTCTGTCAAAACCCAAACAATAAAACAAAATAGCAAGATTTGGAGATGTGAAAAAACAAAACAAAACAAAACAAAACAAAACAAAACAAAACAAAACAAAACAAAAACCAAACAAGTAAAACAGGTGTCTTAGGGTTAAGGGAGAAACCCTGTGTCAGAGGAATAGACAGAGTCAGTGGACACTGGCTCCCTCTTCTGGGCTCTGCAAGGAACACAGGTGTTAACGCACTCACACAGACATGTACACACAAAGAAAGGAAGGAAAGAAGAAACCTTTTAAAGAAAGAAATGATCTGCTGTGATATTTGCTTAAAGAAACTTCCTGAGGGCTGGAGAGTTGGCTCAGTGGTTGAGAGCACTGACTGCTCTTCCAGAGGTCCTGAGTTCAGTTTCCAGCAACCACATGGTGGCTCACAACCGTCTGTAATGGGATCCGATGCCCTCTTCTGGTGTGTCTGAAGACAGTGTATTCACATACATAAAATAAATAAATAAATCTTCAAAAGAGAAAAAGAAAAAAACTTCTCTTTGGGGATGGAGAGATGGCTCAGTGGTTAAAAGCACTGGCTGCTCTTCTTGAGGACCTGGGTTCAATTCTTTGGTCCAGGGGATCCAAAGCCCTCTTCTGGCCACCTCAGGTACCAGGCATGAATGTGGTGTCAAGACAAACTGTAGACAAAACACTCACACACATAGAAAGAAACAAACAAAGAGAAAAAAGAAAGAAACTCTTTGACACGGGGCCATTTTACACAGCTCAGACTGCCTTAGAGTTTTCAATCCTCTTGTCTCAAAACAAAACAAAAGCAGGTATGGTGGTGTACACCATTAATTCCAGCACTCAGGAGGCAGAGGCAGATGGATCTCTGAGTCTGAGGCCAGCCTGGTCTACAAAGCGAGCCCCGGGACAGCCAGGGCCACACAGAGAAATCCTGTTTCAAAAACAAAAAACACAAACAAAGAACCTAGCACACCCCCTTTTAAAACTATAGCCTGGGACTGAACATGTAACTTCCACTTCCCTTCTTCGGTAGAAGTTAGCCAAGCAATCACACCTAACTGGCAGGTCATTCAGAAATGTTGCTCTTATCCTGGGCAGCAATGCAGCTAGCAAAATCCAGCAACTATTCTGGAAGATGGGAAAGCAGAATATCCGAGAGAAACACAATGTGGGCCGCTGTGGGAATCCCTCAAAGACTGGCAGCTCAGGGCGGTGCTTAAATGCGGGCTTAGCTGGAGCTGACCTGGCATGCACCGATCAAACCTGGCATGATGGTG
Source organism: Rhabdomys pumilio (assembly GCA_030674055.1). Taxonomy (NCBI): domain Eukaryota; kingdom Metazoa; phylum Chordata; class Mammalia; order Rodentia; family Muridae; genus Rhabdomys; species Rhabdomys pumilio. Next base: position 24,631,973 of record JANHMN010000003.1, on the reverse strand, counting down.
GCACACTTGCAATCTTAGCACACATTTAGTGGAGGCAGGAGGGTCAGAGGACCAAGATCATCTTTGGTACATTGTGAGTTCGAGG
>JANHMN010000003.1:24611208-24631788 GCA_030674055.1 Rhabdomys pumilio | reverse complement strand
GCCTAGAATCCCCCAGTGAGGGGCTGGGGGCGTGGCTCAGTGGTAGAACCCCTGCCTAGAATCCCCCAGTGAGGGGCTGGGGGCGTGGCTGAATGCTACAGCACTTGCCTATCCTGCTCCTTACCCTTACTTCCATCCCCTGGATTGTAAATAAAAAAGCAAAGCTTTGCTGGGTACTCTCCATTTCTTTCCTGGTATGCAAACTGTTTTTGAGAGTAGATACGTTAGAAAAAGTCAGAACAGACTCAAGCCAAGCCAAATGGTAGTGGCCTTCTCAGCATACAGAATCAAGTGGAAGATGAGGTGTACTGTGCGGGCCAATGAATATTTCAGGTGAGACTCGCCACCCAGTGTCCAAGATTCAATCATCTCTTCCACTGCCCAGCTGTAGACCTTAAGTGGGCGTCTTGACCTCTCTGGGCTTTACTCTCTTTATCTGCAATATGGCATCACACAACCTGGTCTTTAGCTCCCAGGAGAAGCTAAAGGAGCTGAAAGAGCAGTTTCTTTTACAGCTTTATCAAGGCCAGTTCACACCACTACAAGAAAGTATCTCACAAGGAGTGATTTCTAATACTGCTTGTATAACTAAAACATATGTAAAACGATGGACTTCTTGAGGGGTGATGGAATCCACAACTGTCATTTCAGGTTTTCCACCAGGGGGAGGAGTCAAGAGTCAGGGAACAGACAGCCTGAGCTCATCTCTAAATACCTGATGTCTCTGGAGGCTCCTTTGCCCAAACTTTCCAATATCTTTTTTCCTCTCCTTACATTCCAGTGCCCTTTCATCAATGTTAAAAAGTCCTTCTGCAAGTCTAACCCAAGTTCTCCTTGCTGGAAGGGAACTTTTTCCCTCCTCTGAGCAAACAGGACCCCTCTATACAGGATAGCCACGCCTCTCTCTCTGCAATACCTCCACTCTGAATGTGACATGCCCACATCATGTCTCGCAGAGTCACCAAGTCTAACTTTTGGGATTTTTTTGTTTGTTTTTCGTTTTGCTTCGTAGGGAGTGTGTTTCTGAGGAATGGATGGAGATGTGGGTTGTTTTATAACAGGATTTTCTGAAATCAGGGGTGACCCCACTTCCTCTTCATAAAGACCCAGGAACCCTCAACACCAGAGGTGTTTATATTTAGTACTTTTCTACTCCTCCATCAGCCAGGCTCCTGTCCCAGTCTGCCACCGCCTCCTCTTTGACTGCTTACAGTGGGGAAGGGGCGGAGTGTGAGGGACAGGTCCTCTCTCCATCACCACCTCATGCCAGCCAGGAGGAGTAAGCACTGAGAAGAGGGGCAGAGTGTGAGGAGGGAGAGAGGCCAGACCACTACAGGTCTGCAATGGTGCCTTCTCCCACCCTCTCTTAGTGGGACTGACGAAGAGGTCTGGCAAAGCCCAGGCAGCGTAGGGCAGGGGAAACTGCTGATACCTCCCCTCCTCTGGCCCTTTTGGAGGGGGCGGGGCCTCCCACAGCTGTTTCTGCTTGGAGAAGAATGTGTAAGGTCCCACTCCCTGCACGGCCAGGCCGGTTGGGGGTGGGGTTGGGCGTCTGGCCTCAGCCCCTTTCCCCATTTCCCATCTGGGGAGGGGGCAGCCGAGGTCAGCAACAGGCAGAGCCCCCTCCCCACCCCCACAGCCTCGGCTCAGGTTTCCCTAAACGGGAAGCTTTGACCACACACATGTACACACATAGAGGCTTAGGGACTGAAATGGGGATGGGGATGGGCCAGGGGAGTGGGCTGGGGGAAGGGAAGAGAGATGGAGACAGACGTTAGGCAGAAAAGCACTGAGGCCTAGAGACAAGAGCACGACCCCATCTCTAATCTCCCCTGGTTTTGGAAGCTTTACAGGTCTTGGAAGACAACAGGGACAGGGACAGGGTTAAGGAAATGAAACAGATTGCTGTGTTATGGAAAGGTTGGGGCAGCAACCGGAAAGGGTCTCCAGACTCAAGGAGTGATGCAGGGAGGAAGAGCTGGGGCCTTTCAATTTGAAAGTCATCATTAGAGTACCACGGAGAATCACGCTCTCTCCCCCTCACTCCCCAACTACCTCCACCTGGCCTCCCCATGATACTGAGCCATGGGACCAAGTAGAAGAAAGAAGTGTCATCGGGTTGATCAAAATGCCCCCGGGGGTCCTCAGGGACTGTAAGCTTCTCAGCAGTGGGTCTCTCTCTCTCCAGAGGCCTGAAGATTCCCCTTCCCCCAACCCGCCCCCCTCCAGGGATCTCCAAGCACCCCGGAGACTTAAGGAAAGAGATCACTTAAGAAAAGATGGATCCTGGGTAGCAAGGCCCAGAGGCAGGTTATGCTTGAATGCCGGCTGTGTGACCTTGGGTGAGTCTCTTCCTGTCTCTAAGTCTCAGTTTCTTTCTCTGTAAAATGGGGACTTTCAAACCCTCATGAGATGAGAAGACTGTAAGAAGCCGAATGTTCGGTTTAACACATACTAGGCGTCCAGGACGGTTAACACGGTCCATGCTGAGTCCAACCGAGGCCGTGCATCCTCCCTATCAGCTCTATTTGGGGGTAGGGGAGGCCAGGTCTCCAGTCTTATCTCTTGTCTTCCCCCCCTGCCTGCTCCCCTACCCTAGGACCGGTGTGCTGAGCATACACTACCAAGATAGACGGACGCACAAGCAGGGAGGTGGGGGAACGAATGGGGGAGGGAGGGATGCATGGATGGACACACGGACAGGCGACCCCTCACCAGCTGCTCCTCCAGGGCTGCCGCGGCCCTGCGCGCCGCTGCCGCATCCTCGTCCTCCTCAGCGTCCTCCTCGTCCTCAGCCTCGGCGCCCCCCATCCCGGGCTGGGCCAGCCGCAGCGCCTGCTGCACGCGGTACTCTTGCCTCTCTCGGAGCCAATGCAACTCGCAGAGCCCGGCCAGGCTGCCTTCCAACCATCCCCGCAGCCGACCCCGCTCCGGGCTCACCGGGAACGAGAAGGCCCGGATCATGGCTGCGGCCCCCCGCCCCAGCCCGGCCGGGCCCCACGGCCGCCCCTCGCGCCGGTCCCACCTCCCCGCCCCAGCAGCCTGCCCGCCCGCTGGCCGGGCTGTCACCGTCTCATCTGCATAGGCGCACGCCCATTGGGCCGCCCACCCGCGTCTCATCTGCATGATTACGCCCCTGAAGGCAAGACAACGACCTGCTATTGGCTGCTGCCTTTCATGACGCAGGGCTCCGCCCCGCCCCGTTTTTTCTTCTTAACGCACGCGGGTGACTACCTACGGGGTAACAGACTCGCCACGCCCCTTTGTGCGGCGACTGGGGCTGTAGCGACGCCTTCTTTATGTCACAATGAAACAAGCCCGCCCTTGCTCCAATTCCATTGGTGCTAGCCGCTTGGTTCTGGAGCTGGTCCTGCCCCCTTGCGGGCGAGCTCTGGCTGCCATTGGGCTCTCCAGGTCGAGGGAAGGGTGGTCTATAAATAGAGACTGGATCCACGTGACAGCTCCGCAGCTGCTCTTGCCGCCCCTCCCGAACTTTCAGTTTTTGAGTCTGCGCAGAAGGATCATCGGAGAGGATTAAATCTAGGTCTCGCCACCTCCTCCAGGCAGCTTTCCCAGACCCTCAGAAGTAAAACGGACCGAACAACTTACGGTTCGGTTATGCTTTTAAGCAGGACCAGCTCAATCACAGAGGAGGCTGAACCAGGAGGAGAATCGAGAGTTTAAGGCCAGCCTGAGCCACATAGTGAATTTCAAGCTAGTCTGGATTACAGAGCGAGTCTCTGTCTCATCAAAACAGCACATTTATGGAATTACAAGACCCTGGGTGAAATATTCTATGATTTGACCAGAAGAGAGTCTGAGGTCTTTTTTGTCTTCCAGGTGCGGTGGAGCTGAGCTCGCAAGGGCCTTTGTTCCCGGTTCTGAGAGGCTTTGTTCTCAGTCTTCTGAGATGCTCTGTTCTCAACGTTCTGTGGTCCTGAATCTGAGCCTCCCTGCTTTCGAAGGCTGCATCCTGCCTCCTCTCACTGGGCAAGAGGGGCTAGCGCCCCATCATGCGGCCAGCATGTGTCACTACACACCCGGTGTGTCGGCAACGTTTGTGAAATATAGCCCATTTCTCAGACGGAACTTTGACTCCTTTTAAAGGCTCAGAAGATCTGTAAGGGAGGATAGGGCATGAGAATCGCGGTGAGTTCGAGGCCAATATGGGATAACTATGGAAGCCTGTTAGAAAATGACAAACATAGCGTGAAATTTTCTTTTATAATCTTTTATGATCCTCTGGCAGTAACCAACCTTGATGTGGTGAGTTTCTGCTACTTTAAGGCTGAGTAATACTAGGAAACGTATTTAGTCTCTGTGTTTTTCATCTGCATCTCAAAGAGTTATTCTGAACGTTAAATAACATAATTGTGTTTTGTTTTGCTTTTTGAGGGTTTCACTAAGTAACCCTGGCTGACCTGTAACTATGTAGACAGCTGAGTTTTGGGCCTGGTGGGTCATGTCTGTAATCCCAGCACTGGGGCTGGAGAAATGGCTCAGCGATTTAAGAGTGTTTGTTGCTCTTCCAGAAGACCTGAGTTCAGTTCCTGGCACACAGAAGGAAAAAGAGGCTCACAATCCCCTGTAACTCCAGCATCAGGGGATCCAGTGTCCTCTTCTGGTCACCGCAGGAAACTGCACTGTGTATGCATGTGCACACATTCGGGCCAGTGAACACACACACACACAATTTGAAATATTTAGTCTTTTAAAAATTCTTACAGTGCCAAGAGTGGTGGCTCAGATCTGCCACCCTAGTGCTCTAAATAATTAGACAGGTCTGGGCTAGCCTGGACTACATGGCAAGACCAAACAAAAGACTGAGGATGAGGTTCAGTGGTTGAGGGTTTTTCTAGAATCCTACTAGTTTCAACCCCCAGCACATCATATCAAATGAATCATCAGTTTACTCATAGCTATTGGAGGTTGAGGGCTGAAAGTCAGGGTGACCAAGCAACTGGAGAACTGGGCAGGGGTCCTGAGTTTAAAAGGACAACATGGTGACACACACACACACACACACACACACACACACACACACACACACACACGACACACACCTTTAATCCCCACAGGCAAAGACAGTTGGATACTGAGTTCTAGGCCAGGGAGGGCTAGGTAGAGAGACTCTGTCTCAAAAAAAAAAAAAAAATCCCCACAGCCTCAGGACCGAGATGGGAGACACGGAAGGTCAGGTTCTCCCTAGATGCACTGCCCATGCTCTCAGACTGCTTCAGGCTGCCAGATTTCCCGTGTTCCCCAGCCCCACCCATCCCTTCTCTGCCTACTTGGAACTGTCCTTAGGACTTATCTGTGTGTCCAAGCAATGGAAGTTGGGCCTGAGGTGTCATGGTTGTCACCGCATACCCGGAATCACTCAGCACAGTGACAGAAATGGACAGGGGTGAATGAATACCTGTAGTGTGTCAAGAAGCCATTGCAATAGAAAACACTAAGGGGAAGGCAGCGAAACCAGTCCAGTGTTCACCATGAACATGTGAGGGGCTGAGCTCAGATTCCCAGGCTCCATGCAAAAGGCCAAATGGAATGGTTCCACAGTTGTCATTCTCGTGCTGAGGGACAAACACGGGGGAAGCTTGATGCCCAGCCAGTGTAGCCAGTTAGTGAGTGTGACGGTCATCAAGAAACTCTGTCTCAAAAACTACCTGGATAGATAGTCCAGGAAGATGGCTTTCAGTGGGGAGGAGATCTTGCTGCTGAGCTCAAGATCCTGAGTACCTGGTACCCATGTCCATATGGTGGACAGAGATAAGTGACCTCTGCAGGCATGACACCACCATACACACCCTGCCCCCAAATTAAATATAATGAAAAGCAAGGTAGAGAGGAACACTTAAGATATAGACATTTTCGTTTTCTTCCAAGACGGGTTTCTCTGTGTAGCCCCATGTGTCCTGGAACTCACTCTGCAGATCAGGCTGGCCTTGAACTCAGAGATCTTCTGCCTCCCAAGTGCTGGGATTAAAGGTGTGCGTCACCACTGCCCGGCATGATACAGACTTTTTGTCTTCATGAGTGCATTCTATACACATACAAGCTGTACTCGGTGACGCTCGGTGGTACGGGGCTTGCCTGTCATTTGTAAGGGCTTGGGCTCCATCCCCAGGACCTCAAATGGAAGGACAAGAAGGAGGAAGGGAAGTTTTGACATCATCATGATGCAAAAATGGCTTTAAAAAATTACCTGGAGGCTTGTTCAGCAGTTAAGGAACTTGTACAAACACAGGAATGGCACCAGGACCCCATGTAAACAGTGTGCACGGAAGCCTGCCTGTAACTCCAGCGCCTTGGGAAGCAAAGATGGGATTCCTGGAGCAAGCTGGCTAGGTAGACTAGCCTAAGGGGATAACAGGGAAGCTCTGGACTCAGGACATCCTGCCCATGGCCATGGGCTGGAGAGACGATTCAGCAGGTAAAGGAACAGTCACCAAACACACTGCGGAGCTCAGAAGACTACCTTTGGGGGTCAGTTTTCTCCTTTCAGTGTGGGATCTAGGGATAGAACTCAGGCTGTCTGGTTTGGTGGTAGGCACCTTAACCCTTTGAGCTGTCTCTCCTTTCAGTATACTGCTGAAAGAAGGGCTCTGCTGGGCATTGGTGGCATACAACTTTAATACCAGCACTCAGGAAGCAGAGGCAGAGAGGTCTCTGAATTGGAGACCAGTGTGGTTTACAGAGCGAGTTTCATCAGGACCCTGTCTTGAAAAACAACACACACACACACACACACACACACACACACACACACACACACACACGAGGTGGTGGGAGGGGAGAGAGAGAGGAAAGAATGGCTGATATATCCCAGCCTGGTCTTTAAAATATAATTTAAAAAAATACTTGTAGTTAAAGATGATATTGAATTTTTATTTTGCCTGCCTCTCTCTCTCTCTCTCTCTCTCTCTCTCTCTCTCTCTCTCTCTCTCTCTCTGTGTGTGTGTGTGTGTGTGTGTGTGTGTGTGTGTGTGTGTGTGTAGGAGTAGGGGGTTGACTGGCATGTGTGCTACACTGATAAGGAGGTCAGAGGACAACTTCCTGGAGTCTGTTCTCGTCCCCTCAGAGGCTGGGTTGGAGCTTGAATTCAGACTTCCTCTGCAAGCACAGTTATTCCCTGAGCCATCTCCTCTGTCCGTGAACCTCAATCTTCTAATCCTCCTGCTTTTAAACCTGCAGTGTTGTATGACTGCAGGTGTGCAGCACACCCGAATTGCTTTTCATAGTGTGAAATGTCGGGTCAGCGGTGCTGGCATACGAGACAAATATCCAATGGCTAAGTCTCCTCCAGCCCCTCACTGGTGGGTTGTAGGTAAGGGCTCCATCCACTGCCCCTTAAATGCACTTAGGACTTAAGATAGGTTTCTCCATCTTGAGAAGTGTACCCACTCATCTGTCAGGGTGCTTCCTCCTCATCCCTCCCTTCCCCCTCCCCCTCTCTCTTCCCCTTTCCTTCCTTTCTTCTCCTCCTCTCCTTTCCGCACTCATAGAGATTAGGGCTGGGATTAAAGGTGTACACTCTAGGCTACAGGTACTTTCTCCATTCTTATTCTCCAGGAAGTCCTCCTCCCCAAACTCTTCCCCTCCGCCTGTCTTCCTTTCTTGTTTTTGAGACAGGGTCTTAACAGCCGAGACTGGCCTGGAACTCACGATGTACCTAAGTATGACCTTGAACATCGGTTCTTCTGACGTCACCTCCCAAGCACTGGAATTACCCGGCACAGAAAAAGACTTGTCTTTTTTGAGATTCAGCAGCCCTGGCTGGCCTTGAATTTAAAGCGACCCTCCTTTCTCAGCCTCTCCAAGTGCTGGGATTATAGACATACATCACCATGGCCAGTGGGAGCGTCATTTGTTATAAAAAGAAAAAATACATTTATTGCCTGTGTTTGTGTGGGCACATGTGGTGGTCAGGGGACAAACGGCAGGAGTCAGTTCTCCAAACCGGTTCATCCCAGGGATCAAACTCAAGTTGTTAGGCTTGGTAGCAAGCGCCTTTACCCGCAGAGTCAACTAACTCTTCAGCCTTATCACTCCAAGGTTGGGGCATCAGAGACTAAGATCATGGCCCTGGGAAGAGTCTGTTGGGAAAGACAGAGGGCCCTGGCCCTCCTGCATAATGCCCCATCCACTCTGTGCAGGAAGCTGCTTCCTCTACAACAGTTCACTTTTGGGATGATGTGCAGGGTTCCAAAGAAAGCAAGCAGCCCAGAGGGGAACACTGGCCTAAAGGATGCTGATCCGCTCAGCCAGCCCCTGCATCTCGTGATCCTGTGGCAGACAGGCGCCTTCCAGGTCCCCTTCTGCAGGCGGCCCATGGCGGTCTGCCACAAACTGATCCCAGCGTGCATCGTCGCTCTCATGGGTGATATATCGCTCGCCCATCTTTCCTTCTAGCTCTCGAAGGTCTAGCCACGTCTGGTACTCCTGTGCAGGGAAGAACTGGGTTAGCTCGGGGACCACAAGCTGGGCAGAATTCAGCAATCTCAGCAACAGCCTGGATTCTGCTGGGACCAATGGTGGCAAAGCACCACACCCCACAACCTGCTCAGCCAATAGCGGAGTAGCCCCATCCAACCACAGCTCAGCAACAGGCGAGTCAATCACGTTCCCACTCGCCCAGCCAATTAGAGACCTAGGTCTGCCGGCTCCTCTAGGCCCCCCTCCCTACGTCACCTGTAGCCATGGGTGGCTGAGAGACTTGTCCACGCTGTAGCGCTTGCGCATCTTCACCTGCAGCAGGTTGTTAATGAGGTCGATGGCTGTGGGGGAAGGAGACAGGTGAGGCTCTGACGGACAGGCGGCCTCTTCCAAAGGTCACCCCGTCCTGTCACAAAGGCAGGTGACTAAACTAGCACTGGCCCAGGTGACTAAACTCCTATGCTTGCTTTTCTCATTAAATTACAAATCTTGTCACTCAAGGTGGCTGCACTGGAAATTCCAGTATTTGGAGACAGAAGTGGAAAATCGGGAGTTCAAAGCCAGTCTGGATTACACCTGGCAATTGCAGGGATTTTAAGTATGTACTGGTGTGACTAGCTCTAATTTTAAAAGAATATTTTATTTTTTTATTATGGTAGAAGAAGCCTATATTTAATCCCAGCACTCAAGAAGCATATGGGTTTCTGTGAATTCAAGGACAGTCAAGGTTACATAATGAGACGTATCAAAAAACCAAACCAAACAAAACATATTTTATTTTTATGTATGTGTGTGTGTGTGAATGTGAATGCGCGCGTGTGAATGAAGGCATCCTCTTAGCTAGAAGCAAGTATTAGAATCCCTGGAGCTAGAGTTACAGATGCTTATGAGCTACCAGGAAAGATGCTGGGAACCTAGCCCCCATCCTCTAGAAGAGCTGCATGCAGTTTTAGCTGCTGAGACATCTGTCCAGCCCTTCTACCTCCAGTTTTTAACAGTATACCTTGTGAGGTGAAAACACATTTATTTCAAATGGAATATGACATTACTGTGATCAGTAGGGAGCTAGCAATGATGTGCCATATTGACAAACGGCCACACACTGAAGCCACCGGTGCCTGCAGAAGACCCAGAGAAGGAAGCCTGGTCTTTGTGAAAAGGAGGGTTATTAAGTACCAGGTGTTCAAGCCGAAGCCCCACTGAGGCTTTGTCAATGGCAGTACATCTTGAAGGACAAGGCTTCACTGTGTGCTAGCCTAGGGGTAAGATCTGCAGGGACTCCATGGATATCAAACTCCACAGACGCTCAGTCCTATACAGAAAACATCAGAGTATTTGCATACAGCCTCCACATATTCTTGCTGCTTTTTCTGAACCATTTCTAGATAATTTATAATAGTGTTCTTGTTACATTGCTTTAGAGGGAACCTAGCACCCTGGTTCTGTACTTGTCCTAGAGTCTCAAGCCACCATGATAGCAAGACCAGGCCACTGACCAGGCCAGAATGCCAGCTTCTCAGGAGTTTTCTAGACATGTGTTCCAACACTGAGCCATGCCCCCAGCCCCTCACTGGGGGATTCTAGGCAGGGGCTCTACCACTGAGCCACACCCCCAGCCCCTCACTGGGGGATTCTAGGCAGGGGCTCTACCACTGAGCCACACCCCCAGCCCCTCACTGGGGGATTCTAGGCAGGGGCTCTACCACTGAGCCACGCCCCCAGCCCCTCACTGGAGGACTCTAGGCAGGGGCTCTAGCGCTGAACCATGCCTGCAGCCCCTTCTTGGGACGCTCTGGACCAGGGCTCTACAACTGCCCTGTACTCCCACAATAGATTTCTATACTAACACAATAGAAATGTTTTGCGAATAGTTGTTACATTGTGTTCAGGGAACAATGGAAACCAAAGCCTTACAGCCCAGCATTTGGGACATGAAGGCAGGAGGATCAGGAGTACAAGCACATCCTCAGCCACACAGTCCAAACCAATCAAATAAGACCACCCCAGCTCTCTGCCTCGCAAACGTCTACCCCACACCCGACCCCAAAGCTCCATGTCTCAGTGCTGATCTCCCAGGCCCAGTCACCAGGTAACATCCTTGTCTTGAGACCCAGGGCCACTGTTGAGCCTTTGATGAAAATATCAAAATGTCTGCCTAGCCCTGGCTGTTTTCCTCCCATCTCCATCAGGTCCTGGATGCCCAGAAATTATCTCTTTTCTGGATCACTCCATAGCCACACTGACTTCTCTTGGGACACATTTCCAAAGCTGCACCCTCATCGCTGCTCCATTCATAGAATTAGGCCCCTGTCCCTTCTAGAGAGGCTCTACCGCCATGTAGGCCACTCTGGCTTCCTCCGGTCCTATTCCTCTCAGGGTCCTGCAGCTCATCTTCAAGGCCCCATGTGTCTGTCTCGGGAATTCCAAACCACACACTATGGTTAAAACATGAGTCTCAGCCAGGCCCCGTGGCTTCCAGGCCTGTCACCCCAGCTACTGTCCAATGCCTAATTGAACAACAAGATGAGTTCAAAGCCAGCCTGGGCAATTTAGTGAGACCCTGTCTCAAACTAAAATACAACAAAGGGGCTGGGAATACAGCTTAGTGGAAGAGGACTTATCCATCCTGCACGAGCTCAAGGCTCAACTCCTACACTGCTGCAAAAGAAAAACAATACCAAGGCACCAGACTTGGGGCTGGAGAGATGGCTCAGTGGTTAAGAGCACTTTCTGCTCTTGCAAAGGATGTAGGTTCAAGTCCCAGTACCCACATAGTGGCTCACAACCTTCCAGTAAAAACTCCAATTGTAAGGGATCTGATGCCCTTTTCTGACCTCCTCTGCCACCAGGCACACATGTATACAGGCAGGCAAACACTGATGCACATAAAATAAAAAAATTAAAGAGAGAAAGGAAGACAGACAGAGCAGCTGACCTAGGACTGGTGACATGGCTCAGTGGTTACGAGCCCTGGCCGCTCTTCCAGAGGATTTGGGTTAAGTTCCCAGCACCTCCACGGACACAGACGATTGCCTGTAACTTTAGTTCTGGGGGATCTGATACCCTTTTCTGGCCTTCAGGAGCGCATGAGGCACATACATACATGCTGGCAAAATACCCATACATATGAAATAAAATAACCACAAAACAAAATTTTAGAAAGAGAAAAGAAACAAGAAAGCTCAGTCTACCCAGTACCCTGGTTCTGAACTTATCCTAGAGCCTTAAGCCACAATGACACCTCTAGGTACTAGGGTCTACCTACAAGACCCTCCCGGGTTAACCTTCAGAAGTCTACTCACTCCCACAGCCTTGAAAGCCCTTCCTTTAATCCCAGCACTTGGGAGGCAGAGGCAGGCAGATTTCTGAGTTTGAGGCCAGTCTGGTCTACCGAGTGGGTTCCAGGACAGCCAGGGCTACACAGAGAAACCCTGTCTCGAAAAACCAAAAAAAAAAAAAAAAAAAAAAAAAAAGAAGAAAGCCCTTCCTTCTCTTTCAGCCCCACTCACATTTTGACCTGGGTCCACACCCATCCTTCATAGTCCCGCCCACCCAGGCCCAGCTTTGCCCAATCCCTTACAGCCTCCCCTACTAGGCGTGGCCTTGCCCTGCTGTACTCTCAAGCCCACGCTTACTGCCCCATGAAATCTGAGGCCACCGTTCTTTCCCACCCTCTTGCCTCCTTGTCTTTCCACAATGGCTCACCTCCAGATGAGATGTGGCTCCAAGGGCTGGCCGGGTACATAAAGGCTGCATTCTGTATCTGGTCATTGATGTCCTCGTCCTCATTGAAGGGGAACGTACCACTGAGACTCACGTACATGATCACACCCACGGACCACATGTCCAGGGAGCGGTTGTAACCCTGGTTGAGCAGAACCTCAGGTGCCAGGTAGGCGGGCGTGCCCACCACTGAGCGCCGGAACGACTTCTCGCCGATGATGCGAGCAAAGCCAAAGTCACATAGCTTCACCTGCAATGGTGACATGTGGAGGTTGTGCGGGATGATGACGCCACCTCCCCCGCTTGCCACTGAGTGTCCACACTAACGCCACGTCCATATTCCAAACAATATTGAATGATGGTTCAAACCCGGGATTTGCCACTCACTGGCTGAGTGATCTCAGGTGAGCGCCTTTCCCTCTCTGGACTTCAGTTTACACATCTCTAACACCTGTCTAAAAGAGCCGTCAAGAGGATGGTGTGAGTTAATCCATATGCAGCTCCTGGACTGGGTCCAGTATGAAGAAGTCTCTATTAAATGCTCTCCGCAGCTGTCTGTCTGCCTCCTAGGATGAGTCTCAGTCTCCGCCTGATCCTTTGTTAATGGTCCCTACAGGACAGGTGGGTTGTGGCCTGGAAGGGGAACACAGGCAACACTCTAGAAGTCCATTCCAGTCAGAATGGGCCGGTGATTTCCAGCAAGGGCCCTGACTCCATCATACTGGGGGTGAGCTAATGTCTTTTCCTGAGCATTAGAGGACCAGGCATGCACTGGTGCAGGCACGTGACCTCAACTACTGGGAAGGCAGAGCTAGCATCACAAATACAAGGCTAGCCCAGACAACACAACAGTTCAAGGTTAGCCTGAGCAACTCTATTTAGTTAGTTTTGTTTTCTTTTGTTTTTGATACAGGCTTTCTCTGTGTAGCCCTGGCTGAGTACTGGGATTAAGTGCATATGCCACCACTGCCTGGCAGATTTATTTACTTTTTAATGCAGAATAAACACTGATTAAGAAAAATAAAGAAAACCTGAGCATAAGATAGGGACCAAGGAAGAACTATTGAGACTTTGTTGCAAATAAAAATTAAAAAGCTTAATGGTAAAGCACTTGTGTAGAATCCCCCAGCGAGGGGCTGGGGGTGTGGCTCAGTGGGAGAGCCCCTGCCTAGAATCCCCCAGCGAGGGGCTGGGGGCGTGGCTCAGTGGTAGAGCCCCTGCCTAGAATCCCCCAGTGAGGGGCTGGGGGCGTGGCTCAGTGGTGGAGCCCCTGCCCAGAATCCCCCAGTGAGCGGCTGGGGGCGTGGCTCAGTGGTAGAGTCCTGCCTAGAATCCCCCAGTGAGGGGCTGAGGGCGTGGCTCAGTGGTAGAGCCCCTGCCTAGAATCCTCCAGTGAGGGGCTGGGGGCGTGGCTCAGTGGTAGAGTCCTGCCTAGAATCCCCCAGTGAGGGGCTGGGGGTGTGGCTCAGTGGTAGAGCCCCTGCCTAGAATCCCCCAGTGAGGGGCTGGGGGCGTGGCTCAGTGGTAGAGCCCCTGCCTAGAATCCCCCAGCGAGGGGCTGGGGGCGTGGCTCAGTGGTAGAGCCCCTGCCTAGAATCCCCCAGCGAGGGGCTGGGGGCGTGGCTCAGTGGTAGAGCCCCTGCCTAGAATCCCCCAGCGAGGGGCTGGGGGCGTGGCTCAGTGGTAGAGTACAGGTCTAGCGTAAAGGGGGCCCTAGGTTCGATCCCTAGAAGGTGAGAAAGACCAATGGCATGTGAGAGAAGTGATGTGGGCCATTGTTCCTACTACCTCAGCAAAGGAAGGGGATGCATATATTTCTTGTACTGCTTATCTTTTTTCCTTTGTCTAGCTAGACTATGGACCATGAAGGCCTGTAGCACAATAAAACTGTCTTAAATGTAGCAGCAGGAAAGAGGGTACCCAACATGTAGTAACTTTGTACCCCAGAATGCAGTCGGGTGAGAGATCAAGCCCTTGTCTTATGAAGCCAAGTCACCTAGGGTGTGAAGCATCTAGGCCATTAGTCACTATCCACCCCCTGCTGTTGGAACTTGCTTCCTCCCCCCAACCCCCCCACCCCAGTCTAGGAGGGGACATAGCAGACCTGAGGAAACGGGTCAGCTGATGCCAGTAACACATTCTCTGGTTTCAAGTCACAGTGGACGATGTTCTTGAAGTGCAGGTGTCTCAGCGCCACCAGGATCTGAGCAGAGGAGGCAAAGCCGAGTGAGAAAGGAAGGAGAGGACCAGGCTGATGTGCGCACCTCCAGGCCCACCCAGGCCTTTCCCTGAATCCCTAAGGATGTTGCCTAGGTGAGGAAGTCGTTAAGGAAGGGATCCCAGAAACAGGAGAGCGGCTTACTCTCAAATTAAAAGCTCAATAAAGAACTCTAGAAAGGCTGGGCTACCGTGGGGAGGGGTGGGAAGACGGAGCTTGGAACCCTAATGAGCCATTAAAACAGCAGGCACTCCCAAGACACTGCCTTCCTGTGCTACAATTAAAACCATTCTTAGGTTTAACCCCAGCACTGGAAAGGCAGCGGCAGGTGCACCTCAGTGGAGTTTTGTTTTCTGTTTTGTTTAGTTTTGTTTGAGACAAGGTTTCTCTGTGTAACTTTGGCTGTCCTGGAACTCACTCTGTAGACCAGGCTGGACTTGAACTCACAGATCCACCTGCCTCTGCTTCCAGTGCTGGGATTAAAGGTGTGCGCCACCACCATGATTTCAGTGATTCTGAGGCTAGCCTGTTCTACAGAGTGAGTTCCATGACCTCAGTGAATCTGAGGCTAGCCTGGTCTACAAAGTGAGTTCCATGACGGGCAGAGCAACACTGTAAGACCCCCATCTCAAAAACAAAACAAAACAATAGCCAACAATGGCAAAATTTGTTTTGTTGGCAAGATGGCTGAAGAAGTGGAGGAGCTGGCACTAAGCCAGTGACCTGCGTTCAATCCCTGGAACCCACATGGTGGAAGGAGAGAAGCAAGTTATCCTCTCGTTTACACATGTGGGCTGAGACATACGCCCTTCCCCACCACACATACACAAACATGGTAAGTTTAATTTTTAGAAAGTATTTAAAAACTCTTACCATCTAAAAATCTGTACTACTAGGCCAGGTGTGGTGTGGCATGGTTATAACCCCAGCAGTGCAGAGGCAGAGGCACAACAAGGACAGCCTGGGCTACATAATAAGAGCTAGGCTAGTCATGGGCGACAGAAAGAACCTGTCGGTTTTTTGTTTTGTTTTGTTTTGTTTTGTTTTGTTTTGTTTTGTTTTGTTTTTCAAGACAAGTGTTTCTCTGTGTAGTCCTGGCTGTCCTGGAACTCAAATTCAAATTCAAAGATCTGTCTGCCTTTACCTCCCAAGTGCTGGGATCAAAGGCATGGACCACCATCACCCAGGAGAGACACTGTCTTAGAAAATCAAATAAATAAATCTTACAGTACAAGGTGATACAATCAATAAACGATGTAAGCATGACATGGATCATGTATCAAATGTACCCGGCTCTGTCTGGAACAGTGGCTCTCAACCTTCCGTCTGCGTCTCTTCAATACAGTTCCTCTTGTTGTGGTGACCTCAACAATAACATTATTTTTGTCCCTACTTCACAACTGAAATTATGCTACTGTATATCTGATATGCAGGATATCTGCTATGTGACCCCATGAAAGGGTCGTTGGACCCTGGAAGGGGTTGTGACCCACAGGCTGTGACCATTGGTCTACTTGCTTAAGTAGAAAACCTGATTCCATATTTACTAACATGGATTTAGGCAAATTGTTGCCATCTTTGAGTCTCAGTTTGTTATTCTGTAAAATGGGAGCGATAATGGCACTGTTAAGGGTTCTATGATATTTATTTAGCTACCTATTTATATAAGGTCTCAAATTCAAGGAATGGACTGACTTTGTAGTACCCAAGATGACCTTGAACTCTTGGTCTCCCTGTCTCCACTTCCCCAGTGCTGAAATTACAGGCATGCGCCATGATTCCTGGTTTTTGTGGTGCCAGGAATTGAACCCAGGGCTTTGTGCATGTCAGGTCACCAACTGAGCCACACCCCTAGACCCCCGTTTGGTTTGTAAGACAGGGTTTCACTCTAGCTCACACCAAGAATTTCCTTTGTTTTGTTTTAATTTTGTACCTTTTTATTTCATTTTGTTTTTCGAGACAGTCTCTGTCTGTGTAGCCCTGGTTGCCCAGGAGCTCACTATGTAGACCAGGCTGGCTATGAACTCACTGAGACCCATCTGCCTGTCTCCTGAGTGCTGGAGTTAAACGAATATAGTATCATGCCTGGTATCTGTTGTTTAATTTTTAAGACAGGGTCTTATGTATCCCAGGCTAGACCCAAACTCATTATGTAGCTGAAGCTAGTCTTGAACTGATCCTTGTATATCTCCCTCCTGTGTGCTAGGGTTACAAGCCTGTGCCACCATGGCCTCTTGAGCACAGAACTTAATGGTACCTACCTGGAAGGGTACCTGGTGAGGTCTAAAGTTCCTGAGGCAAAGAACTGGATCCAGTACTTAGAGGTGGAGCAGGCAAGAGCCCTGAGGACAGAAAAAATCTGCAGAGAGAAGAGGAGAGAGAGAGACAGACAGACAGACAGACAGAGACAGAGAGAGAGAAGAAGGAGAGAGAGAGAAAAAGAGAGAGAGAGAAAGAGAAAAAGAGAGAGAGAGAGAGCAGGCTGAAATGGAAGACCAGAGAGTGAAACTGCTTTGGCTGCTGAAAGTACTCAGCTCCCGCGCCCATGCAGTCAGGATGTGGCTGCCTCCTCAGGGGACCTCTGTCCCACCTCCCAGCATGCCCAGCAAATCCAGGCATTCTACCGGGTACTGGGAAAGGTCAGAGCAGCAGCAAAGTACAGCAGGCATGCTTTGCAGCCAACAGAAACAACCTAGACTGAAGAGAGTCTCAGCCAGAGGGCAAGCCTTTCCAGGAAGGACTGAAACTCAGACCACACCAGGGAATGTCCAGCACCACAAAGGTTAAAATTCTATGAAGAACAAAAGCCAGGCTGGAGTGATGGCCTAACTAGCATGCACAAAAAAGTTCCATCATAGCACTGGGGAGGTACAGGCAGGATGATCAGGGGATTCAAGGTCCTATCTGACTAGATGGCAAGTTCAAGGCCAGCCTAGGATATAGAAGACCAGGTCTCAAACAACAACAATAAAAATAAGAAGAAAGAAAGGAAGAAAGAGAGAGAGAGAGAGAAAGTAAGGCAAGCTGGAAACAAATATTTGGATAAAAAAGGATTGAAGAAGCCTGCAGAGATGGCTCAGTGGGTAAAGGCTCTGGTCAGCAAGCCTGACTTCCATCCCTGGGACCTACATGTCGGGAAGGAAAGAACCAACTCCCACAAGCTGTCCTCGAGCTCCATCCGTGTGCTACGGCACTCAAGCTGTGGCGCATGCACACCTACTCATGTATACAAATTCACACCGTAGATATAATAAAATACTAAATAGCACAACGGAGAAAAGACCTCACATCCATCATATATAAACACACTTATAATGCAATAAGCATGCTTGGTGATCCATGGCTGCAAGCCCCGTCATTTGAAGGTGTAGACAGAAGCATTGCTGTGTGAGGCCAGCCTTGTCTAAATAGAGAGTTACAGGCCAGCCAGGGACACAAATTAAGACCTTCTGTCCAAAACCAAACCAAACCAAACCAACCAAACCAAACAAACAAACAAACAAACAAACAAAAAACAAAAGCAAAAAACCAGAAAACCAAAAACCAAACCAAAACAACAAACAAATAAGCAACAACAACAAACCCCAAACAAGGGCTGGACAGTTCAATGGTCAGGACCACTATCTGCTCTTCCAGAGGACCAGGGTTAGAACTCCAGTTCCAAGAGAAGGCTGATGCCCTCTTGTCCACAGGTATTACATGCACACATGTGGTTCATATCCACGCATTAAGGTAAACATTCATACACATATGAAATAATAAATCTCACATGTCCTTAATCCCAGAATTTGGGAGGCTGAGGCAAATGGATCTCCATGAGTTCGAGGGCAGCCTGGTCTACACTGTGATATCCTGTCTCAAAATTAGTTTGTTTTTCAAGACAGGGTTTCTCTGTGTAGCCCTGGCTGTCCTGGAACTCACTCTGTAGACCAGGCTGGCCTCGAACTCAGAAATCCACCTGCCTCTGCCTCCCAAGTGCTGGGATTAAAGGCGTACACCACCACCACCACTGCCCAGCTTCAAAATTAGTTTTTTAAAAAGTAAAAATCTGATATAAAATACAGACTAAAATAACTTGAGTGTGTGGACTTTCTGACTCCAGCGTCAGAAAGGATACAGGAGAATCATACAAGAGCAGCCCTGAGTGCATGAGAGTCTGTCTCAAAAAGCCAAAAGGCAATAAATAAGAAATTTCCTGGGGCTGGAGAGATGGCTCAGCGGTTAAGAGCAGTGTCTGTTCAATTCCCAGCCACCACAGGGTGGCTCACAACCGTCTGTAATGGCATCTGGTGCCCTCTTGTGACCTGCAGGCGTACGTGTGGGCAGAATGCTATATGTATAATAAATGTTAACAATTTTTTTTTCTGAGCCTGGCAATTATTTTTATGCAGCATTAGTAAGAAGTGTGAAAACAAGCATCTTCCCACTCAGTTGGTGGAAAAAGAGAAAAAGTTTTAGACAATAAAAGTTGTTTTTTACTTTTTGAGACAGGGTCTCATGTAGGCCCAGCTGCCCTTGAATTCATTACATAGGCAAGGATGGCCTCGAACTCCTGATCTTCCTGCCTCCTATTACAGGCTGTTCCATTATGCCCAGTTATACAGTGCTGAGCTCCTACCCAAGGCTAGAAGCATGCTAGGCAGGCAAGCATTCTATCAACAGAGTTAAGGAGTCAGCTGCTTAAAGACGTATTCAAACTGTCCTGCAGCCCTGAAAAGCACTGGCCTCACAGCCAGTGAGAAGCTAGGCATGATGGAGATATGAGTGTGTGTGTGCGTGTATGAGTGTGTGTGTGTGTGTGTGTGTGTGTGTGTGTGTGTGTAGGTTAAGAGCTCTGCTCTTCCAGAGGTCCTGAGTTTAATCCCCAGCAACCACAGGGTGGCTCACAGAAAATGTATGTATACACAAAATGTGTGTATACAGAAATGTATACACTCACACACTCAAACATTAGGGGGTGTGGCTCTGTTCTCTCTGTGGAGCCCACAAAGCCCTGAGTTTGAATCCCAGCACTGCATAAACTAAGCACGATGGTACAAGTCCATAATCCCAGCACTCAGGAAGATTATTAAAACAGTACCAATAATAGCTATTACTATGAAAGGAAAAAATTGGTTCCCCTTCCTCAATCTTTAAATCCTTCACTAGGTTATATAACTGACACTCCCCCAGATCGAATCTATGCTTGTCCCAGGCTGGGGAGTACTGGAGACAGTGGTGACAAAGATAGCCATTTGCCTTGGATGGTGTATATATACATGGTGGGCAGGGCTCCCACAGGGAGACTATAATAAATAATGTCATAATATTTACTAAGCCTCAATTGTCGTTTTCTTTTCTTTTTCTTTTCTTTTTTTTCTCTTTCTTTGTCTTTTTTTCCCCCTTCTGACAAATGGGTCTCACAATGTGGCCCTGGCTGTCCAGGAAATCACTATGTACACCAAACTGGCCTTGAACTCAGAGATCCACTGCCTCTGCCTCCCAAGTGCTAGGCATGCACTCCCACACTCGGCTTCTGTCTCTCTATTTTTTATCTCTTACTGTTATTAATAAGATTTCCATCTGTTTTCTAATCTGCCCTCTTGAGTGCCCAGGAGCCTTTTCTCCACGCCTCCGCCAGGGGGCGCCAGAAGCCACGGCACGCAGCGCACCTGCGTAATAAGGAACTTGGTAAGGCGCTCAGGAAGCCGGCCCTTCTCGCTGGAGAGGATCATCTCCAACATGTCCCCGTGCAGCTTCTCCATCACCACGAATACCTTCTCAGGGGTCTCAAACATGCACTCGAGGTTCACAATCCCGGGGTGCCGCAGACTCTGTCCGGGAATGGGGGAAGAGGGATCAGGACTGAGGATCAGTATGAGGTGGCAAGCACCGAGAGTGTTCTTTGCATTGTGAACTAATGGGAAGGCCTGGGCAGCAGGAGGAGATGGCAGGAAGCTTGGGAAAATAGCAAGCCGGCACTGAATGTGTATAGCTTCGGTTTCTATTTGTTTTTCTTCTGGTACTCATGCATGCTAGGCAAGCACTCTACTGCTGTTGCCCTAGCCCACAAAATCCTCCTATGGCACCCTAGATACCTTCAGAAGAAAGCCATTGAGTGTCTTCCCACCCTCCTCCCGGGTCTCATTTTTTCTATGACTCTGGGGTTCCCTGTCAAGACTGATCCTTGTCCCTCTCTGCTCAGAACGCCCCTCAGTTCT
>JANHMN010000003.1:24544027-24611108 GCA_030674055.1 Rhabdomys pumilio | reverse complement strand
AAAAAAAAAAAAAAAAAAAAAAAAAAAAAAAAAAAAAAGACTAACTTGATCACTCCTAGACTGTGGCTCAGGTTGTACTTAAAAGGAGTAAGCAGGGACATGGCTGAGTCATGGTCCCTTCTTGTCACCTGGAGAATGGCCACTTCATTCCTGAGCTGGCTCTCCTGCTTGGTGGGGAAGCGCAGTTTGTCAATGACCTTTACTGCAACGTCTCTGCCAGTCTTCCTGTGTTTTCCTGAGGGCAGGACATAGGGAAGACAAAGCATCAGTGATCAAGAAGGCCCAGTTCCTTCCCCTCTATGGAGACCCAGATGGAACTGAGCAAAAATAGTGGAAGTCTTCAAGGTTTCTCTGAAGAGTTCTCAACATGAGGGGTGGGATGGCAGGGCTGGGGAATAAAAGTGGAAGAAGAGGGGCTAGAGGTATGGTTCAGTGATTAGAGCCCCTGCCTAGAATCCCCAGTGAGACACTGGGAGCATGGCTCAGTGGTAGAGCTTCTGCCTAGCATGCAGGTTGCTGTGACTTTCAACCCTAGAAAAAGGACAAAGAAAACTAAACAAGCCTGACATACTGGTGCAATTTTATCATCCCAGCATTTGGAAGGCCAAGACAAGAGGATCACAAGCTTGAGGGTGCCTTGGGCTGCAAATTAAGCTACAGAGAGAATTTCAAGAAGGGCAATGGATAACTACACTCCTAACCAATCAGAAGCCAGAATGTACATCTCCTATTGATAACAGTCAAGAAGCCCACTGATTTTCCTCATGGGAAAAGGAACCTGCAAGTCCCTGCACCTGGGGTCCAGCTTCCCAAGCCCAACAAAACAGGAGACAGGTACCAAGGAGGCCATGATATCCCCTGACCCTGGGTAGCCTCTGCACCAGGCCTGCAGCATCCTTACCTCCATAGACCACTCCAAACTGGCCGGAGCCCAGCACCTCATCTGGGAAGATCTGGTAGACGGTGGCGATGTCCTGTGAGGTGGAAACAGCAGGGTTGAGGGTGCAAATCAGAAATAAAAGAGGGTCAAGGAGTCAGGAGCCTGGGAGGTTGGAGGTTGGGAGACAGGTGTGATAATTTTGTCGGCTGAGAGATGGTCCAGGCCAGGCTGGCCCGGGAGGGGTTGTCTTGTAATGGATGTGGAAAGACCCAGGCTGCCGGTAAGTAGCACCCGTGCCCTGGCTCTGGGTCCTAGACTGTACAAAACAGGAGCGAGTGAGCAAGGCAGGCACACGTGATTTCCTCTCCACTATTGACTGCAGATGTGGACAGCTGCTTCAGGGTCCTGCCGCCTTGAGCTACCTGCAGTGATTCATTGTAGCCTGGGTGAGGTCCTCAGGCTGGAATTACAGGGGGTTGAGAGCCACCCAATATGAGTGCTGGAAACTCAGCTCAGATCCTCTTCGGAGCAAGTGCTCTTACCTGCTGAGCCATCTCTGCAGCCCGCCAAGTTGCTCTGAGTAGGGTATTTCATCATAAACTAAAATGAATGAAATTAAGACAGAAGAAAGAGGTCCTGCGCCGGCAGGAGACTTACCACATTCTCTTGGATCTGACTGTTGGACACGGAGATACTCAGAGAAGCTTGTCCTAGGAAGAGGGGAAGACACAAGTGAGCGAGCTCTGGGCTCAGCACTGCTGTCATCTGTGTCTCCCAAGGCCGCACTTGGAGCCTTAGTTTCCTCATCTGAGAAATGGAATACAAGAACTACCAAGGGAGTAAACCAGATGTACCCAGAGACTCCATATAGGACCTCACAGTCCTATGCCTGGCATTTTACCCAGCATTCTCAGTGCTGTAGAATGGAGACATGCCGATCCCATTTAACAGAGTAGGAGACTGAGGCTGGGAGGGACAGTCACAACAGATTTCAGCAGCTTCCCCCAAACCTAGCCCGTGACATTACAAATCCAACTGAAGCATTACGAAGTCCTGTCCGTTCAGCCACTCCAATGCCTCTGCCTCTCCCACCCCCACCTTCCCACACTGCCATCCAGACGACTGTTCCCCAGCCTTCACCTACAGCTTACCCCAGATGCCTGTCTTCTAGCTCCAATCCTGCCCTTCCCCCTCCTTTCATTTTACTTTGTGCACATGCTTACAAGTATAGCTGTCCACAGAGAGGCTGGGAGGGGGCAGGGGATGCTGGGAACTGAACTCACCCTGTGCAGGAGCGGCAAGTGCTCTTACCACTGAGCCATCTCTCCAGCTCCTTTCTCTTTTCCCTTCTTCCTTTTCCTCCCTCTCCAACTCTCTCTTCTTTGCAAGAGTCTTGCTGTCTAGCTCAGTCTGGCTTTGAAATCATTGTGCAGCTAAGGCTAAACTCATAGCAATCCCCCTGCCTCCGCCTTGAGATTGCTGGAATGAGCAGTGTGTGTTGCTATGCCAGGCTCAATTCTGTCCTTTTCTGTATGAACATCTTACTTCAACAAAGCCAGAGGGGTCTTATTAAATACAACCCTGAGTCTGAGCACTGGCTGCTCTTCCAGAGGTCCTGAGTTCAATTCCCAGCAACCACATGGTGGCTCACAACCATCTGTAATGGGATCCGATGCCCTCTGCTGGTGTGTCTGAAGACGGCTACAGTGTACTCATATGCAGAAAGTAAATAAATAAATCTAAAAAAAAAGAATCCAACCCTGACTCTGTCCCTCCTCTACGCTCTCCTCTGCCATAGCTCTCCAGTATCCTTGGGAGGACGCTCAGGGCCTTCTAAGACATGTAGGCTGATGTAAGCCTCATCTATCTGAGGCTTCAACCCAATCCAGTGTGTTGTGTGTTCCTGACATATGGCCTCCCTCTGGTGCTCATTCGCAGAAGGCTCTCTCCTGCCTCCTCTCTTTGGTCCACACTGTGCCAGAGATTTACTTTCTCCAGTAAGGTGCCCCACCTTCCCAGCTTCTTCATCCCAATCCTGCCCTACTGACTGGCACAGAATAAGCATTTAGAACATTTCAGAGGCTAGGCTCAGAGATAACATGCCCAAGGTCAGGGGTTTCATAGACTCCAACCCAGGCCCAAGCCCAGCCCACAGCCTGATTTCCTCCAGACTTGTTCCTTACCCAGGATGCCCATGAGTCTCTCTAGTACCACCTCTAGCAACCCAGGTGGGGACTTACTGTGTGGTGTGTGGCCTGGGGCACTGGGTGCATCTTGGAGGATAACAGGCATCAGTGCTTGGCGGATGGCTGTCTCCCAACCCCGAACAGCCTCTGTTCCCTGCCCACTCGGCCCTCCCGGGGCCCCGCCAGATGTCTCGCCCACAAAGTAGGTAACATTGGCCGTGATGATCTCGAAGCAGTGTGGGTTGGTGCCCGGAGGTACGAGGCTGAAGTTCTGAGCCGGCTCCACTGCGAGGATTTCAGACAGTGGGATTTCCTGGCAAGGGATGAACTGTCAGTGTAGACAAACCTATTGGGCCATCCCTGCAGCTCCCCTGTTCTCAGGGCTGCATTCGAGCCAGAATCAGTAAGGACAGATCTGGTCTACATAGAGAGCTGGAGAAAGGCCACCCAGAAGTACCCATGCTAACCAGTAGAGCATCAGCTGGCAAGGAGAGCATGGAACAGCATGTGAGGAGAGCTTGCTGTGCCCATCACATGGGACAGTGCCTGGCACACTACAGGCACTTGATAAATGTTTGACGTATAAATGAAGGACATGAGTCTACACAAGGACACCGGGCCACACAGAGAAGGCTGGATTTTGTGTAAGGGCTCGACCTAGGGACCCACGGCAAGGTTTGGAACGAGGAGGTGCAAGTTTATGGCTCTGTGTGGAAAGTCCATGAGACAGAATTAGATCAAAACAGTAGACACGAAGGAAGCTGTAGAAGAGAAAGTGCAGGGACTGCAGGGCAGGCAAAGTACTGAGGAAAGAAGGAAGAAACGAGGAAAGAGAGGAAAGCTAAAGTCCTAGTCATAGGGAAAGGTGCAGCAGGATCACAAGTTCAAGGCTGGCCTAAGCAACTTGGTGAGACCCTCCTTCAAAAATAAAAAGTAGAAAGAAGGGTGGAGAGAGCCCCTGCCTAGAATTCCCCAGTGAGGGGCTGGGGGTGTGGTTCAGTAGCAGAGTGCTTTTCAGGCCTAAGTTGGGCCCTGGGTTTGAAATAGTGACTTATGCAACAAGCTCTATGGTGAGACAGAGTTATGGAAAGGGAAGAAAGAAGCAGGCTTGGGCATGTCAAGGAAGACATGGGGGAGGCTGGGGAACCTGATCTCTATTTCCCAGATCAATGGAGTCACTGGGGCTCTGATGACTTTATGCATGTGTGTATTTTACTTTGGAGACAGGGCTCATGTAGCCCAGGATGGCCTTGATCACAGATACACGTAATCATGTCCGGCTGACTCTAGAGTTTTTAGTAAGGACTCCTGGGCTCCAGAGAGGAGCAAAGTCACACTACAGAGACTTCCATCAAGAACCAGGAACAGTGAGGGTAAGATACCGCCCCACGGGGGAAGCTGCAAAAAAGACAAGCTATAGGCCACCAAATAATTTGAAAGTACTAACAGGCTGGCTGGGCATGGTGGCACGTGTCTTTAATCCCAGCACTCAGGAGTCAGAGGCCAGCAGATCTGAGTTCTAGGCCAGTGCAGCTACTTCATCAGGAGCCTCGTACATGTCAGGCCCTGAGATCATTGCTTTTTATGGATGATTTCTGAGTTCTCACACCGGCATTAGGGCAGAGCTAGTATTTGAGGCTTTTTTTTTTAACAAGTGAGATAAAGGGGTGCAGAGAAGCTAAGACTGACTGGGAAGCATGGAGGTGGAACCAAGTGGGTGGTACTGGCCGCACAACTAGAAGCAGGGAAACAGTGGGGTGGGTGGGAGATTGTGGGATTTGTAAGGATTTGGGGTGGCCATCGAGACGGGGGTGGGGGCACAGAAGGGACATAGGCCCACCTTGTAGTATCTGTTGGTCGTGTTGTTCTGGAAGAGGGTAATGCATTTACAGTCTAGGCGCCAGTAGTGCCGCTTCCTCTGTCAGAAAGACAGGAACAGGGTGAGCTTGACAGCCAGGTGGTTTGCAAGAGCAAAATCCAGCCTAGCTCCTTCCCTAGCTGGCTGTGGCTCTTCTTGGCCTCATCCACCAGCTGCCTCGCCCTCAACCCGCTGGGCTGTACATCCTGCCCAGTCCCCTTCCTCTTAACAAACCCTCTATTCTAGCACTGCCTACAGAACCCCAGCTCCTCGACCTAAGATACCTGAACTTTCCTGGCCTTCCCCTCTCTATCCCCACCTTCCTAGATCCTGCCCATCTGACCAGTGAGGATTCCATCTGCTCAAGCCTTTTCAGCAAACCTTTAAATGTAGTCACACCCAACTGGCCTTACCTGCCCACTTTCCCGGTCCACCCATAATTCTGGCCACGCCCACCCAGACTTATGGGTCCAGGCCAACTCAAGTTCTTCCAGCCCACCCTGAGGTCTAACCCTGCCCACTTGTCACTACCCACCCCGACTAGCCCTGGCCATCTACACATGCATCCCCCAAACTCACCAGTGTGTCCTTGTTGCTGTAATGAACCACCCAGCCCTCCCTCAGAGTGGTGCTAGATTTCCGGGTTGTGTGTCTCACAGACTGTACCACACGCATCAGGGGGATGTATCCCAGCGAGCTGCAGGGAATGGGTGAGATGTTAGAAGTCACATGCAAAATTGATGTTCTGCCTGGGGCTACAAGAATGTCTTTGAGCAGTCATGTGAGAACGCTGCTTCTTTCCCCAGAGTTTACAGACTTAAATAACAAGGAAGACTCTTGCTTTTTAATTAAAATGTATTTTTTCAGTGTTTGTGTGAATGTCACGTGTGTGTGTGTGTGGGGGGGGGTGGTGCTTAGAGCTATGGTTACAGGTCATATAAGCCTCCTGAGATGGGTGCTGGGATTCAAACCCAAGTCCTCTGCAAGAGCTCAAGTGCTCTTAACTACTCTCTCCAGCCCGCTTTCCCTTTAAGGATTTGTTTTACTTATTATTGGGGGAGGGGTTGGGGGAGGGGTGTTCTGTTCCAGCTGTAGAATGTGGAGGTGGAGGACAACCTCGTGAAGTCAGTTCTCTCCGTCCACTTTCATGTGGCTGTAGGGACCAGACTCAGGTAAGCACGCCTTCTCAGGAGACACCGTCACCTTCACAGCCATCTTGATAACCTGGCTATGCTTCTTCTAGATTTGTTTATGAGCTGGAGAGATGGCTCAGCAGTTAAGAGCACTGACTGATCTTCCAGAGGTTCTGAGTTCAAGTCCCAGCAACTACATGGTGGCTCACAACCATTTGTAATGGGATCTGGTATCCTCTTCTGGTGTGTCTGAAGACAGAGACAGTGTACTAATATGCATTAAATAAATAAATAAATAAATAAATAAAATCTTAAGAAAAGATTTTATTATTATTATTTTATTATCTTATTATTTTAGTTGGGCATAGCAGTGCATGCTTTTAGTCCCACTACTTGGAAGGTGAATCTCTGAGTTTGAGGCCAACCTGGACTACAGAGCAAGTTCCAGGATAGCCTGGGCTGCATAGAAAAAGCCTGTCTCAAAAAAATAAAAAAACAAACTTATTTCTTTTATATTATGTGTCTGAGTGTTTTGCTTGTACAGCACGGTGCCTGAAAAGAGCCAGAGAGGATGTCAGATCCCTTGGCCATGAGGGTGCTGGGATCTGCACCTAGGTTCTCTGGAAAAGCAGCTATCTCTCTAGCCCCCGGCTTTGCTTTCTGAGACAGTCTCATGTATCCCAGTCAGTACTGATTTTCCTGCCCAGCCTTCCGAGTACTTGACTGCAGGCGGGCTCTGCATCACTCAGTTTATACAGTGCTGGGGTCAGCCAGGACTTCCTGCTGGCTAGGCAAACACACTGTACCAACTGAGCCGCATTCCCAGCAGGAAGAGGACTCTGGAAAGGGCCAGGTTGTGAAGCTACCTATAGGCTTAGGCTTGGGCTCTGACCTGGAGGTGAGCACGTGTCTACCATACAAAAGGCCCCGGGTTCCAACGCCAATAGTATATCAATATGAAATCAGGATGCCTAGGGAGTACCTAACCACTTTGTACCTCAGTCTCGAACTCTCCAAGGACCTTGGCACAGAGCCTGGCTTACAGAGGACCTGTAGTTAAGTGCTAAGTAGAATCTAATCCAGTGACTGTGGGGCTCGGAAGGCCAAGCTCCCCTTTGACCACACAGCTGCATGTTCACCTCTGTCGCCGAACCAGCCACCTTTCTTGGAGCCTCGCTCAAAGTGGCATGGCTCCCTCTCTTCTCTCTCAACCCCCCACGGCAGCAGCTGGGATGCACAGTTGGTCTGTGCTGTTTTTCTTTCAAACACTGGTAAATCACCCTTGAACTTTAAGAAGAAAGGAAGCAAACAAGACCTTCTTAATGATTGAGGAAGAATTCAATTTTAAGTCGGCCATTTACGAGCTATGCTGGCACGCCTGTAGTCATAGCACTTGGAAGATAGAGACACATGCAAGAGTTCAAGGGCAGCCTGGGCTACTTGAAATGCGGTTTTGAAAAAGCCTAAAAGAGCACTAGGGGCTAGAGATAGATATAGCTCAGTGGTCCAGTGCTTGCCTGACATGAATGGAGTTTGACCCCAGCACCACATAAACTGGGCATGGTGATTCAACCTTCTAATCTCAGTCACTGGGAGGTAGAGGCAAGAGGATCAGACGTTCAAACTCAGGTTGAGGACAGTGTAGGTCATGTGAAACTATGCTTTCAAAAGAAAAGGAAAAACAACAACAAAAACAGCAATGAAGAGACGGCTCAGTTGATAAAACCATGGACTGCTCTTCCAGAGAACCTGGGTTTGGGTTCCCATCACCCACATGGAGGTTCACAACTGTCTGTAGGTCCAGTTCCAAGGTACCTGGTACGCTCTTATGGTCTCCATGGAAACTGCACACATGCAATGCACAGCTGAATATATACACACAAAACATCCATATATCACCCACTACCCAAAAAGCCCAGGGTCTTCTGTATAGCCCTGGCTGTCCTGGAACTCACTCTATAGACCAGGCTGGCCTTGAACTCAGAGATCCATCTGCTTCTGCCTCCCAAGTACTAGGATTAAAGGCCTGCTCTGCTCACATAACATTTTTTTTAAAAACAAAAGAGAAGCAAGAGAGAGAGGACCCCAAGAGAAAAAGTTGCGGCTCAGGAATCTAGGACATTTATGATCATACACTGATATCAGACCATCTTAAAAATGGGGAGACACAGGCTTGCAGCCTCCTGAAGGGCCCCTGGTACCTCTGGGCCTTTCGTCCCTCGCCTTCCTCTTCCTCGCTGGCATGGAGAGCATTCTCTGAGTGGGAGCCTGGGATGACACCAGAGTCCTCCAACTCATCCGAGAGGGAGCTCTTATCAGCCTCACTGTAATCAGCGGCTTCCTCCATCGGCACATCTGCAGGAACAGGGGCATCAGAAGGGCCTCCATCCGGCCAGTCCCACCCTGTCCCTCTTAGATGTTAATTACCTCACCTCCATTGATGAGCGCCTCCCCAAGGCAGTCGTTAGGGACACGGGTAGCACAGCGTTTGTGACAGTTAAACTTGCAGTCTGAAGGGACAGGGGATAAAGAGATGGGCAGGAAAGGAGAGTTATTATGCGCATGAATGAATCTGTGCATGTATGACTGGGCCTCAACTATGGAGCCTAGACTGGTCAGCCTGGCAATGCCTGGCAATCTTCCTGCCTCAGCCTCAATAGTGCTAGGATTAAATGTGCACTCTAAAGATTGAGGACACGGCTCCATGGGTAAGAATGACAAGGCTAGCTCGTTTGCTTTGTTTGTTGTTTGAGACAGGGTCTCAGGTAGTTCAGACCAGCCCAGAATCTATGTAGCCAAGGATACCCTCCCTCCTCAGCTCCTAAGTGCTACTTTTACAGGCATGGGCCACCAGGTCAAACTTTTGTTTTTAAAGATTTTTTTTTTATTATTTTATGTATATGAATCCATTGTAGCTATCCTCAGACACACCAGCAGAGGGCATCAGATCCCATTACAGTTGGTTGTGAGCCACCATGTGGTTGTTGGGAATTAAACTCAGGACCTCTGAGGAGCAGTCAGTGCTCTTAACCACGGAGCCATCTCTCCAGCTCAAACGTTTTTTATTTTTAGTTATATGTATTTGTGTGTGTATGCGTGCATGCACCTATATGCCATGATGTGCATGAAGACATCAGAGGGAAACTTGTGGGAACTGACTCTTGCCTTCTACCACGCAGGGCCTGAGAATCGAACTCAGATAATAACACTTAGGGGCCTTTTTTTACCTCTCCTCTTTCCTCCAGATATTACTGTTGTTCTTTTGAAGGTCTCCCTTAGCCCAGCTTGTGCAGGGACAGGGTAGGGCAGAAGGTGACTTAACTCCCAGGCTAAGGTGATGAGATTACAGGCTTGTGCACCACCATTATAGGGCTCAAGGTGGGTACTGGAATGGGAACCTGGGGCCTCTGGTATGCTAGGTTGGCACGCCACCCAGTGAGCTACATCTCCAGTCCTTTCAGAACATTTCACATAATTAAGGCTGGCCTCAAACTATATAGCTGAGGCTAGTCTTAAATTCCTGATCCCCCTGCCTCAGCATCTCAAAAGCAGGGTGGGATTATGGGTGTATAACTTCAGACAATTCCAGAAGTCTTGACTCTTACACTCCTAAGTCAGATTCTTGGCTTTTATAGTGGGAATTCTATTCTGTCCTACAGATCCAGATTTCCAAGGGTCTAGAGTTCCAGAACTCTAAAGACTTCAAGAATGGCTGGGCCTCACATGGTTGGAGATCCTGCGTTTCTCTGGGGGGAGTTTCAGATCCATAGTCTTCCCAGTGGGTCCTACTAACCTTTGCACTGCAGGCCCTGGCGGAACAGACCCTTGAGCAGTTTCTTGCAAGCCTGGCAAACGGTGGGCCGAGTGTAGCTATGGATAAGGAAGGTGTGTGGCACCTTGACCTTGGACATCAGCATCTTGTCCAGCTCAATGGGTCGGCCTGTGTAGAAGGAAGAGGAAGAGGACGAGGACGACGACGAGGGTGGTCGGCGAGGAAGGAGGTCGGTGGTGCTACGGCTCTACCCAGCAGAAGGAACAGATCAGCGTATTAGCACCTGCCTGGCGCCATCAGCCCTCAGTCTTCAACCCTCCCCACTCTCCAGCCCCTCACCAGCTCTTCGGCGGTGCAGGGTAGGGACTCGGAGCTGCCTAGGCGCACAGAATGGCCACTGGCCAGAGATGTGGATGACAGGCGGCGCTTGCGAGCACCACTGCAGTTGTTGGGGATACTGAAGGCACAGCGTTTGTGGTAATTCAGCCCGCAGCCTATAGAGGGCACAAGACCATCAGAGCCAAAGTCTGCACCCACTATTAGGTGTGTCCCCTATGCTACCCCCACCCGTCTTAAGAAACAGCTCCCTGGCTTCATGCACACGTCCTGTCCCCATCAGCAAAAGTGGATGGAGCACTCCAAGATCTGGTGTTGCCGCTGCAGGAAATTTGTGCACTGGATTTGAGTCTGTATCTTGATGATTCTAGCCTGGTTGATAATTGGGCCTGATTTTTCACTAAACTGGAAGCTTTAAAGAGCCGAGATTCCCAGACGATTCCCAGATGGTAGAATTCTGCCTGTGGCCAGCAGCTTGTGCCTAAGATCCCCACCAGGCTGCCTGCCCTGACGATTCTGGAGCTGCCTGGCCAATTCCTCCAGATAACTCATTGCTATTTCTCTCCTTCTGTTCTTTCTTTGCTTCATCCCTGATTAACATGGAGCTGACTTCCATCACCGCACCTCAAGATCTCCCTAAGAGGCCTCGGCAGTTAGAGCACTTGTCTTTTGTATAGGACAAAAAGACAAGTTCAGTTCCTAAAACCCATGCAACATCTGTGGTCCAAGAGATAAATATTCAGGCAAAACATCCATGCACATAGCATAAAAATAAACAAACAAAAATAAATACATCTCCACCGTAAGAGTCCTATCTGTCTATGCTGTATCCCCATACCTGAACTCTGACTCCTCCCCTGCTCTGCCCAGGAACCCTTAACCTCACTAATACCAAGGATCACCTCCTAGGCTCTGCATCCACTCCAGAGCCTCTCCCTATTTTCCAAGCTTTGCCCGGAGTCCTCACTTAGCCCATCAGCTCCATGCCCGGGGCTCCACCCTCAGACCTGAACCCCAACCCCTCCCCAAGTTCTCTCACAGAGCTGATGTCACTTACTTCTAAGCTGCACTCCTTGATGTTAACCCAGCCCCAGCCTTTCCTAACTTTGCCTACCATGCTCCAGGCGCCCAGGCTCCGCCCAGTCCCTTTGGCTCTCACCATCGCACTTGAGGCCCTGGCGCACGAGGCCAAAGAGCATCTCCCCACAGTGGTCACAGAAGGCGGGTGCGCGGTACGAGTGCACAGTGAGAGCATGCGGGCGGATCTGGAAATCCTCAAAGGTGGCTGAGGCTGTGGGCAGCAAGGAGGGTGAATACACTTGAGTCAAGAGGGTGGGTAGATGGGTGCCTGGCCTACGGTAGCCGGGGCTGCACAGAGAAACTCTATCTTGAAACACACACACACACACACACACACACACACACACACACACACTGTAAAACAGTTGTGGTGGCTGACCGTATTGTCCTCCCATAGGTACAGTGCTTGCCTAGCATGTGAAGTGTACTGGGTACCACAAAGGGAGAGGGCTAGCTAGCTCGGTGTGATGCTCTACATCCGTAATCTCAGTAGTCCAGGGTCAGAGGCAGGAGGATCTCTGTGAGTTCCAGGTCATCCACAGCTACACAGTAAGATCTTATCTCAGACAAATAAATAAATGATCTACTTTCCCCAAGATTTCTATGAGGTACATCTCTTGGTAAGCCTCTCCCACTCCTCTTTTTAAGACAGACTGATTTTTATTTTTTATGCATATGGCAGTTTGCTGGCTTCTATGTCTGTGCCTATGGAGGTCAGAAGAGAGTCAGATCCCTTGGGACTGGAGTTACAGTTTGTAAGCTGCTGTGCCACCTCTCCCAGAGGCTCGCCCCCCTCCCCAGACCCCGCCCCCGGGTTGATGGCCTGCAGCTTCTCACCCGACAGCACCACCTCCACCAGGTCGCCCTCCTGGATATCTGCAGCTGATCGCACCAGTTGCAGGAGGTTGGCTGATGCTGGGTCGTGTTTGAAGAGCAGGATCTTGTCGTACAGGCCGTAGAAGCCACACTCTGGGAACTGAGGGGCAGAAGAGGGGTGGGGTGGCGACAAAAAACTCAATACAAGCTGCTGCAGCGGCAGCCTAGTGGAGCCCTCTAGGGGCAGGACTGGCTGTTTCTCCCCCTCCCCCCTCCCCCCCCAAACTGAGACCCTGCAGCCCACCGCTTCCTGTCCCCTCCCAACCCCAGCTAGAGCCATCAGGATGCCTGAGCCCCAGGTGTGCTAGGGAGGGGAGCTCTGGCCTGAGTCTGGCGGCGGGGCTGGCAGGGGAGGGGCTGAGGGGCAAAGGAGGGTTAGAGGCTCCAGGAGCAGAGTGGACATTTTGAATTTTCCAGAGCTGGCAGGACACTGAGTGATCACCCCCTCCTCTTTTGGCCACATCTCCACCCCAGCTTCCTTCCTGAATCTATTGTCCCTGTTACCTGGCTCTTAGCCCAGCACTGGAGCAGAATGAAACAAGAAGGGAAGGGGTGTGGGGAGACTTTTGGGGGAGTGCTTAAGATAGCTGGAGGTAAGGAGAACTCCGTCATCCAAGTCTCCAAAGACCAGGTGTCTGGGTCCCAGCTTGGAAGAGGGCAGGAAATGACACAGCACCGAACAGAAAGTGAAACTGCCCAGGTGGGGCACAGGGAAGGAAGGCAGGCAAGGAGACCAAAACAGCACCTAAGCCCCCAGAAGAGCAGAAAACAAACTAGGCTGAGCCCGAGGAGGAGATCTGAACCCCTATACAAAGAATTTCACTCCAGGGGTGATGTACAAGAGCCCCAGTCCCGCTTCCCACAGGCAGGCTGGGCTAGACTCAGAGAGCTGGTGGGCACAGCTTCCCTTGATCGTCTATAGAGAATCAGTACTGCCTCGCCCCTGATGGTGGCTTGATCTAGAATCTTCTCCCCCCACCCCCTTGAGACAGGGTTTGGATATGTAGCCTAGGCTGACTTAAAACTCCTTATCCTCCTGCCTCTGCCTTCTCAGTGCTGGGAGCTGGGATTACAGAAGCATAAGAACTGGGAGATCTTTTTCTAAACTAGTTTTATCCGATGGGGAAAAAAACCAAAACAAAACAAAAAATCCAGGGAGATGGCCCAGTTCCTGCTGCTTCCCCAAAGGTGAAGGATCCATTTCCAGAAGCCTGAGAAAAAACTAAATCTGGATGTTTGGGGATCCCAATGTGCTCCCACTATGAGATTATATATTCTGAGGTCCACCTGCAACTGTGGTGTTATCAGTGTCATCTAGGATCCTGATGATGTGGCAACATGGTAAACTGAAGACTCTAGTATTTGAATGTTTTAGTTAATATGAAAATGTTTCAATATTCATCCACCCAGTACTCAGAACTGCTCATATGTTCACCACCAGGCACTTGACTACTGAAAAAGCATCCTCCGTACCCCCTGAGGTTAGGGGATGTCTCCAGGGGGCTTCTGCTTCCTAGGCAAGTGTTCTACCAGCTGGGTTGTAAATTGTAGCCTTCCTAGGATTTGGGCATGTAGTCTTACTTGGTTCCTTCTGACCCTGGTGCTCCGGGGGAGGAGCCTGCATATCCAACTCTAAGAGCAGCAGGAGGGGGGTTGACTAGAAGAGAAGGAGTCTGCGGGACTTTGGGGAATGCCAAGGAGGTACACAGGAGTGCCTTGCTCCTTCACACCCCATCTCAGGCCCGGGAAAGGATAGGGATTGCACACCACCCCCCAGACCTTGCTTGCCCCTGGCAGCTTGTCCATACACCCACACTCACACATGTCACCCGATCACCATGGCCAGCATGGCTTCAATTTCTACTGTTTCCAAAGACTGGAGGCCCAGGATGGGCCCATCAAAAGAGGTCTTCCTGATCAGCTGCTCCCACTTGCCCCTTCCTCCCTACTCCACACCTGGTAGGCCCCTCCCTTCCTCCCTGCCCGTTGCAGAAAACAACAAGCAGTGACACGCAATTTGGGGAGGCCTCTGGGGCACCCCACCCCTATCCGGGCCTCTCTCAAACCGGTGGTGGAGTGAGGACACGAGTGTAGTGCCCCTCCTCGTCTGTCACCTAGGCCTCTCTCTCCCCCTCCCAACAACCTCAAGGCCACCTCTGAAGCCTCCTCCCTTTATCATCAGCGCCCCCGTGCCCTCACCTTCTGGTCCACAATAGAACAGGCTAGTTGCTTCACGTGAGCCAACTCTGAGGCGGCCGGCAACAGCACGAACTCTCGGGTCAATCCGATCTGGATGTGGAAGGAGACCCCCGAGCCCGGAGCCGGGATCTGAGGCAGCAGAGGTGGCGGCGACTGGAGATCCAAGCCACCGGGGGGCGGAGGAGACCCGGGCCCTGGAGAGCAGGGGAGTCCGGCGGGATGGGAGGGGGCGGCGGCCATGGGGGCCAGACCCGGACCTGCCGCCCAGAGCTCACCGAGGAACCTGGGACCTAGATCCGAGAGCTCTCGTGCGGTAGTAGTAAGAATGCAGGCATTTGAGAGACAAATCTGTCAGGTTGAGAGACTCGAGGATGGCGGGATCCTGGGCAATGAGAGAAAAGGACTCCAGTGGGTCACACGCCGGGCCGGGAGTCAAGAGAGCAGAGATCAGAAAGAAAAACAGTGGTTTGGGGCAAGGTATCCAGAGATTGGAAAGTTGCAAGAAACCAGAAAATAAAGTCGGGTAGGGCAGGGTCCCTGGATTCAAAAGACACTGCGGTCCAAGGCCCCTGGAGAAAGAAGGATGAGAGCGAAGCAGGGGGAAACCCAGGATCCAGTGGGTTTGATGGCAGGACCAAACTCAGAGCAGGCCTGAGGATGCTCTGCCTTAGGGGTAGAAAACAGGAGTCTGGCCAGGGACCTAGTGGATCGCAGAGACCCGACTGGCTGGCTCAGGGATGAGGAGAGGGGTTTTCAGGTCCAGGGCTGAAAGAAGAGACTCTCACAGATCGCGAAAGTTGGAGGAAAGTTAGATCGGGGGCGGCGGAGGAGGGAGCGTTACCGAAGGCGGGGCGGGTCGGGGACAAGGGAGGGTCGCACAGCGCGGGTAGCTCTATTTTTTTCCCCCTTCAAAGTTTAAGTCGGCGGCGGCGGCCCAGAAGGAAGTCTCAGGAGCGATGGCGCAGCTGGCCAATCAACGCAGGGCACCGTGACATCACAGGGCGGGCCTTACTGAGACGGAAGGGGAAGGCGGGACCCTGCACCAGGGACTGCGGGGGAATTTGGTGGCTGGGGGTAGGAGGGCGGAAGGGTCAGCGTTTCCTCTGCACAGTCCAGCCTGAAAAGTTGACTTTTTGCAGCAGTCCACCGCGGCACGCAGGAGGGGCAGGCGCTTGGTCGTTGAAGGGGTGAGCTGTCAGGCTGGTACGCATCCGGCGCCCACAGCAGGAAAAGGGTCGGAAATCGGTGTCAAGTCCGGTGGCTTTACAGTTTTTGCTTCTATCCACCTCCCCCAACACACACACACACACACACACACACACACACACACGGGAAGTCGAGGCCTCAGGATGCACAGGAGAGCTTAGTCTCAGGTTTGTCTCCAGTGAGCTGGGTACCAAGCCTATCCCCCCAACCAAGGTGGCATGTCAAAGGACACCACCACTTGATAGACCTCCGGAGAGACCAAGTGCCTACATCTTTCTGGCTGTGTGACTTGAGGTATATGGGCTTCTTCCCTGTGGGCCTTAGTTTTTCTGTCATGAGGCTGTATTCCATTTCTGGAATACAGGTGGTCCCTGGATACTGCGGAAGTTGAGTTGATGTGGCCGCCTTTAATTTTTGCAGAGAAAAGGGAAGGCACAAAAATCACTCAGGGGCGTCTGGGTGGGTGTGTTAACCGAATCATCCAACATGTGGCTGGTGAGATGGCTCAGCGGGTAAAGGTACTTGAAGCCAAGCTCACTGGCCCAAGTTCTGTAGACTCACATAATCAAAGAACCAGCTCTTTGGCTGTGGGCTGTCCTGACCTCCACCCTTCTCCGAAATAAATAAATAGTAGTGCAATAACAGGAAATCTAAAAAGCTAACATCCACTGACAGCCTGTGAGCCAGACCTGTGTAGTCAACCCTAACTCATCATCAGGAGCAGTTCTGACTTCTACTCGAATAGTCAGGCAGTGGCTACCAATTAGTTTTCACATCCATGAAGCTGGAGCTTTAGAGAGCAGCAACTTGTCCACAAGGGCTCCCCTTACTGGTTCAGTGCTGCTGGGGGCAGCTGAGATAGGTACAGTGCTGACTGTCACCACATCCGGGGGCCTGGGGCTGGGGAAGGAAGTCTGAGGCTGGAGTGAAAACCCAAACTACCACCTGGGGAAGCTGCAAAGAGCTCAGAAAGATGGGGGGAGGCAAGGAGGCCACGTGGAGCTCACAGCCTGTTGGATGAGTATCCCCTAAAAATCACATGCCTACATGCACCTTCCGTAGATAGGCATGTCCCCAGCATGTTCGATGGCCTGTTTCTGGGCTCACAGCCCTTTTAACCCCTTGACCCTTGTGGAGGGGCTCGAAGGTGGAGGTTGAGGGGCACGCTGTGCCTGCTGTTTGAAGTATCAGCAGAGAGCCCTTGAGCGGACCCTCCACTCTCTTGCTCTGTAGTATGAGACGCCCAGTCCTACCCCACTATGTCTATGAAGACAGTGAGTGAATGAAGGTCTAACCCGCACAAGTTGACATTAAATATGGGGAAGGGGAGGGAGCTCTGTACTGCTCTGAGGGATAGGCCCCTGCACATCCTGTCCTCTGCCTGGGTCACTGGTGGGCCTACCTTTCTGTTGTCTGTCAGTCCAAGAGTAGGCATGGGGCAGGAAAGGCAGTGTTGTTCTCAGCCCTGAGCACACAAGGGGTCTTCAACTAAACTGTTCATTGCTACACCCCAGCATCGCTCACTAGCTCACTGCCCAAGGGGAGTACATGCTGAGGGACAGAAAGGAGAGGCTCAAGGAGATTCCGCATGTGCTCCCACTTCTGCCCGTCCACTGATATGTCACCACGTTCCCCAACCCCATCTACAATAAACCCCAATCCACCATATGTCCCTCTCCCCAGACTCCACTCAACCAAGGCAGAGGGAGCGGCCTTCCCCTACTGTCCACTATCCCCCTGACAGACGGCCCGGAGAAGCTATCTTACTCCAAAGGATTTATTGAGACAGTTTTTTTTTTTCACATACAAGTTGGGGCAAAAAGGAAGGGGCTTATAAACAGGAACCTGAAAGGGGAACCAAGGGCGTAAGGTGGGACCCAAATAAAGAGTGAAATAAATAGAGGCCAAAGTGTGGAGCAAGGAGACCGACAGACTATCACACAGTGATAACGTGGGGTGGCGCCATTCAAATCCCATTCCTTTATACAGATATACAGTGAGCTAGGGGCACGGGGCCCACTCCACCCTCTACATCTCAAGGAGGGCCTGTGGAGATGACAATGCCCTGGAGGAGTAGAGACCCTCCCCAGGAAGGCCTGGCCCCAGAGGCTTGGTTAGTGTTGGAAAGCAAGAGGAAGGGACTGAGGTCTAAAAGGACACCTTGGGGCCCACAGAGGAGGGCCCCAGGACATCCCTCTCTGTACAGCCCTTCATCCAATAGATGAGGGAGGGTGACACTCTAGGGTAGAGCTTGGCACCTTCTTTCATCTTGGACAAAATCAGATCCCAAAGGACACTCAGCCTGGGCTCTGTCAAACTCAGAACAACAGCTATGTCAGGAGTTGGGCATGGGGCATGAGCAGAACCCTAGAGGCCATCCTTGAGGGGTGATTCCCGGGGAAGGGCCATTAGCACCACCAGGCTCCAGGAAGATCAAAGAGGCCAAAACTCAGAGCCTCTAAAGGGAGGCTGGGGGCTGCCTGTAGAGACAATGGGAAGGCAGCTGGTTAGGATAGTGACCCACTCTAGCCCCCATGCCTCTCTCTGTCTTCTCAGGGAAGCCTCAGTTATTCTCACAGAACTGTGGGCTTTGGCACAACTCAAACTGACAAGCAAGTGGATCATGGGGTGGGTGATATAGGGGTGTCTTCTGGGGCAAGGACACTGGGTGTCTGCACTCCTCTCTAGAACACAAATGGCCCTGGTCCTTACCTCAGCCCCACTGCCTGGCCCCGCTCCCTGCCACTGTGCAGCCAGGGCGAGGCCAGGTGGGATCATACGAAGACCTTGGCTAGGGCATCAGCACCAGCACTGGCAATAAGTGCCTTGCTGGGATGGCAGGCCACTGCATGGATGGCCTCCTCATGCTTCTTGCGGTGGGCCGTGATCTCCTGCACACAAGTCTTGTTGTCTAGGCTCCATAAACGCAGAGAACAGTCATGGCCTGTACAGGTGTGGAACAAAGGAGGTTGTTTCAACCCAGACCTGGGGTTTGAACCCTTCACCTGGCCTCATGTAAAGTCCTTGGGGGAAACAGCTCGGCTCTCTTCCTCCCACTCTGCCCTAAAGCTAGCCTTTCAGGCCCCATCCTGTCCACCATTCTGCTAACCAGCAAGTATATGTAAGGAGTCTGGGAGGAATACTACACACAACAGGCAGCTCTCGGCCTGCAGGGAGACTGAGCAAGAACAGCTCAAAGCAGTAGGGCATGGCTTAGCAGCTGTGTACTGGCCTGGCCAGCCCAAGGTCCTGGGTTCTATCCCTAGTACAACAAGGAAAAAAAGAAAACAGCAGACAATAGCTTCAGGTAATATGCTAAACAACATGGCTAAGGAGGGGAAGCCTTCCAGGTAGAGAGACGGCCAACAGGGCCTGAAGCAGGCAGCCAATGAGGAGTGATGGCTGTAGGGAACTGAGGCTGGAAGTGGCACCAGCACAGCAGACTAGGCTAGGGCCTCCGCTGGGCACAGAGGGCCTGACTGGCCT
Organism: Rhabdomys pumilio; assembly: GCA_030674055.1. Taxonomy (NCBI): domain Eukaryota; kingdom Metazoa; phylum Chordata; class Mammalia; order Rodentia; family Muridae; genus Rhabdomys; species Rhabdomys pumilio. Next base: position 24,592,096 of record JANHMN010000003.1, on the reverse strand, counting down.
GAGGCTCTGCTCCTCAAGCCAGCCCAGCTCCATGGACTCAGCCCAGAAAGCAGAGCCTCAGATCTTAAGATGGTATCAGGAGTGGGTCTAGTACCATTGGGCAAAGAATAAGGAGACCTGGGGTGTGGCTGCTCAGCCAGCAGTACATGGCATCATCAGGCCGAGTGAGCTGTGATTCACTCTTGAGCCTCCTCACAGCCTCCACCACCACTGCCTGCACACCTACAAGCACATGTGCACACACTCACTGCAGCTGACACTGGTTTGAAGGACCTATCCACCCATCCTAGAGTAGATGCCTGTATCTGAAAACAGATGGATCAAGTACTCAAACTCTGATCCCATCACTGCATGCCTGCAACACAAGAACTCCACCACCCCCAACCCAAGGCAGGGCTCCCAAGGAGAGTCAATGGGGCTGAGGCGAGAACTTCTAGCACATTCAGGACTGGAGTTGCCTGCCATGGCTGTAGCCCCTCCTCTTTGCCCCAACCCTCCAGGGGAGGGAGCAGCAAGAGACACCCAACTTACTTCCTGACATCAAGAACACACCATTTGGGTCCACAGCTAGGCAGGTGACTGCATCCAGGTGGGCCACCATGGAATGCACAGATTTACCTGGAGAGAGGACAGAGAGTGGCTGGGAGTCCCCCACAACTACTTGTCTTATCTGGGAAGCTAAGGGACTGGGAGAGGGGAGACTAAGAGCCTATAAGGTAGACACCAGGATTTGGTAGTCTGAATGTGCTCTGCTCTTGTCCCATACCACCTGCACCCCAAAAATCACAATGGGGGAACAATTAAGGCTGGGCCTCACCTGTCCGATTGTCCAGGAAACGGATGCCCCTATCGTCGTGCGCAGTGATGGTGAGAGGCTGGTTTGGGTGACTCACCACCTGGTTGATCTGTGTTGGGCCTGGAGGGTCAGTGGGAAGAGGGGGAGAGGACTGAGGGGGGGAAGCAGGACTGGACAGAGGCAGAAGGGGCAGGCCACTTCTGCAATTGAGGACATGCTACCCTGTCCTCTGTATCAAGCTAGCTGGCTACCACTGAGCCTTGTTTCCTTCCTGCTTGTGGCATATGGGTAACACTCTCATCTCACTGATGGCTAGGTCCCCAGAACCATAGGAGGAACTGGGGTCCTATGGGTATTCAACCCCTATCTTATTGGCTTGCCTGGCCAAGGGCCCTTACCGCTGCTCCCTCGGGACTCCAATGTGAGAAGGGCGCTGCCAGCTTCCAAGTCATAAAGAACAGTATCACCAGAACGAAAGGAGGCCACAACATGGGCCGGTTCGGTGCTGGTGAAGGCCACTGAGGTGGGAATCCCATGTTCTAAGAGCACAGGGAACGAGAGAAGGCTACTCAGAGGGCCAGTCCTGCCCTGTGGCTGATGGCCCTCCACAGGAGCCACCAGAGTCCTGGGCTCTGTATCCTGCTTGTGAGACACTGGGGTCAAAACTCACCTCCAGCCATGGGGAAGGTACAGAGACAGCTTGACCCACTGCTGCTGGGATCCCAGATGCGGACGGTGCCATCGGCGGAACAGGATGCTAGGCGCTGGGAGGTGGGACTGAAGGCTAGACCCCACACCGCATCCCCATGACCTTCCAGGACATGGCTCAGCACACTTGGGTCTGGGCAGGCCAGGAAAAAATAGACTGTCAGGGACACCAGCTATACCAAATGGCCCAAGGGCTGCAGCTCTGCTGGGACCTGGGTGGCTGCCCACAAGCTCCTCTGATTCTAGGGTTCAGGAGCAGCTTAAGAGCTTAGGTAGCAGCTCAGGGCACCAGTGGAGCATGAGGGAAAGGCTGCATCTGATGACCAAGTAAGCTCCCCTTTTAGCCCAGCCTCTGCTGCTCAAAGGACCTTCTGTGGTCTCTCTAGCTGTTGATTCCACATGGCTTGGGTCAAGTCCATCTGACACCTGAAGTACTGCAGTCCACTTAGGACTGAGGCCTGGCCTTCCCAGATGACTATTAATTTGACAGTAAGTACAACTCTGTATTCTGCCACAACACATTTATCACAAGGCCATGTTCAAGAGTAAAACAGCACTCAGGAGGCAGACACAGGAGGATCTCTGTGAGTTTATGGCCAACCTGGTCTACATAAAGATTTCCAGGATGGCTAGGACAACATAGTGAGATCCCATCTTTTTAAATAACGAGGTGGGGGTGGGGTTGGAGAAATGGCTCAGTGGCTAAGAGCTTTTGCTTTTATGTCAGGCTTGGTTCCCAGCACCCAGACAGTGGCTCACGACCATCTGTAACACTCAAATACATGTAAAAAGAATTCACCAAGCATCTAGAAGTTAGGCAAGGGCACTGAGTGGAAGAGGAACTCTGGGTATTTCTTCACATAAAAAAAAAAAATAACTACTTAAAAATTTTTAATTTTTTTTTTTTATGGTCAGCAATGGTGGTGGAACACACCTTTAATTTTAACAATCAAGAGGGAGGCAGGGGCAGGTGGAGTTTGAAGCCAGCCTAGGCTACAGAGTGAGTTCTAGGACAGGCAGTACTACAGAGAAAAACCCTGTTTTCACCTGTCTCAAAAAACCAAAGCAAACCAAATAAAAAACAAAACAAAATAAAAAACTTTTTTACTTAAGCAGAGTTAAAGTCTATTAAAAGACATTTCTTCTCTTTCTTTTTTCCCCCCCTTTGAGAAAGAATTCCACTGTGTAGCCCCAGCTGGCCAAGAACTCACCATGTAGACCAGGCTGGCTCAATGAGCTCTGCCTGTCTCTGTCTCGGGTGCTGGAATTAAAGGTGTACATGACTACATGCAGTCTATAAGACATTTTAAAAAATATACTTTTCTTAAAATATATTGTGATCATACTCTTTCCTTCTCCAGCTCTTCCCAGCGTCCCACCTCCTCACCTGCCCAACCAACTTCACGTTCTTTCTCTTTAAAAGACTAGGACTAAAGCAGATTATTTTTAAAAAAGTCAAAAAATAAACAAACATAAAATTTACCCCAACAACATGGAGTCTATTCTGTGTTGTCCAACCACTCCTGGGCATGAGGCCTGCCCTGGAGTGTCACTAATGGACCCAGTGACACTGGCTCAGAGACAACTGATTTTCCTTCCTCAGCAGGAACCCACTGCAAATAGCATCTTTGTGAGAGATGGGGCTTCATGTCTATTTCTCCTAGTAAAAGACTTTTGTTTGTTTGCTTGGTTTTTCAAGAGCAGGTTTCTCTGTCCGAGACCGCACTTTGTAGACCAAGCTGCTGGCCTCGATTCCAGGTGTGTGCTACCATTGCCAGATAGAAGACTTGTTTTAAACACACTTAAAAACTGTCCGTAAGATGGAGTAAGATCTTGTTTCAAAACAGAATAAAGACACAGGAGTTAATACAAAACAAGGTCTTCAGGAAGGCAAGAAACACCAAGCACACGGGTGAGGGTGTGCCCAGGACAGCATTACTCCTACTTAACTCTTATTCGCCCATTACCTGCCCACTTGCCCGATCATCTGTCCAGGTTTTTCCCCCCTATACAAGGTCGCTCTGTGTAGTCCTGGCAACTCTGATACTCACTCTGTAGACCAGGCTGGCCTCAAACTCAGAAATCCTCCTGCCTCTGCCTCCCAAGTGCTGGGATTAACGGTGTGTGCCATTATGTCTGGCTGCTGCCCAGCACTTTTACTTATTTATTTATATGTATGTGTGTGTGTGTGTGTGTGTGTTGGTCCTATGTAGTGTGTTATTTTAAGATAAGACCTTGCTATGTAGACCAGGCTGACCTGGTCAGGCTGATCCTCCTGCCTCAAGACTCCTGGGCATTATGACTATCATTTTAGCTTGATTGGTATATGGCATGGCAGGCCTGAAACCCAAAACAGAATCAAGCTGGTCTTGAACCTGTGATTGTGGTTATCCCTCTGTGGTTAGCCATTACTGCTCTATTACAAGATGAACCAGCAATTTTTTTTCTTTAAATGAGACACTATGAAGCTCTAGCTGGCCTAGAACTTGCTGTGTAGATCAGGCTAGCCTTGAACTCAGAGCTTTGCTTGCTTCTTCCCCAAATGCTGGGATTAAAGATTTATGTCTTGTTTTGTTTGGTTGGTTGGTCTGGTTGTTTGTTTTTGAGATATAATTTCATGTAGTTCAGACTGGCCTCAAACTCCCTATGTAACCACAATGATCTTAGAATTCTGACCCGTCCAGCTCATGCGGGATTGGGATGGACCCAGGGCTTTACTCTTCTTACTCATCCGCATCTCCAGCTCTTCCACTTAACTCTTAAAGAGCTAAGGATAAAGCCTAAACTCCCTGTCATTATGGCGCCACCAATGCCTCTCAGCTCATCCTCTGTCTCTAACAAACTCCTGACCCACAGTAAGACCTTAGCTGGTCCCCAACACACTCTACCAAGCTGACCAAGCCCATTCTGGCCCTAATTCAGGCTAGCCGCTGCTTCCCCAAAAGCCAGCTCACACTGACCCTCAAATGCAGCCCAACTTTCCCCTCACCAATAAGGCTTCTGCCTTATCTCCCTCTGCCCCACCTACTAATGCTAATAACTCAGACTAGGAGCCCTACAGCTCTACTTCCCAGAGCTGTGACAGGAGGTGGGAGTGGCAGGGTCTGTCCTACCATAGCCATCATATGGGTCCATGTTGAGGTCAGGAATCTTCCAGCTGTGGATCCTGGCATCAGCCCCACCACTGTAACAGTACTCGCTGTTGCTGCCCATGGTGACGGCCAGCACAGGGCCTCTGGAGGGTGCAAGGGGAGGTGATGAAGGCAAGTAAGGCTCAAGCCTTCCTTGCCCATAAGAGCTTGAGGATTTCTCTTAGCTTTTAGTTTGTTTTTATTTTTTCAAGGGTTTCTCTACGTAGCCCTGGCTGTCCTGGAACTTGCTCTGTAGACCAGGCTGGCCTTGAACTCAGAGCCGAGATCTGCCTGCCTCTGCCTCCCAAGTATTGGGATTCAAGGTATATGCCACCATCCCTGGCTGTCTAGCTATTTTTAAACATCATTTAAATTTATTTATTGTCATATATCACAATGCACATGTGGAGGTCAGAGGACAACTTTCTGGAGTTGGTTCTCTCCTCCTACCACATGAGTCCTGGGGATCAAACTTAGGCTGTCAAGCTTAGTAGCAGGTACCTTTACCCAATAAGCCCTCCCATCAGTCAACCTCCTGTCCTAGGTATATTTTAAGGATGCCATGGGGAATTTGGCATCTTTGCTCTGGGGGCCCCAGTGAAACCACAATGGGAATCAACGTGGCCCGAGTAAGGGGTGTGCCCAAGACTCCACTGTATGGAGGGTCCAGGAAGGAGAGTCTCCACTGCTCCAGGTCTCCAGGGCAGCAGGAAGCAGCCTAGTCTATGCTGCTGGGTCGCAGGGCTTAGATCAGGCTCCGACATCTCCCTACCTGTGAGCGCGGAAAGCATGAATTGGCTCCACATCCAGTGCAGCATTTCTGTAGGAGAAAGAAGAAATCCTGTCACTAGGACCCCAGGTCCTAAGGCCCCACACCCTCCAGGGTAGCACCCTTACTTCTTGGCCGTAACTGCCTTCTGCAGGTTCCACAGTTTGAGAGTGCCATCCTCAGAGGCAGTAAGCAGTGCGGACTGGCTGTGGTGAAAGGCCAGGGAGCGGATGCCATCGTAGTGTGAGCGGAGGGTAAACTTGGGGTTCCATGTCTTCTTGAAAGCATCTTTGCTGTCAGACAACTGGGGATGGGGAGCTGCCTCAGTGTCCTCTTGGATGTCCCAGCACTCATGTAGACACTGACAACCACCCCATCTAGACTGGAACTGACTGGCTCCAGCCTGACATTTCTTTCTGTGTGCCTCAGAAGAGCCCTTTACACATACTCAAAAGGCAAGGGAGGCTCTGGAAGGGCCAGGGAAACCTGACTCTTTGGGGCCTCACAGTTCAGAGGTCCCTAGGAAAGATAAGCAGGTCTTTCCTAAACACACAGAACCAGAAACTCTTGAGTATGAGGAAGGGACACCAAGGCACTCTAGCCTCCTGTGCAGGGACCAAGAGGCTCTCATAAAGTCCTGACAAATATGTAGGTTTTAACCAGAACCAGGGAAGGGGAAGGGGAAGTTTAGAAACAAGGCAAGTATGTAAAGGCCCTGAGCCAGGAGACAGCAAGGCTGGGATACACAAAACTCAGAAGCATGCCACACAAGAGGAAGCCAGAAAGGTCAATGGCAGGCAGAACAGTGGGTCCCATCTAGAAAGCAGCAATTTCTTTTGTCCTAAATAGAGCCCCAGAGTAATGGGAAGCCACAGAAGGCTGCAGAAAAGTAGAATGACAGTTGGTCCTGGCCTCTCTAAGGAGGCTGGGATTGGGGTAAGTCAGAGATAGGTTCCAAAGCTCCACAGTCACAGGAGACAGTAACCCTTGACTATGACTTGGGAAACAAGTTCTGGGACAGAGGAGTCTGGGGAATAGAGCCCTCAGACCCTGGAAGGATGCTTTGAAAGTGCGTGTCCTGCAAAGTGAAGCTGCTCACTCTGAGTGGAAGGCCAGGCTTGGGAGACACCATGAGCTGTCAGAGAAGCCTCAGCACCCTCAGACCCCCTTCACCTGTGCTCAGCTAGAATTTCCACCATGATTCTTAGGAACTAGATCTGTGCTCAAGTGGGTTCCCCTCTCTCTGAAGGGCCACTGTGGGGCAGGTTGAGGAACCCTGCACTACAATCCCAGGTAGATCCTGCCCAGCCTCTCTTCTACATTCTCCACATGTCCCTAACCTCACTGGGGTCAGTAACCTGATCTTCTGCCCTGGAAAAATGCATTCGAACCCACCCCAGAAAGTCCCAATGTCCCATCCAAGGTCCACAGCACAGAATGCCAATCACGAGGCTCTTCATTCCAGCCCAGCTGTTCCACTCAAAACAGAGTGCCTTGAGTGGGGGGAGCATGGCTGCCAATCATCTCCCCACCCCCAAAGAGGGATGGCATGGAGTGCAGACCTTGCACCTCGGTGAGGTCTTCCCCAGGCACCCTCCAGTAAAGCATGGTGTGCTGGAGCTGCCCACTGGGGCTGTGGAATGACCTCTCACAGTCCTCACAGGAAAGGACAGAACCCAGGCTGGAACATGGTCAGAGCTGAGCCAAGGACTGATGGGGCACCCCAACAACTTACATCACAGCTGAGGTCGTTGTCATTGGTGACGGTGAGATCTGCCAAGTCCCCCAGGCTCACCTCCCCGCCCCCGATAGTGTCCATGATGAAGACGTCTGAGGAGAAGCCAAAGGAACCTGGTAGGGGGGAGGGGTGGGTGGGGCAGACAGGGCCAGGGAAAGAGAAAGAGGCAGAGAGAGGCGGAGAGGATGAGGAGCAAGGAAGAAAGGCAGGAAGACAGGATCAAGAATCGAAGCTGGAAAGGAAGACAGGGACAGACAGACAGACAAGGGAGGACAGACAAAAAGAGAGGGAGACAGACAGACAGACGACCTTTTGGGACAGGGAGGCTGCAGACTGGAGGCTGGGCCTTACCTCTGAGGACACAGAAGCCCCAGGCTTAGCTCTGCAGCTTCCCTCTGTCACGGAACCCAAGGGACTGGAGTGTGGGGCTGAAGATTACCTTCATGAGGCCGGGGCTGGGGTGTGCCAGGAGGTGGGACAGTCACTTTCGGGGGCAGCCCATCCACATCCCGGAGGTCAGCAAGAATTCCCTGGAGTTTGACCCGACGGCTTTCTGCATGGAAGACGGATGAGCAAGACCTGACCACCAGTTCTACCCACTCTCTCAGGGAAGGCGCCTCACTGCCACTGCCTTTCCTGCAACAGGGGAAGCTGTAAAGCCCTGACCCAGAGAGGGACAGACTGAGAAGACAGACTGGCAGGGTCCCAGTGAGAGGTAGCAGGCAAGTCCTGGCCCTGCCCTAGATGCAGTGGACCCCACGGCCCTTCTGGCCAGGAGTCACAAGACAGGAAGACACAGCCCATCCCCCTCCTTCACCATCAGTGTTCACCCTGCCCTCTGTCTCAACTACAGGCACTGGTCACCTGCTGCAAGGCCGAGCTTTACTCCTGGCAGAGCTGCTTGAATACAGCTTGCAGGGACTTTCCAAGGAAGAGTAAGGGCCTGGCTCTGACTTGGAGCTTGAGCTATCCTTGACCCACCTCGGGAAGTATATCCGTCCGGGCAGAGCCTGGACAGGAAGCAGCTGAAGCATTCGGGGTCAGATCCTGCCCTAGCCTAGTCAGGCTTCTCAGTTAGTCCTCAACTCACCCAGCTCATGGGGGTTCCCCTCTGAAGCACAGCGTCGAGGATCTGGAGACCCCTCTCCATCCTCTCCTGAGCCCAGGAAATCAAACTCATTGATGGCATCTTCCGAGTCATCTTCTTCATCCTCGTCCTCCATTTCAGGCACTAGGGCCTTGGATGGGAGCTGGGACAAGAGAAGAAGTAGGGATAGAGGTTGGAGCCCCGAAATCAAACCCACCTGGTTCCCAGGAAAAGGGGAGCCATCAGCTCATTTCCCAAAGCCTAGATGTAGACACTATGTGGTGGGCCCTCCTCTACCTCCAGCACTGGGCACTTACACATCTCTCCTCACAACGCTGCTGAGGCCCCCCCAGCACATGGCTCTCAGGAACCATATGGTACAACCCCTAGGGGTATACAGAGACACACAATTGCAGGCAGATGAACAGAAGCCTGTATCTCCATTCTGGGCATAAACCTAACAGCAATAACACCCTTGTCTCCAGGCAGTGTGTCTGAGTAGGATGATCGAGAATCAGTGACTCATGGAAGGAGCTTTCAGACAGGGCTTCACTCCGCCCCACAGCCCTGTGAACAGTCACTCAAATTACACCTCTTCTCCTATCCTATGTGTGTGGGAACAAGCTGAGAAGAATAAAGCCAACTGCCCCAGGTCCTCAAATTCAAACTGGACCCAAACCTTGGGCAGCACCAACAGACAGTGGCACCCCAGGGCACAACTGACTCCCCAGGGAGGAGCAGGGTCTGGATCTAGGTGTCCACACAAATGAGCCCCCGGGGCACGGGGACAAGTACAGTGAACATGACAGGTCTCAACAATATACAATAGTCAGGGACAAGATGGGTGTGAAGGCTCTTGCCTGAACTAGTACTCCAGGAAGCCAGACTGGAGGCTTATCAGCAAGTCCAGGTCCAGTGAGACGTGTCTGTCTCAAGAAGACAAGGTAAACTGGGTATGGTGGTGTAAGCCTTTAATCACAACACTCGGGAGGCAGAGGCAGGAGGCTATCACTAAGCTTCAGGCCATCTTGGTCTATATATCAAGCTCTAGGATAATCTAGGACTACATAGAGAAACCCTGTGTCAACACCACAATAAATACACTGTGATAGCTATCATTGGTCAACTTGACTACAACTGAAATTAACTAAAACGCAAGCAGATGGGCACACCTGTGAGGAACTGTCTTTAATTAAATCTTTTGAGATGGGAAGACCCACCTTTAATCCAGATATTCTGAGGTGGGAAGATACACCTTTAAATCTGGGCCACACCTGCTGACGGTTTATAAAAAAAGGTCATGAAAGAAGGAAGCTTGCTCTTTGCCTGTTTGCAATCATTAGCAACTGCCTATTTCTTCAGACTTCAGTAGAGCCTACTTCTTCAGGAGTCTGATATATACTGAAGACCAGCTGAAACATATACTGACTTCAGCATATACTGAAGACCATATACTGAGACATCAAGTCTTGTAGACTGAAAAACTACTAGAGTCTAGGACCTTACATTGGGAGACAGTCATTGTTGGACAATCTGGAACACAGCCTGTAATCTATCTATCTATCTATCTATCTATCTATCTATCTATCTATCTACCTACCTACCTACCTACCTATAGATTTATTTGACCAGTTCTTTTCCTCTAGAGAACCCTGACTAACACATACATAACATACAAAAACTAAAACACCCAAAATGAAAACAAACAAACAAAACAAGAAATCGCAGGATAGATAGGTCTTGAGGAAGCAAGGCCTCCTCAAGACCTGGCCTCCAGATGAAGTAGCTCACACACACAAAACACACCACACACACATATCTCCTCCACCCCCCTCTCTCTCTCTCTCTCTCACACACACACACACACACAGTCCTGAGTAGGGGTTGGGAGGAGCAGAGGATTCCGGCATCTGACCCAGGAAGTCGAATCAGAGTCCACATACTCAAAGAGCCCTTTATCCTTTTGCCTCCTTCAGGATTCCAGGTCTGTGTATTTGGCTCCCATCAGATTCCCACAGGACAGGACCCTGTGCTAAGTCATGCTGAGAACCCTAAAGACACAATGGAAGCCAAGCCTCCCCAACACATACCCTAAGGGGTGGTCAGGGTCTGGAGAAGGGAACCCAGCCTCTGCTCTGGAAGCTGACAAAACAGATTCCTGGTGGCCCCAGGAGACCAAGGGCAAGGCAGAGAAGGGGTGTCTGGATGGAGTGGGAAAGAACCACAGAAGCTACATCAGGAAAAGTGGAAAGCTGAGGTCTTCCCCACAGCTGGTGTCTGCTTCTACCTCAGCACATCCCCCCCCCCCCGTGCACCCCCGGCCACTACTGATCCACTTGTGGTCTAGACCTGTGCCTTCTTGACCCATACCTGCTCAGAGCTGGGCTGTAAAGGGCTCAGCAGATGCTCAATGGACAACTAAGGCCACACCCATGACCAAAGACAAAATTCTGAGGAAAAAAAAGTACAGAGCCCAAAAGGTATAGCCACACTGGGTGCTGGGAGCCAGATGTGAGGACATGCTGATAAGCAGGATGCTCCCCCAAAGTCAGTGTCCACAGGCAAGGTCCTGATCACAGTAGCAGACCAGAATGCCCCAGATCACACTGACTCCCCAGATGTCACCCAGGCCTGAGTCCAGGCACATTTGGACAAAGGCAGCCTTAGTGGGTCAGGGCACTGAGCTGGCCTGCAGGACCATAAATAGGAGGGTAGGATGGGGCATTATCTGGGGCCAGAGGGCCAGGGCAGAAGTCAGTAATGGAAGGCTCACCCTCACTCGTTGCTTCTTATGTTGCACACTGTCCAGCTCATCATCCTCATCGCTGTCTTCGTCCTCGCAGTTCTGCAGGAAGGGTATTTGCTCCAGTACCGAGCCACTCAGGCGCTCCTTGCCATCTTTGCCCGCTGCATTCCTGCCAAGACAGGGAAGTAGACAAGAGAGATACTCAGTCTTGCCAGGTGACAGAACCCAGAGGGAGACACTCCAGATGTACCTGAGCTCCTAAGCTCCAAGGAGCCTTGGCTTTGAGCATGCACAGCCTCCTCCTACCAAGCCTCTGCATGTACCCTCATCCCTGGAACCCTTGTACAAACTTAAGGCTGTGCCTCCCACAACACTGAGTTCCAATTGTGGTGACAGAGCAAGCCCCCAATCCTCAACATTCCTGTCCTACATCTGGCCAACTCAGATATAAGCTGGCTAAGAAGTTGTCCCTGCCCTAATCAGCCAGAGGCAGCAGCCACTCTGCAACACCCAGTCACCTCCAACCCTTCAACCATCAACTAACATGGACATGGAGAGAGAGCCTTGCACCACCATATAGGCAACATTCCTCCTCTGTCTGTCTCCCAGGGGAGCCAGACCCCAATACCAAGTGCAGGTAGCACAGATACTCAGATGCCCTCTCTCCTGCTGTCCACTGTCACACTAGAGCTGTGAATTGCCAAAACACAGTTACTGCTTCCCATGGAAATCAATGTAGAGTATCGTCATGGCCATTTCAAAACACTTTCTTTTGAGGACTTCCTCCTTCCACACCCACCTCTGCCTCCTCAATGGCTGCTTCCTCCTTTAGCTCTTTTTGCCAAACTCTTGCCTTAGGAGACCTCAGGATGTGCAGTTGGATCCCTTCTCAAACACATCAGTATGCTGATAAACTAGAGGTCTTTAGGGCTCTTGTAGACACACAGCACCTTACCCTTCACACAGCTGCACAACTGCTGATCAGCTCCTGCTGGTCCCCTCGGGTTCCTGACCTCAGGAGGTGCCAGTCCATTCCTCACACTTCTTTCTTTCTCTCTCCCTCCCCCGCCCCCCAAGCCTTTTATAAGTGCACATTTCTTACCTGTCCATTGCTAAAGACCCACCAGCCCTGGCCTGGATCGCACAGTGAGCCCCACCTGGCCTCCCTGCTTCCTCAATCTCTCCTCGAAGCAAACTAAGACGTCAAATGATATACCTTTGCTGGAAATCATTGGCTTCCCACAGCCCTGTGGGTAAGCACCCACTGTTTATCGTGGCCTAGGAGGCACTCTGTGATCTGCCTCCTGAGATCTGGCATCACCACAGACCACAGGCCACAAGGCTCATGTGTTTACTGCAGCAGCCATGCGGCATGGGTCTCCTGCTCTCCACACGCACTGAGCACTCTCTGTCTCCAGTACTTCCCTTGCCTAGAGAACACTCTTCCTGCTACTCTCTGGACAAATGCCACCCTCACAAAGTGGTCCTCCCTCCCAGCCACCAAGAGGAGCATGACTTCTGTTGTTTTTTTGTTTTTGTTTTTGTTTTTTTAAAGAAAGGGTATTATGTAGCCCAGGCTGGCCTCGAATGTGCTCTGTAGCCAAAAGTGACCTTAGTTCTGGGATTACAGGCATGAGCTTGCTTTTCAATGTCTGGTTTATACAGTGTTAGAGATGGAAACTAGGGCTTCATGCCCCCATCTTCCTCCTCTTCTTCCTCCTCCTTTCTGGCCGGGCTAATCTCTAATCCCTGGGCTCAAGCAAGTTCTGCCTCTGCCTCTTGAGTAGCTGTGACTCCAGGGGCATGCAATATCTGGCAATCTCCTATCACTCTCTCCACAGCATCACCTAATGACATTTCTGCTTCTGATGGGTACCAACTACTGATGGGAAGATGAACAAAATGAGTCCCTAAGACAAGAGTGAAGGCCTCACATGTTGTTATCCTCTGCAGCCAATCCCTCCTCCACCCCATCCTACCCTACCCCCATCAAGGTCTGTCCTCAGCTAGAAAAAGAGGCCATGTGACAACCTGAAGGGGAAGCACACAACACAATCTAGAAGGGCTGGCAGACTAGCTGGGGGCACCCGACTTCCTGCTCAGCCTTCTCCAGGGGACAGAAGAACAAAGGAGAATCAGGGTCTCACCTCTTGATCTGCTCCTCAATCTGCTTCACTAGCAGAGACTCGCCACCGCTAAGTCCCCCAGGGCCTGCTGAAGCCCTGGGAGCCCCCTCGACAGGCTCACCGGCCCCATTGAGCTCCAGCGAACGGCCCAGAAGGGAACGCACACGCTTGGACCGCATGTCCAGGATGGTATCTGTGTAGCCCACCTCTTCCAGGTATCTGTGGGAGCAGAGCCAGGGCAGGTAACACATGAATTGAGCTGCTTCTGACTGCTGAGGCCACGCAGAAGCCAGCAGCCTTCTGAGGGGCCACCAAAGAGCAGATGGCAGCTTTTCAGAAGCAACCCCTGAGCAGCAGCTTTGCTTCCGATACTTATCAATGGAAGCTCTGGTCCCCATGCACGCTGCTATGGCACACGGTGTCCCCAACATGTAGGGGAGAGCCCACGTGCAGGAACAGCCAGATGTCCACTGATGGACGCTAGGCAGAAGGTGACAAGGCAGAGTGCCACAGAGAGATGGCTATGATCAGCAGCACAGTGAACATGGTGGATGTTCCATGTTCCCATGGGATCCCGGGTTTTATAAAGATGGAAAGAAGAGTGTGATGGTGTGTGTATATTGTCATCACACACAGACACACCCTTGTGCTTGCTTCCTGGATGCCTAGAAGACAGACATAAACTGAGCAACAGTGACCTCTGCAGGGGAGGATACAGGACACAAGAGTACACTGTTTTTTCTGCAGTACTGGGGATGGACCCCAGGGCCTTGAGCATGCGAGGCAAGCGCCCTACCGCTGCGCTACATCCGCAGCCTGTGGTCTACTTACTTCTACACCTGAGCATTTATTACTTCTGCAACTTAAAAAACTGAAGCCAGCTGAGACTGGCCTAAAGGAAAAAGAAAAAGAAGAGAAGATCAAAAAGTCAATCGTGGGTATCTGCAGCTTCCACAGTTAAGGGACAACACTGCCTCGCTGCTCTGTCGCAGGACCCATTGGATGCCTGTCCCCTTCTTTTCTTGTCCTACCTCTGCAATGCCTGTGTGTGGCCCAGGGGACAAATGAGATAGAAATGCCTGGCAATCTGGAAAGTGGGCTCTGGGGGTGACTGAGATCACACTGTGGCCCTCTATGCATTTATCAAATGGTGTTGGCACCAGTGAGAACCAGGAGCAAGCCAGCTGCTACACAGTATAGGTACTATGGGGTACCAGAGGACAGGGAGACATGAGTATAATGGCAGGCCCATGCTCCTATTATATTTGTTTCACAACCCTCTGGTGTTATGTGTGCCCACTTAAGCTACCAGTGGTTTGCAGATACTGAGCTGAAGACAGTGAAGGTCAGCTTCCTGAGGTCTGTCACTCATCTTAGACTTAAGTTTTAAAGTAGCTCTCAACACAACACCTCAGGATGGATTGGCTCTGAAGATCTTTGGCTTCCAGCAGAGTACCTATTACATAGTGGTGATTTCTGTGGTGCTGTAGATGGACCCCAGGGCCTGGCACACAATAACTAAAGGCTCAGCCCTTAAACCACACACTCCACTCCATTAAGTTCTTAACATTATGTAATCTAGCTAATTTATATGTGGGATTTGACAATACTTAGTAAAAGCATTACAAATCACAGGGACAGTTAAAAAAAAAAAAAAAAGCCTCCTGGCTCTTACACAGCATAGAGCACACCATCTGAGGGACTCACAGTACCTCTCCAAGGATTAAGACTGACACAAAGATGAACAGGGTCACTTTCCTCAGAAATAAGATTATTTACTTCTCCGATATCCTAAAATGCTAAAATCTTTACAGTAATAAAAATCCAGATTTGGTTAGAGGCTGGCGGCTCACTGATTCTGAGGCCTTTCTCCAGTCAGGAGGCAGGACAGCTCACCTCTCAGAGGGCAGGCCCGCAGAGCTTACCTTTTCTGCATTGAAGCACAGCACCCGGACTACTGCTGTAATTTAACTTCACTATGTTAAAAGTGAAGAGAGTATAAGTATAGGGTGTGTGTCAGGGGGTGGCCCCTGCTGCAAACCTTCTGTCTATTTCCCACTGGGTGACAGGTCATTCAGGCTGTCTGGGTGGAATCCTGATAGTTCATGTCCCAGTGGGGACAGGAAGGACTGTGGATTCCTTGGGCCTATCTCCTGAGCCAAGTATGCTGTGAAGTCTCATGTCCCCTCCTGTCCCTCCCCTCCCATCACTCACTGTCGCAGAAGCTGTCGCCCCTCCTTCCACACCAATGGACTGTTCTCCAGTGTGACTGACTCTACAGGGCCATTGGAGACTAGAGAGAGAGGAGAGAAGGCTGTCTCAGTCAGGGCACAGACACCCTCCCGTCAACCCTCCATCTTCTCACATCAAGTCTGAATGAATCTGCCACCATCACAGGCCTGTCCCCACTTCCCGAGTGCTCTCCACCCACACTCCCCCTCCAAGTGACTCCTCTCCTGGAAGCTCTCCTCACTGTTAGGCTCTTGACTGGCCCCTGCCAACCACTGCCAAGAATAGCAGAGCTGTGCCTCCACATGCATGGCTGGCTGCTGCTTTCGTATGCAAGGAGTGGGTAGCCTGCCTCTAGAAAATGAGCAGGCTGGAGTCCAATCAGCTGTGCACTTCCTGAGGCTGCTGTGTTTCCCATGCTGAGAACCAAGGGGAGTGACCAGACATTTCACCTCTCAGGCTGAGGTGAATTTGGCTGGGAAACCAACTCTCTGCATTGCTCATCAGGTATCCACTGGACATCTGTCCATTAAGGCCTGGCTGGATGCCTAGGCCACCCCAGCCAAGAGTTTACATCTCGGTAGGAGAAGCATGGTGAAATGAAGACCTCCCTTAGCCCTGCAAGCAACAATTCCACAAAGCCCTGGAATCAAGCTCTAAACATCACTGGCATAGCCATGCACACTTGGTGCCCTTGCCACTGTGGCCTCCTGACTAGACACTACTAGTGCTTCACCTGAAAACATTACCTCACACCCATGGACATCTGTTTCCTCCTTCCAGAAGCTTAAGCTGCCAGTGCCCACAGAACAAGCACACATCTATTCTGCTCTCTGTTGTGCCCTGCTCTGTGACAGGAAGCCAGCACCTCACATATCAATTGGGGGGGGGGGGAATGACTGAATGACAACCCAATGTAAACACCACCTCTTCACTTTTCTCCCTACACTTTCCACAGCCTACATTCACTCTCCTAACAGAAGAATGCAGGAGATGCTTGGCCATCCATCATGTCCTTGGAAGGACAGCAAGATAGCAGACAGGTAAGACTGGACACAGTCTGACACAGGAGTGGTAGGAAAAGACCCTGAAGATGCAACTCTGCCCCACCCCATGGCCATCTGCAACTTCTCTATGCCAAGCAGCTGTTCTGCTGGGGGTGGCTGAGGGAGGACGCAAGGGTGGGTACCTTGTTCTGACAGATCTGCCTTCTTCTCCCCCTGATTCAGGTCTGTACCAAACTTCAGTTTATGATATTTGGCCCTAAAAGAACAAATAACAAATGAGTAGAGAGAGGAGAGTAGACAGGGTAAGAGACCACCTCAGAAAGCCCAGGGCCTCCTTCATCAGTTCCCTGACCTACAAGCTCTAGGATTCTCAAAGTTGTCCTCCCTCCTCCTGAAACCTCAGTTCCTTGCCAGAACCACAGCCAGCAATATCATCACACTATGGCAAAAATAAGCAAGGTAGCTGCTGTCCAGAACTAGAGCACATAGTAGGTTTGCCAAAGCCCTAATGCTGCTACTGGCATCCGAATCACACCCACTTTACACACTCCTAGGGATGAAGAGGACAGTAGAGAAACTTCTTTCGCTGGCAGAGTGTAGGTAGCAGCTTGCCACCCTGTAGAACAGTGACCTCTCCATCAGGGGCAGAGCTTACCTCTCCTGCTTCAGTGCATACTCCAGCATCTTGATCCGGCGCACCAGGTCCGTCTTTAGATTCTCTTGCCCTTTCCTCTCGCCCTGGAGGAAAGCCACCTGAGCCTGAGACAGAAAAGAAAGGAGGCTGTTTCAGTTTCAGGGGCTGTCTTCTTCCTTATTCAAGCACAGTTTTAGCCCCTCCCCTAGAGCAATGCCAGGGCTCAGTGAAAAGAGATGACACGCTGAACCCACCTTCAGGGTCTCTAGGTATGTTACCCATAAAAGAGTTCAGTCTATAATCTCAGCATTCAGGAGGCTGAGGCAGAGGGACTGCTTGCTATTAGTTTGGGTCCAGAGTAGGCTAAGACTCTACCAAAAAAAAAGCAAAGCAAAGCAAAGCTGACACCTTTAACCCATGAAGTTCAAACAGGGACAGCAGGGCCTGACTTGGCTGCAGCCTTCTGAGGAGTTAGGTCAGGGTTAGTGTTGGGGGTGTTAGGTATTAACAGCCCTGGACTCCTCCCCACCCCCCATCAGCTGCTGTCCCTATGGTTGCTGGTGGAGGTGGTGTCCCACTATTCCTCCAGAGCATCCGTTGCTGGGAAGCGTAGGAAGCTACTTCTGGCACTCAGGGACAAGAGTAGGAGGCTGGGCTCAGCTCCCACTGCAATGCAGAAGAAGCTGTTCGAAGCTTTATGCTACCCAAGGCATGAGAAGATGTGCCACAGACATGGCGTATGGTTCCTGTCAAGCTTGGCTATCTGTCTGCTAGCTTGGTTTGCCCCAGTAGGCTCCAGTCTGTCATCATGTCATTTAGAGACACTGGACCAACTGCCTTAAGACAGAATCCTGTGACTCCCCAATCATGGTTGAAGGCCTTCTACCAAAACCCAGAGCCTGGCACTCTTGCTGACTTTCTCAGAACAACTTCACCGTTCCAGTCCAAGGCAGCCTAAGAGCCAGGCCTGGCTCCTGCTGCTTTGCTGCAGACACTAAGTAGTTCATGGGGTCTTCCTCTGCTAAGAGGATGGAGCACTGTGAGCACTGTCTCTCATATGCAGCTCCAGCCTGCATGAGGGCTCCTGTGTCAGTCCCTGTCTCTGCCTCTCTTCATTTTCTCTCCCTGTCCACAATTTAAAAGCCCATCTAGTCAAGGGGACCTAACCCTTGAACCACCCCCCCCCAAAAAAAAAAACCACCCATCATCAGGAAGAGAGCTTGGGAAGGTAGGCCCTTGCAGATGTCTGTCTTCCTGGGACCCCACTTCCTGAACATCACAGATCTGCATAAGTGCTTCCAGGGCTCCTCCAAAAGCCCACAGGCTGACTTGGCTGGCTCCAGGCAGTGTTCAGATGTCCAGCAATGCTGCTCTTTGTGCTAGCAGGGCCCTGACCTATCTGCCCTGTCCCTGTGCCCCAGGCTTGCTATCTCTCATCTCCATTTAAACTTGGGACTAACAGAGAACTGAGGCTGACCAGAAGCTAGTTGAGGGAGGGAGAGAGTTGCAGGCAGAAGACAGAAACAACAGGGCAGGGCAGGCTGAACATACTCTTAAAATTGCATCAAGGCTGCATCCAAATGTGAACTAGGATTAGTCAAGAAAGTACGTTGAGAGGATCATGGCCAACGAGCATGGCCACTCCTGCTGCAGACCTTCCAGTTCTCCAGCTCCCATTCAGTGTGGCCTGGAGCCTATAGTCACAAAACTCTTGGCAGGGAGAGCTTCCACAGGAAGTGGAGGGGAAGATGATGAACAAGATGTCTACTGGAGGAGCACAGGGAATCCACAGAAGAAAACTACAACCAGGTGTGCAAGTTATCAAAGTCATTACAGCTACAATGTGGAGAACCAAGTGTGAAATTAGCAAAGCTCAAAGAAGAGGCATCCCAATAAAAGGGGTAGCTACAGAAACCCTGGGACTGCGCTGAGCATGGTAGCATGTTGGCCTAGCATGCATGAAGTCCTAAATTTGACTTCGAGTACCACATAAAATTGGTTATGGTGGCATTAATACCCAGTAACACATGAGTGAAAAAATACAATGAAAACTTTTTTAAAGCCTGGAAGAATGGCTGAGTGGGGGCCTCACCAACACCCTCTATTCTGCTGTCCTCTTCCCAGTTCCTTTGGTAGAGAAGAGGAAGGAGAACCAGGAAGACATGGCTGAAGTGTCTTGGATCAGTGGAATCCCACCAAAAACGGGAAGTGCTGGCACTAGCCTGTCAGTCTCTTCCATGATGACAGCAGAGCTGGGAGCTAGAAGTGCCATACCCTCCATCCACAGGATCCCCACACCGAGATCTGCCATCTCTCTAAGGCAAAGTCCTGAACACAGAGCCACTCCTGCTGCAGACTTTCCAGTTCTCCAGCTCCCAGTGTGTGGCCTGGAGCCTATAGTCACAAAACTCCTGGCAGGAAGAGCTTCCACAGGAGGTGGAGGGGAAGAAGGGACTGCACAGTCCTTTTTTCTTGATGTCTCATCTGCTCTCTCCATCTCAAGAACATCAGGTTGAGACCTCTCCCCAAGGGCTCCCTTCTCAGAAGCACACAATGGAGCCCCACAATCGACTTTATGCATGAGTGAAGACAGTTCTCTGCAGTCTCCTGAGTAAAGCAGCTCTTCTGCTGGTCTAGAAGCTTCTAAGGGGCAGGAACCACCATCCTAACACATTTCCACTTATATCACAGCACACCTCCTCCTCTTCTCTGCTCTCATCTCTCAGTCTCTGGGCCAGCCCTCTTCCTCTGGTGTCCTGGGCAATGACTGCACAGTGAGCCTCTTATCAAAAACAGTCAGGGCCAGCTCCTCAGTACTGACACTGCCCAGTCATGAAGGGTCTCATGGACATTGCCCTTCAGAAGGTGTGAGTGCTGAGTGGAAGAAAGCTAGGTGAGAGGAGATGCTTTCATGAGATGTGTTGGTGCACACCCATTACAAAGGATGGGCTTACACCTAGAATGGTGCACGACTGTAATTCTAGCACTCCAGAGGCTGAGGCACAAGAAATGTGAGTTCAAGGCCATCCTAGGGTACAGAGTAAAGACCTGACTCAAAAAAACCAAAAAGAGGCCAGATGAGGTAGTTAGTGAGTACCTCTAATTCCAGCACTCAGGATTCAGAGGTATTGGGGGTTGAGGTGGGGATGAGTCAAAGGGAATTTTAAGCCAGTCTAATCTACCGATCTACATATGGCATTCCAATACAGTCATAGCTATACAGCAAGATCCTGCCTCAAAAATAAGAAAGCAAATAAATAAATAAGTAAGTAAATAGAAAGAGGTGTGTGGGCCAAGGAGATTATTCAGAGAATAAAGATGCCAGCTGCCAAGCCTGCTGCCTGAGTTCTCTCTCAAGATCAACATGGTAGAGGGAAAGAACCAACTCCTGCAATTTGTGATATAATCTCCACAAACAGTGCAAACCTTTAATGCCAACACTCAAAGGAAGAGGCAGGATCTCTTTGAGTTTAAGGCCAGCTTAGCTTGTTCTGCATAGTGAGTGCCAGGACTACAGTGTGAGATCCTGTCTTGAAACAAAACAATAAAATAAATAAACTAAGAATGTAAAAAGACAGTGGGACTATCATTTTATAAACACTCCCACTTCACTATTCCATGTCACTCTCTCACAGGATAAACACCGCCAGCAAAGCCATATTTTGTGTTATGTGTACATACATGTGGAAACACCATTCCTCAGGACCCTCCACTTTGTTTTGGAGACAGGGTCCCTCACTAGCCTGGAGCTAGCTCTTTCTCATGTGTGTTCCCCCATCCCCCTTGGGAAGGATGACTAGCCAGTGTGCGTCGGGAACCTGCCATACTGGGTTACACGTGTGCCACCTGGCCTGGCTTTCTCAGGTGGGCTCTAGGGGATCAAAGTCAAGTCTGCATCCTTCACATCACAAACTTTAACAACTGAGCTGCTCTTGAGGCCTCAGAGGCATTTCAGGCAGGGGGGAAGGTGGAAATAATCCTGAAAATCCATTGACAAGGATCAAAATAAATAAGCTGTGGTGTAAATACCCAAGGGAATACTACCCAAGTTATCAAAAGTAAGTACTCTCTGTGCTGATGGGGAAAGGGAACCAAATGTAAGACTTAGGAAGTGTCGAACGAGGTATAGTCTAGCACATTCTGGGTGTTTGACTTATAATGAACAAAAGTTTGACTTATAATGAACAAAAGTAGCAAAACCATGAAGTTGGTGACGTTGGAGCCTTACAGAGTATTCTCTGTGATTCCACAGAAGGTTCCTAAGTGTGTGGAAAGACCTCTCATTCGGAGGTAGCACACCTGTAAAGTCTGAGTGGAGTCTGGGCTACACAGCAAGGATATTACAGTGGATGCTGTCAGCTGTGCTCCTGTCAAGCTCCAGAGGCTAAGACTCAGCCTGCCCACTCTGCTCTGATGGCTTGGGTGACCTGGTGAGGCCTCTAAGCTTCCCTGGAGACTTTTCTCATCCGGGCTCAGTGTCAGAGAGGGAAAGGACACAGGTAAGCACTGCCACCACTGCTGTGATGGGCAATATCTCCCTCTCTTGCTTATTAAAAAACAGAGGGATACCACTTCCCCTCTCAGAATGCCATGAAAATTAAATGATAGCATGTATCATAATACTTAATACAGTGTCAGGCACATAATATGCCCTGAATAAATAGCAGCTGCTGTCATTATTACTGAGTGAGGTAATGACATTGGTCCTGCCTACATAATGGGGCATTGAGAAGATCTGCTGAGATGTATGCTGGGAAAGAGCCCGAGTTAGAGTTGGGCACAATATGAGGAGCACTTACATAAGGATTTCTCTCTCAAGGATGGGAAATACACAACAGTCAAACACTCTCGGCATTCATCTCATGGACAAAAACTGAATCAGTCACTTATCTGGGGCCCTATTTCAATTTGACAGGAAAGAGCACATTAGAAACAGAAAGATGGGTTGCCAGAAACCAAGCACTGACTGTTTTTGTTAATAACATCCCAGCCTGGAACCATTTGACTCCTGGTGGCCCATCCCTGAAGTCCTTGAAGTGCTCACCTTTCTGACTCCCTACATCTGGAAGGCCACTATCCACAAGCAGTACCTTGCTCAAGGTCACAGAGCCCAGCCCAACTCATACTCCACGAATTATCACCTCACAAATTCTTCTCCACAAACCATCGGGACCCTTTACAAGATCTTACACAAACACTTCCCTCATGGAGTCCCTCCTCACACTGTCTCATCACCCAAAGGCACCTCCATTCCTCTTCACCGTATGCATCACAGGTGCTCCTGTCTTCACACTGGATATACCCAACAAACGCCCCTACAGTTCAGGGTTTTCTACCTAACATCCTCAAATCTTTCATACCGGAACCTAACCCCTTCAAGCACCCAAACTGTCGATTCCTACTCTCAAGTTCTCCTAGGGGAGCCTAAAGTATGTCCTCTGCCCTCTCTGTGATTCCCCTCAAACGATTCCTCCCCTACATTGTAGCCACACATGGCCAAAGTGTCCTTCTTGACAGGAGGCCACACACTTCATCCTGGGACACCTCCCATCAAGCTTCCTCCCACCTTCTGAAGCCCTCACACAGTCACCTTTCAATTGCTCCACGCAAGCCACTCCCCCAAGGTACCCCATCCCAGCTTCCAGTCTTCCTCTCTTCAGTCCTTGCACCCAGTGGATGCTACGAACGTGTCACCCCACTAGACACCTAGTTCATCCTACCCTGACAGCCAGCTTCTGGTTAGGATCCGGAGGGTAGGTGTAACATATTTATTCGCCCAGACCCCATCCACTTTCTCAGCACTCTGTCCCCGAGGACCCCCAAGTCGCATCGCTCAGACTCTCTGCGCTTAGGCCCGTCACTCCTACTCGCGGCTCCCGGCCGACTCGGCCCGGCTTAGCTCCCGTGACCGGTCCCGGCCCTGTCCCGCCCCGAGGCCCCGGGGACCCCGCCGCCGTCCCGTCGCCGTCCCTGCCCGCCCCCTCCCGGCCGTCCCGGCGGCCATTGCTCCAAGATGGCGGCGGCAGCGGCGGGTGAGGCGAGGCCGGGCCGGGCAGGGCTGGGGCCGGGGGCGCGGGAGGGCAGCGGCGGCGCTCACCTGCAGCTCGGCGCGCTCGGCCTCCCAGCGGGCCTTCTCGGCTTCGAAGCGTGCCCACTCGTGTTGGATAAAGTGCAGGATCCCAGGCAGGCTGAGGGGCTCCGGGCCCGCCGTGGATCCCGGGCTGCCTCCGCCACCACCTCCTTTACCTACCGGGCCGGGCCCAGGAGCCGGGCTGGAGGCCGGGGCCGCCGCCGTCGGGTTGGGAGCGGTGCCCGAGCCCAGAGGGCGGCAGGAGGAGGCGGCCGATGCGACCGCGGCGGCCGCTCGCTCCTCCATCATGGAGGCCCCGGGGCCGGCCCGCGCCCGCTGTGCCTCGCGCGCCTGCGCGGACGCGCAGCTTCACACTTACACACCCCCGCCTCGTGTGTGCGCGCGCGCTGGGAGGGCGAGGGGAGCGGAGACGAGCACGGGGCTGGGCGCGAGCCTCGCCCACAGGGTCGACCCCAGTGGTACGCGCGGGCCGGGGTGCTGGCAAGGAGGGGGAGGGGCTGCCTCAACGTAGGCAAAGGACCCAGGGTCCCTCGCAATTGACTCCTTTGCAGGAGTGAGACCAGACCGGACTTTTTTTCTGCCTTCTCCCCAATGTCAGAGTCCTATGCCCTCCAGATGTAAATATACCCCCATCTCTTTCACTTACTAGAAGAAAAAAAAAAAAAAGGGCTCTGTCCTGAAGAAGTCGGTTGTCATAGTAACCCTATCCAACCTGGAAGCCCCTTCCAGCCCCTTCTCATTTTGCATATGTGGAGTCCCAAACCTCTACTATCATTGCACTAGGAGGAGGTTGCTAAGGTAACCCAAGTCCCTGGTGGTTCTTCTGACCCTAGCCTCATCAGTTACTATAGCAACCCCCCTCACCTAGTGCTCAGGTAGAAAAAAGACCCAGCCCTAAAGACATTCCTCTAAGAGGAATGCCTCTGCCCCACTCCTCCTCCAGCCAACCCAGTTGGCATTACCATGGTAACCATCTCCCCCTTCCCATATGGGAGGTCCATAGACAAACCAACCAGGTGTTTTTATTTAGAAGACAAGTGCTGCTGTGGGACAGTTGCTATGGTTACAGAGCCTGGACCACTTCCAGAGAGATGAGAAACAGTCAAAGCCATGCCCTGGTTACTATAACACAGCAATCTCCCACTGTCTGGTGATCCTAGCAATCAGGTCCAGTAAGATAGGGGATGTTTAGCTCCAAAGGATGCATGTGTCTAGGGAAGAG
Source organism: Rhabdomys pumilio (assembly GCA_030674055.1). NCBI lineage: Eukaryota > Metazoa > Chordata > Mammalia > Rodentia > Muridae > Rhabdomys > Rhabdomys pumilio. The sequence continues at coordinate 24,567,812 of JANHMN010000003.1, read as the reverse complement.
GTTGTCATGGTAACAACTGCTGTCACTTCTGCCCTGTGGCTACCATTATGGAAGAGGGATAGTTAATAGCTTACAATTGATGACTCCTATCCACCAAGCCACTCCTGAGACAACTGAAGTGGTAACCGAGCTTATGGACTTCAAACGGACAAAAAGAGTCAGTGACTTCATAAGCTACTTTCATGGGTAGAATGAGATTGTATTCTGTTGTGAGGAGTGGCCTCATTTGATGTTTTCTGGTTCCTCTCTCAGCAGGGCAGATGACCCAAGGTGGAACCTCTCTTCTTGATCACCCTCAGCCTGAAACCTAGGGAGGTAAGAGTCCCTTGATGTCACAGTAATTACATGGATAACTGCCCTTTCTGTCCTTAAAGGCTTTCCTAAATAGGTCTCCTTTTTGTACCTACTGTGGTTGATAAGGCTCAGGCTAATTCCAAGTGATACACTTACATACACTTAAATTTTTTCATTTGTTCATTTGTTTATTGTGTGTATATGCATGTGTGGGGGTCAGAGGACAGCTTGCTGGAGTTGACTTTTTTCCTTCTATTGTTTGGGTCCTGGAGACAAACTCAGGTCTGGCTTGGTGTCAAGAACCTGCTGAGCCATCTTTAAGCACTGTTTTGTTGTTGTTTTGTTTTGTTTTTTTCCTGACAGTCTCATGTAGCCCAGGCTGGCCCCAAACTCAAGCAGTGGTCAAGGATGACTTTGAATTTTCAGTCCTCCTGCCTTCACATTCCAAGTGCTGGGAATGTGAAGCTTTTAACACCAGACCCAGCATATATAATGTGTGGGGGAAGGAATGGAAAGCCAGTAAGAGCTCAGCTTCACTCTTCCCTGACCACTTTTCCTAGGCAAAGCCCCGTGTTACTCACTCCTGCCCTGTGCTGCTCTCCTACCTTACCACTAAGTTGTACTGGTACACCTGTCTTCTCAGATCTGCAGAACCATAGAGGCTGGGGTTGGAGCTGAGGAGACAGCTCGGCTGGTAGAGCACTACTGAGTGATGGTGGTGTATGCCTGCAATCCCAACCAAGCCCTTGCCTTGTAGCAATCATCCCTCAGCTACATACCTATTTCAAGGTCAACCTGGCCCACATTAAGACCCTGTCTCAAAAACAAAGCCAAAATACCCTGGCACTTGCTGATATGCTGACTTTCGGCTGGTAAGTCATGTGCCCTCTTGAGCTTTAAGAGCACACATCAGCTTAGCTATAGTGTTAAGAGTTGGGATATATGATTGCAAAAAACGAATCAGTTGGGTGGACAGTGGCAAACGCCTGTAATCCCGGCAGTCAGAAGGCAAGAGGCTCTTAGTTCAAAGCCAGCCTTCAATACTTAGTGAGACCCCATCTCAACAAAACAACATAGTTTACTAGGATTTTTTGGTTTTAAGACAAGGTTTGGATACACCAGGCTAGTGTAAGAGTCATTGAGATGCCCCTGTTTCTGCCTCTATAATGCTGAGATTAAAGGCAAGTGCTATTGGCTTACTGGTTTGAAGCAGGAATCAGCAACTAGCTTCTTCTTGCATAAAATTTCATGTCCCTCTTCTCAGATGTATGACTTTAAGCAAGTGGCCTCACCTCTTGGTGCCTCAATTTATTGTTATTTAAGAGTATGGGTGTTTTGTCTGCATGCATGTCTGGTGCCCACAGAGACCAGAAAGGGGCACCAGAGCCCCTGGAACTGGAGTTACAGATGGTTGCGGACAGTCATGTGGTTGCAGGGAATTGAATTCTTTACCACTGGCCCATCTCTCCAGCCCTGCTTTGTGTTTGTTTGTTTCCCCTTCTTCTTGACTGTATTGGTCAAAGAGAATAAGGTATCTTTTCATGTTATACAATTATGCCACTAAAAGCCACCACCCTTGATGGTTAGACTAGCCCTCTGTCTTAGTTAGGGTTTTACTGCTGTGAACAGACATCATGACCAAGGCAAGTCTTGTAAGGACAACATTTAATTGGGACTGGCTTACAGGTTCAGAGGTTCCATCCATTATCAAGGCAGGAAGCATGGTAGCATCCAGGCAGGCATGGTGCAGGAGGAGCTGAGAGTTCTACATCTTCATCTGAAGGCTGTTAGCAGAAGACTGACTTCAGGCAGCTAGACTGAGGGTCTTAAATCCATGTCCACAGTGACACACCCACTCCAACAAGGCCACACCTCCTAGTAGTGCCGCTCCCTGGGCCGAGCACATACAAACCATCAACATCCTCCATTGAAAAGCCCTACCGCCAGCCCTGTTTTAAATGGAAAAAAAAAATCACCTATAGCCCTGGCTATCCTGGAACTCACTCCATAGGCCAGACTGGCTTCAAGCTCATCGAGATCCACCTGCCTCTGCCTCCTGAGTGCTGGGATTAAAGGACAGCTGCTGCTGCTTCTTCCCTTCTCCTCCTACTTAGAGATTTTTGTGTTTTGGTTTTGTTAGGTTGGGTTTGGTTTTTTGAGACAGAAAGTCTCACTATGTAGCTCATGCTTGCCTTGAACTTTTCATTCTCCTCCCTCTTCTGAGGGCTGGATTACAGAATGTACTATGGCTTTTAAAAACTGTGATCCAGGACTGGAGAGATGGCTCAGTGGTTAAGAGCACTGGCTACTTTTCCAGAGGTCCTGAGTTCAATTCCCTTGATGGCTCATATCTCATTTCTAATGAGATCTGGTGCCCTCTTCTGGGCTCCAGGCACACATGCAGGCTGTATACATAATAAATAAATCTTTTTTAAAATTCATGATCTAATATACCTGGTGTCAAATGCATCATCACCTTAAACCAGCCTCGAGCACACAGTTCAGTAGTACTAAGTACATTTACAACTGTGAGCCACACCTGTAAACCCAACGTCATACAGAGTTAGCTGCACAAAGACCAACAGTCCAAGACTGGCCTCTGCTGAGTAGCCTGGGATAATGTGTCAAACTACAGGGTCCTCTAAACATCCTCACATTGTTGGGCAAATAAGGAGCCAGAAGTGTTTCACCTTGCAAAACTAAAACTGAGTGCTGGGGGTGTGCTTAAACCACCTTCCTGGATCCACCAGTGACTTAGCATGACTTAGTGGTAGAGCATTTGTCTAGCATGGGTAGGGCCCCAGGTTCAAACAGTCCTCAGCTCTCAATCCACCCTCTGGCAGCAACCAGCATTGTTTTGTTCGTTTGCAGGGGTGTTGGGTTCAATTTTGGGTTTTAGTTTTAAACAGGCCCTCACACATTAACTTAAGAACTCACTGTGTAGTTGAGTGGGAAACAGTGACCACCTCCCTCCCCCAGATGATGTGATGTTTTCAGGTCTGCCAGGGCAGGGGCATGAGCCAACCTAGGAATTCCTGGAGGACCTGAAATCAGATCCAGGAAGAGGAACTGACAGTTCAAGGGTAGGGAATGCTGACAACTTGCTCCACACTCTCTTCATTCTGTCTCCCCAGGATGCCTTGGGCCCCCCGGCTAGGGTCTGACATCGGGCCCCATGCGGCTCACCCGCTGCTGGGCTGCCCTGGCAGCCGCCATCATCCTTAACCTCCTCGTCTTCTTCTATGTGTCATGGCTACAACACAAGCCCAGAAACTCCCGGGCCCGGGGTCCCCGCCGGACTTCTGCCACTGGTCCCCGAGTCACCGTCCTGATTCGGGAATTTGAGGCTTTTGACAACGCTGTGCCAGAGCTAGTGGATTCCTTCCTGCAGCAGGACCCAGCCCAGCCTGTGGTGGTGGCGGCCGACACACTCCCTTACCCACCCCTGGCCTTGCCTCGCATCCCCAACGTTCGCCTGGCCCTGCTCCAGCCAGCCCTGGACCGGCCAGCAGCGGCCTCGCGCCCGGAGACCTACGTAGCCACGGAGTTCGTGGCCCTGGTGCCTGATGGAGCCCGGGCTGAGTCACCAGGCCACCTGGAGCAGATGGTGGAGGCGCTCCGGGGGAGCAGCGCGCGCCTGGTGGCCGCCCCGGTCGCCACTGCCAACCCAGCGCGGTGCCTAGCACTGAACATCAGCCTGCGGGAGTGGACTGCGCGCTACGGCCCAGCGCCCAGCGCGCCCCGCTGCGACGCTTTGGATGGCGACGCCGTGCTGCTAATGCGCTCCCGCGATCTCTTCAACCTCTCGGTGCCCCTGGCGCGGCCGCTGGCCACCAGCCTCTTCCTACAGACCGCCCTGCGTGGCTGGGCAGTGCAGCTGCTAGACCTGACCTTCGCCGCTGCGCGCCAGCCCCCGCTGGCCACCGCCCACGCGCGCTGGAAGGCGGATCGCGAGGGGCGCTCACGGAGGGCGGCGCTACTGCGCTCGCTGGGTATCCGCCTGGTGAGCTGGGAAGGCGGGCGACTCGAGTGGTTTGGCTGCAGCAAGGAGAGCCCGCGCTGCTTCGGTACGGTGGCGGGCGACACACCCGCTTACCTGTACGAGGGCCGCTGGACACCACCTTGCTGCTTGCGCGCACTGCGCGAGACTGCGCGCTACGTGGTGGGCGTGCTGGAGGCGGCGGGCGTGCGCTACTGGTTGGAGGGCGGCTCGCTGCTTGGTGCAGCCCGCCACGGCGACATCATCCCATGGGACTATGATGTAGATCTGGGCATCTACCTGGAGGACGTGGGCAACTGCGAACAGTTGCGCGGCGCCGAGGCTGGCTCCGTAGTGGATGAACGGGGCTTCGTGTGGGAGAAGGCGGTGGAGGGCGACTTCTTCCGAGTGCAGTACAGCGAGAGCAACCACCTGCACGTGGACCTCTGGCCCTTCTACCCCCGCAATGGGGTCATGACCAAGGACACGTGGCTGGACCACCGGCAGGATGTAGAGTTCCCAGAGCACTTCCTGCAGCCGCTGGTCCCCCTGCCCTTTGCAGGTTTCATGGCACAGGCCCCTAACAACTACCGCCGCTTCCTGGAGCTCAAGTTTGGGCCTGGGGTCATCGAGAACCCAGAGTACCCCAACCCTGCACTCTTAAGCTTGACAGGCAGCTGAAGCTCTGGTGCCTGCATCGGGGGCTAGATGAACAGCAGGGTATACGAATCTGTTCTTTGCCTCCGTTTCTGTATGGATCTGAACCAGTTTATAATTGAGCAATTGAGCAATGGTGCTATGCACTGGAGAGAGGGAAAAAAAAGGAAGATTGGAGGGAGCCCACAGGACAAGTCCAGTTTTGGCAGGAAGCAGAACCCGAAGACTGGAGCAACACATAGATTCTTAAGCCTCGAGATGGGTCTATGTGTAGAGCCCTCCTAGCCCATCCTCATGAGAGAGCAAAGTGGTGGCCTTCGACGGAAAAGCCCAAGGATTTGAGTCCAGTCTTTAGGGCTCTGCGTAGTCTCTGCCCTTTGTTCCAAGAGCCGTAGGCCCTTGGAAAGTGAGGTCCGGAGAGCAGACCAGCCAGCCTCAGTCTACCACATACAGCTTAGGTAGCCCTGGACCAATTAGTTGCCCAGTTAATGTTTCATTTGAGATACTGAACGCCTCCATTTGTGTTTAGGATCCTCAGGACCCTTGGCTAGTGCTTGCTTGCTCCACTAGAGAGCGCTTCTGTCCGCTCTTCATGTTTGATGAATGCTCGCGTCTCTGCTTCATCCTTTTTGTCTCTGGTTTTCTTGGAGTAGCTCTAGGAGGTAAGACAGCACTGGCCACCTCCTCTCCTCGCTGAATGTGGCACTTTTCTTTGAGAGTGCTGCTTGATGTATCTGCTGCTTCTAACCCCGTCTTGCTCTTGAAGGACTGACTGAGCTCTGGTTTGGGATCTGGCCAATATTACCTCTTTATTTCACTGCTCTGCACCTGTTTTTCCCCCTTCCAGGAAAGGATAAACCTTCGCCATAGCTCACATTTACGAAGACCTCGCGGGCCCAGGCATACACACGGAAGTGACAGGTGCTATTACATCCATTTTCCGGGGAGAAAAACTGAGGCCAAAATGATAGTTACTTGCCAATAATCAGATAGTTTAGGAAGTGGCTAGTAAGGGACATGAACAGTTTCAAGGTCCACACTTCACTTCCTCCTTAGGTCCCGCTGTAAAAATAGTATCCAAGTGGAGCTTTGCGGTGGCTGTGCCATTTAAACGGGTTTGTTTGTTTGTTTTAAATCTCATTTAATTATGCATATAAATTATGTTCAAACTGCTACTACCAGTCTGTATACTGTTAAATAAGGCTTAAGTTATGCTACTTTGAAGTTTAAAAATTCAAGATGAATAGAGCCTTTTGTTTTCTTGCTTCATTCTACAGCTTGTTCCACACACTCCCCGTATGTGCTCCACCCCTGCACACCCATTCATTTACTGGGAAGAGCAGAAGTCCAGCCTGGCTTCAAACTCATGGTCCTCCTGTCTCGCCTGTGGAGTGCTGGGATTACAAGTGTGCACCACAACATCTGCTCCAAAGGAGGAGTTTTGTTGTTGGTCCTTGGCCAACATCTGTCCTTGCTGTGGATCCTAGGCTGGCCTGCAAGTCAGAGTCCTCCCGCCTCTGTCTCCCAGGTCTGTGCCATCACACCCTTGTCCTGACTTTTTTTTTTTGCACAGAACAGGGATACAGAGATGTAGGTCTCTAGCCCACACAGGCCCTAGGCTTGATCACCTGTACCACAAAATAGTAATAGCTAACTATTAAAGTGCAGGATGCCAGGCACAGCTTATCCATTTGTGATCTCAGCTATTTAGGAGGCTGAGACTGCAGTATGTCCAGCCCAGAATGTGAAGGCCAGTCTTCAACACAGCAAAATGTCCTCTCAACCAAAGTAAACAAAACTACCAGGAGTGGTGGTTTATACACAACCTCAGCTCTTGAAAGGTGAAGACAGGAGGATTGGGAGTTCAAGGCCATCAACTTTATGGAGAATTCCAAGCTAGCCTGGACTACAAGGGTCTCAAACAAACCATAGTGGGGACTGCAAAGATGGCTCAGGGGATAAGAGCACTGACTGCTCTTCCAGAGGTCCTGAGTTCAATTCCCAGAAACCACATGGTGGCTCACAACCATCTGTAATGGAATCTGATGCCCTCTTCTGGTGTGTCTGTAGACAGTGACAGTGTACTCATACATAAAATAAATAAATCGTTAAAAAAAAAATACTATTGGGCCGGATTTAGTGGTGTACACCTTTAATCCCAGCAGAAGCAGTAGGATCTCTGTGAGTTCAAAGTCAGCCTGGTCTACGGAGCCAGGATAGCTGGGGCTACACAGAGAGAGACCCTGTCTCAAGAAAAGGAGAGGGCAGTCCCAACGGGTAAAGTGCTTGCTAATTGCTGGTTAGTTTGTCAGCCTGACACAGGCTAGGCTCATCTGGGAAAAAGACCCTCAGTTGAGAAATGCCTCTATCAGGGTGGTCTGTGGGAAAGTCCAGGGGTCATTTTCTTGGTTAATTAGTTGGTGAGAGGGCCTAGCCCACTCTGAAAGGTAACACCCCCAGCAGGTGGTCTGGGTTAGGTAAAAAAAGCAAGCTGATCAAACCATAGGGAGGGAGCAAGCCAATAAGGGGCACCTCCATGGCTTCTGCCTCAGTTCCCACCTCTTGTTCCTACACTGACTTCCCTCAGTGATAGTGACCTGAGAATTGCAAGAAATAAGTCCCCTTCTCCCCAAGTTGCTTTTGGTCATGGGATTTTGTCCCAGCAATAGAAACCGAACTAGGGCACTGTCCAGCATGAGACCTGCGTTCCAATCCCCGGTGCCCATACACAGTAACTTTACACAGGGGCAGAAGGACTGGCTCAGAAACAATAGACAAGCTATTTTCAGAAGACTCAGGTCCCCTTCTTGCAGTGTCTCAGAGTCATCACTAACCTTAGTTCTAAGGGATCTAATGTATTTTCTGATTTCCAACAGCATCAGAAAATACACACAGGCAAACCTCATAAAGCATTCAGGAGACAGAAGTAGGAGGATCTCTGTGAGTTTGAGGTCAGCCTGGTCTAAAGAGCTAGTTTCAGGCTGGGCAGTGGTGGCACACACCTTTAAGCCCAGCACTTGGGAGGCAAAGGCAGGTGAATTTCTAAGTCTGAGGCCAGCCTGGTCTACAGAGTGAGTTCCAGAACAGCCAGGGCTACACAGAGAAACCCTGTCTCAAAAAACAAACAAAAAAAAACTAGTTTCAGGATAGCCTGGGCTACACAGAAAGACCCTGTCTCAAGAAAAGGAGAAGGGGATGTCCTTGAAATATTTTTAGAATAAAAATATTTTAAAGACAAAAAACAAAAGTTCGGCAGTGGTGGTATACACCTTTATTCCCAGCACAAAGGAGGCAGGCATGTATCTGTGAGTTCAAAGTCAGTCTGGTCTACAGAGCGAGCTCCAGGACAGCAAAAGCCACACAGAGAAACCCCATCTTGAAAAACAAAACAAAGCAAACAGATAAGGTAAGGGAACTATTGAGGGATTTCCTGAGTTCACAACTAAGCAAACCGTCCCCCACACAGTAATAATAGGGCCAGCAAGATGGCTCAGTGGGTAAAAATGCCTGCTGCCAATCCTGACAAGCTGAGTTGGATCCCCAGGTCCCACTGTGTGGATGAAGCATAAATGCCATTTCCCAGTGCATTTATGAAGAATATGTAAATTACTACTTTACCAATTAATTACCAGCCAGAAGAGAAATTATGTCTACATTTTAATAACCTATACATCAGGATCAGACCAACTAAGCCCACCCTTTCTTGCAGTATTTTTACTGCAAGATCTTCACCCCACACTGAAGTCTCCATGGTGAACACAAGGTCTCCCGAGAGACACTCACCACCTCTGAATTTTCCAGGAAGTGTAAAATGGGGGAAGCTAGGTCAGCAGTCATTAGAAACCTGGCTAAGGCTTGCCTATCACATGGGAAAATCTTCTTGCCCACAGCATTTGGTAATTAGCTACCAGAACATCTTCCAACATATTTTGGAGCTGCCAGTTTAGTGGGTACCAGTGTCAGACTACCTCCTGGGCTATCAAGAAGGGGATGCATGGGCTGGGCAGATGGCTCAGAGGTTAAGAACACCAACTACCACTGGGTGGTGGTGGCGCACGCCTTTAATCCCAGCACTTGGGAGGCAGAGGCAGGCGGATTTCTGAGTTCGAGGCCAGCCTGGTCTACAGAGTGAGTTCCAGGACAGCCAGGACTACACAGAGAAACCCTGTCTCGAAAAAAACAAAAACAAAAACAAAAAAACAAAACAAACAAACAAACAAACAAAAAGAACACCAACTGTTCTTCCAGAGGTCCTGAGTTCAATTCCCAGCAACCACATGGTGGCTGACAACCATCTGTAATGGGGTCTGGTGCCCTCTTCTGGTGTGTCTGAAGAGAGCAATGGTGGTGTACTCATATACATAAAATAAATAAATCTTTAAAAAAGGGGGGGGGGACCCACACGTGTGCATAGTGTTACAAATGACAAGCCTTTTGCCTGGGACTGTAGTCAGTGAGAGACCAGTAGAGTGCTTGCTTAGCATGCATAAAACCTTCAGGTCAACCCCCAGCACTTAAGGAAGTAGTGGCAGACCAAGCAGGAGCTCAAGGGCAACCTCAGCTACATAGAAAATTCTATGCCTGTTTTATTCTCAGCTAGCCTAGGCTACAAAGCAAGACCCTGTCTCAAAAACCAAAACAAAGCAGGACCCAGGAGACTGCTAGGTAGATACAGGTGCTTACCACTGAGCCTCTAGGCCTGAGTTTGAGTCCCACAGCTCACACAGGCTAGAAGGAGAGAACTGGGATTTGTCTCTGACCTCCACATGCATACATGCATGCTGTATGCACAAAAACCAGTAAGTGTAAAAAAATAAAACAAAAACTACCTAAAATCTAGAGTAGGTAGCAGGTGAGTAGCAGAGGTGCATGGGTAGGCGTGGGGATCACATTAATACCCTCTGAGATGAAGAAAAGCCCAAGTAGAGATGTAGGCCAAAGGTGTCTAGGAGAAGGAACAGCCATAGCAAGGGCTCTGGGGCAAGAGCCAGCCTAGCATATGCAAGAAACAACTAACAGGCAGTCCAGGGGGTCAGGATGCTTCAGGGTGCTTGCCACCACGTTGAAGACCTGAATTTGAGTCCTAGATACCACATGGTAGAAGGAGAGAACGAACTCTCTCTCTCTCTCTCTCTCTCTCTCTCTCTCACTCACTCTCTCTCTCTCTCAGACACACACACACACACATACACATATTGCACATACCTGCACTTGAATGTACACGAGCATGCAAGCACACACATACATTTTTTTTTAGGAAGTAGGAATAGAGGGGAGAGTTAAAGATGCTTATGATCAATATATATTTCCCACATTTAAGAAATTGTTAAAGGGGGCTGAAGAGACAGCTCAGCAGTTAAGAGCACTGACTGCTCTTCCAGAGGTCCTGAGTTCAATTCCCAGTAGCCACATGGTGGCTCACAACCATCTGTGATGGGATCTGATGCCCTCTTCTGGTGTCTGAAGACAGCAACAGTGGATTCATATACATAAATTAAATAAATAAATCTTTAAAAAAGAAAGAAATTGTCAAAGAACACTGGGTGTGGTGGTGAACAACTTTAATCCCAGCACTTGGGAGGCAGAGGCAAGCGGATTTCTGAGTTCGAGGCCAGCCTGGTCTACAGAGTGAGTTCCAGGACAACCAGGGCTACACAGAGAAACCCTGTCTCAAAAAACCAAAAAAAAAAAAAAAAAGAAATTGAACTCAGGACCTCTGGAAGAGTACCCTGTGCTCTTAACCACTGAGCCATCTCTCCAGCCCCTTAAAAAAAAAAAACTTTTATTTTTTTAAAGAAAGAAACAATAAAAGCTGGAGGGAGGCTGAGACCTGGAGTTTCAGGCCAGCTTGACTAGGGAATGAGACCCTGAAACAAAACCAAATGTGCAAAAAGCAAAGTAGAAACTGATGCCCTCTTGTGGACATAGGGGAAACAGTTCAACAAGGAGCTCCCAGAGGTAGGGCGGCTCAGAAGCGGTCACATGGGTGAGGGGTCGGCTGGACCAGGGAAGCAGCCAGTGTAGGTGAGAGAAAGAGCCAGGTGTGAAGTTCTTTTGAGAGCAGGAAAATGTGGTGTGTGGGAGCTTGACTCTGAGACCTGAAGGCAGGGACTACAGCTCAGTTGGTGGAGGGCTGCCTCAGTACACAACAGACTGGGTTGGCTCCTCAGGGCCACATATAACTGGGCACAATGTGACGTGTGTGTAATTATACCACCAGAAGATCAGAAATTCAAGGTGGCTGGGCAGTGGTGGTGCACGCCCTTAATCCCAGCACTTCGGAGTCAGATCTCCAAGTACAAGGCTAGCCTGGTCTACAGAGTGAGTTCCAGAAGAGCCAGGGCCACACAAAGAAAACCCTATCTTGAAAAAATAAAAACCACACACACACACAAGAAAGAAAGAAATTAATTCAGGATCATTCTCAGCTACCTAGTGCCAGACAAGCTTGGGTTAAATAGGACCCTGTCTTGGAAAAAATAGGAAGGAAAGAAAGGAAGAGAAACCCCTCTGAGTCAAGCATAGTAATGGGCATCTGTAACTCTAACACTCAGGAGGCTGAGGCAGGAGGATGGAAAGTTCAAGACCAACCTGGGCTACACAGCCAGAACCTATCTCCTATTCTCTCTCCACACTATGCTAGAATTTTGAAGCCTTGATGTAAAGCTATTGTCCAACGATATCACAGGATTCAACCTTGGGATTGAACCCAGGACCACAGGCTTGGTAAGCAAGCCATCTACCACTGAGCTAAATCCTCTGCCTACCCCTCACCTGAGAGGCAAGATTTGATGTAGCCTAGGTTGGCCTAGAACTCACTATGTGGCCTAGCACCCCTGAGCCTCCTACCTTCACTTCCCAATTATATTGCCAAGTTCCTGAATTATAGGTGTGTCTTGCCATGTGTACACACATACACATACAGACACACACACATGCGCAGAGGGAGTGGCAGTCAGAGGGCAGGAGTTGGTTCTTTCCTTCATTCTGTGGGTCCTGGGGATTGAACTCAGATCATCAGGCTTAGCAGCAAATACCTGTACCCACTGAGTCATTTCACTGACCCTAGGCTGTTATTTTGACTTTGTAAGGATTTTATGTGTATGGGTGTTTTGTTCATGTGTATTTATGTGCACTGCATGTGTGTGTGGTACCTATAGAGGCCAGAATAGAGCCCAGGTCCGCTGGAACTGGACTTACTGACTTTTGTGAGGTGCTATTTGGGTGCTGGGAACCAAACCCAAGTCCTCTGCAAAATCAGCCAGTGCTCTTAACCACTGAGCCATGTCTCCAGCACCTCCCACAGTTTTTGTTTTGAGATAGAGTCTCATTCTATATTCAAAGATGGCTTTAAACTCCTAGCAATCCTGGCTTAGTCTTCTAAGTGCTAGTGTCTCAGTACTTTCTCTGTGCAGCCCAGGGCACCCGTGTACTAGAGATCCTTTTACCTCTGCCTCCCTCATGGTGGAATTACAGGCACACGATACCCAGCTCTGTTAAAAAAAAAATCCTCTTACACTCTTCTTACCACTTAATAAGGATTAGGACATAACAGAAAGCATTTAAGACATCAGTTCCATAAAGACTCAACAGTAAGCTCCTTACTAGTGTTTGTGTATACCACAGGGTGGGGCACGAAATCAGGTATAAACTATGATGACCATGGGGAGTAGCAACCAAAATCATCCTGAAGAGACTGAAGATTCCTCCATGCTAAGACCCAGGAAGATCCAGGAAAACAGAATGAGTCGAAGGAGCAACCTAGGATGGAGAGGAAACAGATGCTGGACTGCAGCGTAGCTCACAGCTGCACACACACAATGCACACACAGGAGGCTGAGGCCTTAAGATCCAAACACTGCAAGACACTGAGTGCCATAGCAGGGTTGGAGTTTCCAAGACAAAGGAGAATCAGAGAGCAAATCAAAGTTAAGCTGGTGGCCAATGCCTTCAGTTCCTCCGCTGGGGAAGGCTGTGCAGGAAGGCTGCTTTGTTAGAAGTCAGCCTGGGACACATAGGAAACTCTGCCTCAAAAATCCTAAAAGCGCTAGCTGCTTTAGCAGAGGGTACAGGGTCCGATCCCAGAACCTATATGGTGACTTACAACCATTTGTAACTCCAGTTCCAGGGGCTCCAGTGCCTCTTCTGACCTCTGTAAGCACCAGGCACACATGCACATGGTGTCCATGCATACGTGCACGCAGAACATTCATACACATGAAGTAAATAAAAAAATTCACAGAAGATGGGGCTGGAGAAATGACGGCTTAGCAGTTAAGAACGTTTGCTGCTCTTGAAGACGACACAGGTTCAGTACCCAGCACCCACTTCAGAGTTTTAGCACCTATGTGTGACTCCAGTTCCAAGATAGCCTCCACAAGTGCATCTGTGCACACTCACAAACACACACAGACCATAAGCCACACAGAGACACATAAATAAAAACGAACCTTCGGCTGGAGATGGAAGCAGAGGCAGGCGGGTCTCTGTGAATTCAAACCAGCCAGAACTGCATAGAGATCCTGTCTCAAAATTCCAAAAATAATAATAAAATAAAAATAAATAAAAAACAAAAACAAAAAAATTTTAGCGATGGCCCAGCATTTAAGAGCACTGGCTGCTCTTCCAAAGGTCCTGGATTCAATACCCAGTATCCACATGGCGGCTTACAACTGTCTGCGACGACCCCAGTTTTATGGGATCTGTTGCCTTCTTTTGGCCTCTGCAGATACCAGACATGTACATGGTACACTGACATACATTCAGGCAAAACCTGATTTAAAAAAGGATTGTAGGAGCTGGAGAGGTCACGGACACCACAATAAAACCCACAGAATCAATTAACTTGGGGCTCACAGGGGTTGAACTGCCAATCAGGTAACCTGTGTGTGTAGGACTGGCCTAGGCCCTCTGCACATATGGTAGTTATGTGGCTTGGTCTTCTCAGACTCCTAACAGTGAGAAAAAAAGCTGTCTCTGACTCTGTTGCCTGCTTTTGAGTAGCTCTCCCTCTGCTGAGTTGCCTCATCTAGCCTTAACAGGAGAGGAAGTACCTAGTCTTACTGCAGTGTGATATGCCATGGCAGATTAATGTCCATGGGGAGGCCTGACCTCTCGGAAGAGTCAGGAAGGGTAGGAGGAGAGGGGCAGTGGAGGGGAGGAACTGAGAAGAGGGAAGGTAGGGAAGCTGTGGTCTCGATGTAAAAATTAATTAACTAACTAATTAATTAATCAACTAATTAATTAAAATATGCTAAACCAGACTTGGTTTCATATATCTTTAATCCTACCACTCAGGAAGCAGAAGCAGGAGGATCTCTGCTAGTTCGTGACCAGCTTGTGCTACATAGAAAGAATTTGTCTTTTATAAAAAAATCCTAAGCTGGCGGTGGTGGCGCACACCTTTAAGCCCAGCACTTGGGAGGCAGAGGCAGGTGGATTTCTGAGTTCGAGGCCAGCCTGGTCTACAGAGTGAGTTCCAGGACAGCCAGGGCTACACAGAGAAACCCTGTCTCAAAAAACCAAAAAAAAAAACCCAAAAAAAAAAAAAAAAAAAAAAAGAACAAAATTATTGTATGATAGTGAGAGTTCAGGCAGGAAGTTATAGTGGTAAATGTACTTTCTAGAAGTTGTACAAGACAGCCCTACCATCCCAGTGCTAGGGTGAAGCCAACAACCTCATGCATATTAGAAAGGCTCTACTACTAAGCCACATCTAGCCCCTCACTGGGGGATTCTAGGCTCTACCACTGAGCCACACCCCCAGCCCCTCACTGGGGGATTTTAGGCAGGGGCTCTGAACCTGAGTCACCCTCACCCCTGTACAGGATTTGTAAGTAGAATACAGAACAAAATGCACCAGTTTTTACAAGCACAAGCTCATTAATTTTTCCAAAGGTAATGCATTATTCATCTTCTATAAAAGGCTCTATCTAGTACTGATGTCACCAAGCCAGTATCAGTGGTGATTTTTAGCAATAGAAATTTAAGTATAGCTGAGTGTAGTGATACATGCCTCTAATCCCATCATTCAGGAGACAAGTGGATTTCTGTGAGTTTGAAGTCAGAAGTACATAGTGAGACCTTGTCTTTAAAAAAGAAAAAATGCTGTGGGTAGGAGGAGTTCAGAAAACAGCTTGGCAAGGTCAAGTCTTGCCCACCTTCCTTGGGATCCAAGGACCAAGCTTGCATTGTCTGGAACTAGAGTTGGAGATGGTTGTGGGCCAGCTGAGGAGGAGCCCGGGCTCTCGAGAAGGGCATCCAGTGCTCTAACCACTAAGACATGTCTCCAGCCGTTACTATACATACATTTGTTGAAACTGGTTACTTTATGTGTAAGAATGTTTCACCTGCCTGTATGTGTGTCACATGCATGCTTGGCACCCATAGAGGTCAGAGGAGGGCATCTGATCCCATAGGACGTTACGGATGGTTGTCAGCCACCAATGTGTGTGCTGGGACTTAAACCTGAGTCCTCTGCAAGAGCAGCAAGTGCTATTAAATGGTGAGGCATCTTTCCATCCCCTTTATTTATCTGCCTATGTGAGTGTGCACCATAAGTGTGCAAGTGACCACAGGCCAGGTGTTACATCCCCGGGAACTGGAGTTAGTTGTGAGCTTCCATGTGGATGCTGGGAATGGAACCTGTCTTCTGAAGAGCATCGCGCTCCCAAGTACTGAGCCACATTTCCAGGCCCCATCTCCTCCCGTGTGGGTCCCAGGGAGGGAATTCACGTCCACCCTTTGCAGCAGGTACCTGTGCGCCCTGAGCTGCCTTACCAGCTCACAATTTCTTTGGTTTTTGACACAGGGTTGTGTGTGTGTGTGTGGGGGGGGGCCTTGTTTGTCCTAGAACTTGGTCTGTAGATCAGGCTGATCAGTCAGAGACCTGTCTCCCAAATCCTGGGACTAAAGGCATCACCACCACTGCCTGGACACAGTGACTTCTGACAGTAAAGTTCAGTGAAACCTAAACTTGACTTTGGTGTTGATATCATTTTCGTATTTAGTCAAAATATTAACAATGTTTTTGGAAATATGTCTCATTATGTAGCACTGGCTGACTTGACTCTCATTGTGTAGACCAGGCTGGGGTCAAACTCAGAGATTTGCCTTTCTCTGCCTCTGGAGTGCCAGGATTAAAGATGTATGGCACTGTATCCACCTAAAAGCCCAGGCTGGCCTTTAGTTCCTCGTTCTTCCTGAGCCTGGCGAGAACTTCGAAGTTGCTTCCCAAATGCTGAAACTAAGGGCATGTGACAATACACCTGGTATTTACTCAGACTCTAGGGCCATGGTCAATACATTCGACACCATTTTATTGCTAAAAAATGTGTTCTGGAGTGACATTTATTCTTGGCTTTTCCTCAGGACTCATGGAGTGTTAGTTGTCTTGGAGGGACTACTGGAAAGATCACAGCAAGCAGCCACGTACGTGCTCGCATACACACATTCACACACCACAGCTAGGGACATTAAGATAGTATTTCATCACAATACTTTTCCCTTCAAAGGGTAGAGAAGGCTACAGGGCAATCCATTTCTGAGATGGTTAGGGTGATGGCTCTGGGTGACAGAGAATGCCATTCTTTGAATGGGGGACAGGACGGGGCGAGATTTGTGGACACATTTGTATATAAGCACATGTACTCCAGCAATGAGGCTCCTATTAGCCTCTCCAGGAAGGAGATAGGGACCCCTAGATTCCCAGAGTGTGTAAACAGCCCACCCCTAGAGCCCAGTCCATTTCTCCAGCTCTCAAGACTCTGGTGGCTTCCAATGTGAAGTCACCAGGGCACAGAAAGTTCCTCCTGATATTCACATGACAGATTCCTTTTCACACGTGGCACTGGAGTCCCCAGCGGGTCCCCGGTACTGTTTCAGGAGGGGGTTCCCTTCCTCTGTGGCGAGGGGCAATGGATTCAGAGACACCTCATTCTTCACCTGGATCAATTCAGGCTCTGAGCTTGGCATCTTGGTGCGATCCACGTAACTCTGAAGCAGTCCGGCCCCAAAAGCATCACCTTCCACGTTGAGCACAGTGCAGGACCTGTCCCTAAAAGGGGGCACACAGCAGTGTGAGATGGAAGGAAGAGGAAACAGGAGGCCAGGGCCCAGGTGGCCTGCCTTCGCCCATTAGAAGAGCTGCTTTAGGAGACAGAGTCTCTCTATGTAGCTGTCCTGGAACTCAGTACATAAACCAGACTGGCTTCAAGCTCAGGCTCTCCTGCCTTGGCCCCCACCCCCACCCCAAGTACTGGAATTAAAGATGTGTAGCAGCACACCTGACTCCCTGACTTTTTGTGACAGCAACTCTCACTGAGCTGAACACGATCATCAATCAGCTAAACTGGCCAACGAGCTCAGAGATCCATCTGTCTGCCGAGCCTAGATGTCATAGAGGTGTTAGAGATCCAAATCCGCGGCCTCATCTTGTGTAGCAGGCACTTTACTACCTCCCCATTGTACAGACGGGAAAATTGAGACACAGGAGGATTGAGTCACATAGCTAGGACAGAACTGTGCTTAAGCTGCCCGGCCTAGGAGTCATGGTCGCAAGCTGCAATGCCTCACTGCCTTCCTCGGGTTCCTTACAAGACTCCAGACTGACCAGGAGTAGCTCATAACCCACATCTGTATCTCTAATACCACGGAGTCTGAGGCAGGAGAGTTTGAGGCTGGCCTAGACTACAGGGCAAATACCAGGACAGTCTGGGTTATATAATGAGATCCAGTGTCAAACAAAACAAAACATAAAACAGAAGACACACCCTAAATAAAGCAAACAAAAAACTGGTAGAATGGTCAAACGAGTGCTTATTGTCCAAGACTGGAGGCCGGAAGATTGATCTCCAGAACCCAAACAAAGGTGGAAAAGAAACCAAACACATCATGAAACATGCCCCGTTCCCTGTCATGAACACACAGATAATACATACTTAAGTTAAAAATAAACAAACATTAGGTGTTTAATACCAGTACTGGGTTAGCAGAGGCAAGAGAATTGCTGAGTTTGAAGCCAGCCTGGTCTACATAGTAAATTCTGGGCTAGCGAGGGCTTTATAGTGAGACCCTGTTTTTTAAAAAAGAAAGAGATAGAAGCCCTGAGTTGCTAACTATCCCTATGTATGGGAGGGTTAAGTTCTCACATGCTCCCTCTTGACCTGTCTTGTCTTTATTACTGTGTGCAGGAGTTCTCATGCCCTTTCCTGAGAGATTCCTCAGTCCCCCAAACTCCCAAGGCCCCACTCACACTAGCCAGTCCACGGCCAAGATCCAGGAGATGTCCTTGACCGGGAGGCTGACTGCTTCCAGGATGATGGCGAGGGTCAGGACGCCCCCTGCAGGGATACCTGCAGCCCCGACACTGGAGGCAGTGGCTGTGACCCTGGAGGAAGAAGGACAGAGGTGAGGTAGCAGAATCATTGTGGGGCGGGGAGGGGGGCCTCCTGCTGCGGCACCCAGCACTCACAGGATGGTGATGATCTTCACGAAGTCCAGGGACACCCCATTTAGTTGTGCGATGAACACCGCCGCCACACACTGGAACAGCGCCGCCCCGTCCATGTTGACCGTGGCGCCGATAGGTAGGATGAACCGGCTGATGTGCTTGGCCACCCCATTTTTCTCCTCTACACACTTCATCATCAGGGGCAATGTGGCAGAGCTGATAGAGGACATCACACTGAGTGAGCCTGGGCGAGCACTCCAGGGCCAGCACTCCTAGACCACAAAGGCTAGGTCCACTCACCCAACAGCAGCACCGGGCCACCCCAGCTGAGGCAGTCAGGGACCTCAACCCTACCCACATCATCCAGAGTCCCTGCCCACATCTCCTTTTCTCACACCACCCTGAGCTTCTAGCTCTCCAATGTCTTTTCCTTCTCAAAGCAGCAGGCTCGCAGGATCCTGCTGAAATCCTGCTGAAACAGAGGGATCAGGAACAGTACTAGGAGTGTAGTATTGCTACCTCTGCAAACAGAAAGCTGAATGTACTAATAGGAGCTTGTAAATACCTGGGAGGCTGAGGACCAGATTTCTTTGCGTGCATGTGGGGTTTTTTGTTTTCTTTCTTTCTTTTTTTTTTTTTTTTCCTGGCACTCACTCTGTAGACCAGGCTGGCCTCGAACTCAGAAATCCATGTGCCTGTGCCTCCCAAGTGCTGGGATTAAAGGGATGCGCCACCACCGCCCAGCTGTTTTTTGTTTTCTTAAAGACAAGGTCTCACTATGTATGCAGCTAGGGCTGGCCTAGAACTTGCTATGTAGACTGGGCTGGCTTAAATAGAGATCACACCCACCTATCATCACTGACTCCCAAGTGCTGAGATTAAAGCACCACCAGGCCTGGCAAGGATTCCAAGATTGAGAGCAGCCTAGGCTAACCCAGTGAGAGCTTGTCTCAAAATGAAGAGGGCTGGAATGTAGGTCAGTGGTTAAGCCTGTGGCTAGAACCCACCAATGAAGGCTGGTGGGTCTGGCTTCATGGCAGGGCTCATCCTTTAGTAAGCACAAGGTCGTGGTTTCAATCCAAAGTACCAACAAAACAGAAGAAAAGTGGTCTTAGGTGTTTGCTGCAAGCCTGAGTTCAGCCCCTAGTGTAGAAAAAGATCTGTTTCCCCAAGCTGTACTCAGATGGCTCTCCATGGATGTACAAATACAGATAAGAATAAGTGGTTTTTTTTCTTTGGTTGGTTTTGGTTTGGTTTTTCTAGACAGGATTTTTCTGTGTAGTCCTGGCTGTTCTGGATCTCACTCTCTAGACTAGACTGGCCTAGAACTCAGAGATCTGCCTGACTCCGTGTCACCACTGCCTGGCTAAAAATAAATGTTAAAAAAAAACCCAGCCGGGCAGCTGTGATACATGCCTTTAATCCCAGCATTCCGGAGGCAGAGGCAAGTGGATCTCTGGGAGTTCAAGGCCAGTTGGGTCTACAGAGTGAATTCTAGGACAGGTAAAGCTGCATAGAGAAATCCTGTCTTGGCAAACAAAAACAAAGACAGCTGGGAGATGGCTGTAGTTGTACAAACATGAGGACCAGAGTTTAATTCCCCATACCTACCTAAGAGTCAGACATAGCACAATGTCTATAATCCTTAACACCCCTACTGAGAGACGGGAGAAAGGGATCCCAGCAACACACAGGAAAAAAAAAAGACAATCTCAAACAGGTAGGAGGTGAGAAGGGACATCTGCAGGTATCCTCTGACTTAAACACACACACACACACACACACACACACACACACACTGCACTATGAGCTTACACATGAAGAAAAAAAAACAGAAAGAAAAAAAAAAAAGACTAAGTCAGTAGCTGTCTCATTCTTTGCAAGGGCAGTGCAATCCAGAACCCTAGGACACTGATAAAGGAGGCTGGAAAGATGGCTCAGTGGTTAAGAGTGGTGGCTGCTCTTCCAGAGGACCTGGGTTCAATCTCCAGCACCCACATGGTGGCTCACAGCGTTAACTACAGACCCAGGGCAAATCAAACACCTGGCCTCTGTAGGCACTTTGGCACACTGAAGTCACATATTCAGGTAAAACACTGATACACATAAAATAAAAAATAAAGGTTATGAAAGAAAAGAAAAACTGACAAAAACGTAAAATAAAATAAAAAATAAAGACACCTGTGTCCACATCAAATGACTCCAGTTTGAATACAGGTCTTCAAACCAATACCCACGCCCAGTTCCCTTTGTTACATTTGGTAACAGGGCTCACCTAGAAGAGGTGCCGAAAGCTGTGGCCAGGGGCGTCAGGATGCCCCACAGGAATCGATAGGGGTTTTTGCGGGCGAAGAGGAAGTAGATGAGAGGCAGAACCAGGAGCCCATGGATGGCGTGGCCCAGCAGGCAGCACAGGATGTATTTGCCGAGGCTGATGAAGAGCTGGCGGACGTCTTTCATCTCCACAATCTTGCTGGCCACCAGGAACAATATGCCAACGGGGGCGTACCTGACCATCACAGGGACAGATTACTGCTGCTGATCATGGGACTCTCTCAACCACGCCCTGTGCGCAGCACTTCGGCTGACCACACTTCCCAACCTTTCCTAGAAATCTGGACTTACCCAGAGCACTATTCCAAGACTTATCTGCTGAGAGCCTCGGATAATTGTAGTTGCGAAGATTGCACAGGTATGACATAAAAGCCTGCGCATGCGCACACGTTCCCATCCCTACCAGAACAGCGACCTTAGATGTAGACTTGACAGTGAATTAGAGAAAGAAGCACCCACCACTGAGTCATTTGCTTTCTGGGTTTGTTTGTTAAAGCAGCTGCTGTCACTCTCAGTAGTGTGTGTGTATATACATATATTATAATATATAGAGTGATAGATAGATAGACAGACAGACAGACAGACAGACAGACAGACAGACAGACAGACAGAGATTGCCTGGATCAGTTAACTCTCAGGTCTGTGGCACTTGCAAGCCTTTGATCATGGCTGACTGACAGCCCACCACGCACTTAGGAAGTTAAGCTATGAGGACTGAAAGTCCAAGGGGCTGAAGAGATGGATGGCTCAGCAGATAAGAGCATCGGCTTCTTTTCTACAGGATCTAGATTCAGTTGGTGGCTCACAACAGCCTGGAACTCCATTTCCAGGGGATCTGGTGCACTCTTCTGACATCCACAGACACTGAATACACATGGTGCACAGACATACATGTAGGCCAAACATATATATATATTCAAGGCAATATGTATATGTAGGCCAAACATATATATATATTCAAGGCAATAAATAAAACCTGTCTTAGAAAATAAAAAGACAGCTATGGCTCAGTGGTAGAGCCCCTGCCTAGAGTCCCCCAGTGAGGGGCTGGGGGTGTGAAGCAATGGTAGCTCAAAGTCCTGATTTTAATCTTCACCATAGAATAAATAAAGAAAACACCAACCAGGCAAGGTAATACTACTAACCTCCAGGAATTGCCGCAGGATGAAGTGAGACACTAGCTGGGAGGCATTTTTACACAGTCCCACTTCTGGTGTCACAACCCTCCCTTGTCCTACCAGCAAGGACTCCAATGATGCACTTGCTGTTATCCAGGTTTCCCAATACCCTCCTGTCTTGCAGCCATGGTTGGTTGTCTCCTCAGTTCCTTGTCCTTTACACAAAAGAAAGGCACCGGTTCCCAGCCACCTGTGCAATAAGGGAGGGCCAATTGGCCAAGTCCTAGCCACTCAGACGTGCCCAGAAACTTTATAAGCACAAATGCTTAAATAAATATTTGCCATTGTTTACTCTGAGCATGGGACAGAGCAGGCACTGGCCTGAGAACGTGAATTAACCTTTCTGTGATCTCTAGAGCAGCTGTCACGGCAGGCACCACTTTCTGCGGAGAAAAACTGATGCATAGGAAATTAAATCTAACGTAGAGTAGCACACAGAGCTGGGAAACGGTAGCACGAGGCGGTGGGGGGGGGAGACCCAAGCTGTCTTGAAAGCTGTTCTGAACCTTGTGACATCACCTCACCTCTGCAGCACAAGGGCAAAGATGTGGCTCAACGGTAGACCCTAGAACCCTCACTCCAGTGACTGGGGGCTGGGGGCGTGACTCAGCCAAAGAGTACTTAGCAATTACTTGGCTCTGGGCCAGATTGTCAGCACCCCCCCCCCCCACAGCACTGAATGTGGTGGGTGTTTGTGTTCCCATCACTTGGGTCCAAGAGTAGGGAAATTCTGAGTTTTGGGCAAGTCTAGGCTACATAGTGAAACTCTATTTCCAAAAATCTACAACACAAAGGCATACCCAGTGAGCATGGCTGGCTTTTGTTTTGGCTTTTTGATGCAGGGTTTCTTTGTGTAGCCCTGGTCTAGCCTTGAACTCACAAAGATCTGCCAGCCTCTGCCTCTCGAATGTTGGCATTAAAGGCATACACCAAAATTTGGCATTCTTGTTTTGTTTTCCTTGAGACAGGGTTTCTCTGTGTAGCCCAGGCTGGCCTTAAACTTGGAGATCTGCCTGCTTCTGCCTCCCAAGTATTGGGATTAAAGGTGTGGCCACCTCTGCTCTGAATTTTTTGTTTTGTTGTTTAGGACACTGTCTTACATTTGGCCTCACTGTTTGGTACTGGCTATGTAGAACAAACTAACCTTAAACCCACAAAGATTCATCCATTTGCCTCTGTCTCTTGAGTGTTGATAGTAAAGGCTCATACCACCATGCCTGGCTAGGATTTCCCCATTTCATTCTATGCGTATGAGGATTTTGGCTACATGAATTCATCATGTTCATATCTGGTTGTCAGTAGAGGGGGTCTGATCCCTGGAACTGGAATTACAAATGATTACCAGTGGTCACATGGATGTTTGAAATCAAACCTAGGTCCTCTGAAAGAGCACCCCCAAGCCATCTCTCCGGCCATTGCAAAGTTACCTTTTTTTTTTTTTTTTTTTTTTTGGTTTTTCGAGACAGGGTTTCTCTGTATAGCCCCGGCTGTCCTGGAACTCACTCTGTAGACCAGACTGGCCTTGAACTCAGAAAAATCCACCTGCCTCTGCCTTCCAAGTGGTGGGATTAAAGGTGTGCGCCACCACCGCCGCCCGGCAAAAGATTTATTTTTATTTTATGTGTTGTTGCTTGTATGGTTGTGTACCACATGAGTGCAGATGCCCATACAGTCCAGAAGGGGGCAACAGAGTCCCTGGAACTGGAGTTAGAAATGCTTGAAAGACACCACGTGCATGCTGTGTATAAGAAGCCAGGGCTCTTTAACCACTGAGGCATCTTTCCAGCCCCAAGAAAGTTCTATATGTTGGAATCTGGGGAGGTTGTTGTTGTTTCTTCTTCTTCTTCTTCTTCTTCTTCTTCTTCTTCTTCTTCTTCTTCTTCTTCTTCTTCT
>JANHMN010000003.1:24514649-24542437 GCA_030674055.1 Rhabdomys pumilio | reverse complement strand
ACTGTCTGTGGGGTCCTGTCCCTAACCCTGCTGACTGTCTGTGGGGTAAGTTCTTCTAGCTGGGCTGCCTTGTCTGAACATTTGTACCAGGGTTGGGGGGATACCCAGGGGGTGCCTCCACCCTCTCAGAGGAGGGAAGGAGGGTGGGGGGAAGGATTGTAGGAGGAGGCGACTGGGAGGGAGCGGTAATCAGGCTGTAAAGTGAATAAATAAGAAAGAAATAAAAATAAAAGAATGAAAAAAAATTGATGTGGGAGCCAGGCATGGTG
Source organism: Rhabdomys pumilio (assembly GCA_030674055.1). NCBI lineage: Eukaryota > Metazoa > Chordata > Mammalia > Rodentia > Muridae > Rhabdomys > Rhabdomys pumilio. The sequence continues at coordinate 24,542,168 of JANHMN010000003.1, read as the reverse complement.
GGGTACACATTTAACCCCATCACTAGGGAGGCAGAAGCAGGCAGATCTCGGAATTTGTGGCCAGCCTGGTCTACAGAGCAAGTTCCAGGACAGCCAGAGCTACACAAAGAAACTCCACCTTAAAAAAAAAAAAACAAAAAAAACAAAAAACCTGATGTGAGAAGGCTCAGGGCAGGCTTCAGTTCCTGCCTCCAGGTCCCTGCCCCAGAGTCTGTTCGTGAAGAGGACTGTACACAGTGGTAAGGGGAAACAAACCCTTTCCTCCCCAAGTTGCTTTTCGCCTTTGATGTTTCTCTCAGCAATAAAAAGCAAAATTAGGAGGGTACCCAAACAACGAAGACCTGAGAGGAGGTGTCAGCTCGGAGAAGATGGGGCTGGAATGGAACATGGATCCCAGTATCCATGTCACCTACAAACACCTACAAATGCCTACAAACACCTCTAACTTCAGCTCCAAGGGTCAACTCCTTTTGGCCTCTGTGCACAAAAGCAACACACTGTCAATCAGTCTTTTTTTTTTTTTTAGGGGGGTGGGGAGTACTGACGTAGCTCAGTTACTTGCTACCAAGGCTGATCACACAGGTCAGATTCTAGAGAGACCTACATGGTGGATGGAGAAAACTGACTGCCACAAGTTGTCCTCTGATGTCTACATGTGCACAGGCTCAGGAACACACACATTTACACAAGGTCGTAGAGAGTAGAGCCCAGAAATGAGTAAAAACTCAGCATTCAGACAATGAGAAGAAACCTAAGCTGCCTCACAGGATGAGGCTGAGGGGGTGGGAAGTAAGCACCTTATCCATAGGGACTCTAGAGAGAGGGGGGCAGGGCACTGGGGACTCTGGGCAACGGACAGGACCAGATCGCCACTGTGGACAGACTTAACCGCTGAACCATCTCTGGACCCTGCCCTCATACTATACGGTTTTTTGGTTTTTTTTTTTTGGGGGGGGGACACAAACAGCAAAGGGTGGAGGCAAACTGAAAAGCCACTACGGACCAGTGGTGTGGAGCGTCCTCAGTCCTTGTCTTGCTCACCTGGACCATGGTTACATTCTCTCTCTGTCCTGTACAGGTGCAAGTTTCCTGCAGACAGGGTTGGAAGGATTAGTGTCAACTGTCATCATGGCTTCCCCTACCATGCTAGAAACAGCAATGCCCCAAACCTGCTCCACTCTGGCCCCACCCAACCCCTCCATCCCCACCTTTTTTTTTTTTTTTTTTTTTTTTTTTTTTTTACGAGAGTAGACCAGGCTGGCCTCAAACTCAGAAATCCGCCTGCCTCTGCCTCCCAAGTGCTGGGATTAAAGGCATGCACTACCACCGCCCGGTGATCCGCAACTTTTAAGATAGTCTCTTGTAGCCCAGGCTAGCCTAGAACCCCTATGTAGCCAAAAATGACCCAGAGCTCCTGAAATATCTATATTCCTACTTATTACTGGAATTACAGCCGCATGGCTGGTTTACATGGTGCTGGGGATGGAACCCAGGGCTTTGAGCCAGTGAGGCTAGCTCTCTATCCACTGAGCCACAAGCGGACTCTCAAGGATTGCATACTAATCCCAAATTTAAATCTAAATCCACGCTAACCTTTTGGAAGATTCAAAAGACAAAGAGGGGAAGGGGTGGGCAAAACTGAAAACCTACTCTGGGGCAGTGGCAAAGCTCTGTATTCCCGATGCACTGCTGTCTCGGTACATACGAGGTAGCAAACTGCAGATGGGGGGGAAAATAAATCAGTGTCAACTGTCAGCAAAGCTACCTCACACCACACTGAGAACAAAGCCCCAAGCGCCCCTGCCCCCCCGCCCCGCCCCTGCCCCCCACACCCCTGCCCCCCACACCCCGCACCCCTGCCCCCCCTGCCCCTGCCCCCCCCCACCCCGCACCCCTGTCCCCCCACCCCCCACCCCCCACCCCGGTCTTTTCCCTTTTTAAAGACAAGGTCTCTTGTAGCCCAGGCTGACTTCTAGCTCCCTATGTAGTCAAGGGTAACCTTGAACTCCTGGTCCTTCCTCATCCACTTCCCAAGTGCTGGGATTACAGGTAAGAGCCATTCACCAGTTTCATTTATTGAGATACTATCTCCTTGTGTAGCCTGAACTCTCTGCTCAACCTCAGCCTTTCTGAGCTAGTATTACAGGCTCCACCAAGCCTCTCCCAGATTCTCATTTCTTTCTTTTTAAAATTTAACTTTGTCGGGGAGGAGGGAGTGGCACGTGCACACACTCACTCATGCACGTGCGCACATGTATCCCTGGATGTTTGGAAGTCGGAGGACAACTGTGTGTTCTGAGAATCAAATTGAGGTTGTTGGCTCACACAGCGCATGGCTACCTGTTGTCTGGCCAGCCCCCCAGAATCTCATTTCTTAACGAGAAAGTCATGGGTGAGTCTCAGTGGCAAACCCAGAACTTTCTTGGCAAGCTCCTATATGCATCACAAATTTTTCCTTTTCTTGTCCATCACCACCCCACCCCTAAGCCCCACAGTACACCCCAGAGGACTCACAGAGCGGAAGGCAGCGGACACCAGATTGGAAGGGAAAATATTCCTGCAGAAATAGAAACTGATGTTAGATACTGTCATGGGAGGTGGAGAGGAGGCAGACAGGCCGAGGGACAGGGCTGGCCTCCTGGAGGCTGGTGATGGGAATCTCTCTTGGTTGCTTAAGAAAGGGGCTCATGAAGTACTCGGATTACAGTCACAGTCTTCACACACACACAACCCCACCCTGCATATAATGTTTTTTTGATAGTCTCACTATGTAGCCCTGGCTGGCCTTGAACTCAAATTCCACCTGCCTCTGCCATTGTGCTGGGATTAAAGGCAAGCACCACCATGCCTGGCCATAAGCATTTAATTACTTGGGGCGGGGAGAGTTTGTTTTCTTCATCTATTGTGTGGGTTATAGAGAGCAACCTCAGGTCATCAGGCTTGGCAAAAAAAGTGCCTTAACCTCGGAGCCCCGACCCCCACCAATTTTTTTTTGCCATAATAGAGGTAGACCGCAAGGACCTTCCTTGCCCACTCTATTACTGAACTACATTCTCAGAGCTATTCATATATATATATATGTTTTTTTTTTAGAAAGTTTTTAGACCCTGTCTAAAAACAGTCTTACTAAGTTACCCAGACTAGCCTTAAACTGTGTAAGCCCAGGCTTGCCTCAGACTTGTGAATCTAGAGTAGCTGGAGGTACAGACAGTCTAACACCAGCAGGCCAGCACACCTTTTCCAGGATGTGGGAGTTTCAATTGCCCTCTTCTGGCCCCAGGAAGTTGGCGTTTCAGAACCAAGGGATTGTGGGTTAGAGGGAAAAAAAAAAGAAAGAAAGAAAGAAACTAGGCTTTTGAGAGGCAGGCTAGGGCAGGATCACACCAGGCCCCAGCTCCACCCCCAGCAACCATTTAATACCCTTGGCCTTGCATCAACTACTTCCTGGAGGGCTAAGGACAGGGTGATCCCTAAGGAGCAGGCTAGTGGGTCGGGTGCATGGGGGAAGACCTGGGCATAATGGATCCTGGCTTGGCAGACTAAGCCACAAGGGATGGGACCGCTGTTCCAGTCATGAATATGCATCTGTCCTTGCATGGCCACTTGTGCGTGGCGCGTGTCTGCCGCATGCCAGGTGGCACAGCTGCTGTTTTACATGGCCAACTCCTTTTTAACTGAAGGGGACTCCAGCCAGGTGTGTTGGTGCAGACATGGGGACAGTTGCAAGGACAAGGTGACAGACACAGTATGACCCTGTCTAAAAACCCAGAGATAAGTAAAGGGAAACTGAGGCACAGAAAGGCATGAAACTTTCTCAAGTGAGAGTTTGTCCTTGTTCTTGGGGGGGAGAGAGGTCCTCATATGGCCCAGAATGGCCTAGAACTCTTGATCTTGCTTCCACCTTACCACGCTGGGGCTTGGTGGTGTGGGAGTCATGTCTGACCTGTACTACCGACCCTCTTGAACACGGGCTCAAGCATTCACATGGCTGGGGCAGGACTGAAAGAGGCACCATGCCAGTGGTGGTGCATGCCTTTAACCCAGCACTGGGGGGTGGGGTGGGGGTGGCAAGAGGCAGGTGCATCTCTATGAGTCCCAGGAACAGAGAAATCCTATTTCTCCCTCCTAAACACACACACACACACACACACACACACACACACACACATGCGCGCGCGCGCGAAAGTGGTCCCACTAAGTGTGCTAATGCAGGAGACTTGGGGGTCAGGGTAGCTAGATAAAGATTCCCAGCATACATATGGCAGCTTACAGCCACCTCTAACTTCAGTCCCAGGGAATCTTTCGGCATCTGCAGGCACCAGGCACACATGTAGTGCACACACATACATGCAGGCAAGACACTCATACATACAAATAAAAATGTGAGGAGTACCTAAGACCCTCGTGGGTACCTCACTGCTAGTTTAAGCCCACTCGTGCTTCTGAGTGTCCATGTTTACCTGCCTGAAAGCTGAGTGTGAAGAGTTCTGGCTAAGAGAGAGGTCAGTAAGTAAGCCAAGTGTGAGTTCCAGCTGTTTTGAGCTTCTGTGGGAGGAAAAGCCTCTGCTCATAAACAGCCTGAAGGTGGGTGTGCCTACTTGCAGCCCAGGGCAGGGCCCAAGATCCAGCTAATCTCTACCAGCCAGAAGGTATCCTCAATATGGACATCAAGTGCCCAGTCCTCCATGTCATGCCATACTATGGCCCAGAAGCAGAGGATGCCCCGTTTTCTGACTCACTGTTTCCATATCTCCCCCCACCCCCCACCCCCGCCGCGTCTCGCTTCCTTCCAGGAAGTCCCCAATCTGAAGATACTGAATCAGAGGTCCACATGGCAGGGCCACGTGGACCCGAAGTGAGTCCTCCAAAGTGGGGAGGGTACAAGAAGGATAAATTCCGCTTTGGGGGAGGCACTGAAGGGGAGCATACAAGAGGAAATGAGACGGTAGGGCAGGGAGGGAGAAGGTGGCACGGGAAGGCTGGCTGCCTGGCTCAGGTGAACTAAGCAGAGTTAGAGAGAGTGAACTAGAAGCTGAGCCTCGGAAAAAAAATAAGAAGCTGTGTCCCGGTGACTATGAGGACACTCCTATCACTGGGAATCAGGCAGTCCCTCACATCACCACTGGGCTGCCAGCGGCTGATAGGAGTAAAAGGTCCCAGAACCTGGGTCCAGGAATCCTTATTCAGGAGGCTCATCTCTGCCGGCTTTGCCACCCAAAGAATTCCTCCCAGTAGTTGTTTGTTGTTGTTGTTCTTTATACCTTTTATTTTAGGGTGAAGGAGAGTGGGGCGGGGACGGGGGATGTGGCTCGCTCTTCTTAAGACAGACCTTGCATCTCTGTCTCTTTTTTTTTTTTTTTTTTTTTGGTTTTTTCGAGACAGGGTTTCTCTGTGTAGTCCTGGCTGTCCTGGAACTCACTATGTAGACCAGGCAGGCTGGCCTCGAACTCAGAAATCCGCCTGCCTCTGCCTCCCAAGTGCTGGGATTAAAGGCGTGCGCCACCACCGCCCGGCCCTTGTATCTCTTATAACACTTCCCTGGCAAGCCGAGGAAGGAGGCTGACGCAAGGAGAGCAGTCTGAGCTACTTGTAGCAGACTTGTTTTCAGTAAGCAAAACGATCCTCCTTCATCCCAGCCACCACTTGGGTGATGGAGATAGGGAGATCAGGAGTTCAAGGCCATGGTTGGCTGTACCCTGCACTCTATCTCCAAAAAGCATAACAGGACTAAGAAGGTTTACTATTTTTCCTTCCTCTTAAAAGCCCTTCCATGTCTAGGCCTGCCTCCAAATTCAGAGAACTTCCGTAAAAGTTCACCCTTCCAAGATGTTAGCGGTCCTTCACCGTTACCTTGTTTTCCTAGACTCTAGAAGGCATGTCTCATTCTGGTGTACCCAAGCCTGATCACTAGTGGCAGCACACACGTGTAATCCTTGCACTTCAGAGGGGTAAAGCAGAAAGCTGCACGCTTGATCTGGCCCCTTCCCACCCCACTGCCTGGCGGAAGCTCACCTCACAAGATCCAGAAAGGAATCCAGCACCTCTTTGGTGGGTGCATTGTGGCCACAGGTGTCTACAACAGAGTCGTTGATGGCCGTAAAGGCGGCGCCCGGCTTCAGCGCCAGGGCCAAGCCCACGCCGAGCGCCGACGCGAGCAGTGTGGTGACCAGGAAAAAGAGCAGCGCCCAGGCGCCCACACGGCCGAGCGCGCTAGGGTCCAGGCTGGCTGCACCTCCGATCAGGCTGCACACCACGAGCGGCAGGATGATCATCTTCAGCAGACGCAGCAGCAGCTCTCCCGGGAAGGCGAAAGCCGTCAAGCGCGCGGGGCCCAGCGCGTCAGCACCGCCCGCCGCTGAGACCCCCACCCCTAGCACCACGCCAGCCACCACCGCTGCCACCGTGAGCAGTACCAGCAGGTTGGCGCGAAGGCAGCGGCAAACCTGGTCCCGGGAACCGCAGCAACCACCTGCTTTCGCACCAGGGTCCTCTCTGGATCCCAGCGTGGGGCGACCGTTCGCGGTGGAATCCACTGCCACCACCCCTTTGGGGTCAGCCTTAGGAGGATCCACTGCCATGCTGAGCCGCAACAAGGGGGTTCCTTATGCACCCGGAGACTGGGTGTGACGTCCTTAGGACGGAGAGCGGAGGCTGAAACTTTGCAGCGGTCCTCGAAGTTGTGAGTCCACTGGATCTCAGAGACTAGAGGGTCCTAAGCTCCCTGGGCTGTGCGCGGAGATCCCTTTATTTTTCCGGCTGATGTCGAATCCCCGAAAACTGGGAGTTGAGAGAGCCTGGGTAGCTTTTCTTTTTTGTTGGGGTGGAGAACAGTTCTTCAGACCAGGACGTAGGGGTCTTTGACTCCCTCAAGGATTAAGGTCGCTCAGGTAGCCGAGGTCTTCAAGAAGCTCAACCCAGGAGACCCGTGATCCCGGATCTCGGATTTCGGACTCTTGGGTACTGGAGTCCTAGAAGGACTGAGCGTTTCGGGCTCTGGAGAGAAAATCAGATTTCCAGATGCAAATAGGAAGCAGCGGGGGTGGGGGGGCGGGGAGATATGGAAAGTGGCGCCAACAGGGTAAGGAGACACCCAGGGCGCGCCGCGTGGCTCTAAGGCTGCTGGACGGAAACGACCAGGATTAAAAGAGGAGGGCGGGACTTGAAAAGGCGGAGGCCGGCCCGCAAGCGCTGATTGGTTATGGAACATTCGGCGCCAGGTGGTGAGCGAGGGGCGGAGCCAAGATCATAGAGGGCAACCAAGACTGAATAACAATGTATAGCCAGGGGCGGGGCCGGGAAGGGGGGATAGAGAGGGTGCAAAGGCTCCAAAAGGGGCGGGGCGTTGGGAAACTATCCAACCCACTTGGGAAATTATCCATAAGAACCTAACCACCCACTTCCACCAATCCCCCCCACCCAGTCAAAAGAATCTAATTGTGGGTAATATCTAATAATCCACAGCAGGACCCCTAGAAAGGGCAGGCAGATGAGTGGCACACACCTTTAATCCCTGCTCTCAGGAGGCAGAGGCAGGCAGAACTCTGTGAGTTCAAGGAAAAGAAACAGTCTGTAGAAACATTTTTTGAGACAGGATCTTTCACAGAATCTGAGCTCATAAATTTTGGCTAGGCTTGGGGCCAGCAAGCCCATAAGGTCCTCGTGACTGGTCTGTGTCCGCCAGCAGCAGAGTTAGTTATAATCATTCACTGCTGTGCCAAGCTTTTACATGAATGTGAGGGATTCGAACTCAGGTCCTCATGCTTGAGCAGCAAACCAGTCTCTTTCCTCAGTCACAGAATGAGTGCTCCCCACAGGAGCATGGCACATGCAACACACACACACACACACACACACACACACACACACACACACACACACTAAACAAATATATAAATAAATGTAGCAAAAAAATTTTTAAATGGCCAATTCACCACAAACTCCATTCCTTGTCTAGACACTGTTACCCTCGAAGGGTAAGAATAACAGAGTTAGAGAGAAGGAGGAGGAAAGAGGCCTCCTGAACCCAGAATCTTTGGGACGTTTAAGGTGAGTCTGGGCCAGGAAAATGAGGTTGAAGTTTGTGGATCAGGATTGGCTGGGAGTGTTCTGCCCCGCTGACTGCCCCCAGTAAGAGAAATACTCAAACTGGATTCAGCCAGCTCGTTTCTCACTGGCCCAACCTCCTACCCGGATTCCTTCGGATTTCATCAGTGGGAGAAAGGCTTGGGGCTTCCCAAAGGGTGAAGCAGGGCAGTGAGAGATTGGGTTGAGGCAGGAAGAGAGCCAAGAGTCCCTTCCTGGGCTCTGGTGACCACCTGGGAAATGTCTTGAAGAATGTCTCTTTTGGAAAGTCTGGTGCATACTCGTAGGTGGAGCAGAGGAAACTAGGCTCGGTCTGTTCTACCAGCCTTTGGGGAGGACCTCACCCACAGCTCTCAGGTCTGCAATCCTAACTTTGGAAGGATTCCAAGGTTATGACCAGCCTGGGCCACAGACAGCAGCAGCATCGGGAGTAAAGAGGAGCATGAGGGTTGGAGGGAAAGGCTAGCCTGAGAGAGGGCAGAGGGGGCTTGTTGGAGGAGCAAGCAGGATTTCTCTGTGTGGCTCTGGCTGTCCTAGAACTCACTCTGCAGACCAGATTGGCCTTAAACTCCAAGATCTACCTGCCTCTTCTTCCCTCCGGGTATTAAAAGCATGTACCACCATCACCACCACCCTGCTCCATAATAGCTTTTGAAGGATAGTGTAGTCTACTGAAATCCCAGCACTCACAAGGCTGAGGCAGAATTGTTGTAACGTAAAAGAAGCTACCCTGGGGTACCTGGAGTGGGTGGCAGACCAATCTGGGCCACACCGTGACACCCTGTCTCAAACCAAAAAAGTATATGGAGGATGTATATAGGTTTATGAAAATGTTACATCATCTTCTCATTGTTAAAAAGGCTTTTTAAATAACATTTCTTTATTTACTCTGTGCGTGTGCATGCTCACAAATGTGTTGAAACCAGAGAACAGCTTGCATTTTTAGTAGGCTCTCTCCTTCTACCATATAGGTCCTGGGAATAGAACTCAGGTCTTCGGGCAAGGCAGCAAGGACCTTTATTCACTGAGCCTTCTCTGCCATCCTGTTTATGTACTGTCTTTCTGGCAGCCATGTTTTCCTGGCTTAGTAAGAAAAGCAGCCCTCATCCACACACAATTCTGTTGTGTATTTGTCTCAGTTCCCACCGTTCATCAGGTTAAACCCAAGTCCACCCACCGGACTGTACAGACTTCAGCTGCCAAAGACACTGGAGCTAGGAGTTAACAACATACATGATCGATTTCCTGCTGGCCTTTCAAACCTGCCTGTTCACTAGAAGGTGATTTTAGCAAGGTCAAATAGCCCCCACTGGGAGACAGGAAGCTCCCCCCATCCCCAGTAGCCACAGGGTTCCTGCAGAACTCTTAGGTTCGAATTCTGCAACCTGGAGAGTAGCCGAGGAAGGAGAAATGAGGCTGGAATGTGGAATCTATTCCATTTCTACCAATATTGAACCATTTTGCCAATTTTGAACTGTTTAGGAATTTAACTACACATACTGTAAAAAAAAAAAAAAAAGTTTTCTTCTCTCAAGGAAGGGAGAGAGGGGGGAGGAGGAAGGAAGGAAAGGAAGTGAAGACCCCCAAACTCGGGAGACCCTTACTCAAGTCTCGGGAGGTCGCAGCCACCCACAAACTCGAAGACACTGTACCTGGATGCAATCAGCAGAGGTTTATTAGGGAGAGAGTTGGCTAGCCAAGATCAAACTGCATACTTGAGCAGGAGTAGAGTTTGACCCCGAGTGGTGGGCTAAGGGGCCTTTTAAATACAGGATCGTGTGGAAAGCACTCTGCACACCCTTCCTTGCCCAACTATTTCTCAGTTGTTACCCTGTCACTCTGCCCAACTATTTCTCACTTGCTCCATCACAGTCCCACCTAGGTGACTTGCATCTGTTTTTGGTCAGGAATGTGTCTTCCTGCTTTGTGCTTTCCTCGCCCACAGGTGGGTTCTTTTCCCTGAGGCTTGAGGAATGTAATCCAGCAAGTGTCCTCTGATTCAGGGATAATGCCCTCCATCCAGAATGTATCTCGGGGCAGTAAAGGACGGAAATCTTACATTCAGTTCCGCTTTCTTGGAACTAGTGAGCCTGTATATATTTTATAAAATGACCTTTATAATTTTTCACTCTACAGAAGAAGCAAAAGAGAGAAACAGGACACATCTATTAGATTCCAGACAAGTTATACAACTGAGCAATAAACTTTTGCTTCTGTGTTTTATTTTATTATTTTACACGTATGGGTGTTTCACCAGCATCTGCGTATGTGCACCATATGTTTGTCTGACGTCACTAGAGGCTGAAAGAGGGCGTTGGATTGGCCGCTGGATCTGTAGTCACAGAAGGTTGTGAGCTGCCATGTGGGTGCTGTAAAGTGAAACAGGGTCCTTTGGAAGAGCAGCCATCTCCCCATCCTCGAAATCCTGTCTTTGTAACCCAGCAGGAAGTCAGGCCCTTTGTGATCGCTGTGGAACCTAATCCATACCCACTGAAGCAGCCTGACCTGGGGAGGGAAGTAACCACACGGGCTTCCCCCAATTTCACAAAATGACAACTCTGAGACTTAATTATTATGAATAGTTGCCTAGGCCAAAAGCTTTGGCTTGTTCCCGCTAGCCCCTAACTCAGTTATCATGTTAATCTTCTTCTAAGTGCTGCCCCAAGGTTACTTGTCTCTTCTCAGGCTCATGTGACTCTCTTTCTCAGAGTTTGGGGTGAATCTTTAATGCCTGACTCTATCCCAGAAATCCTCTCTCGTTACAGAACTTCCCCTCCCCATTTCCTTCCTAAGCTAACAGGTCAACCACATTTTATTGACAGGTGATGCTTCCATTCATTGCATAAAAGATTCTCTTTTTAAATAAATTTGCGTGAGTGCACGTGTGCATGTGCGTGTGCGTGTGTGTGTGTGTGTGTGTGTGTGTGTGTGTACTTGTGTGTACACACACATGTGTTCACACTCAATAGAGAGGACAGGTGGACAACTTGAAGGAGTCATTTCTGTTCTTTACCACATGAGTCCTGGGGATCAGTCTTGGTGACAAGTGCCTTTGCCACTGAATCCTCTCACTGGTCCTTTTTTTCTTCCTCACTCACTCTTTTTAAAAACTAAACAAACAAAAATCCTGGGGTCTTTCTATGTAGCCCTAGCTGGCCTGGAACTCAATATATAGGCTGGCCTTGAACTTACTATCCTCCTGCTTCTGCCTCCAGAAATTTTGGGAGTGTACCACCAAGCCTGCTTGCAGCCCAGCTCTAAGGTCCGGCTGTGGACATGTCTGAGATGTGGTTAACAATGGCCTCCTGACTCCAGCCTGTATGACCCAAGCCAAAAGTCTGGACACAAGTATTTTCATTCTATTAGAGTTATAAACTAGTTATTTCTATAAACACTTGGGAGGCTGAGGTGGGAGGACTGACAGAGTCTAGCCTGGGCTACACAGTGAGCCTTTTTTTTTTTTTTTTAAATAAAAAGTAGGGCCTATAAATACAGCTCAGTGACAGAATGGATGCTTAACATGTGCAAGGCCCGGCTGTCCATATCGTCGTTGGTACAGCTAAATAAAAGCTAACAAAGAACCAAAATAAAGAAAGAAAGAGGCTACTGTTTTAGACTAGGCTGTTGCCCTGGGTCCCAAAGACCCAAGAATGGAAATGTAGTAACTAGGATAAAGAGATGGCTCAGTGGGTAAAATGTTTGCTGCTCATTTGCATGAGGACTGAGTTCAATTCCAAGCACCCAAATGAAAATGTGTAGGACAGGACTGGAGAGATGGCACAGCAGTTAAGAGCACTGGCTGCTCTTCCAGAAGTCCTAAGTTCAATTCTCAGCACCCAGATGGCAGCTCACAAGTGTCTGTAACTCCAGTTCCAAGGGATCCATCTCTCCTATGCAGGTAAAACATACATGCACACAAATTAAAAACAAATTATTTAAGAAAGAAAGGAAGAAAATTTATGGGACTGGTAGTATCCACTTATAATCTCTCTACTGGGAAGGCAGAAAGCCTGTCCTGGGCCAGGTCAGTGGCTTTCGTGCCAATGACAGACCCTATCCCAAAACCCAAGATGGTGGTTCCTGTGGAACAACACACAAGGTGGACCCCCGGCCTCCATACTCATACACTTGCACAGGCATGCACAGAGAGCGTCTGGCAGGCCACACCCCTGGCCTGCCCCTCACCTGGTCACACCACTCTCTGCCACTCCATTATCTTCATATTCCACTCAGGGATCCTGAGTCTCCCAGCGCCTAGCCTACAGCCCCCTAGCAACCTGGACTCCCCCATTCCTACATTACTTACCCTGGTTGCCCCTTTTAGAGGCTGCACCTGCCCCTTCTGCAGATCTAAGGGTAAGGGCTCTTTCTGCCTCCTCTGTGTCCCCGACATGGGCCAGCAACGGGACAGCTACACAGCAGGGACTCCTGGGATATGTGACTTAGCAGTAAGGAAGGACAGGTATGGTAGTTCAGAATTGTAAACCCAGGACTCTGGAGGCTAAGACAGGAGGATTACTATAAATTCAAGTCCAAGCTAGATTACACAATAAGACCATTTTTTTTTTTTTATTTAGCTTCTACATTTGATGGTGACATTTTATAATCTCAGCACTTGGGAGGTCAAAGCAGGAGGATCAGGAGTCCAAGGCCTGCCTCAGTGAGTTGGAATGCAGTCTGTGACTTTGTGGTACCTGAGATCCCATCTCAAAAATCAAAACGAGGAGTGGAGCTGGAGCTCAGGTGGTAGAGCGCTTGCCTAGCACACAGAGTACTGGGTTCTGCATACAGCACCCCAGTACTGTATAAAACTAGCAAGTGCTGCATCCCCTTTAATCCAGCACTTGGGAGGAGGAGGCAGGAAGATCCAGAGTTCAAAGTCATCCTTGGCTACATAACAAGTTGGAAGTCATGAGAAAGGGAGGGGTGGGGAGAAAGAAAGAAAGAAAGAAAGAGAGAGAGAGAGAGAGAGAGAGAGAGAGAGAGAGAGAGAGAGAGAGAGAGAGAGAAAGAGAAGAAAGGAAAAGAATAGAACAGGAGTAGAGGAGGCATTAGGGAGGACCCTTGGTTTGCTTGAGGTGAAGGCAGGGAGCTTCCTGCCCCTGGTCTGGCTGGCCTCTGCATCTGGGAACTGGAGAAGGTCCCACCCTGCCCTTCCTACCTTCCTACTTACTTATTTACAAGCTGGCTTGTACAGCACCCTGCAGGCCTCTCCCAGCTGTAGCCAGTCAGAGCCGGTGGTTTGTGGTACAAGTTGTCTGTTACTCCTTTCTAGACTTAGAGGCCCAGCACTGGAGTGTCAGGTGTTGCCCTCCCTCCTACCACATCCAGCATAGACATCGGGGAGAGAGTTTCCTAGGGCACATGCCCTCGACACCGCTCCAGGCCCAGGATTGGACCCCATAGGTGTCTCCAGGCTCAGATGACCTGAATAGAGAGACATTTGATGCTTCAGAGACAGGACACTAGAATGGTAGTGGGGGTCAGGCAGATGGACGGGCCCTCAGACTCCTGGGGATCTTTGTTGAGAGGGATTTGCCTGAGCCTCTCTGGTCCTTATCTGTTTGTCTCAGGAAGATTCAGTACCTGCCCCACTCAGGAGGCTGAGGCAGGAGGATTCCTGGAAGTGTTAGAGCAGCCTAGACTATAGTGACATGCTTTTGACTTCAATAAACAAAAACAAATGAGAAAAAAAAAACAAAAAACAAGACAACAACAACAAAAACAACTGGGAGCTGGAAAGATGGCTCAGTGGTTAAGAGCACTTCTAGAGTACCAGGGGTCGATTTCCAGCCCCCACTTTCTCACAGTTGCCTGTAATGCCAGCTCTGATACTTCTCTCTGACCTTCAGGGGCACCATACATGCAAGTGGTAAACAGATAAACAAGCAGGCAAACACTTATATCTAGAATATCAAATGAAAATTAAAATAAAATTAACGCCAAAACAATAGAAAACCCAGGAAGCTTGAGAGTTAACTTGGTGGTTTAAAGCTTGTATTGATTTTCAGAGGACTTGAGTTCAGTTTCCAGCACCCAGGTCAGGCAGCTACCAAACACCTATAACTCCAGCTCCAGGGAATCCCATGCCTCTGGCCTCTGTGAGCACCTGCACTCACGAGTATATACCCGCCACATACACATAATTAAAAATAAAAACCTTTAAAACAAAAACCATTGCATGATCTATGCAACTTCCTGACTCTGTGCTTTCTCACAGAAAGCCTTATCACTAAGTTCAGCCTCTCCACTGTTACAGTATAATTATTATGTTTGTTTTTATAACACACACACACACACACACTCACGATACAAATATATAGTTGTAATAAAATTAACTTTTTGTAAAAACAAGGTTCAGTAGTTTCTCGGTGACGAGGATGTTGGCGAGGGAAGAAGTCAGCGTCTAAATTTATTTCAGCCTCACTCACAGCTGTGGCTCCACCCACTTGGACGACACAATTCAGAGAACAGACTGGAAAGCTGTGAAGAGACCAAAATCGCTGCCTAACTTTCCTTCTAGAGAGCAGGGCATGGTGGCACACGGAAGGGAGTCAACCTGGGCTTTGTATGAGTTTGAAACCAGCCTGATTAAAATGCCCCCTAACCAACCAACCAACCAACCAACCAACCAACCAACCAACCAACCAGCCAACAAACCAACCAATCAATAACCATTTTCGTTTAAAAAGCCTTATTCAGGATCCCAGCACTTGGGAGGCAGAGACAGGCGGATTTCTGAGTTCGAGGCCAGCCTGATCTACAGAGTGAGTTCCTGGACAGCCCAGGCTACACAGAGAAACCCTCAAAAAAAACAAAACAAAACAGAAGCAAGTCAGGCCATACCTGGAGGACTCAGAAAACAACCAGCACTGTGACGGGTGTTAAGTGGAAGTAGAGGACAACCTGGCTCTGTTCTGGAGATTCTGAAGGAATGTAGGAACCTGCCTGAGGGAACTCGAAGGCTATAACCTTGTTAGTTGATTCAGAGAGTAGACATCAAACCAATTCAAAGTAACAGTGTAGGTGTTTTCCCTGAGGGTGTCAGGCCTGAATGAACAACCAGGATGTTTTCTGTCTGGGAAACATTTGCCTTAAACTAAGACAGGATCCCAGGGTAAGATGTAACTGCCATTCCTCTCTCTGATGTCTCTCTGTCTGTCTCTCTGTCTCTGTCTCTGTCTCTGTCTCTCTCTCTCTCTCTCTTTCTTTCTCTCTCCCTCCCTTTTCCCCTCTTTCTCTCCCTCCCCATCCCCTTCCCTCTCCCTCTCTCTTTTCCCTTTCCCTCTGTCTCTCTTGTGTGTATGTATATGAAAGTGCTGTGTATGTGTCTATGTGTGTGTTAAGACTATGTCTGCATGTGCACAAGAGGAGGCCAGAGGAAGGCATCCTATGTCCTTTCATGCCAAAGTTTATCTTTGAAGCAGGGTCTGTCTCCCTGAACCAGGAGTTCACATTTTTCTGGTTACATTGGCTTCCAGCAAGCCCCAGCAACTTAGCTTTCTCTGCTGCCCCACACAGTGCTGGGCTGATAGAGGTGAGCAGGACCACACCCACTTTGCTGTGTGGGTACTGAGAATGAAACTCAATCTCATGTTTGCTCAGCAAGCGATTTTAAACACCAACTTATCTCTGCCAATCTGTCTGTCTTTCTATCTGTCTTTTTCTTTATTTTGGGGAGGGGACAAACAAAACACAGCATACCTGTAGAGGTCAGAGGACAAACTGTAAGAATCAGTTCTATCTTTTTCAGTCTTTGGGTCCCAGGGATTGAGCCTGGGTTGTCAGGCACCTCTAACCTGCTGAACCATATTACTGATCTCACCAGCCCCTCCTTGCCTCCCTTCCTTCTTTTCTTCCTTCTTTTCTCTCTTTCCTCTTCCTCCTCCTGTTCTTGAAATTGGGTCTCATTATATCAGCCTGGCTGGCCCGGACCTTGCTATATAGACCAGGCTGGCCCAAAACTCTCAGAGATTAGCTGGTGTCTGTCTCCTAAATGCTGAGATTAAAGGTATAAGCCACCAAGCTCTTTTTCTGAGATTTTTTTTTTGTTGTTGTTGTTGTTGTTGTTGTTTTGTTTTTCGAGACAGGGTTTCTCTGTATAGCCTTGGCTGTCCTGGAACTCACTCTGTAGACCAGGCTGGCCTCGAACTCAGAAATCCACCTGCCTCTGTCTCCCAAGTGCTGGGATTAAAGTTGTGCGCCACCACCGCCCGACGAGATTTTTTTTAAATTGTACTTTTATGCTGTGACTTGAATAAGAAAGGCCTCCATAGGCTCATCTATTTGAATGTTTGGTCATTAGGGAGTGGCACTGCTTGAGAAAGATTAGGAGGTGTGGCCTCACTGGAATAGGTGTGGCTTTGTTGGAGGAAGTGTGACAATGGGAGTGGGCTTTGGGGTTTTAGAAGCCTAAACCAGACCTCTCTCTCCCTCTCTCTCCCTCCCTCCCTCCCTCCCTCTCACTCTCTCTCTCTCTGCTTGCATGCTGCCATGCTCCCCACTATGCCATCTATGGCCTGATCCCCTGAAACTGTTAGCAAGCCCCAAGTAAATGATTTCCTCTATAAGAGTTACCGTGGAGAGTGCCTGTGCCTGCGCATGTGCCTATGGACCATGTGGGAGGCCAGATCACCTGGAACTGGAGTTACAGGTGGTTGTGAGCTGCCGTGTGGATGCTGGACATTGAACCTTGGTCTTCTGCATGGACAGCCAGTGATCTTGACTATGGAGTCATCTCTCCTTCTCTTGTTTCCTCTTTTTATTTTATTTTGAGCAAAGTTTTATGTAACTCAAACTGCCTTGTAACTGGAACTCTTGATGTAGCTGAAGATGACCTTGAACTCCTGACCCTGCATCACTACTCATTAAGGCATCAAACCCTGGACAAGCGAGCATCACCACACCTGCTTGGCGTGATGGCTATTGTTGGCTCTCAACTTGACTATATCTGGAATTAACTAAAACCCCCAAATGGAGGACACATCTGTGAAGGACTTTTGCTTAAATTGAAGTAAGATCCACTTCTAATCCATATGTTTGAAGTAGGAACACAGGCTTTAACCAAGATCATCTGGGCTGGGAAAACCCATCTCTAATCTGGGCCACAACTTCTGTTGGAAGACGTTTAAGGACATGGAAGAAGAAAGCTTTTCTTCTTTGCCCGCCTGTTCTTGCCTTACTAGTAAGTCTGTTCCTTCACTGGCATTACAGCTACGTCTTTGGTATTCCAGCACACACTGAAGACCAGCTGAGGCATCCAGTCTTGTCGACTGAGCAACTACTGGATTCTTAGGCAGCTATTTTTGGAATAGCTGGACCACAGCCTATACATCATTCTGGTAAATTCCCTTTCTGCACATATAGAGCGATTCATTCTGTAAGTTCTTTTACTCTAGAGAACCTTGACTAATACACCTGGTTTATGCAGTGCTGGGAACAGAACTTCTTTAAAGAAAAAAGATGTATTTATTTATTTTATATGAGTACACTACCACTCTCTTCAGACTCAGCAGAAGAGGGGATTAGGTTCCAATACAGATGATTCTGAGCCACCATGTGGTTGCTGGGAATTGAACTCAGGACTTCAGGAAGAGCAGTTAGTGTTCTTAACCACTGAGCCATCTCTCCAGCACCTGGAATTTGGAACTTAATGCATGCTGGGCAAGCTCTCTACCAACTGAGCTACAGCACTACAGTGTCAGCATGCTCGCTCTCTCTCTCCTCTCTGTGTGTGTGTGTGTGTGTGTGTGTGTGTGTGTGTGTGTTTGTCTGTGTCTGTCTCTCTGTCTGTCTCTCTGTCTCCTGTCTCTGTTCCTCTGTCTCTTTGTCTCTGTGTCTCTGTCTCTCTTTCCCTCTCTCTGAATATACAGGATATTATGTATCCCAGGCTGGCCTCCATTTTTTTTTCTTTTTTGAGTTAGGGTCTCACTCTGCAGACCAGACTGACCTTGAAGTTTTGATGATCCTTCTGACTTGGCGTCCCAGGTGCTGGCCTGGGGGTAGTGAGCTAGGCTTCCATCTTGCTTTCTAAGGGGGAGGAAAGCTAGGAGAAGATGAGGATGGATTTGAAGAGTTACCATTTTCACCTCAGCCAGGGAAGACTGAGAGTCCTGAGCAAGGTCCTCCAGGTCCACAGAGGAGGAGTGCCAGCATTTTGCCATAGAGAGGGGACAGTAAGGAGAGGAAGCCCATGACATAGACATGTCACCTGGGGCACATACAAACCAGCGGGTCAATAGTCTGTTTTCATACAAATGGGGAAACTGGTGCCAAATCTCACTGTGCATTCAGAAAGAGGCCCAGAAGAAGCCACGAGTCACAAAGCCTTTCTTCTTTAGCCTGGGCAAGCCCTGGACAGGGAAGGACAACAGAAGGGGCATGAGCGCCTCAGAACAGCAGAGAGGTCATACAGCCTGAGCAGGATGTCCATGTACATTCCACATTATTGGTATTGTGAAAGATTTATTTTATTTTGTGTGTAAATGTATGTTACACAATAGACATGGCCAGTGCCTGCTGAGGTCAGAAGAGGGCATCAGACCACTTGGGACTGGAGTTTCAGAAGATTATGAGTTGACATGTGGGTGCTGGAAAGAGCAGCAGTGGTCGTCACCACTGAGTCATAACATTGTTACCACCACCACCACCATCATCATCAACTTTTTATTGTTTTTCAAGACAGGGTCTCACTGTGTAACCCTGGCTGTCCCGGACTTCCTTTGTAGACCTGCTTGAACTCACACAAATCCACCTTCCTCTCCCTCCTGAGTGCTGGGATTAAAGGTGCGCACCACAATGATGAGCTCATCATCATTAATTTGAAAGGACATCTTGTTAAGTTTCCAGATCGGCCTTGAACTCCTGAGTACTGAAGTGATTCGCCCATGTCAGCCTCAGCCTACCCAGTAGCTAGACCCACAGACCCCTGACTATTATGTTGTATTGTGGTTTTTCTCTCTCTTTAAAATTATTATTATTATTATTATTATTATTATTATTATTATTATTATTTGTGCATACTGGCAAACACAAAGTCAGAGAGCCACTTCTGGGAGTTGGTGTTTTTGTCTTCTACCAAGTAGGTTCCAGAGACTGAATTTAGGTTACGTGTCCTTCTTTCTCTTTGTGTGTATGTGTGTATATATGTGTGTGTGTGTGTGTGTGTGTGTGTGTGTGTGTGTATGTGAGTGTGTATGTGTTTGTATGTGTGTGAGTGTGTGTGTGTCTGTATGTGTGTGTGTGAGTGTGTATGTGTGTGAGTGTGTGTGAGTGTGAGTATGTGTGCACATGTGCATATGTGTGTGTATATGTTATGTATGAGTGTGTGAATGTGAGTGTGTGTGGTTATGCAGGTGCTCTAGTGCACACGCAGGTGCAGGTGCCTGTGAAGGCGCGAGCTCAGCGCTGTCTTCCACAATCACGCTCCACTGTTATTTCTTTGAGGCACGGCCTCTCACTAAACCTGGATCTTACTAATTGGCTAGGCTGGCTGAGCAAAGAGTTTTGGGGAACGGCTCAGGGCACAGATGCACCAAGCCACACTCATTTTTTTATGTGGGTTCTAGGGATCCAAACTCAGGTCCTCCTGCTTAAGTGGCAGCCACTTTTTACTGACTGAGTCATCTCCCCAGCTCTATTTTATATTACTTTAAAGACATTTTATTCCATGTGTGCCTGGCTGGCTTTGACCTTGCTATTCAGCCAAGGTCATCCTGAACTTCCGATCCTCCTGCCTTCAACTTCTCGGTGCTGGGGTTACAGGAACATGGCACCATGCATGGCACCTCACGAGGGTTCAACTCAGGCCTTCTACTTGCTAGCAAGGTCCTCTGTCAGCTGGGCCACCTCCCCAGCCTTGAACTACTTTCTGACTGAGGCGAACGAATCAATTCCAGAGCTTGTTGGGCATAATTTCAACAGGGTTTTCAACCTCGCAAACAAGTCCAAATGTGACAGAGTTAAAACAGAGTTAGCCTGCCAAGAGGTCACAGAAATCAGGACCTGAACCTCTTTTCCCCCAGAGAAAGACATGAACAGCCAGAGTGGTTGTGGGGAGGGAGACGGGACACTACCCATCTCTGAGAACAAACAGCCGTCTCCTGGAGCTGTCCATGTAGAGTTTATAAGGAGTCATGATGAGATGTCTCACTGCAACCTTTTCAAGTTGAGCTATGAAATCCTGTCCAAAGGCTTTGTCCCATCAAAGGGTCTGGGTGCTGAAGTTGGACTTAAGAGATGCCTGTGTCCTCCAACACACTTGCTGGTGGGTGTGGAAACGGGTAAGGCCTCCTTGGAATGCTGAAGGCTGCCTGGCAGGTGTTCACAGTGGGACCTCCCACAACCTTTGACCCAGCAGTTCTTTGAAGGATGCCTGCCGGTTGCAGCTGTAGTCTGTTGTGTAAGCCATTTCTGAAGCCCTTGGTGGGAGCAGAAAACTAGAAACAAGGGAAGTCAGGAAGGGAGCCTACTACTGAGTGTGTGCCACATGCAGGAAATTCCAGCTCTCAGGGAGGTAAGGCAGGAGGATGGTGAGCTCAGGAGAAGCTGGTCATGGTGCCTCATGCCTTTAATCTCAGCCTCATGTTTGAGGCCATCCTGGTAGTGAGTTCTGGCCAACTAGGGCTATATAGTGAGACTGTGTCCCAAGAAGAAAACAGAAGAAGGAGGAGGAAGAAGAAGAAGAGGAAGAGGAGGAAGAGGAGAAGAGGAAGAGGAGAAAGAAGAGGGGGAGGAGATGGAGAAGGAGGAAGAAGAAGAGGAGGAGGAGGAGAATAGGAAGTACCAGTAGTGGTGATGGAGAAGGGGTAGGAGCAGTAGGACTGAAATCTTAGTGATCTTAGCTTGATCTCCAGAAACCATGTAAATGACTGGATGTGGGGACTAAGGAGTGGCTCAGTGGTGAAGGCAGAAGCCTGACCACTGGAGTTTAGATCCCCAGAAACCCACATAAATGTCAGCAGGGGTGTCGTGGCCCACTTATCCTTCTAGCTTTAGAAAGCACAGATGGAGTTGCCCATAGCAAGATGGTTAGTTAGACTAGCCATAGGAGCAAACTCTGGCCTGTAGTGGAATCCCTGCCTCAGTGGGGCCACAGAGGATGATTCTCAACAGCAATCTCAGCTCACACACACATACATGATCAAGTGAATGTGCATGCTGTTTCCACACATGTGCCCATACACATGCAAATACATGCATTCACACACATGGGCACATGCACACACACACACATATGAAAACGGGGTGGGCCAGGCGGTGGTGGCGCACGCCTTTAATCCCAGCACTTGGGAGGCAGAGGCAGGCGGATTTCTGAGTTCGAGGCAAGCTTGGTCTACAGAGTGAGTTCCAGGACAGCCAGGGCTACACAGAGAAACCCTGTCTCGGAAAAACAAACAAACAAACAAACAAAAAAAAAAAAAAAAAAAAAAAAAAAAAGAAAAGAAAAGAAAAGAAAAGAAAATGGGGTGGGGGGAGCTAGATGACATATCATGCAGTCTACATTCTCAGGAGTCTTACCCCAAGGTAGGAGGCAGAGACTAGTGAATTGCCCAGAAGCTAGGGTAGGTTGGGGTGCTGGAGTATACAGTACAGTAGCAGAAACAGGAGAGACCCAACTTCGACATGGTAGAGGCAAGGACTGACTTCTCCCCCAGCTGTCCTCTGAGCACATGCATGCCGTAAAACAAATGTAGTAAAAATAAATACTACACTTTTAAAAATGGATTGAAGCTACTTAATTGAAGCCACTCCCTGCCACCTTGGGAATAGAGAGCCAGTTCAGCAGTTAAGAGCACTCCTGCAGAGAATCTGAGTATGATTCCCAGAATCCACATGAGGTGGTCACAACTGCCTGTGACTCTAGCTCCAGAGGGTCAGGGATATCCTTGGCTACCTGTGCTCACGTGCACATACCCACCCCTACCTCCCACACAATTAAAAATAAAAATTAAAAACATTCTCTTTATTTTTGACAATTTCATACATGTATACACTGAAATAAGGTCATATCTTCCTCATCTCCCACTCTAACTCCAGTTGATACTGCCCATATGTGCAGGGGGTGGGGCCATTTGCTGGATCACAAGAATCATACTAGTGGTCATATGTTCAAAGAATGATTCTCCCTTCCCACTGAGATAGTTCAGTTGGTAAAGGTACTTGCCTCCAAGCCTGAGGACATGAGTTCGATTCCCCAGGTCCCACACGGTAGAAGGAGAACATGAACTCCTGAAAGTTGTCTTTTGGTCTCCATGCATGTACATGCATGTAACTAAACATACACATGCACAAATTAGTAAATATAATAAAAAAATTTAAATGAACAATTAGAAAACACACACACACATAGACACAGACACAGACACACACACACACACACACACACACACACACACACACACACACACCAATAGTTCTGGGGTTGGACTTAGTTGGTAGAATGCCTGTCTAGAATTCAGGAAGCTCTGGGTTCTACCCCCAGCACATCATAAACTGAAATGTGAGCTTGAAGAGGCTAAGGCAGAAGGATTGCTGTGAGAGAAAGGCCAGCTGTGCTATGTAGCAAGACTCTGTCACACCAGCATTTCTGAGAAGCTTTGGCTTCATTCCTTATAACACACACACACACACACACACACACACACACACACACTCACATATACACACATACACACACTCACAAATACATGCAGAAATACACATTCACACATTTATACATACATACATACATACATACATACATACATACAGTCATACACACATACTCACATACTCACATACTCACACAGACATTCACACAGAGAGAGAGAGAGAGAGAGAGAGAGAGAGAGAGAGAGAGAGAGTTAGATTGTTAGATTTGTAGATCAGGTGACCAGAAGAGTGTGTTTTTCTTTTTATTTTCTTTCTCTATTTTTTTGAGACAGGGTCTCATATAGTCTAGGCTGATTTCTTGCCTCCAGAATGCTGGGGTTACAGATGTGTGCCCCAACACCTGGCTCAGAGCAGTGTTACTCATAAGACAGGAGTTGGGGTGCAAATTTGAGGTTTGCTTTATAAAGCAGTTAGAAAAAGCTTAACCAAAGATGACATATGAACAAGACCACAAGGAGGAAAGAGAGTGTGCCATGGAGGTTATCTGAGGTAAGGAGGGGCACATGGCCCATATTCAAGAGCAAAAGCCCTGGAACAGGAAAGGTCAGAAGCAGTGCACTGTGGGTGGAGAAGAGAGACACAGTCCTAGGGCCACTTGATCATTTGGTGGGGGCTGGGAATATAGCTGAGTGGAAAAAAAATGCTTGCCTGGCTTGCATAAGACCCTGAATTTAATCCCCCAAACAAAATCAAAACGGTTGGCATTGGCTTCCTCATCCTGGAGTTCTGTCAGCTGGTGTCTTGGCTTGTGCTGGGTGGGATCCATCCTCAGTACTCTCTAGTGTATTGCTAAACTTTTAGAAGTTTCACAAGCTTGTTGGTTTTTTCCCCCCCTTCATCTTGTTATGTAGCCCTGGCTGTCGACCAGTCTAGCTATGAATTTATGGCCATCCTCCTGCCTCTACCAACTGAGTGCTGAGATTATAGGTGTGTACCACCATGCTCATCTTTTCAAGTCAGTGGATAAATATGAATTATTGCTGTTGTTCTGTTGCTTTGAGACAGGTTCTCACGTGGCCTAGGGTGGCCTCAAACTATCTCTAGTGACTGAGGCTGGCTTTGATCACGAGATGGTTTTGCATTCATCTCCAAGTGCTGAGATAAGGGTTTGAGACGCTGGGTTTCCATTGCTGTGAACAGACACCATGGCCAAGGCAACTCTCAGAAAGGAAAACATTTAACTGGGACTGACTCACAGGTTCAGAGGCGCAGTCCATCACCATCATGGCAGGAAACATGGCAGTGTCTGGGCAGGCATAGTGCTGGAAGAGCTGAGAGTTCTACATCTTGTTCCACAGGCAAACAGAAGACTATGGACTTCCAGGCAGCTAGGAGGAGGGTCTCAAAACCCATGCCCACAGTGACACATTTCCTCCAACAAGGCCACACCTACTCTAACAAGGCCACGCCTCCTAATAGTGCCACTCCCTGGGCCAAGCATATTCAAATCACCACAACCACTATCTACTACGCCTACCTGTTGAACCCAAGGCTATGTGAAGGTGAGGTTAACTTTCTGTGAGGATTGAGGTCTGAGGACAACTTGTCCAAGTTGGTTCTTTCCTTCTACCGTGAGGATCAAACAGGTCATCTACCTTGGGATCTATTGCCTTTACTTACTAAACCACCTTGCCAGACCATATTGTGTTTAAATTAGGAACTCATGACACCAAGACTGGCTTTGAACTCCTGATTCTCTTGCTTCAACCTACAACTACTGGTATAACAGATGTATGTATGTCACCATGCCTGGCTCAAGTGCACCCCCTTTTTTTTTTTTTTCTACCGGTTTTGGTTTTTTCGAGACAGGTTTCTCTGTGTAGCTCTGGTTGTCCTGGAACTCACTCTGTAGACCAGGCTGGCCTCAAACTCAGAAATCTGCCTGCCTCTGCCTCCCAAGTGCTGGGATTAAAGGCGTGCGCCACCACCGCCTGGCAAATGCACCCTTTTTATTTTAATTTAATTAAAGTTATTTATTTTAGCCAGGCAGTGGTAAGGCATGCCTTTAATCCCGGCTCAGGAGACAGAGGCAGGTGGATCTCAGAGAGTTCAAGGCCAGCCTGGTCTACATAGCTTTGTGTCAGAACAGCCGGGGTTGCACAGAGAAATCCTGTCTTGAAGAAAAAGAAAGAAAGAAAGAAGAAAAGAAAGAAAGAAAGAAAGAAAGAAAGAAAGAAAGAAAGAAAGAAGAAAAGAAAGAAGGAAAGAAAGAAGGAAAGAAATACTTCCTTATTTTATTTTGTGTGGTGGGTGTTTTGTTAGATCCCTTAGAACTGGAATTGTAGACAGATGGTTGTGAGCTGCTGTGTAGGGGCTGGGAATTGAACTCAGGTCCTCTGCAAGAGCAGCAATTGTTCTTAACTGCTGAGCCATCTCTCTAGCCCAGGAATCCACCCTTAAGTAAGAAAACAGTGAGGCTTAGGGCCCATGAGTGTCCTAAGTAGAACTTTCTCCATCGGCGCTTATATAACATCTACTTTGAGAGCAAACATGAGGCCCTGGGTCCCTGGTCTGGGCCTGGTCCAAGTGTGCAGGCTCTGCCCTTCCCTACTAGTGGCCCTCTGAGCTTTCTGAAGGGAGGTCCAGCCTGCTGGGGGCCTCTGATGTGGGCACTTCAGAGCCTCCACCTCTGGCCCACAGCCTATCCAGCTGGAGCCTGGAGTCCTCCCAAAGAGCCTTTGAGGATGGGATAAAACAGGCTGGGGTACCTCCTGGGAAGTGCCTCAGGGCATGGAAGAGGAGAAAGAGAAAGAGGTGGGTTTTCACTATCTCTTTCTGTCCAGTGCATGCCATGTGCCTTCAATTATCAATTCCCACGTGTTTTTAAAAGTGTTCTATAAAAAGTATCAGCCTAAGGGGTCCTGTCAGAGAGCAGGAGGTGGGTGGGAGAGAGAGAGAGAGACAGAGAGGCCCTGAAGAAGGAGGAGGCTGTTGGAGCAAAGAATGACCCGGCCTCCAGGGCAGTAGAGGCTGCCAAGCTTCCTCAGCTTGTTCCAGAAGGTCCAGCAGTGGAATGTTCTCCAAGCAACCCATAGAAGGCTGTGGGAAGCAAGGGCCGTCCCTCAGGCTGGGCCCCTGGAAACTGCTGAAGAGTCTCTCAAAAAGGCACACAAGGACCCCAAACACACACACACACACACACACACACACACACACACCATCCCAAAGTAAAAAGATCCCCTAACATTCCAGCCACCTCCAAGTGTCCTGTGGCAGATGAAAGCTGTGAGTGTCCCAGGGTATGTGAGGGAGGCCCTGACCCTCAGCACCCTAGGCTTTTCCAACCCTACCCTTTCTCCCAGCATGCCCTTCTCCCTGTCTCTTGTCTTTCAACTTTTCCTCCCTGTTCTGTCTAACCCTTCCTTCCTCCTTCCCTCATTTTCTTTCTCTTTCTCAAAGCTTTTTTGGGGTGGGGGTGGAAACAGTCACACTCAGCTGGATCTCTGTCAGCTCCAGCCAGTCCTAGCTCTGTACTGAGTTCCAGGCGAGCCAGAGCTACATAATGAGACTTATTTATTAAAATATTATCACAAGCTGGACAGTGGTACAAATCTTTAATCCATACATATATATATATGTATGTGCATATGCATATGTATAGTTATAGTTATATATGTGTTTCTTGTA
Organism: Rhabdomys pumilio; assembly: GCA_030674055.1. Classification (NCBI taxonomy): domain Eukaryota; kingdom Metazoa; phylum Chordata; class Mammalia; order Rodentia; family Muridae; genus Rhabdomys; species Rhabdomys pumilio. The sequence goes on along the minus strand of JANHMN010000003.1, from coordinate 24,515,807 downwards.
AATAAACAACATAACATAAAGTATGGTCTCCCTAGGTAACCTAAGCTATCTTGGAACTCACTATGTAGCCACAGAAGACCTCCAACTTTTCTTCTTCCTGTCTGCATCTTCCCAGTGCTTGGGATACTGACATGAGCCACCAAACCTGGTTTTCTGAGGCGCTGGGAGGCCCTCCTAGGGTTTCCTGCACACCAAACAAGTGCTCTGCCAACTAAGCTGCAACCCCAGCCCTTTTCTGAGAAGGTTTTGTGGCATCCAGGTTGGCTTCAGATTAGAAGCCATCCTCTCACCCTAGTGTCCCAAGTGCTTAGGTAACCAACAGGCACCACCAAGCCCAGATTTCTTCCACTTTCCAGTCTGTTCCCCGTCCTTCTGTCAGCCAGACCTCCCTCCCCACCTATTGGCCTACTATGATTGCTTCTGCACATTTCACCCCTGTGGCCTGACTTTCCCTCTCCTCAGGCAACTTGCCAAGAGGGAAAGCAGAGTCCACATCCTAAGGGAAGGCTGGAAACAAAGGGATGGTTGAGAAGACCTTCCGCTGCAGAGGTCACTGCCCTGATAGGGAAAGAAGAAGCAGAGGCATAGAATGCTGGAGAGATGGGGGGGCGGGGTGAGAGGAGTAGAGGAGGAGGGAGGGGGAGGAAGAGGGAGGAGAGAGAGAGAGAGAGAGAGAGAGAGAGAAAGAGAGAGAGAGGAAAAGGTGGACCAATAGCAATAGGATTGGGACCTGTGAGGGACAGAAGGGACAGCAGGAGCAGGGGTGGGGGTGGGGCGTGCAGTGAGGGGAAGAGAGCAGGTGGGGGAAACGGGGTGGGGGCGGGACGTAGGGGTGGGGCTCTGACTGTACGGAGCATACGCAGCAGGTGCTAGAATGAGGCTGTGGAGCCTCCAGGCTAAGAGCTTAGTTCCTTTCTGCACTTCTATTTTTATCTCACACCACTTAAATGCTGCCCAGTGGGCATCTGGCTGGTAAGAACAAACATCATGAAGATGTTAAGTTGTCATGGCAACCACAGGTTTATCACTTTGGGCTGAATGATGAAGCATGGCATCTATCTCCATAGAAACAGAGAGAGCCACATAGTAGAAGGGGAGGTCTCTATGCAAACAGAGACTGTTGTCTTCTTCCTTTCTTCTTCTCTCTCTCTTTTTCAC
>JANHMN010000003.1:24489260-24501348 GCA_030674055.1 Rhabdomys pumilio | reverse complement strand
ATGCACTGCAGTGTTAGGGTTTCAGGCATACACCTTAGTGTGTTAAGGTTACAGGCATGCACTGCAGTGTTAGGGTTTCAGGCATACCTTAGTGTGTATTACAGGCATATACAACAATCCGAGGGTTTCAGGCATGCACAGCAATGTTAGAGTTACAGGCATGCATTTTCCCCCTCAAGATCGTCTCTATGCAGTCCATCTTGGACATAAACTCAACCATGTAGCTGAGGAACTCTCCTGCCTCAGCTTCTCAAGTATTGGATTAGAGGCAGACGCTATCACTCTCTGTGATGTGGCTCTGGCTTGGAGCCCTGCACTTCATGCATTCTGGGTAAGCACTTTACCAACTGAGCCATATCATCAGCCTTTCATGCAACTTTCTTTTGGAGACAGGGTTTCAATGTGTAGCTCTGGCTGACTAGAAACTCTACAGAGACCAGGCTAGCCTTGAACTTACAGAGATCTGCCTGCTTCTACCTCCTTGGTGCTAGGACTAAGGGCATGAGCCATCAGTCTTAGTACCCACCAAGTTTCTTTCTTTTTTTTTTTTTTGGTTTTTGGTTTTTTGAGACAGGGTTTCTCTGTGTAGCCCTGGCTGTCCTGGCACTCACTCTGTAGACCAGGCTGGCCTCGAACTCAGAAATCCGCCTGCCTCTGCCTCCCGAGTGCTGGGATTAAAGGCGTGTACCCACCAAGTTTCTTAAAATGATTAGCAATGTCACTCACTAGTCATAGCTCAGGACTTTGTATGTGGCTGACTTCAAGTAGCATCTGTTCAATGTTATCTCGGTTCAAGGCAGCACCAGGGACACCACGAGACATGCTCAGCTTCTCTAATAGGCTCAAGGTGCAATGGGGATCTCTCCTCTCACCCCAACCTGCTCTGTGTATGTGTCTCTATGTGTATGTGTGTGTGTGTGTGTGTGTGTAGTGTATCTTGGAAGAATGGGGCTGTCCAACTGGGACCTCATATCAGAGCCCACACTCCTCCTGTGATGCTGCCTCACCACCGGCATCTCCCTGTGCCACACTGGTACCACCTTGAGGGTCTCCTGCTTCTGTTCTTGCTCCCTAAGGGGGATCCTAACCAACTGTGGTGGTACAGCCCTGTAATTCCAGTACCAAGGAGGCTGAGGCTGGAGGATTATGAGGTCCATCCCTGGAACCCACACAAAGGTGGAAGGAGAAAACAAGTCCACAAAGTTGTTCTCTGACCTCTGCACACATAGACACTGTGGTGTGCATGCTCTCCCACAACAGTAAGTAAGTTACCCAGACAGAGGGGGGATCCTGGAAGCTTGTGCCAACTTCTGTCCCCTGCTCAAAACTGTTCTTTGGCTCTGGCCACTGAGTGTGCCATAAGACCTCAGGACCCCAGCCACACTGTTTCTCCTTGCCTGCCCCTCCTGGAACTCTTCACCCATGCCTCTGCCTCAGGGCCTTTGCACCTGCTCCTCCCCCAGAGGCTTGGAATGTTCGAAGCTCTGAAAACATCTACTCCCTCAGATCTCATCACCTGAATGAACAGGGTTAGGGGGTGTACTGAGAATTTCAACTCAACTCCTCATGCTTGTGTGCTCTTTGCTCACTGACCACACCCACAACCCCTGAAAGAGAAAACGAGCTAAAAGCATGCAGAGTGGATTAATAGCGGAGAGGAGGTCACTGGCCTGTTACTGCTAGAGAGGGGCGGAGGTGCCAGGGACGTAGGGGCAGAAGGAGGCGCGGGAAGGGTGTCAGTCACCTCCACAAAGTTGGTGTGCTTGGCGTCCCTGACGGTGACCACGGCGTGCACCTCCTCAATCAACTTCTGCTTCTCGTCATCATCGAACTGCATGTACCACTTGGCCAGGCGCGTCTTACCTGCCCGGTTCTGGATGAGGATGAATCGGATCTAGAGCAAGCAGGGGAGGAGGAAATGAGAGAGGCGAAGGACATGGCTCAGGGCGGGCACCAGGAAACATCCTATGGGAGAGATGGTGGGGCCCGGGCTCTCTCACTCTTCTCTCTCTCTCCCTGGGTCCTGCTGTTTACTCTGGACGTGGGCTGTGGTCCGCTTCTATTGAGTGACTGACCAAGTCCCAGGCTTCAGTTCATCTTACATCCGTCTCTGAAGTTACCTCCTCACCTTCAATCAAGTTTCCCAAGATGCTCCATCTTATCAGGGATGGGGGGTCATTTACCTGGGGAAGCACCCAAGGCCTTGTGTGAGCCAGGCACGAGCCACTCCTCCAGGTGCTCACTGGGGGATTCTGGACAAGTGCTCTTACCGAGCCATGCCACACAGGGGGATGACAAGCACTACCATTGAACATTAAGTTTTGAGCCATCTCTCTGTTGGCTATGTAAGCACTCAATCTGTGTTTATATTTAGACTTCTGTGTCTGAGTTCGTGCCTTTTTTTTTTTTTTTTTTTTTTTTTTTACGTAAGACTATGTCTCCTGTAGCCCAGGCTGGCTTCAAACTTACTATACAGCCAAGCAGACCTTGAATTTGCTGCCACTTCCCAAATGCCAGGATTACAGGCAATGACATAGCTCAGCTGTGTTTGGTTACTTGTGTTCGTATGTGCACGTGCATGCAGGTGCCCATACAGACCAAAAGCATCAGGCCGCTTGGAGGTAGCATTGCAGGTGGCTGTAAGCCTCCCAATGTGGGCGCTGGAACCAAACTTGGGTCCTCTGCAGGATCCTCTTAACTGCTGAGCTGTCTCTCCGGGCCTCGCTTTTCTGTTTTTTTTTTTTTAAAGACAGGGTCTCCCTATGCAGCCTAGGTTTGCTAAGGACTTAGGGAAATCCTCCTGTCTCAGCCTCTCAAAGCTCTGAGAGTACAAGCGCAGGCCGCTATGACTGGGTTTACTGGGGCTTGGTGGGATCCCAATGCCCTTGACACAGAAGCAGAAGAGTTATGTAGTATGGGGCAAGCTTGGTTTACACACTGAGCTCCAGACCAGCTGAGGCTACATATAAAACCTGGTCTAAAGCAAAGCAAAACAAAATCGGACACCACAAACTGCACCACTTCAGATGTTCTGAGATAACCCCTCAGCCCATTCACAGCTGTGCAATAGTCACTGCTAATTCTAGTACGCTTCCTTCCTCTCATTTTGCCAAGAATAACCTGGAACACACTGTGACCTGGGCAAGCCTGGAACTTAAGATCCTCCTGCCTCAGCTTGAAAGCACTGCAATTGCAGGCCTATCCCGCTCACTTCCTGATGACTGGTAAATGCTACTCCACTTGTGGATTGGCACCACCTCAGTTATTCATCCTTCAGCTGATGGACAACTGTACAGCTTCCACTCCAGGTTACTGTAGTGAGAAATGGCACACGAGTCTCTGTGTGTACTCCCTGCTTTTCAGCTAGCTGCCTGTCCTCTCCGGGGGTATTAGTGCTTTCCGGCATCTGGCGCTTGTTTGTTTGCGTGGAGGTGAGAGGATTTTGAGAGAGCCATTCACTCCTTCCCTCCCTGGGTTCCTGGTATTAGATGCATGTTGCTGGGACTATGTGGCAAGCGCGTTTGCCCTCTGAACCATTTCAACCCAAGACATTTGTTTGTTGTTTTGTTGAATTCTGGGCTAGAACCTGGGGCATCACACTTCCCAGGAGAGCAAGTGAGCCTTGACACTTAAATACCCAAACTGTTTGGAGCCTCAGGTATGGTGAGCTGTAAATCACTAAAGAAAACCACCCGCAGCGGATCTGACTCAGACTACACATTCTGTGTTAACCCAACTACCTTCTATCTGGCTCAGAAGAAGGTCACGAGACCCCAAAACACTAGGTCGCCTGTCAGAGAGCAATTCTGAAAGCTGAGTAAGTCAGGTGGACTTGGTGGCACAGGCCTGTCAACCCAGCTTTTCGGAAGGCAGAGGCAAGAGGATCACAAGTTCAAGGCCTGTCTAGGCAACTTGGTGAGACCCTGTCTGAAAACAGAAGATAAACTGCAGCAATAGAGCTCTTGCTTAGTGTGCTCCAGGCCTGGGGCTCAATCCCCAGCACCACAGGAAACAAAACAATCCAGTTAAAGCCACAAGTACTCAGCACAATCCTCAATATCCACTGAGTCTTCAATAAAACCAGCAATCATGTGACCCAGACCAGTCGTTTTCAAACTTCCTAATGCCATTGGGGGCTCCTCATGTTATGGTGACCGTGCAATCACAAAATCTTTGTTACTACTTCACAACTGTCATTTTGCTACTGTTAAGAATCATAATATAGCTGGGCAGTGGTGGCGCACGCCTTTAGTCCCAGCACTTGGGAGGCAGAGGCAGGCAGATTTCTAAGTTCGAGGCCAGCCTGGTCTACAGAGTGAGTTCCAGGACAACCAGGGCTACACAGAGAAACCCCGTCTCAAAAACAAAAACAAAACAACCCCCCATACACACACACACACACACAAAAGAATCATAATATAAATATCTGTTTTCTGATGGTCTTAGGTGGTTCCTGTGACGGGCATTCAACCCCCAGAGGGGACATGATGGTTGAGAACCGATACCTAGATGAATTCAATCAAGCAGCTAAGAGCACAGACTCCAAGCTGGTAAACATCCTAGTACTATCAGGCAATGGCTTTATGTTCATGGGCAGACCACTTAACCTCTGTGGGCCTCAGCGTCCCCTTCTGTGTAATGGACATAATGGGAATTCCCTCCTTCCTTAGACCAATGAACAGGGTAATACCTTATAAGAGGTGTAGCATATGGCTACTATATACTACACATCATAAAACCCCAACCTTTAAGTAGCATTATAAAGTGTGCTCTGTCATTTCACTTTCAGAAACCCATGCCCCAGCAACCCAGTGTTGTGTATCTGTGATTGTAGCTACTGGGAATGCTAAGGGAGACTGGGAGTTCAAAGGCAGCCTGGGATAACTGCAAGATCCTGTCTCAAGGAGAAAAAAAAAAAAAAACTGGTGAGATGGTTCAGTGGGTACAGGTTGCCAAGCCTGATGACCTGAGTTTGATCCCTGAGACCCAGGAGAGGACTGACTCCGTAAATTGATTCTGACCTCCACATACGTAATGTAAAATGAATAAAACACAAGAAAGGACTGAGCTGCAGTTTGGTGGCAGGAGATGTAGTTGGCCTATTACCACGTACAAGGCCCTGGGTCTCACCCTGGACATTTAGCTGAAGGTAAAGTACTCAAGCAGCAGCCCAAGGCCCTATGCTCAGTCCTCTGTGGGGTCCAATCAAATCAGGGCTCAAAGTTCCCTGCTGGGAAGCCTAGCTGAGCTCTATCTGTCCAGACATACATGCTCTTGCCCATTTTACAGATGATAAAGCTAAGACCCAAGGAAAGCAGTTATCACAACCAGAAAGCAGAGCTAGTTCCTCAGTCTTTACCCTGAGCCCTGGATTCTTTACTGGCCTTCATAGTCTTCCCTCAGCCTCATGCATCACTCAATCTATCTGCCTTATTCAACCTAAGCAGAAAACACCAACAGGATGTTACATGCTCCTTCCAAGAACTACTTCTGCTGAGCCAGGGAAACCCAGTTCTGGGCAGCCCCAGGAAGGGAAGGGGTGGGTGCAGGCAGGCTGGGGCAGAGCCAGGCACAGAAGCATAAGGGAAGAACAGCTGGAAGCAGGGCTGAGTTAAGCCCTCTGTGTCCTACCCCGTCGTCCCCCAACCAATATGTCTGTTTCCCTCAGTGAGAATCATTGCACTCCTAGGAACACATCTGAGAAGCCCCTAGTCCCTCTGCTGTAGTCTCAGTGAGCCTCCCGACCACCTCCCCGGATGTTCTGTTGTTACCTCTATTCCTCCCCAACCCCGCCGCACCTTTGACCGCCTCTGTGAAGCTCCACCTGGGCCTTCGTTATAAGCATCCCTTGTTACAAAGGTCGCATCGAACCTCCAAGTCCTCTACTCACCTCCTGTTCTGACATCCCCCCCGCCCCCAAGTCTTCTTCCCCAAGACCCTATCCAAAGAACTCTTAGTTCCAAAAGGCCCATCTCGGAGGTGGAGGTTCCCCTAAATCCAGTGCTCAGTCCTTGCTTCAAAAGCTCCTCCTCCTCAAATGTCATGCCTCCAACTCTACTCTGCACCCTAGACCTCTCCTCTGTGGGACGTTCTGTTCAGCTGCTCCTCATTTTCTTCTAGAAATCACTTTCTACTGTTAGAGCCCTCTCTCTTTTTGCAGCAGCCTAAGCCTAATCCTACAGGGGCTGACTTCCGGTCTCCAGGGTCCTCTTCTTCCCCTGGAAAGTGTCTTCCCTGGCCATACCCAACTTGCCCCAACACTAGCTCTCCTTAAAACCAGCTCCTTCCTACTCATAAGGAACCCTGTTTGTAGAGTCTCTGGTTCTTTTTCACCATCCCTTCCTCATTTCCAATATCTTCACCTGCCTCTGTGGTTTCAAAATCTCCTGCAAATGTCTCCCACCAGGGCAGTCCCTCCCCTGGACACTCTTTCCCCTCCAAATCCTTTACTTGGAACCACAAGCACACCCCGCAGCGCAGCATCGAGCCCCTGAGCCCCATTCCTGACCCCAATCCCGAGAACGCGCGTCCGGCCCGGATCATCCCGGCAAGAGAAAGCTTGTCAGCTCCAAACCGAAACCCCGGGGACCGTACGTGAACCCTCCCTCTGCCTGTCCCCGGTACGACGCTCCCCTCCGTTACCATGGCGACCCCTGTCTGGACCCCAGAGGCCCGGGTCCCGCTGTAACAGGGCGGCTCCGGCTCCGCTTGCAGTTGTGGGGCCCAGGGCTAGAACTGACTTCCGGCAGGAGAACCCGCCTTCCTTTTCGGGCACGGCTCTCTGGGAGTTGTAGTTTAAACGCGTGAGTTGGCAAGGAATGGTGGCCCCAGTCTAGACGCCTTCCCAGCATGCTCTGCGATTGCTTTTTTTTTCCTATCAAGAGAGCCAGCCACCAAATGCATGTACCAAATGCATTGTGGATGAAGGTCTCTGTATAAGGACAATTTCTATAGGTTAAAAGTAGGCTGAGTGAGCATTTCGGGAAATGTGGTTCTAGTGCTCCTCCACCCCAAAGCTACCTCCCAAGGGCATGCTGGGAATAGTAGTTTTTTCTTTTGAGCTTTGTTTTAAATTATAATAATAATGTGCTTTGATAATATTTCCCTATTACCATTAGCTTACTTCTTTCTCCTCCTCCAAAATCCTTTCTTCCCCCAAGTGATCCTATTTTCATGTATTTTTTTTCTTGCGGGGCGTGTGACCCACGGCTTTGATCCGGGTTGCGGATGTGGATGTTACTTACTTGGGCAAGGGCATCTTTTAGCTGACTACACTACTGGGAATATGACTCTCTCACCCACTGCGACTGGTCTTTAATTTTTCGCTTATTTTATGTGTTTGAGTTCTTACCTGCATGTAGGTAAGTGTACAGTGTGCAACTGGAAGTTGGGTGGCACCCTAATGGTAATAGGGAAATATTATCTTTTTTTGTTTGTTTGTTTTTTTGTTTTGTTTTTCGAGACAGGGTTTCTCTGTGTAGTCCTGGCTGTCCTGGAACTCACTCTGTAGACCAGGCTGGCCTCGAACTCAGAAATCCGCCTGCCTTTGCCTCCCAAGTGCTGGGATTAAAGGCGTGCGCCACCATCACCCGGCGGGAAATATTGTCAAAGCACATTATTATTATAATTTAAAACAAAGCTCAAAAGAAAAAACTACTATTCCCAGCATGCCCTTGGGAGGTAGCTTTGGGGTGGAGGAGCACTAGAACCACATTTCCCGAAATGCTCACTCAGCCTACTTTTAACCTATAGAAATTGTCCTTAATAATCCCATCACTCAGGAGGTAGAGGCAGGCAGATCTCTGGATTTGAGATCAGTCTGGTGTACAGAGTGAGGTCCAGGGCAGCCAGGGATAAACAGAGAAGCCCTGTCTCACAAAAACAAAAACAAACAAAGAACCACTTAGGGTAGGTGTGTCCAGTAGAGGTCCCCTGAGTCCTTTGGGAGCAGTGGATGTAGGTGGCCAAACATGACTCCAAAAGTGGAGTAACTGCATGTGTAAGCATACAGTGCACCTTAAACAGTACAGGTGGCAGAATCTCTGGCCAAGGAAAGTCTGTTTCTGGGTAGTTTGGCTTGTACCATTTAAAAAGTCTTATTTATTTTCACAATCATGCCTAAAGACTGATGGGTGGTAGTGTGTGCACAAGTTCCAAGCTAATTCTCCATGCAGGTAGGAAAGGCCCAGCCTGAGAAAGTGCACACCATAAGCCATGAATATTGTTACCTTCTACTGGGTTCAGTGTCAATAAAGATCACTTGTAGGTGTTTCAGTGGGTAGGATCCCAGGTTTGTGTTAGCATGTGGCCTTGAGCTATTGCCTGGGATTACTCTGAGCACATTGAAGACAGCCTTTGGTAGCTTGTTGGTCAGCGTTGGCAACCTTGAGACCAATATATATATATATATATATATATGCATGCAACAATTCTTTTGTTGTTGCTGCTGTTTGCTTTTAAGACACCCCTGGCTGTTCTGGAACTCTAACTCTCTCTGAGTTGGCCTATCAAGTGCTGGTGTAACGGCCCCAGACCTTAGCACAGCTGACTCCATGATGAAAGTACCATTCAGGATGTAAAACTCAGTACACAGTACACCACCTGCCAAATCTAAGACAAAGACCTAACCCATCAAAGTCATAGTTCTGGGAAAGTTTCTGACCTTGCTTTTTAGCTTCTCTTGTTCTGCTTCAGGCTAACTGTTCTCGTTAACTGAAGTGTGTCAACCTAGAACACAGTTTTTATGCTTAAAAGCTCACCCAGAGAAAGGTTCAGTTGCTGACTGGCTAATAAACAGTTTCTATTGACTTACATCCATGTCTGAGCAGTCTTTTCTGATGAATACCCCTCAACACCGGGATCAAAGGCATGTGCCACCATAACTGACTTCTTTCAGTGGTTCTTGTAGGTCACTCCCCACCCATCCCCAACCCCGGGAAAGCTTTGTGAGGGAAGCTTTGTGACCTTGCCTGGTGTGATGGTTTGTATATGCTTGGCTCTAGGCAGTGTCACTATCTGGTGTAGCCTTGTTGGAGTAGGTGTGTCACTGTGGGCGTGAGCTGGAAGCTGTCATCTCTGGGATTATTATTTTCCTATCACCTGTGGTATTCAGCCAGCCCTCTTTATTTTTAGTAGCTCCTTTATCAGTTTTTTAAAATTTAAACCTGTGTATTATTTATTTATTGTATGTGTGTGGGTACATGAACATGCCACAGTATTCATGAGGAGGCCAGAAGAAAACCTTCCTTGGCAGGAATCAGGGGGTACCTGGTAGGCCATGCCAAGGTATCCCCCTGAGAAATCATGCCACGAGACAGACCTGGTGTAATGGATGTTTATTGTGGGAGAAGGGAGGGGAGCGAGGACCCCGAGAACGGGTAGAGGCAGAGAAGGGGGACAGAGGAGACAGAAAGACAGACAGAGAGGCCGGCCAGGAATATGTGGGGGACACACAGAGAAAGAGAGAATGGGGGGAGTAGAGAGGAAAAGAGAGAAGAGAAGAAGGACTGGGGCATCAGCAGTTTTTTACTAGGCTGCCAAGCACCTGCACCTGTTGCTAGGTTCCTGGGAGGAGTTTAGCAGAATTATCTGTAAGCCAACACAGTTGGTCTAGGGAATCAAACTCAGGTCGTCAGGCTTGACAGTCTGGACTTTACTCATTGAACCAGCTCCCTGGCCCACATCAGTTGTGTTTGTTGTTCTTTTGTTTATGTTTTCTGGCCTATTGTAAGAAGAGTTCTGGGGAGTAATGGGATGGAACTTTGGAGCTGTGTTTTCTTGGCCTAGACCTTGACTCTTTATATGAGGCTGGCAGTGTATCACTTCCATAGCCAGGGGAGCCTATACAGCTCCTAGGAGCTGGAGGATTTGGACTCTGTGTTTAGCTTCTTTGTTCCCTGAGGTAAGCAGTCCCCTTTCTTGATATATTGTTGTTTAGAGTCTCTTGTTGTGAGGGGCTATTGTCCTGTCATAGGCTTCAGCCCTGATCAGAAAAAGGTTCCACATCTGAATTGGGGAGCTGTTAATCCTTTAAGTCTGGTTGTGAGGAGACAATTTCTTCTACAATTTTTTCAAAATCGTGGAAGGGCTCTCCCTCCTCTTCTGGCAACTATGTGGCTGAACAACATAGCTGCCATCTTGGATGAGGGAAAGGCGTGATACTCCCTTAGTGAACACATTGGGATGGGCTTGCATCTGAAATGCATCCCACAGAGTCTGGCAAGGCTGGCCTGTGCTTAAGGCTGGTGAGCATTGCATGACACACCTGCTTTTGGAGGGTTGGGATGAGATGATCTTGGGACCATCTTGGTTCCTTGTGATGCTGACAATTGGGGTCAGTATGGAGGCAGCATCGTGTGAAAACTTCCATCCTCTGGGGATGCTAGTGTGGGTGCCTCCTTGGTGTCTTTAGGCTTAACAATCTTTGCAAGACTGTATGGGTTTGTATTAGGACTGTGCAGACCCCATGACAGGAGTTCCCTAGCCAGGAACTGGGGGAGGTTATATGTTCCACTTCTTGTAGTGCATAGAGTAGGGTAGAAGGTGGCTGCTTTGCCAGCCTCCTTACCATGATTTAACTGTGCTCGGTCACCTCTGCTAGGTCACCTCCTATTATGGAAGTCGAATGCTCACTTATGAAAGGTGAACCAGCATCAGAGGAACCCAATCAGATTCTGTAGCCTCAGGTGTGTAGAGACATAACAAGCATGCACACATCCATCCACTATTCATTCAGAAGTTGTAGACTCCCGCTTTAAATTCCTAGTCTGTCTGTTTCCCCAGAGACCAATATCAGTGCCACCTTGGTCTTCATCGGGGCTTTGGATGCAGTCTTCTGTGAGGTGAGTAAGGCTGCACTGGCTCTTCCTGCCTATCTCCTCGGGAGTTGGGGGGCCATCCTTACCTGGTCTGGACTCCCAGCACTCAGAGACTCTGATCCTGGGTCTCATAGTCATTTTGACCACTAGAAAGGGATCCTGGGATTCCATTGGGTATGGGGGTATGCGTTCTTCCTGGCTCCAAAAACCTTTGGTTGTCTGAGAGGCCCTGGAGAGGCAGTCATTCTTGATCAACTGGGGTCATGGTGAAGGATATCTCACTAGGGCCTCCAGAAATGTTATGGGAATCTTTCTGGAATAAGCCACTCCAACCACCAACAAGAGCAGAAGAGAAGAGATGTCACTGGTGGACCAAAGCCAGGATGGCTCCTGAAAGGTTTCTGTCCCCAGACTAGTTTGTATTCTGATGTTGTTATACTCCAGAACCACAGGGTGGCATGGGTGAGTGAGATTTTACAGAAGCCTTTTGGGAAGTCAGCAGGTTGTTAAGGGCATGGACCCATTATTTAGATATTTTTCCAGGTCATTCTGTCCCAGGTAACAAGTGAAGTCATGCATTGGTAAGTAGACAACACAGGCAATGACCGTGTAAGTCGATTGATCTTTCTGCCCCGTTATACTTCAGCTTCACATTTGTGTTTATTGCTGCGTTATTCCCACTATCTAGAAACTGCAACAAGCCTGATGTCCCTTAAGGGATGACTATGAAAATGTGGTATATATAGACAGTGGAGAGAGGAAAGCCAAAGTTAGAAAGACAAACACTGAATGTTTCCTCTCATATGCAGAACCTAGATTTAATTTTTTTAAAAAAATTTGAAATTAAAAATATTTTTAAAAAATTTTGTTTTAAAACATCTTAAATTTTATTTATTTATTTATTTATTTATTTATTTATTGTGTGTGTGTGTGTGTGTGTGTGTGTGTGTGTGTATGTTGGTTTCTTTTTGGCACAGTTGATACTCACTGTGCAGACCAGGCTAGCCTCTAACTTGCATTGATCCTCCTGCTTCAGCCTCCCAAGTGGCAGGATTATAGCCATTCACTGAAATTTCTGGTTTAAAATTTTGTTTATAGGTGCGTATATACTTAAATAAAACCCTGACAAAATAGGTATGGTGGTGAGTGCTTATAAGGTGAGTGCTTATAATCCTTGCATTTGGGAGGATCAGGAGTTCAAAGTCATCCTTGGCTACTTATGAAGTTTGAGCTACATGAGACCTCAGATCAAAAAAGCAAAAGGAGCTTGG
>JANHMN010000003.1:24465146-24477465 GCA_030674055.1 Rhabdomys pumilio | reverse complement strand
ACTGAACCATAAAGAGAGAGAAGGGAGAGGGATGGAAGGTGGACTGGATACTGGAGGGGACAGAGCAGAGTCTTAGACACCAACAGTCTATATGATTCTGGAGGGAGCTGCTACCTGGGAGGAGGGTGAGCTCAGAGGAAGACAGCAGAGCTGAGAGCACAGCATGGAGCACGGGAGCAGGGCTGAACCTGAAACTGTTCTCCACAAAGGGAGGACTGAGGAGGCAGCAGAGACCTGGAAGTCCCCCCTCCCTCTTTCCCTTTCTCTCTACCCCACTCTCTTCCAACAAATGTCACCCTTGATGACAAGGGTTTCTTCTCACAGTATCATAAATAAGAAAGCTATCAATGTGGGTGTGGGATCCCTGTACCCATCTCAGTAGGCAGGGAGACAGTCGGTGAGGTCAGAATGAAGTTCAGCTCAGCCAGAAGTACTTAGGCAGTGCTGGGACAAACTTCTGGAGCCCGACACTGGGAGGTTTTGGCCATATTTAAGCACAGCACAGTTTTCGGGAAACGTTTCCTAATGACAACCAACTCGGTCCTAAGGGTACAACAAAGCACGTTGACTTTGAGACTCTTTACAGAGTCCATATCCCTTCTTCCATTAACATGGGTTCTGCTGACTTACAGACAATGCTCAAGATGAGGGTCTGTGGAGAATGGCTGACATAGTTCCTGTCCCACAGATGACACAGAGGTCACTTGGGCTGTTGTAGAGTACAAGTGTCAACTGTCATGAGGATGCTTGTACAGACTAAGAAGCAATGCTCAAGATGAAGGGGAAAGTCAGGGTACACAAACATAAGATCTGGGAGACTCAGATGCATCTGGCCCCACAGAGAGCTAGAGATCAGCAGGTTGTAAACTACAACCTTTCCCTGCTGCGTTCCTGGAGGAAGACAGGCAAACATCTTCTTCCACTGAAGCCTGAGTGTTTAACTTTGCTGGCTTCTCCAAGGCTTAGCTGTGTGCACAGGGACCTCTTGCCCTCTACAGGTGGGAGATCTGCACAGGAAGCTGAAACAACTCCCTCAGCAGGCTTTGATGAGATAAAGAGTCTGAGGCCATGATGGGGCCTGGAGTGTAGGAAAAGGATTATACAGGAACAGCAGGAAGTGGCAGAACAACTACCAAGTACAATGTGATTGGCAGAACAGTGTGACTTTTAAACTGATTGGTCCTATCTGCTCTGAGGAATGTGTCTACATGCTCTGAGCTTCTCCTATCTGCAGGTGGTCAGCTGCGGTCTTCTGAGGAATATAATCCAGCCTCTCCCTTTGGAGGGGAGGGGTGCCTACATGTTCTAAGGACTTCTCCCTTCTGGGAAGGGAGGGGGCCTGGTGGAATTTTCCAAAGGCTCTGAGTTGACTTCTTCACTGATACAAAGAGGTCACTGCAGGCATCAGTCACGAAAATGCATAATGTGTACTAGCCATTGATTTCCATAGGCTGGAGCCTAAACCTAGAGGTAGAGAGACAATATACTCTGGACGAGCTCTGTCTTTACACTGGATTCCACATCCTATGAAGTCTAGGTACCTATGTTGTAAACAAATGAAAATACATATGTTCACCCATGTACACAGTGACCTCTGGGTTCTGGGTGGGTTAATTCTAATTTATACACTTAGTACAGTCATGCTTGACTTGTGTCTATCTCCTTATGTATCGTGTCCCCATGTGGTTGTTTGAGTATTTAGTGCAGGACACATATGGCAGAGACAAACTGCAGTGATTTCAACTCTTCCTCCCACTCCGCGCTGCAGGGACGAGGGGCTGTGTTAGGTAACTCAACCCAAGGACACCAAACTGAACATAAATTCTCAGGGTTTCACCTTGAACATGGCCCTGAGAGAGACAGGGCCTGGCTGAGGAAACGTGGCATCCTCACAAAAAGGTGAGCACCAGGAAGCCCTGGCTTCACAGCTTATCCCAGGCTGGACCCCAGGTGACTCCATGTAGCTGCCTGCAGCCACGAATCAACTGGATTCACCTGAAAGAGGGGCTGGGAATGAAAGGGGAAGGAGGGCGAGAAGAGATGAAGCCAAGACAAAGTTCTCTGATCAAGGCTCAAAGCTTTAATGTTCAGCTCTCAATTACTCCAGGGTTGAAGATTGTCTCCAGGGTTGAAGACTGACTTCGTGTTATAGTTGAGAAAGAACAAAGCTTTATTTGATACCCATGTCTTGTAGCATGTGGACCCAGCCATGTACTACTGTGACAACTATGTTTATGCTCAGTCACCCAGCTTCTTCTTCGTCTTGGAGTGGGGTGGGGCAGGCATAGTGGACAAGTGCCCACCCAGGCAATAAGCCAATTATCCTAATGGGCAATGAGAGTCCACAGGAAAGTCAGGGTTCCCAGGGAAAGGAGAAGAGGACACAGGTTCTCCTGGCAAGTTCTTGTCTCCTGGGATTCAATCCAGTAACAGACTCTGCTGATTTGGACAGAGCACTGCAGTTCTCCATATCGATCACCAGGGGGCAGTATCAGGACACAACACTCAATGTATTTTTCTGGGGTCAGCCACTTTAGTCCCTGTCCTAGCAGAGCTAGAGTTCCCTCCTTCAAGCCTGCTCTAACCTCCCAGCGCTTCCTATGTCTAAGCACATCACTGTGTCAGGGGACCACGAGCAGTCCCCTTCCTCCTGGCGTCTCTCATGGGAAAAGTCATTATGACTATAGGGGAATTATCTAGGAAAAGGGCATCCCAGAATAGCCAAGGAGGACATGAACCCAGGCACAGGTTAGCCACTGGAAGCCGGAAGTTTTCCTTGAAGCTATCCCAGAATGATGGAACCACCATTCTTTTCTCCGGGACTCAGGTCACATCCTCCCACATACCCACAAAAATCCGGACACAACTGCTGCTGGGCCTTTCTTGTGGATTGGAATCCTGAATGGTCACACTAGTGGAAATGGATTGGTCCTCCTCAACATGAGTCAACTGATCCCTGAACAGCCCTCAGAGACATCTCTGTCACATCCTTGTGGGTCCGAATCCGCCCCTGCCACAGGACACTGCCCCTGGGGAGGCAGAATGAAGGGAGTTGACCTGTGCTTTATCCCGCACCACCCACCACCGCAGGGGCCGGTGCTGGGTTATTAGGTAAGTGTGGAAACACCACTCGGGTGGGAAAGCGCAGTCTGAGATGTGGGAAGAAGCCAGAGCTGGTTCAGGGGCCTGGACCTTCGACGAGGCCAGAGTCATAGGATTCTTGGATATCCAGGGGCTGCGGGGAAGAGTCTAGTGCGGGAGGGGGGGGGGGGGGGGGGGGGGGGGGGGGAAAGGGGAGTCCTGGCTAGTCCCAGCAGTGATTGGTGGAGGCAGGCTGAACTATAAGGAATCAAACAGGTTTAGAGAGGTTTGGAAACGGACACTGGTAATGGTGATACAACATGCCATTCACCTGTACACCTCAAAATAGACCAAGTGATAAATGTGTGATTGTTCATCTCTCCTTCCTTCTTTCCTTCCTTCCTTCCCTTCTTCCTCCTCCTCCCCCCTTCCTCCTCCTTTTCTCCTCTTTCTCTCTCTCTCTCTCTCTCTCTCTCTCTCTCTCTCTCTCTCTCCTTTCTTTCGACGGGTCTCACTCACTATGTAGCTCTGGTTGACCTGGAACTCACTATGTAGATCAGGCTAGCCCCAACTTACAGTTGACTTGCTTCTGCCAGTGCTGAGATTAAAGGCATACTCCGCCAGGATTGGCTGTAATAATAAACAATAATTTACACATCACACACACATATATTTCTCAACACACCAAATGTTTGGTCTGATGCTATGAGCTGTAATGCTAAATTCTTTATTCTAAGGTCTAGTTGCCTCAAGAGGAGTGAATCCTCATGTATTCCAGCTTTTGTTGTGCAAACCTTGTTCCTTAATTTAAAACTATTTGTTGAATAAAGATGACTACAGTCTGTAGCAGGGCAGAAGAAAGGTAGGCAGGGTTTCAGTTTCCAGGGTTGGGGTCTGAGGCAGAGACAGGAAGGGGAGGGAGGAGAAAGGAAGAAGGCATCATGGGGTAGGTGGATGTCAGTGCATGGCCATGAGGGCTAGCCAGTTGGAATAGGTGCGGCCCACACACAACATGGCAAGTGATATCTCAGGGTTATTAACTAGGAAGTAGACAAAATAGCATAGAGTGTTGATATCTGCTCAGCTCTAATGCTTTAAGGCTTATTATAAATATAAAGGTTTTGTGTTTTTTATTTGGGAGCTAAATGATCTAAGGTGGAGTAGGAAGCCCTAAATAATATTTACTGTAACACCAGAATATTGTCCACTTATTTTTATGTTTATGGGTGTTTTGCCTCCTGCATGTCTGTGTTCCATGTGCATGTTGTGCCTGTGGAAGCCAGAAGAGGGCGTCAGATCCCCTGGAAGTCACAGACTCCAGCTGTGAGCTGCCACGTGGAGGTTGAGAATTGAACCGGGGTCCTCTGGAATAGAACCCAGTGCCACTGAGCCATCACTCCAGCTCCAGAACTATTGTTAGGAGAGAAAAAAAATGAATCCTGAGCAAGGTCATACTATAAATGTTAGTTTATAGCATTATTCAGTATAAGCAACTCAGTCCAGTTGGGCTTTTATGTGCCAGCATTTTACACGGATTAAACACACTGTAGGTCAAACCATCAAAAAACACGTTATGTCCTTAGTGAAATGTGGACAGTCCCTGTCACTATTCCTTACATCTCAAGGATGATTGGTTTGTAGGCAGCACTGGTGTTTTGTACCGGAGATGACTGAGGTCATGAGGGTTGTTTATCTCTATGCAAACATTACATCCATGTTAACCAGGGACTCAGGACATCCAGGGTTTGGGGACTCCTGAAATCAGTTGCCTATGGATTGTGAAGGTTGACTATATTTGATTCAGAACCTAGGCTATTTAGTCATTCATTCATTAATCTAATTCTACTGATGTGTCGTTTTTTTGGAGGCTGGAAGCAGAGTCTCCCTTTGTAGCCTCAGCTGCCCTGTACTGCTGTTTGTCCTGACTCATTATGATTTTCCACCTAGGACTTTTTCTCCATTTTTCATATCATTG
Organism: Rhabdomys pumilio; assembly: GCA_030674055.1. Classification (NCBI taxonomy): domain Eukaryota; kingdom Metazoa; phylum Chordata; class Mammalia; order Rodentia; family Muridae; genus Rhabdomys; species Rhabdomys pumilio. The sequence goes on along the minus strand of JANHMN010000003.1, from coordinate 24,472,409 downwards.
ACAAAGAGATCCCTCTTTGTCATGTGGCACATGAAGAAAGGCAGGGTCACTCACTGGCCACAGACGTTTGTATTGGGAGACCTGGCACAGCCATATCCACTGGAAATGGCAAGAGTCATGAAGCCAGCACAGCTGCTTGACACGGTTCCAGCAAAGCTGAGCAGACTGGGACAATTGCTGTCCTTTGTCTCTAACTTTTGGGTTTTGGTCTCTGCGTGTTGTATTCTTGGGACTTCCTGCATTATGATTCAACTTATGTCTTTTCCTGAGAAAAATTATACCTGAGTCTTTTTAAGAAAATTAACTTTATGTTTCTACTCTTTGGAAGTCTTCCTTATGCCCCGGAGATCAGAAAGTTCAGATAAACATATCGCTAGATAAGGCAATCATTCCTCCAGGAGTCTTTCTGGGGTATCTAACCTTGAGCTAACTCAAACAGTATAGTTGAAGTCTGATGCAGGGCAGACAGAGACAACTGACAAACCCTGACTGGTCAGGAGAATGGGTTGCTGATCAAGGCCCTTTTAAATATAGTTTAGAGCTCTGTAAAATGTAGTTTAAAGATAGGGGGTCATACAGGGTACAGCTCTGGAGGAATAGAATCAGTAAATATGATAGATTGACTAAAATAAACTTTTCCTACTTTATAGCATAGATGATGAAACATAGTAAAAGAAGTTAGGTGTTAATATTTGCTATTTATAAAAAGACAGTTCAGATTTTTTTCTGTTTGACTGGAGTACTTTAAAACTACAGCCTAGGGAGCTGGAGAGATGGTGCAGCAGTTAATAACACTGAATGCTCTTCCAGAGGTCCTGAGTTCAATTCCCAGCAACCACATGGTGGCTCACAATGACCTGTAATAGGATCCCATGCCCTCTTCTGGTGTGTCTGAAGGCAGCTACAGTGTACTCATATTAAATAAATAAATAAATAAATCTTTAAAAATTTCTATAGCCTAAAATCAGCCTGCAATATAATAAATGTGTTTGCTTTGGAGAAGACATTCTTTAGATTCTTTCAGTGTGATAGGGCTGATAAAATAAAATAAACTCTGTTCTGTTTGTATTCTTTAATTGGGACTAAACGTGCATCCCTGGACATGTAATGAAAAATCAAACACACAATGGATAATCATTAGTCTGTCTTCGTTCTGTGAAGCCTGTATAAATAAAGAAGCACCGGATTGCTAGGCAGTCTGAGCTGTGAAGGGGTCTATTTTCTGGTCAGTCAGAGCTGCTAGATTCCCCTGAACACCACCGCCTGCCTCCCGTACCCCTTCCTGACTCCTTATCTCCTCTGTTCTGCAGGGAGTGGGTGCCCTGACAGTAATGACTCTCTGCTGGGAAAGAGCCCTTCACCCCAAACCTCACAGAGCGGTGTGAATTGGAGACCTCACACTGATGCTCCCCAGAATCCTCCCTCCTGGCTGGGTCTATGCTGAGTCTGCTGTTTTCCTGGGACAGAGTCATCCTCTCATGGAAATACAGGCCCTGGGAATTGCAGAGCCAGGAGATGGAGAGTCCGGGGTTTTCTGAGAGGCAGGTGGGGACCAGGGAGCACTCTGTTGGGTTAATATGGCATTGTTGGCTGGGAGGGAGGGCCTAACACAATCTCCATGAAGAAACAGAAATGGAGACGAAGTTAAAGTAGTTCATCGTCGGTCTCTTCCTATGGCCGGTGTGGGCCTGCTTCAGCCGCTGTGCTTAATGGTCATTGTAGGAGAAGCTTGGACGTGATCAGTCAGCAACCTCCAGCAAATCAGCTGTGTGTTACCATTTGGCTACACCATAGAATTTCCTGGACTGGACCCCTGAAGGCAAAGGAGGGGACCGTCTGTCTCCTTTGTTCCTGGCCTTGGAGACTCTGGCCTCACCTCTGACATCACCTAAGCCCGTCAGAATAAGTGGCTAGCGCCTGTGCAACTGTATCCTCTGCACTCAGTCTGTGGAAAGAGATGCCTAAGTGACCTAGCTTACTGTCTGGGAACTTAGACATGGAAAAAAGCCTTGTTCCCTGTCAGTTCTAACAGGAGGTCGGAAATCTAGCCCCAGAGGACAACTTCTCAGGGCTACTTGGAGGGGATTTTGGGACAGAGGTCTGGAGCTTCTAGCTTCCTGGTGCTCACCTCACTTTGAGGATCCCGTGGGCTTCCTGAGCCAGACCCTGCCTGACACCACAGACTCTCTGAGAGCCTTGTTCATGGTCCCAGGCTGACATCCTTGGGCTGAGTTTACCCAGCACAGTCCCTCCTCCTCTCTCTGCTTGTGAAATGAGATGTAAGATTCTGTTGTGTCTTGCACTAAATGCTCAAAACCCAGATTGGAGACACAAAGGGGAGGTGGGCACAGTACAGGACTGACAGCCCTGTGTGTATAGAGTGGAATGAACCCCACCAGTACCCAAAGGTCACTCACTGTATATGTGGAGATTCACACGTATTCTTCAGTTGTAAGGTTAGTTCGGTGTAGAGGGTGTTGGGTGTCGAAGGGTGGCGACACTGCGTGCCTCTGAGTGAAGTTCCACAGCAGCAGTCCCCCATCGGGTATACGGTTACTCTGCTGTTGGAGCAGGCCCCACACAGATGAATTAAAGGCTAACTGTAGGCTCCGCCTAACAGCTACCTAGCAACAGCTTGCGTCATCGCCTACCCCCCTCCAAGCCAGGTGCAGCAGCAGCATAGAAGAGATCGCTACCCCAGCCCCCTCCCTTCCCCCCTCCCCCCCATGTTTCCGGCCGACATCTCTTTCTCGCTTCCTCTGTTTCTCTCTTTTTGTCCTTCTCGCCCGCACCCCTTTCCCTGTCTCTACCCTTTCCCTGTCTCTACCCTTTTCCAGGTCCCCACTCCCTTCCCCCTCAATAAATCTTTATACTAGGACTGTATATCCGCCGCCGCCGCCGCAGCAGCAGCAGCACCATTATACCGCTTTATATCACATAACACTAACACATACAGTACAGTTTCACAGCTCTTCATTGGAACTTCCTGTATGTGCCAGTAAAACACTTGAACATTGTTCGTCAGATTATTCGAAAGCAGGAGGACATGTGCCCTTATAGCAACCGTGGGTGGCTCTGCTTCAGTAGTGAGTGACTGGGCAGTGGTAGGAGGTTGGCAGCTGGCTAAAATGACGCAGGGACAGAAGAACGAAAGATCCACCAGCATTCGGCCGTTTGTCTTTGGTGGGAAGATGGGGACCTGTGTCCTGAGTCCAGAGCGAGGAACTATCCTGAGCTATGAGATATCCTCAGCTTTGAGATATTCTGAGCTATGTTCCACACTGTTCTTCCCTCAGCCTAGCTGGATGGTTAAGGGGGAAACGTTTAGGGTTGGTCTGATGTTGCTTGTATTCAAACGCTAAATTCTGTACCCCAGGGGCTAGTTGATCATAGGTCCTCACATATACCAGCCTCTGTTGTCTAATCCTTGCTCTCTAATTTAATTGGTTAAATAAAACTGGTGATAGCCAATTACTGGGGGCAATAGAGAGAGATGGAGTTTGAATTACCCAGCTGGGGATCTCAGGTAGAGACCACTAGGAGGGGAGAGAGGAGGAAAAAGAAGTCGCCATGAAGTACCTGGAATTCTGAGCACATGGCCTTGAAGGATGCTGCAGAAACAGCCCAAACAAAATAAGGCAAGTATTAAGGGTTACTGACAAAGAAGTGGACACACTAGCATAGAGGGCTGCTGTATACCCAGACAGTGCTTTAAGGCTTATTATAATTCTAAAGGATTTGTGTCTTTTATTTAGGAACTAACTGAACTAAGGTAGGGTAGAAACCCCCAAACAATATTTACTACAGCAATGTTCGTCCCTCAGTCTATCTGGATGGGTAAGGGTAAATCATGCCTTCTTCCCTCCACCATCCCTCGTGGTGGTGGAGAGCAAGATGACCTACATGTCTTCAGTTCCTTGAGAGGGTCATTTCCTCTATGTGAAACTCTCTCCTCAGGTGTCTTCACGGTTCACCCCCTCCCACTGTCCTCAGATCTCTGCACACACATAGTGTTTGAGGGGTTGTATGTGTGCGTGTCTATGTCTTTGTATGTGTCTGTGTGTGTGTGTGTGTGTGTGTGTGTGTAGTGTCTGGGTTGAGTGTGTGTGTCTATGTCTTTGTGTGTATGTGTGGTGTCTGGGTTGAATGTGTATGTGTGTGTCTATGTCTTTGTGTGTGTGTGTGTGTAGTGTCTGAGTTGAGTGTGTGTGTTGTGGCTGGACTGAGTGTATGTATGGGTGGGTGCTAGGCTATACCCTCTTGTGTGTTTGTGTGCCTCATGCCTCAGGAGCTACCTGAAGTTAAGAGGAGAACCTGAAGGAGTAGGTGCTCTTCCAGCACCTGTGGGGTCGTGGGGTCGTGGGGTCGTGGGGTCGTGGGGTCAGAGAGTGCAACAAAGGCCCTCTAGATTGGCATTGCTTTTTTTATAGTCAGTCCATGATGGTGAGAGCATCAGTCTGCAGAATGACAACCATTGTCATGGTGGTGGAAAACAATATACCTTTGTCCCCTCAGTGCCACACCCCAGTGTGTCATTGAATAGGGAACAATGGGTGTTTCCTGCCCCCTTACATTTTCCCCTTACTGAGAGCTCCCTCTACTGAGCCTCTGCCCTTCTCGGAGTCTCCTCCTGTCTCATCCTCCTTAGGAGACTCCACCTAGCATTGTGGGTCAGCTCCTTCATCTTCTATCATGGAGTGGTGTAGGCTTATATTTTTCAAAATCTAGTTTAATAAGGATTCTTAAATGCTTTAACCTCCCTTTTAGCCCACTACCCACCAGAGGTAGTGGAAAGGAAAGGTTAATTAGGCAAAGGAGGGTGTGGACTTGTTTAGAAATAGGTTTTTGGGCGATTCCGATCTTCATTGTGAAGACAGAAGCAATTCAGTTCACAGGAATCAGCAGTGATCCAGAAGAAGCTGAGAGGCTCTGCCCATGGGCTTGAAGCAGTAAGAAGCCAGAACACCTCCAGACATTCTTTGATGCATTTCTCTCTACGAAGCCTCAAGAACGCTGATCCGCAGAGTGGGGAGATGACCCACACATCAGCGAAGGTCAGCTTCAGCAAAGCCCAACAAAGACCAGTAAAGAGTGGAAGGCAAACCAATAACACATCATGTCGTCACTGTCTGTGGATTATATTTATATCTTCTCCAAACACTATGTGTTCTCTCAAGCGTCTGCTCTAGCAAAGCATCACATGCCCTTATTTCAGGCAGCTTCCAGAAATACATCACGTGTCTGTTCTTAGCAAAACATCCTCCCACGTGTCTACTTCAGCAAAAACATCCTCTCACAAGACAGTTTCCAGAAAAATATCACATGACACAACTGAGTCTCCAAAGATACCAGAAATTCTCCACTTCAGAGTGGTCTCCTCTCCTGTAAGCAGGTGTGCCCCGTGCATGAAGGTTCAGAGGGGGCCTCGTGGACATTGCTGCCCGAATCCTCTGTGGACCAGGCTGGCCTCAAATTCACAGAGATCCACCTGCCTCTGTATCTCAAGTGCTGGGACTAAAGGTGTGCACCATCAGGGCCTGGCTATTTTTATTATTTTTAGTTGTGTGTACGTGTTCTTTGTGGGTATGCACAGTGTGCAGGTGTCCACAGAAATCAGAGGTGACAGATCCTCTGGGATGTGTTTATACAGGATTGTGAGCTGTCTGCCATAGGCAATGGACTGGGAACTTCACTCCTGTATAAGAGCAGATGTGCTTTTAACAGCTGAACCATCGATCCTGCCTGTAAAAAGATACATGTATGGCCACACTCAGTTAGGATCTGAGAGTTATAGAAGGTAAGAATCAAGAAGCAACTACTCAGAGCACCCGAGTCTACAAAGATTTGCACTTAGAAAAGAAAACTTCAAATGAGCACTATAACTTAATACGATAAACGTAGAATAAAGAACAGACTAAACCAACAGCCAGTGGAAGAGCAGGATTCAGGAGTGTGACTTAGCATTTCAGCATTCAGGAGGCTGAGGCAGGAGGATTTCAAGTTTGAGGCTGGTTGAAGTTACATAGTGAGGCCTTGGTATTAAGAAAAGAACTATACACCTGTAACCTTTAACCTCGCACAAAAGGCTGGTTAATGGGAGAGGCATAGAGAGAGAATAGAGAGATGATGGCTAGAACAGACTAGAGAAACAGAAAAAGTTGGTTCTTCAAAAATCATAAATGATATTGCGAACCTCTGATCAGATTAACTTTATAAATTAAGATGGAATATTACTAACTGTAGAAGCAAAATTTGAGACCTTACTGTCCATTCTTCAGCACACTAAGAATTCAATTTCTGTGTGCATACTAGAGTGACTTCAATAAAACAGATTCCCACGTGCTCAGAACTTATAGATATGGCAGTGTTGGGGTTCAGGATTAGCTGAAACCACTCTGACATCAATCTCACTCAGATATCTCCCCTTCTGGATCTGGAGCCATAAAGTTCCCCCTCCCCATCAACCCCAGCTGGAATGTATTACCCTGATAGTTATCAGGTTTCATTCCTTGTTTGACCTTATAAGGTTCCCACTCCACCCTACAGTCCCTGAGTATGCAGATAAAGCATCTTCCAATATCCGGGCCTTAGGTTTACCAACACTGCCCCACAAACCTTGCCCCAGAGACCCTGGCCAGCTCCGCAGGGAGTATAAATACCCCTTTGTCCTCTCAACCCCATAAATGCACCCACTTGGACCCGACTAAGCTTCCCCAGTGCGCAATGAGCCAGCCTTCCCCAAGGGGAGAAGCACACATAGGGGGCTGTTCTGTTAGTACCCTCTAAAAATCAGAAAACAACCAAACAAACCCAGTCAATTGCCAGGTGATGGTGGCACACACCTTGAATCCCAGCACTTGAGAGAGAGAGGCAGGTGAACTTCTGTGAGTTCCAGACCAGCCAGTTCCCAAACAGGTAGGGCTACACAGAGAAACACTGTCTCAAAAAACCAAAACCTGAGGTTTGGAGAGATGGCTCAGAGGTTAAGAGGCCTGCTCTTCCAGAGGTTCTGAGTTCAATTCCCAGCAACCACAAGGTGGCTCACAACCACCGTGAATGGAATCCCATGCCCTCTTCTGGTGTGCTTGAAGACAGCAACAGTGTACTCATATACATAAAATAAATAAATCTTAAACACAAAGTGACAACAATGAAACCCAGTTATTTTGTGCTGTAAAAGCTGCACAAGAGAGAAACTCAACCCAGCTGGGCTTTTGTGTTCTATAGATTTTTCCATCTGCGGATAAAACAAACCAGATCAGA
>JANHMN010000003.1:24446958-24464746 GCA_030674055.1 Rhabdomys pumilio | reverse complement strand
GAAGGGGAAGGGGAAGGGGAAGGGGAAGGGGAAGGGGAAGGGGAAGGGGAAGGGGAAGGGGAAGGGGAGGACCTGGAGAAGAGATGGGGCAGACAGACAGAAGCAGAGTCATGAGGGCAGAGAAAGGGGGACAGAGAAGAAACAGAGAGGGGTAGAGAGAGTGGCTGGGAACACATGGGAACAGGGAGAGAGAAAAAAAGTACTGGGGTGGCAAGTAGTCCTTTTAAAAGCCACGGTCACCTGGCCGTGGCAGGTAATGACAGCTGATGATGTAAGCAGTTGCTAGGTCCCTGGGAAAAGCCTACTGGAATCGTCTGTAAGCTAACATTATGGCCCCAGTGAAACATGTCCAGTCCAATCGCTCATCATTATTCCAACTTCTCATAGGTGACTGGTGTCGGGGTAGCAAAAATAATTCAAGCTTGTGGGAGGATATGTTCAGCTCTACAAAACAATTTACTATTGTTTGTTTATTTGTTTTTAAACAGAGTCTCAAACCGTAGCCCTGACTAGCCTGGAATCCACAGAGATTCATATGCCTCTGTACCCAAGTGCAGGGAATAATAAGTGCACCACAATACCTTTTTAAAACTGGGACTCAGAGAATACAGAAGGTTGAGGGCTTCAGAGATCAGTTCCCCATGAATTCTGAGAGTTCAATATATTTGATTCAGAACCTATGCACTCTTAACTACATTGCAATTCTGTTTACTATATTGAGGACCTTTTTAAAAAGATTTACTTATTTTATTTATTATTTTTATTTAACGTGCTTGTGTGTTCTGCTAGCATGTATTTTACTGTGTCTGTCTAGCTCCTGATGAAGCCAGAAGAGGGCGCTAGATTCCCAGGAACTGGAGTTAAGAGCTGTGATGGGCAACCGTGGAACTCCAACCACGTTGTTCTGGAGGAAGAGCAAATATGCTTTTTGTTTTATTTTATTTTGAGACAGTATCTCTTTGTGTAAGAGCCCTAACTGTCCTGGAACTCTCCGGACCAGGGTAGCCTCAAATTCACAGAGATCCATCTGTCTTTGCCACACAAGTGCTTGAATTAAAGGTGTACACTGCCACGCCTGGCCCCTTGTTTGTTCTTTTAAGACAGAGTGTCACTGTATAACCTGGGTTGGCCTGTCCTCAGCTTTCTCTTGCTTCATGTTTTCTGCTGGGTTAACAGGCATTTATCACCACTGGCTGGCACAGTTCAGCTGCAGTTACTGAAGATACATTGCACAGAGAGTCCAGTGTCAAATTACATGCACATGAGGGTCACAGACTTGTTCACAGACTGTGGTGTCAGCAACCTGGAGGGAGGGCTGTGCCACAGACTGTATGGAGGTACAGGAGAGGACCAAATGACAGTGGTTTGAAGTGGGAAATGTCATGTGATATTTTTCTGGAAACTGTCTTTTGACAGGATGGTTTACTGAAGCAGACACTTGAGAGGATGCATGATGTTTGGAAGGAGTATAAGTATAGCCCAACAGACAGTGGACGACGCTCTTGCATTGGTTTGCCTTGCTTTCTTCTTTGATTTTTGCTTGTCATGACTTCATAGAGAGAAACGCACCAAAGAACTTCCGGTAGTATTCTGCTGCTTCTTGCCAACTCTTTGGACTAATGCCAACAGGTGGAGCCTCAAGGTTTCTTCTGGAAGAAGCCGCTGTTACTGATTCGTGTTTAGTGTTTGTCGAATGGACTGAACTGCAGACAATGAAGACTGGAATCGTCCAAAGAACTATTTCTAAGCAGGTCCACAAGCCCTGTTTCCTATTAACCTTTCTTTTCTCCTACCTCTGGTGGGTGGCACGCTAAAAGGGAGAAGGAAGGTTTTTTTTTTTTTTTTTTTTTTTTTGGTTTTTCGAGACAGGGTTTCTCTGTGTAGCCCGGCTGTCCTGGAACTCACTCTGTAGACCAGGCTGGCCTCCAACTCAGAAATCTGCCTGCATCTGCCTCACAAGTGGTGGAATTAAAGGTGTGTGCCACCACTGCCCGGCGGGAAGATGAAGTATTAAAGAACCATAATTAAAATAGGTTTTGAGAAATGAAAGCCTACAGTAGTTCATCTTCAGAGATCTCAGCCAGCCCCTCTCTGCTTCCCAGGCACCCCCAGGCCTTTGGGGGTGGAGACAGACAGCTTCTGTTTAGATCTGCCACTCATGACTTCTGTGATTGAGGTTGGGCCACTGTCTTTCATGTATCTGTTTCCCTAAAATAGAACACATGGTAGATGACCGTTGCCATGTCAGTAAGGTGACCTTCAACCTGACCTTGGAGCGGGAGAACTTCCCAAGTCAGCACAGACCATTGCTAACTGCCTACCAGAGAAGTCACGGGGATGGACCTCTAAGGAAAAGCACTGGACAAGAGGATCTCTCTCCCATATTCTTTTCCTTGAGGACCATGTCTTCCCATGACATCTCATAAACCCAGCAGAACAGGTCACTAATGTCCTGGGTACCTGTCCAGCTTTGATCTCTTGTTGGGGGATTTCCTCTAATTATTTGATTGGCTATTAAAGACAACAAGAAGCTAATTGCTGGGTGAAGAGAAGAGACGGGTTTTCTGGGTTCCAGAGAGGATGAGGGGGCAAGGGAGGAAGGAACGTGTCTTCAGTGCGTTGGAGATCCAGAGATGTGCAGGGTGCAGGCTGGAGAACTGTCAGACCTGGTGGTGGCTCCCTCCACTGGAAGAATTTCCAACATAGAATAGATGATGAGTTTAGGACAATAGATTCATGTCCAGCAGTTGTGTTGTTCCAGTTAATTTTAAAATTAAGATTGTCTGGTGTTTTCCATTCATGACAGTTCAGGTGGGCAAGTGAGAAAGGTCAGACTCGTGGCAGCTGTGTCATTGGCAGAGCAAAGCTATGGAGGATAGTTGGTTGAATGCAAATGGTAGCTCCAGGCATTCACAGGAGGGACACCTGCTGGGTGGCTTAGCAAAGCCAGCCAGAGAAACTGACAGTGGTCATGGTCTTGGGTCATTGCACTGGGCTAGGAACAGATAGAAACTGCAGATGCTGGCACCTAGTCAGAAAAAGTGTGGGCTTTAAAAAAAAAATTACACGCTACAAACACTGTGAAACTTGGGCAAACAGTAAACCATTGCTCCCAGTCAGCAAAAGCAGGAAGTTACATTTCAGCCCTGGAGAAAAGCTCTCAATGTCTGTCATCTGAGAGGAGATTGGGGCAGAGGTCTGGAGTCAGGGCTTCCTGGTGTTTGCCTTGTTGTGAGGATCCTGTGGCTACCTCAGCCATGCCCTGCCAGATTCCCCCAGCATCTTTCTCAGAGCCATGTTCACAATGAAGCCAGGAAGAGTCTGGGATGAAGCTGACATCCTTGTGCTGACTACTCAGCACATGCCCGCTCTCCCCAGGTTAGGTCAGGTGAAGGACTCTTATCTATTGCAATACTCCATAATACTTGTCCTGCCCTAAGCCCCCAATCTACCATGTGAGGACAAATCCAGGGGTGACATAGGCCATTCTTGACATGTGTGTTCACAGTGGTATCAGTGTCACCAACTCCCAGAGGACACAGAGTGGATTACTGCATTCATGGAGACTCATATAGATTTTTTTTCATTTGTAAAACACATATGGAAGGCTCATAGGATGTAGTATCCATGTTCCACCTGGGTGACCTTCTGGGACCAACAAGGACCCATACTGTATGATCGCCCAACCTTCTTGAACTACTGACTGTGATATATGGCATGATTTCAAAGATCTTAGCTGGAAATGGAGGTCTGTACCAGGAAAAGGCTCCAAGGTTGTCTGGCAGATTATGAACAAGGAGAAGGCTGGGCAGTGGTGACACACGCCTTAATCCCAGCACTTGGGAGGCAGAGGCAGGCGGAATTCTGAGTTGGAGGCCAGCCTAGTCTACAGAGTGAGTTCCAGGACAGCCAGAACTACACAGAGAAACCGTCCAAAAAACCCAAAAACCCAAAAAACCAAAAACCAAAAACAACAACAACAACAACAAAAAAACAAAAAAAAACAAAAAAAACCAAGGAGAACATTTTCTCACTCAGCAGCTTTGGGAGACACTGCCTCAATGCCGACATATGCAGTGGCAGGCGTGCTATAATGGGTTAAACTTGGGTCTGCAACGTAAGAGAGAGAAAACCAACAATAGAGGGAAAGATGGGGGCCTCTGTCCTAAGCAGGCATGTTTGTCTCCCAGCCTAGCAGGACTGGGGAGGGGGATCCTGTCCTACTTGATAGAAAAAAGCAAGATGACCTCCATGTCCTCAGTCCCCCAAATGTGTCATTTTCTCTGTGTGGAGCTCTCTCCTCAGATGTATCCATGGCTCACCCCTCCCACTGTCCTCAGATTCACACTCACAGTGTTTGGTGGAGATGACTCCTTCACTGACTGAATCTTCCAGAGTGCCCGCATCTTCGGTTCCTGACCTTTAAAAATAAAATAAATAAATAAATAAATAAATAAATAAATAAATACCAACAAGAACAAAAACCAACTCCCTTTGTGGTTCTAGTCACCCCTCATTGAACTGTCCGGCTGCCCTGCCCTGCTGTCTTCCGGTCCAGTAGAAGTGGGTCATTGTGAAGATGGGGCTAGGCTGAGCCTTTGGAGAGGTCGATTGCCTGCCAAAGACTTAACACCCAGTGAGGGGATGAACGGGTGAATGTCTCAGGTCGACGGGAATGCATGTTGCTTATAAACATCTCATGCTTGGCACTAATGAGAGTGTTTGGTATCCCTGGTTGATTTAAATGTATTTATATATTTTTATATATCCGTGTTCATGTGTGTGTGTGTGTGTGTGTGTGTGTGTGTACTTGTGCATGCATGTGCATGTGTGTGTGTTAGTGTGTGTGTGTGTGTGTGTGTTAGTGTGTGTGTGTGTAGCAGGCACATACCATCCTGTGTGTATAGTCTGGTGAAGCCACATCAACTATGAAGACTTAGCAGGCTACTTGAGGAGGTGAGGTCTGTGCAACAATCAAGTGCAAACAGATCCCACTGAGATAGCAGTAAGTATCCAATGAGCTGAACAGTCACCATCCCCACCCCGGCTTCACAGGTTCTGGAGTCATGATGTCATAGTGGGAAGATCCGTGTATTAGTTAGTTTCTATGGGTGGCACGAAAACACCAAGGCCAAAAAGCAAGTTGGGGCGGAACAGGTCTATTCCACTTCCACTTCCAGATCATAAACCATCATTGGAGAACGTCAGGACAGCACCTCACACAGGGCAGGAACCTGGAGCAGGAGCTGATGGAGGCCGTGGAGGGTGCTGCTTGCTGGATTACTTTCCATGGCTTGTTCAGCCCACTTTCTTATAGAGCCCAAGACTACCAGCCATGGGCTGGGTCCTCCCCCATTGCTCACTGAGAAAATGCCTTACAACTGGATCTCATGGAGGCATTTTCTCAACTGAGGCTCCTTCCTCTCTGATGACTGTTGTCAAGTTGACAACAAACCCAGCCAGTACTATAGGTCTTCAGAGTACAGTATTCAATGGTGATCAACTTTGAGTAGGGGACACTCTGGCTTTTCGTCCCCTTCCTCATCCCATTTTCTGTTCACTGAGGACTTCCCTCTGCTGACCATCTGTTCCCCTCTGTGTCTGCTCCCTGAAGCTCAAGCACACCCCTGCCTTTCTTCTCAGGTTCTTTTGCTCCTTAGGAAACCCTGAGCCCCACAGTGTCATAGAATGATCTCCTCACTTGCTAGCAAAACACACACCCAGATGGTGTCCCCTCTGCAGAAAGGTACACAAGAGACCTCCATTGTCGCTGCTGCCTGCTCTGTCTGCCCTCATGGAGAAGAGCATTACTCAACCTTCTCCTATGTTGTGGGATCTGAAGATTGTAGCTAGGTCCTCAGACTTTGAAACAAGTCGTACCATCCATGGAGGTATCTCACTGGCCTTCCCATTTTTTGATTTTAGGAAAGACACTCCATAATTGTTGGGAATATCAGTCTTCAGAATAAAGAGACCAAAACGTTGGGGAACAATCTGGCCTTTCCTTGCCACATTCCCTACTATTTCCCGTTCACTGAGGGCTGCCTGCTGCTGAGCCTCTGTCTCCCTGTGTCTTCTCTCAGGCTGCAGACAGAAACCCTGGGTCTCCTCTCAGACCCTTGGTCTCCTAGGGAGATCCCAGACAGTCTCTGAGCTCCCTCTTCTCACCCATGGTCAGATAATGGGCTCCACACCTGTTCGTGAGAACACAGGCCTGCACTTTTAGGACACATCCCAATGCCTCAGCCAGCTCATGCTCCCTGTAGCTGCTAGTGGAGAGGCAAACTGAACTTGACAGCTCTGTCTATGGGACCTTGTTCTTCAGTGCTCCTTATGCTGTTCTGAAATAAGTCAGGAGATTGAAACTTCCCACCATGCTAACAGAACAGAAGCAATAGGACCTTCCTTTTGTCCTGGGAATTGGTTCAGGACTCTTAGGGAGACAATGCTCAGGAATTTGGTCCTGAGATGGAGGCTGTTGTCTGAAGAGATTCTATGGCCTTCCCTCCATCCCTTCAGCCCTTCCCCCCCAACCCCCATCATTTTCATGATGGTGAAGCTCTTCTCTAGGGTTTAAACAAAAGCCTGTCCTCCCTTAAGCCCCTGGCATGTCTAGATTCTGCCAATTCCTGCTGTTCCTGTATAATCCTTTTCCTACACTCCAGGCCCCATCATGGCCTCAGACTCTTTATCTCATCAAAGCCTGCTGAGGGAGTTGTTTCAGCTTCCTGTGCAGATCTCCCACCTGTAGAGGGCAAGAGGTCCCTGTGCACACAGCTAAGCCTTGGAGAAGCCAGCAAAGTTAAACACTCAGGCTTCAGTGGAAGAAGATGTTTGCCTGTCTTCCTCCAGGAACGCAGCAGGGAAAGGTTGTAGTTTACAACCTGCTGATCTCTAGCTCTCTGTGAGGCCAGATGCATCTGAGTCTCCCAGATCTTATGTTTGTGTACCCTGACTTTCCCCTTCATCTTGAGCATTGCTTCTTAGTCTGTACAAGCATCCTCATGACAGTTGACACTTGTACTCTACAACAGCCCAAGTGACCTCTGTGTCATCTGTGGGACAGGAATTATGTTCACCTCAGCCATTCTCCACAGACCCTCATCTTGAGCATTGTCTGTAAGTCAGCAGAACCCATGTTAATGGAAGAAGGGATATGGACTCTGTAAAGAGTCTCAAAGTCAACGTGCTTTGTTGTACCCTTAGGACCGAGTTGGTTGTCATTAGGAAACGTTTCCCCAAAACTGTGCTGTGCTTAAATATGGCTAAAACCTCCCAGTGTCGGGCTCCAGAAGTTTGTCCCAGCACCGCCTAAGTACTTCTGGCTGAGCTGAACTTCATTCTGACCTCACCGACTGTCTCCCTGCCTACTGAGATGGGTACAGGGATCCCACACCCACATTGATAGCTTTCTTATTTATGATACTGTGAGAAGAAACCCTTGTCATCAAGGGTGACATTTGTTGGAAGAGAGTAGGGTAGAGAGAAAGGGAAAGAGGGGGGGGACTTCCAGGTCTCTGCTGCCTCCTCAGTCCTCCCTTTGTGGAGAACAGTTTCAGGTTCAGCCCTGCTCCCGTGCTCCATGCTGTGCTCTCAGCTCTGCTGTCTTCCTCTGAGCTCACCCTCCTCCCAGGTAGCAGCTCCCTCCAGAATCACATAGACTGTTGGTGTCTAAGACTCTGCTCTGTCCCCTCCAGTATCCAGTCCACCTTCCATCCCTCTCCCTTCTCTCTCTTTATGGTTCAGTTCTCCACACCACACAGTGAGCAACAAGGCTGAGAAGTGTACTGTGCCTTCAGAGAACTACAGCTCACCCCAGCAATGGCCTCTATTGAGTCCTAGCCTTGGTCTGTCAATACCGGATGGAACCCCTGGCCTCTCTATTCGATGGTTCTGACACTGACACCCAGCTGATCATCCAGGTGTTCTGAAGGTATAAGTCACATGCAGCAGGCAGATGTCAGATGTCTCCCAGGGCTAGGAAGGGACTAAATGCATGATGAGCACGTATGGAAACTTATCTATAATCACTGCTATCACCGGTCTAATTTCCTGTTCCCGGATATGTTTCAAGAGCAGTTGTGTCAGGAGTGTGACATCCTGTGTGTATAGGAGGAAGTGACCTGAATTCTGGAAATAGGATGTGTGTCCAAAGGCATGCGCCACCGCCGCCCGGCGGTTTTGATTTTCATTTTTTGTTTTTGTTGCTGTTTTTGTTTTTCTCAACAGGATGTCTTTGTGTAGCCTTGGCTGTCCTAGAACTTGTTCTATAGACCAGGTTAACCTCAAACACACAGAAATCCACCTGCCTCTACCTCCTCTGTGCTGACATTAAAGTCGTGGACCACTACTGCCTGACCTGTATGTACACTTATTTTGCATGAGTATAGTCTCTGCACTTAGGAGGCTGAGGCAGGAGGATTCTTGCAATGGGGACCAGAGTAAAGGGAATACATAATGACTTCCAAACTTACTAGACTCAACCAACATTAAAAAATAAATGTAAATGAATAAATGTGAATACATAATTAACTCAGTGGTAAACCAACAGGATGTTTGGGCTTAAATCTCATGGTTGCCAAAAGAGAAAATTCTTGTCCACACACTAACTTTTCTCCCCTCAAAGTTTCCCTTCAGATATTCATCAGGTTGAGTCAGATATCTCACTCTAGGTTCCTAAGACCCCTGGCTACACTGACTCTTTCCTGTCTCTTAGTAAGTTTCCTCGTGTCTTGAGGGCAAGGCCTAGACTCATGGTCACCAGTGAATGACCCTATTATAGATGAGAGCACAAGAGAGCATCTGAGGAAGTTGAAGGGTTTTGCTTTGTGGTGGAGTATGTGTCTGTTTGTGTGTGTGTGTGTGTGTGTACGCACACATGTGTGAAAGTATCTTTGGACATTTCCTGCTCTGCAACTCTTTTGAGGGCTCACTATTAGGTCTTAAAGAAACTTACCACAAATGGCTAAGTGTAGTGTCTGTTTAACATTCCAAAGTCCATGAAGCCAGGGACTGACTTCTCTCAGCCCCACCCCTACCCTAAACCTCTCCAGTTCCTGAGCTTGGCTTGCCTTCCCCCAAGTTCTGATTCCTGTATAACTCAGACATTTTGGTCACTCTTGGCTCTGTGTGTCCTCTTGGCTGTCTCTTCCTGTCTTTCTCTTCCCCTCTCTCCTCCTACGGTCCCACTCAGAACACTGCTGATATCTAATCTACTACTTCTCTCCCAGCCCTGGACTTTTCCAGATACCTCTGACTGTGCCATTCATCATGGCTACACTAAAAACCTTCTCCTCAGCCATCCCTTGGAGTGCTCATGTTCCCATTTTTATTCACTTAAGATGGTCAGTGGTAACTGAGAAAGCCCAAGCCAGGAAGCAGGCTTCTTTGAGACATCCATCTTCCATCCCCACCCTACCTCACATCTGCCTGTCACCTGCTCCAGGACACATGAAAGAACAGCTGACCAATTATCACACAGGAAGAAGTGGGGGCTGCCAGCTTGGGCCTCCACCAAGATTCCCCATTGTGACCCTGGAGACCCGAACAGCTAGAAGTCACATGAACCAGAGCCCTAGGGACTGGTGGGGCTTGAGGTCTGGATGTCAATCAGAGAGATGTCCAGGCTTAATAAACAAACAAACAAGCAATAATTTTGCAGAGAAGTTGGGGATGCTGAGTCATTTTCATCATGGACATGAGAACATTGGGGTTTGGAATAGAAGACCTGCCCCATGGGCCCAGCTAGCCAGGGCTCACTTCCTGACCAAGAGATCATGTCCAGGTACAAAAGCTGCAGAAAAGGGCAGGCACTCCAGGATATCAGAATGTGGGGGGCTGGGAGAGGGGCAAGTGGGTAATCAGAATGATGGGTTAGAATGGGTTCTGGAAACAGGGTAAACATACATGAAAACCAGTCAGTCAAGACTTATTTTTTGTATCTTCGGAAATTTAAACATCATTTATAAAGTAGGACATTTGAACACATCAAACAAATAAATCTTAGCCGGGCATAGTGAAGCCTGCCTTTAATACTAGCTCTCAGGAGGCAGAGGCAGGCAGAGTTCTGTGAGTATGAGGTCTGGGCTACACGATAAGTTCTAGAACAGCCTGGGCTACATAATGAGACCCTGTCTCAAATAAAGGAGTAAATTTTAAAGAATGGATTTAGAGACAGGTGGGGGGGGGGAAGAAGAAGGGACAGACCTCCAGCAAGAACAGTTGACACAGAGCATGGCCTTCGGCAGATTCCCTGCACACAGCCCATGTGACTCTGGGAGATGACCCTGGGGTAAGGACAGGAGAAATAAGAGGGAAGGACCCTCAGACACCAGGACAGCACACATGGGAACAGAGACCATGGAGTCCCCTTCTCTGCTTCTCTGCAAAGGGCTCCTGCTCACAGGTGAGGCCAGTCCTGGAGTGGTGGTGGGCGTTCTGACAGGAAGTGACTCTGGGAGGAGACTCTGCTTCAGGCTGAGAGGAGAGGACACAGGGAAAGGACCCAGGATGCTCAGGTGGATGCTTTCAGGGAACAAGGGGTGTTCAGAGGGGAGGAAAAGCCAGATCGCTCTTTATTTAAAGTTAGTCACCAGTGCCCACAGGGTACATGGCTGTATCCTGACTGTTGGAGTCCTCACAGGGGTGGCCATGGTAATAATGGGGTTTGCTCCTCTCTAGAGATTGCCCAGAGCACGATACCCAGAGGACCACAAATGTCCTGGGTCAGATCCAGGCTTGTGTGTTTGTGCCTATCAGGGGCTCTGGAATGGGGGTCAGGGCCTTGATGCTGAGCTGTGAGTGTGCTTGGAGTCTCTAAGCAGGAGTGCAGGGCACAGGGTTGTGCTGGGGTTTCTGACACAGAAGAGGTGGAGACCAAGCAATGGGGGTGGAGGGATGATGGAGGAGGACCTGGGAGTCTGCAGAGGCCTGGAAGTCTCCCTGTGAGGGGGAAGAACTGGCAGCAGGGCACGGAGAAAATGTTGGGACAAAGAAGGAGGTAGCCCTGGAGAGGTTTTCTTGATGGGAAGAGAGAAGTGAGCTGCAATCCAGGACTCAGACAAGGGTCTCTCTTTGAGGCCACAGGATTTATGCAGTGTTGGAGAGGATGGCTGCCTGTGGTTGGGAAGGGGAAAGCAGGAAAGTGGGATCATTGCTGTGGGAAGTGAGGAATCCACAGGGGAGCTGTGGAGGAAGGGTGCCTTAGGTGCCTTAGGTGCCTTCAGTAGGTGAGCAGGGGATGCCTTAACCCTGTGAAGTTGGAGGTTGCATGTTCCCAGGTGCCTGTCACTCTCAGGAATCAGGACACTTAGGAAGGACATTGTCTTAGGAACTGAGACAGGCTGTTCCTCTCCTCATACAGCTCCAGGGAGCCCAGAATCTACCAGAAAGGCAGTTGTGGGAGACAGGGAGGTAGCTATCTGCTGACACCTCCAACACTCACATGCATGTGCACACTCACTGGGGAAGATAAGGACACACATTATGTGAGTGGAGAGTCTCAAATTCTATAGCAAAGGAAAATATTATACCTTGTTTTAAAACAAAAGCTAAAATCAGAGAGATCTCTTCCTACGTTAAAAAGCCCCATGTGTAAAGAATGCTTTCTCTTAGGAAGCTGTACTAACAAGGACTCTGTGTAGCTTCCCTGCCCTGTGCTTATGCCTACATGAAGGTGTTTTTCCTTCCCAAATCTTACAAATTGCTGCCAGGAGTCTTGATTCTGCTTGAATCTGAAAAGCTCAGAGTCCAGCATTTTGGAACTTGGCTGCTCCCAGTGAGTCTGAGCCTGAAACACTATCAGACTTTGTGATGCTTCTCCCTCTCACTCTGGAGCTCATGTTCAATCTCTTTCAAAAATACATAACAATTTAAACCCTGTCATAAGCTCCGAGTTTGCTGTAAATAGAGCCACAGACCCCCATGTCTTGAGATATGCTCACTCCTTCATTCCTTTACTGGTATCTGAGCCTGTCCCTAGCACTGTGGCTCCCGGGAAGAGCAGCCCAACCCCTGGGCTTGCAAGCCCAGAACTGGAACTAGCAAGGGCTATCTTAGAAGGTGTGGTCAGGGGTTGACTGCAAATACAGGGACCACAATAACAATATTAGATAGCGATAACCCAGAGTCTCTAGAGAACAAGGTCAAGGATGGCATCCCCAACATGTACTCTTATGTATGGAGATGTTCTCTAGAGACATGTACCCAACATGTCTCTAGAGAACAAGGTCAAGGATGGCATCTCCAACACCAAATGTACTCTTGACTGTGAGCAGAGATGTGAGCGCAGTGAGTGGGGAGCCATGCAGACATGGGAGGAGAGAGTTCCAAGCAGAGGACACAGCTTCAGGGGCATCCAGGGAACAGGCTTCCTGTTGGTTTTCTGCACCGAGTGTGTGGGCATACCTGCGACCAAACACCTCGTCTGAATACCGTTCTTCTTTAGACTCACATGCTCAGGCCATGGTGGGCCCAATGCTGACGCTCATGTTTTCTCTCTTCCAGCCTCACTTTTAACCTGCTGGAACTCGCCCACCGCAGCACTGCTAACATCTAAGGAAATGCGGTTCTCGGCTGCTGAAGGGGCAAAGGTTCTTCTCTATGTTCCTGACCAGGAAGAGAACCTTATCTCTTTTTCCTGGTACAAAGGGAAAGATGTAAATGAAAATTTTACAATTGCACATTATAAAAAATCCAGCGATTCACTTCAACTTGGAAAGAAAGTCAGCGGCAGGGAAGAAATCTATAAGGACGGCTCCATGATGCTCCAGGCTGTCACCCAGGAAGACACGGGATTCTACACTTTAAAAACCTTTAAAACACATGATCAACAGGAAATAACATATGCTCATCTCCAAGTATATAGTAAGTGACTCTCTGCGACCTGTGGGTGCTCGGAGGGATCATTCCACTTAACACACAGGGGTGACAGTGCTGCCCTGTGCCTACCTCCCCTCTGCTCTGCGTCTCCTCAAGCATTTAGTGCAAGACACACACAAGGGAGTTAAAGTACAGTACTCAAACCCCATCACCAAATTCATCACACAGAGAGCAGAGCGTGCAGTGGGTAACTCAGATAAGGACATTAGACTCAGTCAAGACGTGCAGGGCTCTCATTGTGAACACAGCCTTGAGGTAGACCCTGAGGGACTCTGGCATGAGAAAAATATGGGATTCTCACACAGATGTGAGTGCCAGGAAGCCCTGGCTCCAGACCTTGTCCCAGACTTTACTCCAGGTGACCCTGGAGACCTCTTCTCCAGGGCTGGAATCCCCCATCCCAGGCCTCCCCATCAGCATCTCCTGCTGAGATTGAGCATGGAGACTGAGCTGGACAGGTGCCCAGGACATCAGCCAGAACTTCTCATGGGTTTGCAGGTTTTTATGGAAGTAGCTTATCATCATGGGTCCAGCCCAGGGAAATCTCATAGCTAGGCAAAGGGTAATAGATTCCCCTGATTTGGACATCTCCCAGTCTCAAGATAAGATCTTTGTTCTTATTTAAGGTTAACTCACAGACAGGGCAATGGTCATTCATCATGTGTCCTATTATAGAGAAACAGAGACCCAGGGAACACAGTGGCTGAGTTAGGATGGCACAGGCCATGGGTGGTCATTGCAAGCACAAGACACTGGCTGTACCCTCAGCTCCAAATCCCCATGAAAAGTTGGTATTAGGTACATTGGAGCAGAGAGGAGCTGGTTGAGATGTCTGGAGATGAATCTTTCATTTGCTCTCTTCTGTTCACACACAGAGATTGTGACAAAACCCTATCTCCAGCACAACAACACTACAGTGAAAAGGAAGAGTGCCTCAGTTCTCACCTGCGTATCACCTGACACTGGAGTAGACATCAATTGGTTCTTCAATTACAAGCCCTTGAACATCACGGAGAGGGTCACACTGTCACCTGGAAAGGACAAGCTCACCATATCTCCTATCTGGAAGGCAGATACAGGGATCTATCAGTGCGAAGTCTCCAACTCCATTAGTTCCAAGAAGACAAACCCATTGTTCATAGTGTTGGCTTATGGCTAATGTCTCCTCTCTTCCTATACCAGAGCTTTGCAGTTTTTATGTCACTAGTGTGCACAGTTTATGAAAATTATAAGGAGAAAATTATCACTACAGATAAGAGAGACAGTCAGCATGGTGACATCCACCTGCAATCCCCAAATAAAACACAGGTCAGGAGGAAAATGAGTACAAGGCCAGTCCAGTTACACAGTATGACAATGACTTTAAAATAAGACCTCAATATAGGAACAGAATTGCAAAGGAAGGCCCAGGTTGTGAATCACATATGAACCCACCCTCAGGATCCAGAGGAAGCTGCTCAGATGCCTCAGGCTCACCAAAAGCTGTGGCTGCTCCAAGTCTCCTGTTAAAATGCTGCTGTGTTTGCATAGAGCTATGGATGTCTTCCCACAAGCTCAAATCCTTCCTGGGGCCCAAGCCCTGTGCAGCCTAGACCCCACCTATCCGCCTGAAGTTGGAATAACTGTAGGGGATCAGACTGGACATGTTTCACTGTAGATATGATTTTGGACAGTTTTCATCTGTATATTGCTTGATGCCCAGATGTAAAATCCATGAGCATAAAGGCCCCATGTACTGAGTTTCTTGTCCTGAGTCTAGCAGTTTTTTCCAGTGCGACCTTGCACAAGATCCTGTTTTGTCTTAACAGTTTTCCGTGTGCTAAAATGCACATATAAGACTTTAGCCATTTTGACAACCACGGTTGAATGTTGTGAAGCACAATAGTATTGTTGTGTGGCAGTTACCGTGGTCCATTTCCAGGTCCTATTTAAACCTTTCCAATCACGACAGTCTGGGGCAACTAACATTCTGTTGCTGTCCCTATTCACAAAACAAAACCAAGTCTAATTGTTTATGGTTAATATCAGCACAGAAAAATCCAACTCATTAGTCTGTTCATCTGCCAGGGGTGGTGAGGTGGGGGTGCCTAGTTTGATCATCAGTCCTGAAAACATATAGAATATGTAGCATATGTAGCATTCTCTACAAACAAGTTCAGGCCATCTTTAGACACTATTTTTTTGGCCTTGGCACTATACTGTTGCATCTATGGCACACACACACACACACACACACACACTCACACACACACAGAGACACACTCACACTCATACTCACACACACACAGACACACACAGACACATACACACAGACACACACACAAACACACAGAGACACACACACACACAGAGACACACAGACACACACACTCACACACTCACACATACACACACACACACACAGAGACACACAGACACACACACTCACACATACACACACACACAGAGACACACAGACACACACACTCACACACTCACACATACACACACACACACACACACACACTCACACACACACACACACACACACACACACACACACTACATCTTATGAATCATGGAATTCTTGTTATTCTGAAGCATGCGTAACAGTATCTCCAATTCCACTTCTGATTTTAGTAATTTTAATCTATTGTATTATGAAGTTAATTTAGCTAAAAGAAAATACTAATTCTTTGTCAAAAATCAACTTCCTAAGGCCCTTCCTCCTGCCTCCATTGAAGACTTGGGCACTCTTTTTTTATTTTCAACTTTATGTGCATTGATGTCTTGCCAGCATGTATGTCTGTGTGAAGGTGTTGGAACCTCTAGATCTGGATTAAAGACAGTTGTAAACTGCCGTGTGGGTGCTGGGAATTGAACCAGGGTCCTCTAGTAGAACAGTCAATGCTCTTAGCCACTGAGCCATCTCTCCAGCCCAACTTGGGCACTCTAACTGAGCTAAACTTTGCTTGTTTTCTGAATGATCTAGGTGGCTGCTGCCACCTCTCTGTTCCTCCTCAACACTGGAGCACAGCCTGGCAAAGCACAGCTAGTCTAACAGGAACACCTTGTGAACTGGGGAATCAGAGACAGCCTCATCCTGGGCCTGCTCTGACAATAATTCAGTGGTTCTGGACCACAGACTCAAAAGGAAGCTAATTTGAGGCCTTATCATAGGCTATGGCCCCACTGCCCAACCACCTCTATCTGCTATGTCCTTCAGCTAGAAGTCACAAAGCCTAAGTCAGCTGTCTCTTCAGTCCATCAAAATCATTGCTTAAATACAAATTCTAATTCTTCTGGTGGAGCCTGAGAGTTTTACCTATCTTTCTCCAAGTTACCATGACCACCAACGAGGGGCATCAGTACCCTGGGGATCCTATGTGCTGAGCTGAAAGGGTGCAGCATCCTTTCTGCACTTAGTGATGAACCTGCATATCTTGAGCTTAACCTTGAAGAAAAATTAGCCCATATTTACAGGTATTTATAAAAGAAACCAACAGCTAGCTGAAGCAGGCAGCTACAGCAGTAACATCACGATCCCAGCACTCAGGAGGTGGAGACAGGAAGATCTGGAGTGCAGACTCAGCCTAGGCTGTGTAGGCAATTCAAAGGAGTCAGAACTTCAAGATGAGGAGAAACCCAGTGAAAACCAGAACAGAACAAAAACAGAGGCCAAATGTGGTAGTCTGTGAGGTTAACCCCGGCTATGACAAGGCAGATGCAGGTGGACATCTGTGAGTTTAAGGCCAGTTGGATCCAAATACTAGGTTCCAGATGAGCTAGGGCTAAATAGTGAGACTCTGCCTCATCAAAACAACAATATTGAAAATAAATTAATAAATAAAGCCAGACAGTGGTGGCGCACACCTTTACCCCCAGCATTGGGGAGGAAGAGGCAGGTAGATCTCTGAGTACGGAAGTCAGCCTGGTCTATAGAGTGAGTTCTGGGACAGTCAGGGCTACACAGAGAAACCCTGTCTCTAAAAACCAAAAAATTCAGAAAACAAAAAAAACCAAAAAGAAAAAAAGAGAAAGGAAAAGAAACAAAACAAAACAAAAGCCAAAAAAGGGAATATCAACACAGAGAGAGAGAAAGAGAGAGAGACAGAGAGACAGAGAGACAGAGAGACAGAGAGACAAAGAGAGACACACAGAGAGAAAAAAAGAGAGACAGAGAAAGACAGAGACAAAGACAGAGACAGAAATATACAGAGAGAGAGAGAGAGAGAGAGAGAGAGAGAGCACAAAACACATAATTTCTGCTACAAACCAACCAGAAAAATAAAAATAACTAAAACTGAACAAAGCACCCACCCAGTACTAGCTGGACAAATACCAAGCCCATCTTGAACTACAAAGTGAGCTCCAGGCCAGCCTGTCCCTTGGCCTGGGACACTCTGCATAAAGACCCAAGTCAGAGAGGAGCTCTACAGTGATGTCTTCTACTGTGTCACCTATACCAAGCCACTCACTGTCCTTGAAGCTTGCCTGGCTCAGCACTGTCTTCTGTCAGTGTCTGACTGCCAGCTTCTAGAGAGCAGGGACCCATCATTGTGTGGAAAATGTCCATCAGTTGTAAGAGCAGAGCAGACAGCAGAAAGGACGCCATCCCTCACCTGCTCCAGTCTCCTCCAGTAGAGCTTCCATCTGGACCTGTGCACTTGGGTTCCTCTTCCTGTTTCTGTGCTCAAATCCTGAGAAAAGCAGCTTAATGGAGAGAGGTCTTATCTGGGTCCCATTCAGAGGTAGAGGCCGTGCTGCTGGGGAGGCTACGGTTGCAGGAGCTTGAGGCAGCTGCTCACATCACATCCCTATTCCACAGAACCCTCCATGTGCTTTCTCCACTGCACAGTTCAGAAAGTCCTGGCCAGGGAATGGTCCCACCCACACTGAAGATGGGTCTTGTCACATGTACTAAGTGACC
>JANHMN010000003.1:24384938-24446948 GCA_030674055.1 Rhabdomys pumilio | reverse complement strand
TAGAAGACTCTAGACAGTTTCCAGCTGACAACATTGAGCATGACAGTCACCTTGCGGTAGCACCTGAGAGGCTTGAAAGTTACCCATGCTTGCATTTCCTTCCAGAACAATTCAATCAGAATGTGTGAATGGGCTCAAGCATCCAAAGTGTAGCCATATTTTGTTTTCCATTAGATTTCTCTGGGTTCTGGATACTTCTTCAGTACTGGGAATTAAATATGGGGTCTTGCCTGAGGTGATGATACACCCATTTAATGCCAGCACTCAGCACCAGCAGGCACATTTTTGTAAGCTTAAGGTAGGACTGGTCTCCATAGCAAGTTCAAGGCCAGCCAGGGCCACATAGTGAGATGCTGTCAACAAAAGAAAAAGAACAGTATCCCATAGATGACTCAGTAGTTAAAAGTACTGTTTGTTCTTCCAGAGGACCCAGGTCCAATTCCCAGTACCACACAGCAGCTGACAACTATCTATAAGTCCAGCTCCTTTGTCTGTCATGTCCTTTCTTGGCCTACATGTGCACCAGGCTTGTGAGTTGTGCACAGACCTCATGCAGGTAAAACACCCAAACACACAGAATAAAAATCTAAACATATGTTGAAAAACATAGAAAATAAAACAGAATATGTCATTCAAGATGGAAATCTTGACCACTGCCTGGAAAGGGAGCTGGAGAAGAGGGAGAAGCCAAGTGTATGAGTCAGCAAAGGTCAGCACAGGTCGGCACCACAGGGCAGACAGCAGCCCCACTGGGGAGGGAGGGCGAGCTTCAGAAAAGAGCCAAGAAGCTCAGAGTGTCATTCTCAGGGCCTGGAAGAAAGAAAAGTAGTTAGAAGCAAGGAAAAAAAAAGTTATGCATCTCG
This sequence comes from Rhabdomys pumilio, assembly GCA_030674055.1. Lineage (NCBI taxonomy): Eukaryota > Metazoa > Chordata > Mammalia > Rodentia > Muridae > Rhabdomys > Rhabdomys pumilio. The sequence goes on along the minus strand of JANHMN010000003.1, from coordinate 24,446,085 downwards.
GAATGTAGGAAACCAGATGGTTGTTAGCCCCTCCATGTTGGTGGAATGCACGTGACTGTGAGGGAGCACACTATGCCAGAAACAGGTAAACAAGTTTATGTCCTTCAACATTATCAGAACCAACTGAATAGCAATCCACAAAATGTCAGGGTTTCAGTGACAGCAAGTTGTCATCTAATCCGCCTACCTCGATAGCTTCCTGAGAGAATGAGAGTTCGCTTATTCTTGCCTTAATTATTAACGGGAGCTCTCACATCAGAAGGCTCATGGTAAGTGCATCTACGTGTCTGTGTGCATATAGACAGGTGACAAGATAATACAGGTTAAAGAGGCTACAGAAGTGGGCTAGACGGTTGGCATTGATGAGGAAGCTGCCCAAACTGCAGATCAAAACTATTTAGAGCCCTGCGGTGGTGGCGAATGCCTTTAATTCCGGCACAGAGCAGGTGCATCTCTGTGAGTTTGAGGTCAGCCTGGTCTGCAGACTTCCAGGATAGTCAGGGCAACACAGTGAAGCCCTGTCTCAAGAACAAAACAACAAAATTAAACTATTGAGAAATGAATTACAGCCAGCCACGGAGACACACAGACAATGTGACCTCCTGCCATCTTTCCTCACTTCATGTGCATTAGTGTTACTGAGTTTCCATGGCTTTGGGGGTATGCAGAGCTCCTGAATTCAGTTCTCCATAAATACTGAGGGTTGTCTACATATTTGATTCAGATCCTAGTCTCTTTTTGGATTTCCATAAAGTGGGAATTTCTGGTTTTGTAGGAGACTCAGTTGTGTCATGTGATATATATCTGGAAACAGTTTTATGAGGGGCTGTTTTGCTGAGAATAGACATAAGGTGTTTTTCTGAAAGCATTTTCTGGTGAAATGGCATGTGGTATTTTGCTGGAGTGGACACTTGGTGTTTGGGAAGAACGTAAGTATAACCCAACAGACAGTGAAAGATGCCGCGTGGTATTTGTTTGCCTTGCAGCTCTTTGCTGGTCGACACTGCTCTTTACTGATTGTTGCGTTGGTTCGCCTTGCTTTCTTCACTCATCTTCACTTGTCGTGACTTCATACAGAAATGCATCAAACACTTGTGGTGATATTCTGGCTGCTTCTTGCCACTTCTGTGGACTAGTACAGATCAGTGGAGCCTCGAGGTTTAGTTTGGATTGAGCTGCTGCTGCTGACTCATGTTTGGTATTTTGCTAGTGGACTGGACTGCTGACAATGAAGAACTATTTCTAAACAGGCCTACAACTCCTGTTTCCTATTAATCTTTCTTTTGCCATACCTCTTTTGGGTGGTGGGCTAGAAGGGATGTTGAAGAGTTAAAAAAAAATTAAAGTATATTTTGAAAAATCTAAACCTACATTTCTGTTTTATACTAGTTTATTATAAAAAATTATTATGGCTAAATAATTTTCTCCCAAGAATGTTTCTTCATTTTTCACACCATTGACAAAGAGTCTCTCTCACAGTGGTATAGAAAGGGACAATAGGTCACTCCAATCATAGACACGTGAACTTGGTTAGTCCCTGTGATGGTTTGTATATGCTTAGCCCAGGGAGTGGTACTATTAAGAGGTTTGTCCTTGTTGGAGTAGGTGTGTCACTGTGGGCATGGGATTTAAAACCCTTGTCCTAGCTGCTTGGAAGCAAGTCTTCTCCTAGCGGCCTTCAGATGAAGATGTAGAACTGTGGAGAGCTCTTGGTGCTGCCTTCTAGGATATTAGCAGGAATTTGACTTTGGGCTAAGAAAAGAAAGTAGGCTCAAGATGAATACAGCTGAGGAATGTGTTCTTTGTAATTTGATGGGTCTTGTTAATACCCTGAATATAGCCAGGCAGTGGTGGTGCACGCCTTTAATCCCAGCACTTGGGAGGCAGAGGCAGGTGGATTTCTGAGTTCAAGGCCAGCCTGGTCTACTGAGTGAGTTCCAGGACAGCCAAGGCTATATAAAGAAACCCTGTCTCGAAAAAACGGGAAAAAAAAAAAAGACCCTGAATATAGTAATCACGGGACCCTTGTTTATGCTTTGTTTGTTCCTTGACTACTTTGTTTATGCCTTAGAACTGACCATATCTTTGTATATACACAGAATGATATAAAAGCAGACTGGAAAAGAACAAATGGACTTCAGCCTCAGGCTGGAGTCAAACTGTAGTGTTGTCTAATTGTCTTTTTCTTTTCAATCCTTGCTCCCTCCCTGGAGACTCTGTTGACTGGCTGAGCTGGCTTGGTCATAGAACTCTCAGCTCCTCCCACACCATGCCTGCCTGGCTCATGCCTTGTTCCTGCCTTGATGTTAATGGACTGAACCTCTGAACCTGTAAGTCAGTCCCAATTAAATGTTGTCCTTATAAGAGTTGCCTTGGTTGTGGTGTCTGTTCACAGCAGTAAAACCCTAACTAAGACTCCCCTTAGATATGAAATACTTAAAGACTTCTCACTGATATCCTCGGCATCTACCCTCAGATGGAGCTACGCTTAGCCCAAGGTTTTCATGGGACAGAGTCGTTCACTTGTTTAATTGAAGACTCTAGTTTTTGAAGATCTGAAGGCTGTGGATTCCAGTGTCAGATGACAAGAGAAGCAGGTGAGGGAATGAGTCCAAACCCTGCTCTCAGACTATGGTTTTCTGTGACTTGGAGGGGGGCTGTGCCACAGGCTTTGTGAAGGAATAAAGGAAGGGACTGAATGGGAGGAGTTCATGTTCACAGATATTGGCCATCCCCTCTGTGGTCTTACAGACATCTATTAAGGCCTTTGTGGTGGAGGAGTGGCTGCTGAGGCTATAGAGGGCATCTTGTGCTTCATTAGATCTGCTGCCTATGACTGATTCAGTTACTGTGTTTTCTGCTTCTCAATTCCCCTATGATAGGTCACAAGGCAAATGATCATTGCCAACTATATAAGGTAGAGTTTCTCAACCTGTGGCTTGTGACCCCTTTAGGGATTGAATGACCTTTTCACAGGGGTCACCTAATACCATCTGTTATTAGATATTTACATTACACTTTATTACAGTAGCAAAATTACAGTTATGAAGTCACAATGAAAACAATTTTGGGGTTGGGGGCATCACCACATCATGAGGAACTCTGTTAAGGGGTTGCAGCATTAGGAAGGTAAGTTTAAGTATGAATAATGACCTGGCCTTGGGATAGGGAAGCATCCCGAATCACCAGTCTGTTACCATTTGCCTAGCTGTGAGATTTCACTGAGCTGGACCCATGAGGACAAGCACTTGACAAAGACATGTGTCTTAGAAATCTATCAGAGCAGTTGGCTGATGGCCTGGGTACCCGTCCAGCTCCACCCACCATGCTGTGTCTCAGCAGAAGGAGATGGCCAGGAGACCCAGCTGTGTCTGTTGTGACCAATAAATCACATTCCTGTAATCTCTAACAGGAAGTCAAATTCCACCCCAGAAGACGAGTCTCCAGTGTCACCTGGAATGGCATCTAAGACAGAGATCTGGAGCCAAGGCTTCTAGATGCTTAACTGTAGGCATGTTATTGTGTGCTGTGTAAAGATTACCCTTGTATTACTCAAATGCTGATTTCTGTGTGCCCCCCCCCCAAATCTGGTTGCCAACCTTATTCTAAGAATCTCTTGTCTCAAAGTTGTGTAAACATTGCTCCCCAATTATTCCTTGATTGGTCAATAAAGCTAGCTGATGAGCCAATGATTGAGCAGAGGAGAGAAAGAGGATGGACTTCCTCCCAACCAGGGGATGTAGGTGGGGGACAGAGAGAGGAAATAGGGATTAGCCAGGAGGAGAGAGTCCAGGAGACACCATGAGAAAACACCTGGAGCAGAGACAGCCAGATCAGCACTAAAATGCAACTATCATGGGAATTTTAGCTAAGAGGTAGCCTGATTAGCATAGAGGATTAAAACTGATTAATACTGCTCAGTTGTTGTGCCTCTTAAGCTTGCTAAATAAAAATAGCAGTCAAATTTTCTCTCTGCAGGGTGGAGTCAAGTGAAGAATTCTGACCCATCTCTACCATGTGTATCCTGCGCTAAATGTTCAAATCCCAATATGAGGACACAATGTAGAGGAGAGGCCTGATGTCCCTGTATGGGAAATAGAAGAATCCTCTCCAGCATCTGGAGATCAAAAGAGTTATTCACTGTGTGTTCAGAGACACACATATACATTCAAGGTTTCTTCCATGTAGAATCTATGTTTTCCTGGATGATACTTCAAGGCAACAGGGACCCTCAACCACTCCCTTCAGGCCACCCACTTAAGTGAATTAGAGGCTATTTCCTGCTTTACAGTCTCACACCTAAATGAATGTGTGCTACTTTGCACAAGTACAAGACTCAAAGATTCTCTGATTATGAGCAAAAAATCACAAATCTTTTCCCCCTCCAGTAGCAGAGAACCATTTTTCTTTAATAGTTCACTGGGCTGTGGTGGGTGAGTTCCAGCAGGTTAAAAGCAAGACTAGAAGGAAAGCAAGAACAGCCATCAGTGTTAGGCCCTCTGATCTTAGGGCCGTTGCATTACTCAGCCTCAGTTGCGATGGGAGTGCGGCCATCCTACTCGGTATGGGAATGCAACACGAACTGTGTTCCCACATCACCCTTGAAGCTGTGTCCTCTCCATAGAGCTCTTTATCCGGTGTCTCTGCCCCTTATATCTGGGGTGAGGGATGCCTTCCCTAACCACCTTCTCTAGTTTAAAAAACCCAATTTTTTAAAATTACTTGTAAAACCAGGGAAGAAGCACCATTAGCTGCGTTTCCCATATTTAGGGAGTTATGAAGATATTATTTTAAAGTTTCATAATCTCTCTTTTACAATTTCTTGTCCTTGAGGATAATAAGTAAATATCAGTAATATTAAATTGTCAACAAACATCTCAAATGTTTGACTGTAGCCAAATAACTGCAATAGCCAGTTCCATTATCTATCTTAGTCTGATATGGAACACCAAGCACAGGAAAATAATATAGGCAATAACTAATTATATTTTTAGTTGCTTCTCTTGTTAAAGTAGTTGCAACTAGAAAGTCTAAAAGGTGTCAAGTCACATGTATACATTTTAATTTTTTAAAATAAAAAATGAGTAACATCTATTTGTCAAAATTGATTACATATAAGTCTTCAAGGCTTAACACCATATGAAAAAATTGAAGATATTGAGAACAAGTTTTTGCAATTTAACTTGCACACTTTTTAGAAATGCCAAATTGTTGTCTTAAGCTATTACTCTTTTGATGTTGTAAAGAATAAGATTGTATGATCAATTATTTTTGAAAGGCCTATAACATGTCTAGTATATAAATCTGCTCTGGCATTGTCCTGGGGTTCAGGCAATTCAATGAGCTTTTAAATGTCTTATAAAGTTAGAAACAGTACATGTTTCATAAATTAAGCTGTATTTTTATAAATAAAAATTGGGAATTAGCTATATCTAAAGAAAGGAACAATTTTAAGCAATTATGAATCATGAGCCATATACTGGCCATGAGTATATAAATTGAGAGCTTGATTTCTCAACATTTCAAACAGTGGCTACAAAACATAATTTAATTATTTGTGTTCAAGGAGGGGAAACTCAAGAAAATAAACATGTGATTTAATTACATATACTATCTTCTCAATAGATGAGGCATCTGTAAATATAGTAAATATAGCAAACACCTTTTTTTATGGGCTGCATGCATAGTAAATTTTAGGAAATATAAAAGCATGCATAGAGAAAAATTGTAACAACTTGTCTTTTGGATAATAATCATCAAATTTGTCTAAAAAGTTTGCCATGTAATAGGCCAAATATCATTATTTTTCAATAACCAATTTAATTGCTATTTGGAATAAGGAATGAACCTTTTATCCAAAATGCTTTTAGGATTCTATCTTGTATTAACACAATAATTTTTTAATAATAGAATGTTTAAACTCTACTTGTAGATGAAGAAAGATCAATCTACATTAATGGTTTCTTTTGTCAAAGGGCTGCTGTGAGCATGAGTAGTAATAACACAAACAGCCAACAATTTATCAGTCTATATAATTTATCTGTTGATAACTAACAGCTTACTCTATTTTCAGCAAAGCTATCTCTCCTTTATAGTTAATTGTCAAGGGGAATAGGGGAATTAGGACTTGCATCCCTTTGAAAAATATCAAACAGAAGTTTAAATCCTCCTATGACAAGCTTAAAATGAGGTTTTAGCCAATTAATATCTCTTAACAACTTTTGAAAATCATTAAACACAAATCAAAATTAAAAGCAAACCATTTTCTTTTTGCATGTACACTTACAAGCCAGAAGAGGGCACTAGATCCCACCACAAATGGTTGTGAGTCACCATGTGGTTGCTGGAAATTCAATTTTTATATTTTTAGTTATGAGTCTAGCCTTTAACATCTGAGCCATCTCTCTAGCCCCAACTATCTATTTTTATTAGAATTTTCTGTGCCACAATCTGTTTAGGATATAACTGAGGTCTCAAATATTGAAAAGATACTGCCTTTGAATCTCTTTTGGAACAACAAGTACTCTAAAATTTTAAAGCTCATTATGTTGGAGCAAAGGTTTGCAGAAAAACCTCCTTCAGAGAGATCAGCTAATAAAATATCACACAATGAATAATATACACTAAAAGATTTAAACTCTTAATTTTTAGTATCAAAGCAACAACTATATATATATATATATATATATATATATATATATATATATATGCAATAAAAGCAATTAACCATATTTTGAGGCAAACCTTTCTAATGATATCACTTTATGGGCTCTCAAAAATTACAAGCAAATTTACTGAATGCAAACCTCCTACCTTTACCAGAAATGTAAAGGAATGGTATAAAAAACAATCTTTTATATCTATAATAATTCTATATGTATTTACTGGAATGGCAACTGGAGTAGGCAAGTTTGGCTGTAATGCCCATTAGTTTCATAAATCTTAAGTTTGAACTTTGTTTTAGATTAATTCAATAACCAATCTTTTTTAGCTGAGTGAGAATATCGGATAAAGGCTAAGCTGAAGGCAATCTTGTCCTCTAATAATTGTTGTATAACTTAAGATTAGGTCTCTTGCTAGTAATAGATTGAATCCAATATACATTAGAAGAACCAAAGCCATCTCATTCTTAACAAATTTGGAAGGAAACAGATGCAAAGGAATCAAAACAAATTGAACAATATTTTTGTCAGCAGGTACAGTTATAACTCCTGGCCCATAAACTCTTTGTTGTGAATGTCTTTGGGTTTACCCCTCATCCCGCAAGAAACAAGCAAGGCAAAAGACAAATTCTGGAAAACACATTTCTAGGAGCTGGTCATGAAGACCCAGGACAAAGAAACATTTGGCACCTAAGCTTCTGCTGAGCTCAGTCTGAAATGTCTTAATTCAAATCTCGGCCTGTTTTCTGAGGCCTGGCCTTTTTTGTAGGCCTGTACTGCACTGCAATTTAAAAAACAAACAAAACATTAATTTAACTCTATGTGTTGTATCTTCTCTATAAACATGGGCAAATCAAAAAATCTCAAACTCACCATTGAACTACCAATTGCAGCCAATGGAATATTGGCAGTTTAACTATATTTTTATGCTTCTTTTGTAACATTAGAGTATAACCATAATTGAAAAACAAAACCAATTCTTAACGATGTAAGCAATCTATTTTCTCTAAAATCAACACCAAGTAGATTAGCTTTATGTTACAAAGTTTTGCTGCCAATTTTTATATATGAATGCATGAGATTGTAGCTTTTAATATCTCATTAAAGAGACATTGTTTTTAAATCTTATCTTTACACATCTGGTTTCTGAATGACTCCAACCCTGAGTTACCAATCTTAAGTCAACTTTTTGTTACCAAGGTTGTAAATTTTTTATCATATCCAATAACTTACAGGCTCATAATCTATAAACAAGACATGTAGAATATATTTATACCTTAAAACCAATTAGAAACAAAAATGAAGTGACAACACATCTTATATATTAAGACCAAACAAAATTTCTTGCTTTCTATAGCTGTAATTTCAAGATAAAAGCAACTTGTCACAGAAATTTTTCTAGGACAAACAACTCTTAGCTTCTTTATAGAATCTAAAAAACTGCTGGTCCCTTTAAAAGCAGCTTATACCAGACAATCAGCTTTTGGAAAGGCTTTTCCAGCTCAGCTGGACTCTTAGCTATAGATGTTAAGAAAACTTATCAGCTGCGGCTCTGCATATTAAAACTGCCTTTGAAACCAAGTTAAACTAGACCAAGGGTTGGATCAAGCAATTTTAATGATCTTTTGAACATCAAACATAGAACACCATAAAACATAGAACAGCAATCATTCAGACAACGAAACAAAAAACAAGACAATTGAAACACGTGGACATTGGTGTGCCAAGGACAAACATTAAACAAAGAAGGCAGAATTATGGATACTACTCAGTGCTCTGCCCTTTTTTTAGTTTTCAAATTTTTTTAAACCCTGCTCCTTTTGCCTGAGGCAGCTCTTGGGCGGATGCCGAATATTCTCCAATCCCAAAATCACTGTCGCCTCCCTAGGTGAGCTTGCCTCGGGTCAAGGCTCACTCAATCTAGGTCTGTATCCCACTGAAGCACACTTCCTGCAAACACAGTCATGACTTAGCTAGCATCAGTGCTGTTTGTTGTTCACCAAGTGCTCTGGATACTCTGCTTTTTCTTCCATTTTCCATGGAGCTCCACCAAGACAGTGTCCCTCAGCTGGTTTCCCGTTCTCAGGCCCCACAGTGGGGTGCCATTCTGTAGCCGCCAGTGGCTACAGAAACCAGCTTCACCTGAGAGGAAGGCTGGGAATGAAAGGGGAATGGAGGGCGAGAGAATCGTGGGGCCAAGACAACGTATTCTGATCAAGGCCCGAAGTTTAATAATTTGTTTTCACATATAAAGGGGAAGCCCTCCCCCCCCCCCCAGAGTCTCTTATTGGTTCAGCCCAGGGGCTGGGTGAGGAGATAGCAGGTGTCAAGGTGTCAAGGCAAACTCAGTAGGCAGTTCATTCTTCTTAGCTCGGTAGCAGACTGCAGGGCACCAAGACTGGGGATGCAATGCCTCCTCCTAGGTCCTACTGTTGTTTGGTCTATTGTGATAAACGGCTCAAAGGCCTGCTCGGGCCTGAGGGAAGGGCACAGCAGTCACCAGGCAAGCCTGGAAAGCCTGAGGTATCCTGATTGGGGGGGGGGGGGGGGGGGGGGGTGTAATAGGAAGGCAGTTTGCCTTTCTCTAGAGAAAGATCGACATTTATGTGAACTGGTCAGGTGTGGTCAGAGAAGCATTCCTATGGAAATTCACTGAGTCATTAAAATAAATAAATAAATAAATAAATAAATAAATAAATAAATAAATAAATAAAAGACAAGGGCTGAAGAAATGACTCAGTGGCTAAGAGAGCTGATTACTCTTCTAGAGGTTCCTGAGTTCAATTCCCAGCAACCACATGGTGGCTCACAACCACCTGTAATGGGATCTGACGCTCTTTTCTGGAATGCTGGTATACATGCAGACAGAGCGTTCATACAATAAATAAATAAGTAAATAAATAAATAAATAAATAAAATAAACTTAATTTTTTAAAATTTTCCCTACCCACCCAACTTTAAGTTCTTTCTCTCTTAAAACAGCAACAACAAGCATAACTGGGTGGTTGTGGGATGTGCTTTCAATCCTAGCACACTTGGGAGGCAGAGGCAGACAGATTTTAAGGCCAGCCTGGTCTAGAGAGAAACCTGGTCTGGAAAAGTACCGGAAAAAAAGAAAGAGAGAAAGAGAGAAAGAGAGGAAGAGAGAAAGAGAGAGAAAGCAATTTTAAAAACCTAAAGGCAGGCTGGAGAGATGGCTCGGTGGTGGTGAAGAGCACTGACTGCTCTTCCACAGGTCATGAGTTCAATTCCCAGCAACCACTTGGTGACTCACAACCATCTGCAATGGGATCTGGTGTGTCTGAAGACAGCTACAGTGGATTCATATACATAAAATAAATAAATCTTTTAAAAAATATCAGAACACACACACACACACACACACACACACACACACACACACACACACACGGATAGCTATTCCTGGGCATAGAACCTGCCCCAGAGTGTGGTAGATTTGCACAGTGACTTCTATTGGAGAGAACTGGTTTTCCTTTTTCATAAGGTATCAATTGCCAATAGCTTCTTAGTTAGGGGTGGGGCTTGTTGTCCACTTCCCCTTTGTAAGGAGCATTTGTGAAGGTCCAGATGGACCTAGCATAGGCAGTAGATAAAAGAGTAAAGCCAGATGTGCTATGTGACTTAGTGATAAAGTGTGCTGTGAAAGATAGGAAACGCCCCAACCTAAGTTGAGTATAAAAAACCCAGAAAAAAGTCCACTCGCGGGTCCAAAATGATTAGCCTCACGAATCCACGCTACCCTGGACTCCGACAAGATTACCCAATAACCCCCCACTGCGCCGGGTATTGTCGGCGGAGCAGGCACCCTACCTCACCGCACCGGGGACTGCCGCAGGACAGGATTCACTGAGACCGCCACTAGAGGCCGATAGAGGTGACCGAGAGAAGCTCGAGCCCGAACCTGAGCAGAGAACAGGTCATATACGTGTCTGTCTGAGATATGTGGGCTGTAGCTGCAATTGCATTAGTGTGTATTGCTCTTATTTGGTTTTGCATGTGTTCAATAACCGTAATATATGATTTTGAATTAGAAATTAAAGCAATTGAAAGACCAGACAACGACTCTTGCCTGTGTATAATAATCCCGGGTCACCTCCTACCAGAATCAACTGGCAGACTGGGAAGTGCTCGAGACACCCTTCTCTATGCTGAGATTTTGTCTGGTTTGATCCTGTGCAGGTCTTGTGAATGCTCTCAGTCTCTGTGAGCTCATGCACGATTAAGTCCAGTCATGTCCGGATGCCATCATGTCCGGATGCCTGTTTCTTTGCAGTCATATACCGCCTCTGGCTCTTAAAATCTTTTGCCTCCTCTTTGAATAAATCCCAGAGCCTTGAGGGGATCCAAGTGCCCAGAACCCTCCTTTTCCTTTTTCACTTTCTTTTTATAAAAAATGATTCACTGTCAGGCAATGGAGGCTCACGCTTTTGATCCCAGCACTTGGGAGGTAGCCCTGGCTGCCATGGAACTTGCTTTCTAGATGATGCTATCCTTGAACTCAGAGATTTACCTACCTCTGTCTGGTGGTGTTAGGGTATCTCTGGGATGAACTACAAACCCAAGGTAATGTTAAGTCCCAGGAATCTATGAGGGTGACTCTAGCTGAGACTCCTAGCAACAGGGGATAGGGATTGAACTGGCCATCTCCTGTAACCAGGCAAGACTTCCAATGGAGGGAGTGGGACACCAACCCAGCCACACAACCTTAGACACATAATTTGTCCTGCCTATAGGATGTTCATGGTTAAAGATGGAGCAGAAATTGAGGGACCAGCCAACCAATGACTGGTCCAGCCTGAGACCCTTGCCATGAGAGCAAACCCACCCTGGACATTGTTAATGATACTCTGCTATACTTGCAGACAGAAACTTAGCAAAACTATCATCTGAGAGGCTTCACCCAGCAGCTAATGGAAGCTGATGCAGAGACCCCAGCCAAATATTAGGTGGGAAATCATTCTGAAGAAGCAGGGGAAGAATTGAAGGAGCCAAAGGGGTCCAGGACAGCACAAGAAAACCCATGGAATCAACTAACCTGGGCCCAGAGGGGCTCACAGAAACTGAACCAACAACCAGAGAGCCTGCTTGGGACTGACCCAAGCCCTCTGCACATATGTAACAGAGGTGCATCGTGGTCTTCTCATCAGACTCCTAACAGAGGGAACAGGGGCTGTCTTTGACTCTGTTGCCTGCCTTTGGGACCCCTTTCTGCTCCTGGGCTGTCTCATCTAGCCTCAGTAGGAGACAATATCCCTAGTCTTACTGCAACTTGATACACCAAGGCTGTTTGATAAGCAAGGGAAGCCTGCCCTCTTCTGAAGAGAAAGAAAAGAGTGGATACACACAGGGGAGTGGGGTACCGGATAGGGAGAGAAGGACTGGGAGGAGAGGACAGACGGGAAACTTTGGTGGGGATGTAAAGTAATTATTAACTATTAAATAATATTATTTATAATATTATAATTATAATATTAATTAAAATAAAGTGACCACTTTAAACAGACGTTTAGTGGGCTGGAGAGATGGCTCAGTGGTTAAGAACATTTGTTTCTCTTGTAGGGACCGAGGATTAATTCCTAGCACCCACAGATAACTCACGACCATCTGTAACTCCTAGACACGCACATGGTGTACATTCATATGCATGTAATTAATAAATATTTTAAAAGATTTAAAAAAAAATACTTAGCGTTGCATCTTCTTCTTTTTAAATCCTGCATTATACGCACTTTGCCTGCTGTATGTCTGGGCACCACATGTGTGCCTGGTGAATCTGGAGGCTGGGAGACATCAGATCCACTGGAACAGATGTGTGCTGAGCTGTGGTGCTGAGCTGTCTCTCTGGCCCCTCGAACTGTATCTCACATAGACTTAGCTAAGACATGAAACTTGAAAAACCTGTCCATTTGTTTGTTATGTTTTGTTTTATTTTTGTTTTTTGAGACAGGGTTTCTCTGTGTCTCACAAAGATCTGCCTGCCTCTGCCAAGTGCTTGGATTAAAGGTGTGTGCTATCCTGTCTGGCTCATTTATTTTAAGGAGGCAGTAGTGATTTTTAAAAATCCTCAACTGGATGGTGGTTAATCCCAGTGGCTTTAGAGGCAGAGGCAGTCAGGTCTCTGAGTTCAAGGCCTGCCTGATCTACAGAGTGAGTTCCGGGGTAGCCAGGGCTACACAGAGCAACCCTGTCTGAAAATCAATCGATCAATCACATTATATGTGTTTATATGTTTATGTAGATCCCTTTATTGGTGAAAATGTTTTTCTCAATGTTCCTTTTAAGACTCTGTTGGCTACATACAAAGCAAGAGTACACGGGGTTAAATCTATATTCAGCATATAAGTTCTAGAACTCTCTTCCTGAGGCCATCATAGGGGAAGAGGTCGGCAGAGGTGTTCCACTCCTCTGTTCCCTACACTTATCCTGGAACTGCTAATTTTACAGACATTGTCAGAGATGGTAGTCTCTAGACAGCCGTTCTTAACCTGTGGGTCATGACCCCCAAACAGCATTGGAAACCACAGTTGTTTACATAACCGTAGCAAAATTAGACTTCTAAGGTATCAACCACAATAATTCCATGGTTGGGAGTCAGCACACCATAAGGAACTGTATTAAAGGCTTGCAGCATTAAGAAGGTCGAGAACCACTGGTAGAGGATTTCGAGTTTTGATACTATATTGGCAATCAACAAGCATTAAGTGGCCAGACAAACAGAAGCAAAATAACCCAAGGTAACTTGCAGGAGAGATCAGCAGGGACAGGCAGGAAAATTCATCAAATGGGGATCTCAGTAAGAGTACTCTGGAATGATGGCCCTGAGGGGACAGAGCACCATTCTCCCTGGACACTCTCAGCAGCCAGAGGAGTTTCCCAAAGCTCAGGACAAACTGGGATTCAAGATTTCAATACTGGAAGGAATCTTAGGGCTGGCTCATAGAATAAAGGCAGTTGCACATTGGTTTAAGCGTGAAAGTGGTAAAAAGAAAGACAACCCTGGTCCTGGTAAGTATGGCTTCCTGTGGGAAGCCTTAAAAATGAGAAAAAAATATTTTCTTGAGACAGGGTCTTTCTCTCTCTATGTATGTCAGTCTGTCCTAGAATTTGCTATGTAGACCAGGCCAGTCTTGAACTCACAGAGATCCACCTACCTCTTCTGGGACTAAAGGTGTGCACCACTATGCCTGGCTATAAACAGGAATTTACTTTTTAAAGATTTATTTATTTATCTATAGGAGTACACTGTAGCTGTCTCTAGACAACACCCATTACAGATGGTTGTGAGCTACCATGTGATTGCTGGGAACTAAACTCAGGACCTCTGGGAGAGCAGTCAGTGTTCTTAACCACTGAGCCATCTCTACAACCCTGGGAGATTTTAATGTAGATCAGAACATCTTTCTCCTTCTGCCTTTACCTTAAAACAGGACATGCTATTTCACCTTGACATAGAATTTAGTAGAAAGTTATTCCTAGAATTATCTTGGCTTTTGTTATAGCCTCTAAATGATTTCAAAATAGATTTCTTATTGTATTTAGTATATGCTTTGAACTCATGTGTAGTTTTTTAGAACTCTTATTAATGATTGTGAATTACCAATTTTGAATTTTTTTAAAAGATTTATTTATTTATTTCATGTATGTGAGTACATTGTCACTGTCTTCAGGCACATCAGAAGAAGGCATCAAATCCCTGTTACAGATGGTTGTGAGCCACCATGTGGTTGCTGGGAATTGAACTCAAGACCTTTGGAAGAGCAGTCATTGCCCTTAACCGCTGAGCCATCTCTCCAGCCCTTCCCCCCTTTTTTTCCAATTTAGAGTTTTATTTGTGGATGTCTTTATTTTTATTTTCTGTGAGTACTTTGCCAGTGTGTGTGTGCTTGGTGCCTACAGAGACCAGAAGAGGGCACCAAAGCCCCAATATCTGGAGTTGGAGATTAGTGTGCGCTACTAGGTGAGTGCTGGGAACTGAACCCTGGTCTTCATCAATAATAAAAGTGTTCTTTTTTTTGAGACAGGGTTTCTCTGTGTAGTCCTGGCTGTCCTGGAGCTCACTCTGTAGACCAGGCTGGCCTCGAAGTCAGAAATCTGCTTGCCTCTGCCTCCCAAGTGCTGGTGCTGGGATTAAAGGCATGTGCCACCACCGCCCGACTAATAAAAGCGTTCTTAACCACAGAACCAGCTCTCTCTAACCCTTATAATGCCTTTTGTGAATCTTCTAAAATTCTAACTAAACAGGCCATTTGTCACTTTTACGCGTGTGTGTGTGTGTGTGTGTGTGTGTGTGTGTACGTACTTTATGTCAAGTACTCAAAACAAACAATTTAGAGATAGCAAATGGAGTCTTACAGGTATTTGGGTTTTCCTATTTTTGTTTATACCACCAGTCTCCCACACCAGTGCAGCCTTTCCTCTGAATACCCTTTTTACACATCCACTCCTCCTCAGCTTCCCTCCAGCCCCACTTTCATAGAACTTAAGTGCACACATGTTTTAAAGACTTGCAAGTATCTGATTCACTTGTGTATATCTCTCCTGGGCCACACAGTGATTAGTGACGTCTAACAAGGTAGGAGGGGTGATCTGTATGTAACTAAAGTCGAACTTCCTCCAACTTAGCATATCTTTCTGAGAAAAAAAAACCGACCTGTACCACTGTGTTCAAAAGTAAAGAGGAGGATGTAGTGGAGCACTACTCCTTTAATCCCAGCACGAGGGAGGCAGTGACAAAAGGATCTCTGTGAGTTCAAGGCCAGCCTGGTATATATAGAAAGTTCTAGGACAGCCAGGGCAATATGAGGATACCCTGTCTCAACAACAAAAAATTGAGGAGGATTGAACTGGTAGGCACTTGGACCCCTGATGCCTGTGCCTCATCTGAAGCTTATCATCTCTCCCATCATGCTTTGCTTCAGAGAAATCAAGTAAAATTTCCCTTGGATCTGTGGACGTAGGATTTAGAATGGCTTGGGGCTTTTTGTCTTGACTTTTGTTGCTGTTTTGCTTTCTTAGACCATCTTATCCTGTATCCCAGGCTCTCCTTAAATTTGCTACACAGCCCAGGCTGGCCTCGATTCTCCCACTGCCGCTTCCTCCCCCTCCCCCTCCTCTTCCTCCTCTTATTTCTCCTCTTCCTCTTCCTCTTATTTCTCCTCCTCCTCCTCTTCTTCTTCCTCCTCCTCTTACTGCTCCTTTTCCTCTTCTTCTTCCTCCTCCTTCTCAAAAGTGCTAGGAACACAGGTTTGTGTTACCTGCCCCACTCAATGTGTTGTTTCGTTTTGCTTGAGATAGGGTCTCATTAGGCAGCTCAAGCTGTCTTGGAATTTGTGAGCTCATGCCTCAGGTTCCCAAGTGCCAGGATGCAGCTTCCACTGCCATACCTGCATGACATTAACATTTTTAAAAGAATACTAGTCAGCTTTTTGTTTTGCTTTGCATTAAGTAATCTTCAATGTGGGTTCACCTAATACTTTGGCATGACCACCTTCATGGTTTGTACGTCAGCCAGATCGCACAGGCCTAGTGCTACCCCTTTTCAGTCTAGCATGTATAGGAGCCTCTCTCTTCTGCTCAGGGGAACTTGTAGAGAAGGATGGAGGAGAGAGGGAGGGGAGGCTTTCAGGCTCCACCAGAAGAATTAGAATCTATATTTAAACAAGAACCTTTGGGGGACAAGATATGGCTCATTGGTTAGAAGCCTGAACTGCTCCTACAGAGGACCTAAGTATGATTCTCAGGACCCACTTCCTTACAGAGACAGAGTGTACTCCATCTCTGCTGAGACCTAACACCTCTGGCTTCTGCAAACACCTGAACTCATATGCATACCCACCCACCCACCTGAAGGCACATACACACTACTAAAAAAACATAAAAGACTCTTAAACTACCAATAACCTTGAGTGGTCTGTAACCACATTGAAATTTCACAGGCTCTCCTCTAAAGTGCCTTCCAGCTCTAAATGCAAATGTTTCACACTCAAGGCTGTCATTTTACAGGGAGCCAGATGGAATTTACTAACCTTTGAAGTCCAGGTATGTCTTGGGAAACACTGGTGGGGGGGCCTGAGCTGCCACCTAGTGTCCATGTTTGGTAATTACAATTAACCATAATCAGAGGAGCTGGGGCCTCTGGATTATGAATTACAGTTCTACACGTCAACTTTAAGGGACTGTCAGAGCAACCCAACCCACAGCACTAAGCAACTTGACATCTAAAAGTGAAGTTCATTGAACTCAGCAGTAAAGGCACCCCCCCAACCCCACTCCAATCCTGAGAACATAATTGGAGGTGCAGGACCCACACAGCGAAAGGAGAGAACTCTCAAAAGCTGTCTCCTGACTTTCACTCACATGCAATGGTATGTGGGCACTCCACCCCCACAATAGATAATAAATGTCACACAAAAGTCAAGTTTAAATTTGTATTATATTTTAATTTGTTTCGTGTGTGTGCATGTGGGTATTTCGGTGTGGTAAGAATGGAGATCATGAGACAACCTGGAAACATTTCTCAGATGTCTTTTTTCTGAGACCGTCTCCCACTGGCTCAGAACCTCACCGAGTAAGTTGGGGTAGTTGGCTGGCAAGCTCCAGGGGTCCTGTGTTTCACCTCCCACCTCACCATCGGATTACAGGGACATACCACCAAGCCCACAGAACAAAGAATTTATAGGAAAGGGAGGCAGAGGAAGAGACCTAAGACATAGCGGGTGTGGACTCAGGCTAACTTCACTTTTAAACAAGATTTTTTTCAGTGTGTGTGTGTGTGTGTGTGTGTGTGTGTGTGTGTGTGTGTGCATTAGTACCATTGTCTCTGGAGGCCTGAGGCTTTGATCCGCTTCGAGCTGGAATTCAGGTGGTTGGAAGCCACACACACATGAGGCTCACAAACATCCCTAACTCCAGTTTCAGGATATCTGGCGCCCTCTTCTGACCCCAAGGACATCAGGGACAACCACATTCACTACACATAAAATAAAATAATCTAAAAATAAAAAAATAAAAGGTTTCCAGAAAGTTGCCCATTCTCCTACTTAAGATTCTGCAATGGTATATTAAATAGTTCAATTTTTTTCTCACATTTCTTACTTTCATCACCACCAATCCATTGCATAATTTCTTCATAGAGTTGTATCTCCAGACTCTCTGTCCTCTCTCACAGTGCATTTAAAACCGTCCCTCAAGCCGGGCGGTGGTGGCACACTCCTTTAATCCCAGCTCTTGGGAGGCAGAGGCAGGAGGATTTATGAGTTCGAGGCCAGCCTGGTCTACAGAGTGAGTTCCAGGACAGCCAGGGCTACACAGAGAAACCCTGTCTCAAAAAACCAAAAAAAAAAACCGTCCCTCAAAACCAATACCAGAGTGAGATCTTGTCATTCTCTGCAGTGTAGAATCATCCACACCTTCACCTCAGGCGACCTGTGACTTCCTGCAGAGCAAAGAATATGATCAGAAATTGAAGGGCGTAAGCTAGGTAGCCTGAGCATCTTCTGCTGGTTTTATAACCTCGTAAAAAAGACACAGAAATGAAGAAATTAGGATCCCTACTTCAGGGAAAATAAACAAAATCAAAGAATAAAATGTGGAAATAATTATGCAAAGAAAAACAGGTCTAGGAATGGAGGTCGGCGGTAAAGCCTTCATTCCCCAGCACAGATGAGGGCCTAGGTTTGTCCTGCCGCATTACAAAGAAAGCAGAGAAACAGCGCCACCTATGGGAAAATATGGCTACTCACAGGCTAATGATCAGGACGGGCTGGTAATTCCTAGCGTCACTGATCTGGAGTGGGACTAGGCATCAGATATTTTGGATCCTTACCACAGGCTGCTGCTGATCCTGATGTAGATTCTGTGGTGATGAGGAGGAGTGCGGCTTCAGCCAATAGCTCTGAGCTAGGGTCATACATTTGAGTTAGCTATTATGTTCATTGGGCATGAGCCTGTGCTCTCTCCCTGGGGAAGCAGAGGCACCTACAATGAACTCAGGCTGGTGGAATTTTTAAAACTCCCATGTGAAGCACAAATTGAAAAGGTATAGTATGTCTATTCCGTGAAATGTTATATGGCAATAGAAAGAAACAGGGGCCCCTTTCCTTCTTATTCATAGGCCAGCCCAGCCCGTCTGTGACCTCCGTCCCTCCGCCACCAGAAAGGCAGCAATCTGCCCCACCCCACAACATTCACCCTGCTGTCAATGTTGTTGTTTTGGCTTTAGTTTGTTTTCGTTTTGTTTTCAGACAGGTTCCCAAGCACCCTAGACAGGCCACGATAAACCTAGACTAGGTTTATTGTGGAAGATGATGCCCTTGGAGTCCTGATGCTCTTGCTTCAACCTCCCATGTGCTGTGATTACAGGGGTGGACCACCAAAACAAACTAAAGTGACCAAATGTTCAATAGGAGGCAAGAGGATTTCCAGGTTCAGTTCAAAGCCAGTCAGACCTATATATGAAAACTCCATGTCAAAAATAATAGGAATAGTCAAGGGAGGTGACAGAAGACATTAATCCCTTTAAGCCCCTGGACTTAAGCACTCCAGAAGCAAAGATGGGCATCCTCTGAGCTTGAGGCTAGCCTGGTATACATAGCAAGTTTCAGACTAGCCAGGGCTGTGTAAAGAGACCAGGTCTCAAAACTAAATAAATTAATGGCAAAATATATTAATGATAAATTACGTGCTTGAAACGGAACACAGCCACATATACCTGTAATTCCAGCACTGACTACACAGAGGCAAAGGTGTTAGAAGTTGTCAAGGCCAGCCTTCATAGTTGGAAATACTGTCTAACCAAAAATTATAAAAATGAAAAAAATAAAAAGTAAATTGCATGCTGCTAATATGACTCTTTGGGTATGTTGACCAGGCTGGCCTGATATTCAGTCAGTGGACCAGACTAGCCTCTATAATTCGTGATGATCTTCCTGCCTCTGCCTCCTGAACGCTGGGGAAACAGTCCTATACTACAGACATAGAATAGTATAACCAGGTGAATATAAGTTAAGAGCTAGTTGGGGAGCAAGCCTAAGTTAAGGCTTTTTATTTTAACCAATCAGAAGGTGCCTTAGATAGGCAAGGACAAAGACATATCTTCACACAGTGTACAAAAATATCATTCCAACACTCAACTGATGAGCCACCTCTCCAGCATCTGTTTGATTTCTTGAAACAAAGTATCATGTATCCAAGACTGGCCTCACACTCACTGGTAACCAAGGAAGACCTGGAGCTCTTTAGATTTGGACATATATATGTGTGTAACTCCTTTGTCCAGGAGATCTATTGCCTTCTTCTGACCTTCATGGGCACCAAGCATGCATGAGGTGGGCATGCATATTATGCAGGCAAAACACTCATATACACAATATATATATGTGTGTGTGGGTGTGTCTGTCTGTCTGTCTGTGTGTCTAAATTTATTATTATTATTTTACCAAAAAGGCAGTTGGTAGAAGGAACCCCTACCTAGTATTCATGAAACCCCAGATTCAATAGCCAACACTACAGAAACAGAAACACAACACCAAACACAGGGATCTGATCTTACAGTGCTTGACTAACATGCATGAAGCCCTCATGCACCTCAGCACCAAAAGTGGTATGGGAGTGCAGCTTCGTAATCTCAGCAGTTGAGAGGAGAACAAGAGGATCAGAAGTCTAGGGCCATCCTCAGTGTGGTGAGTTGAATGAGAATGGTCCCCACAGGCTCAAATGTTTGAATGCTTAGTCCCCAGTTGGTAGAAGAGTTTGGGAAAGATTTAGAGGTGTGGCCTTATTGGAGGAGGAGGTGTGTCACTGGGGGTGGGCTTTGAGGTTTCAAAATCCCTTGCTATTTCTCTCTGTCTCTCTCTCTCTGTCTCTCTCTGTCTCTCTGTCTCTCTCTCTCTCTCTCTGTCTCTCTCTCTCTGTCTCTCTGTTGTTGCCCCAGCGTGGAAGCTCTCAGCTACTGCTCTCCAGCACCACGCCTACATGCCTCCTGTCATGCTCTCTACCGTGACGATGGTGGATTCATCCTTTGTAACAAGCAAGCCTCAAGTTAAATGCTTTCTTTTCTAAGCTCCCTTGGTCATGCTGTCTCTTCACAGCCATAGAAAAGTAACTAGGGCACTGGGCAATATATGGAGTTAGAGAAAAGCTTTTGAGTCAAAAAGCAAACATGAAAAAAATGTATCAGGACTGGAGAGATGGCTCAGAGATTAAGATCACGGGCTGGTCTTCCAGAGGTTCTGAGTTCAATTCCCAGAAACCACATGGTGGCTCACAACCATCTGTAAAGTGATCAGATGCCCTCTTCTGGTGTGTCTAAAGACAGCTACAATGTACTTATATACATAAAATAAGTAAATAACCCGGGGGGGGGGGGGGTATCGAGACAGGGTTTCTCTGTATAGTCCTGGCTGTCCTGGAACTCATTCTGTAGACCAGGCTGGATCTCATAGATGTACCTGCCTCTGACTCATTATTGCTTGAATTAAAGACCTGTGCCACCACCTCCCAGTCCCAATGATATAGATTCCTAATTCAAATACATTACACACAAACGGTCATGCCAGAGACTTTGTTTGATCCCTACCCTCTGCCTGCCCAGCCTCAACCCAGCACTTTACAAGTCAGGCCTCCTTAAGAACTGCTCTCAGCATTCTCTCCCAAGTCCCCACAACAGCTCACTGAGCTCTGAGCATTCAGTGGCTTTTCCAGTCCTGAGCTTGAGAATCCTCCCCCTTCCTCCGGAAAAAAACATTCTAAGGCATAAACACCACATGGTCAGGTCTGCCTGCAGCAATGCCTATCCTCTGATACCAATTTCTATCCTAATTGGCTTCTGTTGCTGTGAAAAACAATAAGAAAATCACTGGGTAAAAGCAAGTGGAAAGGAAAGGCTTAATTCAGCTTACAGGTCCACTGTTAAAGGGAGGTCAGGGAGGGCCTCAAGGATAGAACCTGGACAGAGGGATTAAAGAAGAGACCTTTGAAGAATGCAGCCTACTGACTGGCTTCCAGGCTCCCAGCAGGTTAGGTTCCTTATATAGCTTAGTCTCCGCCCTCGTGCCCAGCCCCATCGGGAGTGGCACCGCCCACACTGGCTGGGCCCTCCCACATCAGTTAGCAATCAAGATAATACCCTGCAGACATGGCCACAGGTCAATCTGATAGAGGCGATTGCTCAATTGATGTTTACAACCAAGATTAGCCATCGTAGGCCTGCCGGTCTAGTCTGCTGTCTGTCTGCTTGGTGAGAGTTCCAAACCAGCAAGAGACCTTGTCCAACAAAGTAACAAAGCTGTTCAGGTTGACTTTTGGGACTGGAGAGATGGCTCAGTGGTTGAGAACACTGACTGCTCCTCCAGAGAACCCAGGGTTCAATTCCCAGTACCCCAGTGGTGGCTCCAGTTCCAGAGGATCCAACACACTCTTTTAGCCCCTCTGGACAGCAAGCATATACATGTCACACAGACATACATTCAGGCAAAACAGCCAAACACATAAAATGAAAATAAAGGGAAAAAACGGCCAATACCAAATGTTTGAGAAGTACTGGAGCAAGTGAAATTTCCCTTTCCCCCTCCCTCGCTTGCTTCCCCTCCCCTACCCCTTACCCCTGTTTTTCTTGACAGGGTCTTATGTATCCCAGGCTGAGTGGAACGCAATATGTAGTGAAGCAGGACTTTGAACTTTGGACCTTCCTGCCCGTACTTCCTAAGTGTCATGATGAGGTGTGCTCCACCAGGACTTCAGGCATGATGGGCAATCATTCTGCCAAGTTAGGCCCCCAGCCCTTAAAGTCTTCAGTGACTTTGTAACAGTGCACTAAAGCTGAGCATGGTGGTACATGCCTGTAATCCCAGCACAAGCGAGATGGAGCTGAGAGAATCAAAGTACAATGTCACCCTCTACTCCATAGTGACTTCAAGCCCGTCCATTTTGGGCATCCTTCTTTATACTCTTCTCAAGACCCTAAAACAAAACAATGAATGGGGCAGGTAAGAGAGCTCATCTAGAAAAAGTGCTAGCCACACAAGTCCAGGGTCCTGAGTTCAATCCCTGGAACCACCTCAATAAGAAAACAATTGACTTCCAAGTTGTCCTCTGGCATCCACAGGCATGCTATGGCACCCGCCTACACAGACATTTACTTTGAAAGAAGTCAGTTGGAACACCCACGTTGTAAACCTTCCTTGGGAAGATATATCAAATTCATCCTTTGAACAGCAATTTCATTCATTTGCTTATTCATTGATGTTTCGTTGTTTTTTATAATAGCATCTTATTGTATAGAAGGAGCTAACATGGATCTCTCTTCTTTCAAGGATTTAAGTGCATGAGTGTTTTGCTTGCATGTATATATGTGCACCATGGACATGTTGGTCAGAAGTGGGCACTGAATTCCTTGGAATTGGAGTTAGGGATGGTTGTAAGCCACCATCTGAGTGCTGGGGTGTGGGGCAAGTGGCCTGTGCCACCAGAGAGATCTGGTAAGGTTGGCACAGTAAATCTCATAATTGACAACAGCATGTGTTGGAACCAGCTACTGGCCAGGTGCTACTGTAGTGCTAGGGAAATATAAGTGTCCCCCCTCCCAAAAAAACCAGATAGGAACCACTCCAACACAATCACAGTAGGGCCTTTTTATTTTATTTGAGCTAGCTTGGGTCCCTCAGTGCACTGCCATCATGGAGGACATTTTTGGTGATGAGAAGCCCCAAGTATCTATTGGGGCAAGGCTTTATAGTAAGCAGCAAGCACAGGGTGGGGGAGGGCAGGGAGGTAAGTGTGTAAGCATCTAATTGGTTAGTTACTATGGCCTTTAATATAATTGGAGGGTGCTAGTAATAGCATAAACTTAATTTCTGCTTTTCTCTGCATTGGTGGTCATTAGGCAGGGGGCGGGCTTGTAACCTGGGGGTACAGGTTTGTTGAGGAAATAACATGGAGACACTGGTCTTGTTGGGGGGGTAACTTGGAAACTAATCTAGTTTCTGTAAGTTTGCCTATGTTTAAACTTAGGTCAGATTCTCTAAAATGGAGTCTAAACTTAAAAGATTTGGCATCTCACTACCTATCCTAGAACATGTAACCCCATTGAGAGGGCCATGACAATCAGTCACGTAGGGACAACACCTGAAGAAGTCCTTCCCCATACAAATAAAGCATCCTGAGCACCTCAGACTGAGCCAAGGGATTTACCCCTGGATCCCACCCAATCCTCAAACGCTTATAAGTCCCTATCAACATGGAATAAAGTTATGAGTTATTTCACTACAAATAGCCTGAGGGTGGCTGTTTTATTGAGCTGTAACTCTCTAGGTAAGAGTTTTCTCTCCCAAAGCATTCATTGTTGGACCTCAGTTCCACCCAGCAGGCCAGGCTTGCTCCACTGACTGCTGTTTGCTGTCTTAGTGGCTCTGGCTCTGGCTCTGGCTTCTGGCTCTCCACAGCAGCTCGTTGCTACGGCTGCCACTAGCACGGAGGCTGCAACAGTAGAGGAAGCGATCTGGCTACCTGCCCTGCCTAGGTTTCCCCTCGGAGAGCTGTACTTCTTTGGCCGTTCAGATCAGTCCTGAGTCCCTCAGAACTCATTCTGCCCAGTCTAGAGATCCTCGGATTTTGTGCATTCTGTCTCCCCTAAGTGCCACTGGCATCCCAGCAGCAAGGCAGAAATGCAGCCCGACACTGGGGGTTGAACTCAGGTCCTCTGCCAAAAGCAACAAATGCTCAGAGAACAAGGAGGCGTATCTCTAACCCCTGGCCTGAAGAATCTCTTGATCCTGCCTCTGCCTCCTGGAATTCTAGGCTTTTACTTTCATATCTGGCAAAGATGAGCTGTTACACACTTAAGAAGAATCTGGCAGCATGACTATGAGAACCAGTGTTCTACCCTGACACACAGTGTCAGGGCTGGATCTCATAAACACTAAGACTCAGAAAGCTGAACTTGTATGACAAAACGTTTCCTGGGGAGAGGCAACACACTCATCTGCCCACCCCAGATAGCGATCCATTACAGACCAAAGTACAGATACTACCAAAGTCCAACTTGGTGAACCATGAACATTATTGGAATTACTTACAGGACCATAGGTGAGAGGTTACTTACAGGAGCAGAATTACTTAAAGACAGCTATATCACCAAAGCTCACCCCAGCATGAATGACAGGTCACAAAAGCTGGGACCCTAGAGCACACTGCACAACCTGCAGGCAGCTCAATACATTGGTCTAAATCTCTTCCAGGGACCTCTGATTGTTTCTGCCCGTTCCAAACAGTTAGTCTCTCTGAATCTTCTTTTAGTACTCTGGGAGAGAGAGGCCTAGTGAATCTGGTCAGCTTCAGGGACTTCCTGAAGCTATTTTAAGTTGTTTCCATTCAGGATGAAATGTTTCAATCTCCGAGGAAACTGTTATAAAACAGAGTTATGTGTGAAAAGTATTTACAGGCAGATTGCATTTATATTCAGTACTTGTGGTGGTTTGAATGAAAATGCCACCCCCCCAAACCCAAATGGAGTAGCAGCACTACTAGGAGGTGTGGCCTTGCTGGAGTTGGTGTGTCACTGGGGCTGGGCTTTGAGGTCCCTGAAATCCCAAGCTAGACCCAGTGTTTCTTTCTGCTGCCTGCTGATCCATATGTAGAACTCTGCAGCATCATGTCCCCATGTTTCCCACCATGATAACAATGGACTCAACTACTGATCTGTAAGCCAGTCCTCAATTAAATGTTTTTTCTTTATGTTGGATGATGGTGGCACACACCTTTAATCCCAACAGGCAAAGGCAGGGGGATTTCTGAACTCAAGGCCAGCCTGGTTTATGGAATGATTTCTAGGATAGCCAGAGATACACAATGAAACCCTGTCTTAAAAACAAACAAAATTTTTTTTCCTTTGTGAGAGTTGCCATGACTATGGTGTCCCTTCACAGCAATAAAACCCTAGCACAGTACTAAAACAAGCAAAATGAGTCCACGGTAATGGACGTTGTGACTAGCATACGAGTTCTCACTGACTGTGGAGAGAAGGGAGAGGAAGGAGACAGTCTTAAGAGGCATCTGAGAGATTGCCCAACACCGTTCCTTTTATTTACAGGCTAGGATGGTTGGACATGCACACCCGTAATCCCACTACTTGAGAGGTTAAGGCAGGAGGATCAGGAGTTGAAGGCCAGTGCAGGCTACATAGTGAATCTGAGGTAGCCTTTGCTACAAAATACTCCATCTCAAACAAAATTAAGCCGGGTGGCAAAAGCCTGTTAACTCAAACATCTGCAGGGGCTGAGGCAGGAAGACTAAAAATTCAAGCCTGAAAGAATTATATAGACCTGAGCAGCCTGAACAACTTGGTGAAATTCTGCCTCGGAAAACAAAAAGCTCTCTCATTGGTAGAGAGCTTACCTCTTCTCCTGCACCAAAAAGCAAATACGCAGACAAGCAAGCTGAGATCTGTGCTTTACTCAAATTTGCATCATTTAAATTTATCTCATCTCCCTTCCTTCTCTCTTTTGCTTTCTGAGGCAGGATTTCGCTGTATTTCCTGTTCTGTCTTCGAGTAACCCAGGCTACCTCACTTCACAGATCAATCTGGCCACAAACTCTCCCAATCCTCCAGCCTCTCCCTTTGGGATTATGCCACGCCCGGCTAATTTTACAAATTTATAGAAATAGCTTTGTAGTGAATCCTTCCAACAAAATTTGGCGTACTGTACACTAGACGTCTTGAGTCCTTCCTGGGGGGTATGATTCTGTTGTGATTGTGAGCACCCCTGGCTTCTTGTTCCTTCCTCATCGTTGGCTGCCTTTCTCGCCAGTGGTTGAAAATTCCATCGTTTTCAGAATTCTCCCGCAGCTTCAGCGAGAAGCGGCTTTCTAAGCTCTGCTGGTAGACGGCGCTGTAGGATCATCGACCTCTCGCTCACGTTCAGCCCTCTCTTCAATTCTCTGGAATAGAGACTATGTCCCAGCATCGACAATTTTTCTGCAAAACTTTGTGGTTCGTCCCCCAATGCCCCTCCACCACCCACCCCCGCCTGCCACCGTCCATTTCTGCAATTCGTGTCCAGACCTGAAGCTGCGTTTGGTTCCTAGCCTCCTGGTGGAAGTGACCTCCAAGCTATTCGGGCCTCCAAGGCTATGCTTGGGAAATCTTGATAGAGTTCCGACCCGGCAGCCGGCTCTCCTCTCTGTCAGCTAATTGTTTAGTCGGATGTTTGTTTATCCTGGAGTGGAGGGGGGGCTGGGTGCGCGGGGGTGGCTGCCCCCAGGGAAGCCTGCTTCCTGTGGTTGGCTTACTCAGCTACCATTAGCCTGCTTAAGCCCTGGAAAGAATTGCAGAGCTGGGAAGGCCCTGCCGGATGGTGCCTTCACCCAACAACAACAACAAAACACTTCCCGAGTCCTCTCCCTTGTGGTTAGACCGGCTGGTGACATCTATGGTGATTGTGGGAGTGCTAGACTTGCGCTTTTAAGCGATAGGAAAGAATTAAGAGATGGGAATAGACAGGCTATGGTGACACAGGCCTTTTATTCTAGCACTCTGGAGGCAGAGACAGGCGAATTTCTTCCTCTCCCTCTTTGTGTGTGTGTGTGTGTGAGACCCAGGAGCTTTGGAATACTAGAGGTCGGTCCCCCAGAGACATCTGATGAGAGACATCTGAAACCATAAGAGTCTTTTTGACTACCGTTAAATTGAATGCCAGTTATCCTTTTTGTTTCATATTCAATTAATTACTCATTAATATCTATTTGTATTTGGCTTATTATTATTATTGGTTAAACCAGAGTCCATGCAGCATGTATTGGCCCGGAACTAACAATGTAGCTAAGGTTAATCTTAAACTTCTGATCCTCCTGCCTCTACCTCCAAAGGGCTGTGATTTCAAGATTGCAAGTGTGTGCCATCACAGCCGGGTTATGTAGTGTGGTGACTGAACCAAGCACAGGCTAGATAGGCGCTCTAGCAGCTGAACTACAACCCTTGCCCAGTGTTCTCAGTTATTAAAGCTCCAGGATCAGGCTATTCTGAGGGAGTGACTTCAGCCTGAGGCATGAAGAAGAAAAGGTGACAGACTTCAAAAAGGAAAAACCTGAGTTCAGAGTGAGATACTATCTGTTGACATATTTCCTAAGAGTGGGTTTGGTAGGTTCTGTTTTTATGTGAACGAGGGGAGGGGTTTGCTTGCATGTATATCTGTGTACCAGTTCGTGCTTGGGACCAGTGAAGGCTAGAAGAGGGCATCAGAGCCTCTGGAACTGTAGTTACAGATGGTTGTGAGCCACCATGTGGATGCTAGATATCAAACTCAGGTCCTTTGGAAGAGCGTCCGGTGCTCTTAAGCACCACGGCATTTCTCTGCCTTGCAAGGATGTTATAGTTTTGGACTCTGTTGTGATAATGCATGCACTCATGTAAGAAATAGGATTCGTTTTCTATCCAAGTAGTTAGTTCAGCAAAGGTCCATTTTTCCTGAACCTTCCTCTTTGCCTTTACCTAGGTAATTTGCCAGCCAATCATGTCAGATTGAGAATCTGAGTTCTCATCAATGGGATAAGACAAAGCCACCACCTCCATCAAGAATAAAAGACAAAAGCCATCTCAGTCATGTATGTTCAATAGTTGAGTTTGGATTTTGGTGCACTCACACGCACGCGCACACACACACACACAAACTTTTACAGAAATTTATTTTTACAGGCATGAGTGTTTTTGCGTGTCTATGCAGTTTCTGGGGAGACCAGAAGAGGGCATCAGTTTCCCTGGAACTGGAATTTCAGGGAGTTGTGAGACCTCTGACTCATGTTTACACCTCCCCACTGCGTTTGCAAAACAATAATAGTAATAATAATAAATTGTCTTGCTGAGTTATTTTTGCTTTGTTCTTGTGTTCTTTTGTGCAACTCCAACATCAGTCTTTTCCAACATTCGAGAAGCAGAGGCATAGGGCTGTCAAACATTCAATTCCAGTCTGAGCCACATAGTAAATTCCAGGGCAGCCAGGGATAGCTAGTGAGAAAAATGTCAATGGAAATTATCTTTAGCCAGGCATGGTGGCACATGCTTTTAATCCCAGCACTCAGGAGGCAGAGGTGGATCTCTGTCAGTGCAAGGCCAGCCTGGTCTAGAAAGCAAGTCCCAGGACAGCCAGGGCAACACAGAGAAACCCTGTCTCAAAAAACAAAAAAGAAAGTTAACTTTAATTTACTCCAGACACTTTGCTTAGGATGAAACCCAGTGCCTTGTGTATGTATGCAAGCATTCTAGAAATGACTTCTGTCCTCAGCCCCAAGTAATGATCTTTAGATCAGACTGTCGACCAGACTACTTTTAACTGTAGATCTGTACAGCCCACACTACCAGAACCCGCCCTCCTAACAAACTTTACTGAGAGGCTTCGTTTGTTGGGGTGTTTTAAAATTTGAGCACATGTAATTTTATTTAGTAATGCTTACTGAGTACTCAATACGTGGAAGTCACTCCCTTACACCCCACCCTCATTCAGAGACACAGCAGTCCTCCTCCCTTAACTTCCTTTTTGCTTTCTGATGTTTCAGTTACTGGTGGCCAGGAGGTAGATATAAATAAGAGACATCTATATTTCTCATTACAGCGTAACATATTCATAGTTTTCCTATTATTAATCCTTTGCTAAAAGTAATTCATCAGCTATTTTAGATAATAATATATAGGGGAAATCGCCCACATCAAGGATCCCACTGTGAATCGTGGCCATAGGGACTATTATACCTCATTCTATTCTTCAAGCGCCCCATTTGAGTTCAGTATTGTTATCCCACTTTACAGATGAAAAGTCTGGAAAGAAGTGCAATGTTGAATCGAAAACACGTGCTTCCTTCATGCATCCCACACACTGTTAGACGCCGGGAAAGCCTGTCTTTCACAATCCATTCTTCTGGAGGACTCCCAGAGGAATACAGGGTTACAGCGGAGCCCTCGCACATCACCATTTCCCCTGCAAGGGCCCAAAGGGACATGTGGTTTGCTGTCATTTGCCCGATGCTGACCTGGAGGATAGGACTGCAATACAGGGCCTATCCTCCCTGTGCTCGGGACCAAGCACTGCGTGAAATCACCAGTAACTTGTATCAACCCGCCTAGCTCACAGGTTTTTCTTCAGCGCCCGGGAAAGAGCACGTGCCCCCTGTCCCCGCCCACTCTTCCGGGCTGGCCAACGGCGAGCTTGGATTGGGCTGCGGAGGACCACGCCCCCTTCCCCTGTCCAATCGGCTCCCTCGCTGGGTACGCTCCCTCCTTCACAGCCCCGCCTCGCCACCCCACGCTACGTCTGTCCCTCTCTCTCCCACCCTCCGTTATTCCGAGGCTGGAGCTCGACTAGGCGAACCCATATCCCTCTGCCTCCCATTGGCTACTGAGGTCCCGCGCGAGCGGGATGGAGCCCTAAGTCTCCGCCCTCATGAGCCGGGCCATGCCTCTCAGAGCTGGCTTTCTGCAGGAGCCGGCGCGGTGTGGGGAGGGGCGGCGGGGATCTGCTGCCTGGAGCGCGCAACGCCGTGCGCGTCCCTTGCGTCCACTCCCTCCCTTCGGTGGCTTCGCAGGCTGCAGCCGTCTCTGCGCACGCGCACTAAGCCCACCCCGCACCCTCTTGTGCCAGTTCGCGGGTGTCCTCGCGCTGTGTGAATCTGGCGCCGCAGCCGCTGGGGTAGCGGCGTTTTCCTCAGGCGCGCACGCGCCCTCGCGCCCTCAGTGTCCGCGCGTGCCTGTCCTCCCGGGCTACTGTCCCCGCGGTGCGCTTGGCCCTGTGAGCCGTTATCCACCTTCCAACCCCCGCCCCAGTGCCTCTCGCCCCTCAGAAACGCACGCGCACTTGCGAGAGGGTCTCCAGCACGCGCACGGCCGCGGCGGCCGCAGGAAGGAGGCGACAACGCCGCTGCCGCTGCCGCCGCCGCCGCCGCCGCCATTGCGCGGGAGGGAGGGAGCGAGCGAGGCTGGTCCGCCCTCTCCCAGGTTCCCGCCCCTCCCCCCTTCCCCTCCCCGCCCCCCGCCCCGAGGGAGAGCCGCGGCGCGGCGGGAGGAGGTGGTGGAGGAGGCGGAGGAGGGAGCCCGCGAGGGAGGGTCCGCCCGGCCCCCCGCCGCCGGAGCCGCCACCGCCGCCTCAGGAACGAGTCGCTAGGGGAACATGGCGCCGGGCCCGCCGTCGCTGCGGCCGGGATCTCGGAGGCCGGGGCCGCGCTGAGGGCGCCCCCAAGGCTGGTAAGTGTCTCGTAGCTGGCGGAGGGGAATGTGGGGACGTGCGAGGCGCCGGGCGCCGCCCCGCTGCGGGATCCAAGGGTGGGGGGAAAGGCGGGGACCGCGGGGCCCGGAGCCCGCGAACAATGGAGGAGCCGTAGGGGGAGGGGAGGGAGCGCCCCCCCAGCGCCCCGCGGTCCCCGTGTCCCGGCTGCTGCATGCCCGGGCCGGGCCCGTGCGGCCCGCCTTGCCCTTCCTATTCGCCACTGTCCCCGCAGCCCTGCAATCCCGGCGTCTGCCTCCACACACACGCCCCACCACGACTTGATAGGGGATCTCGGTGTCTCTCAGCTTGCACTCGAGATATCCGACTCCCAATTCTGAGCCGTCGTCTCCTTTCCCACTTCCTCCTCCCCCACCCCCCACCCCTAGTCATACTGTTCGCCACCTTCTGGAGTTGGCTGTACTCCTGGGACAACCTACCTTCTCATTGACCCCTCCATATCCCTTCTGGTGCTCACTTAGGACATCCATGACCCTTCTCCCTCACCTGTTTTTTGCTAGCATCACTTTTGGGGGGAAGTCCCCATTCTCCTCCTTTGGCCTACCTGCTGTTATTATCCCCGCCTTAGAACGTCTTGCATCCCCAGGAGCTGTCCCTTTAGAACCTGCGGTTGCACCTCCGTGGAGATCTGTACTAGTCGTCTGTTGATATAGTCACTGCTCTGCTGTCCTCCCGGTCTTTGCTTTGGACATAATTCTTATTCTCATTTGGGCCCAACTGTCCCACATTTTTGCCCTAGCGGCAACACTGAACCTTCTGCACCTCCTTGGGATGCCCCAGGCTGCTTCTACCGTTTGTTCTCAGATTTAGAGCTCCTTGCTCACTTCCTTCCCTTCTCAGTGTTTGCTCCGGTTTTGCCATTCAGAGCCTGTCCTCTTTTACAGACCCTTCTGCCTGCCAACTCTGCCCCTGTGCAGGCGCTCTGATCTTGCATGCACTCCTCTGTGGTGTCTGGCCTTTTGCCTCTTCTTTTACCCCCTTTTCTGTCCCTTAAGGTGTCTCATTTTTGCCATTCCCTTTAGCAGACCTCTGCCCTAACCCTGACTCCACTCAGTTGTACTATTCCTGCTCCTCTATTCTCGTTGAGTTTCTTCTCTTTCCCACCTTTATTTCAGTGCTCCTCTGCTTTGCTCCATTCATTTGCTCCCTCTCCTCCCAGGCCCATCTCCAGTAAATTCATGTACACCTAGGACTTGTTGCCTGTGTTTTCCTTGCTCCTGGTGCGCCTCTGCACTTTAGATGACCGACCCTGGCCCTTCACACTCTGCCCATTCTGCCCTTTATTCTACAAGCTTTCCCCTTCGTTCTCTTTATTTGGTGTCCTTTGCTTGTAGTTCCCTTTTGGAGCTGTCCATTTGTCTGCATATTTTTGAACCGTTTTAAACTTTACTGTTGCTGTCCCTGTCAAAGTGATCATCTTCAACACTGATCTCCTTGTGTCCTACCTTTGGTCCCTCTTAATTCTAAGCCCTCCACCCCCCATTCAGCTTTTCACTGGACTTTTTTGTCTTCGATTGATTACCCTGTCTTGCCTGCTTCTCATCTCCTTTCAAGTCTCCTTCCTTCTAACCTGAAGGTATCATTCCTTTCTTATTACTTCTGTCTCCCCTTTGTTGGAGTCTGCAAATTCTTATATAGATGCTCATTTTCTTTTGATACCTGTATCTCTGTTTCTCTCCTCTTTGCTTCTTGTCTTTCTCCCTCGTGGCTTTCTGCCTTTTTCCTCATGCCCTGTCAGGCTCCCTTTCTAATACTTAGCTCATACCACACTTGCTTCTCAGGGTTCCCCATCCATTGCCAACAAGTTCTCCATTGAGGACATCCTTCTGTCTTAGGTCTTTTACCTGTCATGCATCTCTCAGCGTTTGCCAGAGTAGGTTGAGCCAAGGGACTCTAGGCACTGATCCAGGCTGCAGATTCTCTGTGGAGTCCTGAGTGTTTTGAATTTTATTCTCAAAAGTCCTGAGCTGGGCGTGGTGGCACACGCCTTTAATCCCAGCACTTGGGAGGCAGAGGCAGGTGAATTTCTGAGTTTGAGGCCAGCCTGGTCTACAGAGTGAGTTCCAGGACAGCCAGGGCTACACAGAGAAACCCTGTCTCGAGAGAAAAAAAAAAAAAAAAGTACTCCTGAAATCTGTTACAGAGGTAAGGATTGATTGGTTGCAGCTCTCTACAGTCTGGGAGTGTCTCCCCATTTCTCTGATTTGTATCAAGGTTAGTGATGGCAGGTAGGATTCATCTATTGCCCCATTCTTTTTCCCTTTGCTTCCTCCTTGGGCCTCACAGCTTTGTGTCCTTGGGAAAGGGGACTGCAGCTGTTCCTGACTCTTCTTACTCCCCTCCTTGCCTCTCTGAGCAATTGTAGACAGTTGTACTCTCTACACTTTTCTGTCTCCACCCTACACACCAGCACACCCCACCCCACCCCACCCCCAGAAGCATTCAGGAGTATGTTCTTGTCTTTTTTTTTTTCTTTTTTCCAATCAGCAGAAAAGTCATATTCTTGTTTTACTCCAGGCTAGGGAAATGCCAGTTCTCAAATTTTGCAGGTCCCAGGGGGTGCTATGGCCACACTTGGTGTTTATGGGCTCTAGCCTTCAGGAGCAGTAGTCTTGCCTTCTCTCCTGGCCTTTGGTTAATGCTGTGACCTTGGAGGGTCAGGCTAGACCCAGTGGGTTTCTCCCTTCTTCACCTGTGCCCCTGGAAGGCTCCAGCTTCCTGGTCTTCAAAATGGTGAGAGCTGGGGTTTGGAAAGCATTTTGTGGTTGTTGTTGAAAGGAAGAGTGCCAAGTGTCACTCAGATTTCTGCCCTCTGGTAGAGCCTGCACTTTCAGCCACAGGAGCCCAGTGCCTCTGGGCAGATCCATGCTGCCTATGCAGGGAACCAGTGTTGAGTTCTGACATTCCCCAGACTTTATGAGGGACCTAGTTGGGTAGAGTTAGAGAGGGCTGCCAAGAACTGACTGATAGAAGTGCATTTGGGATTGTTGTCGGTGAAAACCCTGTGGTCCTCAGTGATTTTGTGGTGGGGGTTCAGGAATTAATTCAGAAGTAGAGATAGCTTTTTACAAAAGAGCTATCTGACCATATTCTTTAACTTGGGAGGGGAGGATCTTTGGTGTTTTGTAGGTTTATTTATTTATTTGAGTAAGTCAAAAGCCTTTTGTTGTTGTTATCATTGTTGTTTTCTTCCCTGTGGCCTAGGGCAATTGCACATTAAGACAGCTATTCGGCTGTGAAGGTACATTTACTGGAAGGACTTTCTTTCTTAACTGAGCTATGATCAGACTGTTTATTTCAGCACCTGCTTAGAAATAGTTCAGTGTGAACACATTCGAAATAAAAAATCTTCACTGTCATCTACAGAATTAGATCATTGACTCATCCAATGTTAGGGTATTTGTATACAAGAACATGAGGGAGGGTGCATAACAGATCTGTGCGCCTCTCCTAGCTTTATAGGACTGTAGGTTTTCTGGGTTTGGGTCTTGGTTTTTTTTCTTGTCAGTTCTGTATTGTGTGGTTGGAAGTTGGTGTCTTGAACGTTGTTGCTAGGCTTGTTCTGCCACTGAACTATAGGACTTTAAGCTCTGAGAAGAAAGTGCTTGTGTGGCACTTTGGTTTGTTTCTAATGGTGTTGCTTTGGCCTCATGTCACAATCTCCTGTATTTATTTTAGAGTTTGTGTTCTTCAAACAGCTGTCTTATTTTTTATTCTTAATGTGGAGGTGACACCTATTTAAGAATAGGAACAACTGTGTGCAACTCCACTACAACATGTATTTCCAGAGTCTTCCTATTCCTAACACTGGCAGCCTAAAAAGTTCTGCATGCTCAAAGTTGAGTTCACATAATAGGAAGAGGAGCGACAGAAAGAACAAAGAGATGTTTTTCCTTCTAAGCTGGGAACTAATGTTTCAGGACTGTCAGATTTCTCTGATGGTAGTGGAGGCTCCAATCCCAGAATTGACATTTGCTTTTGTGATGAAATTGGGTGCTACAGAAATGTGAGGTGGTAGCCTTGGCCTTATGGAACAGTTTCTTTGCCAGTTGGGGCGGAGTTTGAAGCAAGAGATGGCAGCAGACGACTTTTTTCAGTGCACTAGCATGTCTTCAAGAGCTCTTAGCCTATCTAGATTTTTAGAGCTAGCCCAATGAGAGTCCTTTCTTAGCCCTTCCCCCTCTTTAAAACTAACCTTTCTTTATGCTCATGTCTCCTTTTCCTTGCCCATCACCTTCTTTTTTTAATTGGCTTGATGATGCCTTAGGACAAGTAACAAGTCAGAAACTCTCATTCTTCATACCAGACAGATTGGTGCAGGTGTCTGGCCCGAATAGTGAGACTTTTGGAAAAGGACAGTTGGAAAAGGTGCAGATTGTATATAGTGGACGGTTGTAGCCTCATGGCTACGTATGTGGTTAGTCTTCCAGAGACAATACAGCAGATTAGATCATTATAGCTAGAGGTGGGCAAGATATATATAGGGACTCTACTGCAGCCTGAGCTAGATTGCTTTGCCAACCTTGGTCTGATGTGGTCTCTTGCAGGCCTTTCTTGTGATTTCATAGGACTGTTGTCATTTGCCACCTGGCAATCTAAACAGTGTCATTTGTTCATTTACTTTTATTTTTTCGAGACAGGATCTCACATAGCCCAGGCAGGCCTTTATCTGGATATATACCTGAGGGTAGCTTTTGAGTCATCTCTCTGCTTCTGTCTCCAAAATTCTGGGATTGTAGGTATGCACTGCCACATCTGGTGTCATTTATCCAATCCATGTGACTTTTGATCAGTCATTTATTTACTTATTTAAATTTTCTATCTTTCACAAACCCTAAAGATTATTTGCTTGTAGATGGAAAGTGACTAGCAGAAATACCACCTATGGTTCTAGAGTTTTGTGGAGTCTCGTCTAAGACATCATTGCTGCCTTTGAAGGTGGGAAAGTGGACGGCTTGCCTGGGGCCATGAGGCAGGCCTTCTGTCAAGGCCATATCCTAATTAGGATTGGGGACAGCTTGCTTCTCCACTGGGTTGGATATTCCTGTCTGAACTCTGAAGTCCAGCCCTGATAGTAGACTCCATTCAGTAGAACAAACAGTTGGAAGAGCTGGGGTTGGTACTCAGTACCTTGGGCTGTGCTAGGATCCCCCTCTAGTCCTTGTCAAGAGAGAGGGCTTTTCCTGGGCTTCCTTGGATACTTTTTTTCAATGGAAAATAAATACTGCCACTTTTTAAGGCTTTCATATGGAAATTAGTTTATAATGTGGGTGGGGGTGGGGGTGGGAATGCTCTCCAGATTGTATTAGCTACATAACTCAGCTTACACCTCTTTTATAGAATGGTAGGGAATTTTTCAAGCTGAGTCATTGTTGACCTAGGCTCTCAAATAGCAATGGTCTGAATAGTACTTGAATTGCTGGTATTAAGAAGTACAAACAAATCATTTGTGTTCATCTTCCCAAAAGTTTATTTCTATTTAACTTTTAATACAATACTTTATTATACTATAAAGAATTCTTGAAAATAAATGGGCCCCTGTCAATGTGACTTTCATTTATGGGCATGTATGATATTGAACACCACTGAATTTAGAGGAGAACTGGGTCCATTCAGCCATGAAGCATCATTAGAGAATATAATATTTGTTTTTGCTGGAAATAGCCAACTTGCCTAACTCCTTCATCACCACCCCTGTCCCCCCATGAATGGAGTGCTGCTGTGTTATGGACTCTGCAGCAGTTGTGCCTTGACTTGTGCGTGTTCTCCTCCTCAGGCCTGTCCTCTTCCTGGTCACTGTAGTGAAGTTGAGCCATTGACAGAAAGCTTCCCATGCTGTAAAGAAATATTGACAAAGCCAAGCATAGTGGTATACACCAGTCATCTTGGTGCCTGAGAAGTGGAGGGAGAAGGAGATGATGTTTAGGGAAATCCGCAATTACTTATTGAATTCAAGGCCAGCCTGGGCTACAAGAGATCCTATTTCAAAAGCACCCCCCCCCCCACCCCCCCCCCCCTGCCCCCAAAACCAAACCAACTAGAAAAAGCTGTTGAGGAAACTCGTCTCCTGACCCTTTGACTTATCAGCTATGTGATTTGGGAAAGTTGTGTTTCCTTCTTGCAGAATGAAGGGATTGTATCAGATGGCTCCTACTCTGCCATATTGTGTAGCCAGCATACTGAGAAATTTGGGCATTTCTGTTCCAGATTCAAATCCAGATGTCACAAAATTAGGTAAAATTAAGTTTGCCTAACAAAAAGAAGGTACAAATGTTTGACCAAGTATTGACTGCTTAACTACATGGGTTTTTTTTTTAGGTGACAAAAAGATAAAGTACCTCTTGAGTGAGTCCCTTAGGTGCTGAGGAAGAACCTAGGAACAAATGCTATTTATTGGGCATGTGCTCCATCGCTGACTTACAGCCTCAGCCAAAATTTTCTCTTGAGAATATTTTTAGGGAACTGGAAATGTATAGAGAGACTACTGCCATAATTTGTTGACTTACAACTAAAAAATAAAAATTATGAGGCGGTTATTTAGGCTAGGTTGTTAGTGGTAGTCTTTGTCTAGCATGCATCTGGTCCTGGGTTCCATTTCTAGCATAGCAGTCAGCTAGTGTAAAACATTAAAAAGTACATAGAAATTCAGGTGTTTGGGTTGAAAACACTGTTCCTTAGATTTGTATCTTTGCTGACTATAACTACTACATCTGTTCGTTTTTTTTATGTGTGTGTGTACACATGTATATGTACACATGTACATACTGTGCCTGTTCATGCCATGGCACATATATACAAGTCAGGGGACAACTTATGAGAGTCAATTCTCTTCTTCTACCATGTGTGACTTGGGGATTGAACTTAGTCAAACTCAGGTTGTCAGATTTAGCAGCAAGTTCCATCATCCACTGGGCCATCTTGCCTAGCTCAGGTCACTATAATTTAGTAACTCTGAGTTGCAATTGGAAAACAGGGTTGGGGTTAGAGTATGTTAGCCAGCTGTAGCTAATGTATAGCCTTCCCACATACAGAAGATTGATTTAAGAATATATCCTTGCAGAGGGCCCCAGTTCTATTACCAGCATCCATATGATAGTATACAACCATGTTTAACTCAGTTCCAGGGATCAGTGGGCACCAGACATACATGGTGCACAAACATACATGCAGGCAAACTCCCATACACAGAAAATGAAAATTAAGGAAAAAATACATTTGCAATTGCATTGAATATTTTCCTATCTGCATTTAAATGAAATGTCAAAATCATGGATTTATCTCTTGGAGCCTGTGTTAGGTGTGAGACAAAAGAAAATGATCACTATTAATTGCCATAGGTAATTAAAGAGGACTCTTTGTTCAATAACAAATTGATTGTATACAAATGAAAGTTAGTGCTGCATTAAAATAAGATTATTGGAGTCTTGAAATCTGGCGTACGTCTTTAATCCCAGCACTTGGGAGGCAGAGGCAGGCGGATTTCTGAGTTCAAGGACAGCCTGGTCTACAGAGTGAGTTCCAGGACAGCCAGGGCTACACAGAGAAACCCTGTCTTGAAAAACCAAAAAAAAAAAAAAAAAGAGGTGTGACAACTGCTGCCACCACCACCACCCTAATAATTAATTAATTTTGAGACAAGGATCTCAGTATGTAGCTTGGCTAGCCTCCCAGTCCAGAAGCCTCTCACCTCAGCCCCTTGAATTTTGGGATTACTAGCGCGCACCACCACACTGGTTTATTTGCACTGTCAGTATAGGCTAAGAAGCAGCGATACAAACCATGGTCCTATATGAACACGCTGAGTATTATGATATTTATAAACTTAAAGATGAAAATCTAAATGTTTTAACATTAGGGGAATTATTACTTACGAAAAAGTATGAAGTCATTTTAAAAGTGTGTTTTTCAAGAATACTTGACATGGGAAAGTGCACATAAAATTAAGTGTGTGTGTGTGTGAGGGGGAGGAAGCAGGATATAGAACTATATCCAGGGTGAGTCTAGTTAAAACATATATGGGAAAGAGTAGAAGGGAGAACAGGCTGAAGTGCTATTTGAGCTATCTTTGTTGTAGAATTTGGGGTAAGGACCACTATTTTTCCTGAGTTGTAAATTGTGTGTGTTTTAATGATTTATGTGTATGAGTTTTTTACCTTCATATATGTCTGTGTATCACATGCATGCCCAGTGCCCAAGGAAGTCAGGAAAGGGCATTGGATCTGAAATTAGAGTTACAGATGGTTGAGATGGTGTGGGTGCTGGAAACTGAACCTGGGTCATGAGCAAGGTCAGCAAATTCCCTTAATAAAGGCAGGGTTTCACATGACCTTGTCTATCCTGGAACTTGATGTGTCCATAGGCTGGGCTCAGACTCACAGAGATCTGTCTGTCTGCCTCTGCATTAGTTCTGCTGGGATTAAAGCCCAACTGATATGTCTGTGTACCCCTTGCCTGCCTGATCTAAAGATGGTTATAAGCTGCTATGTGGGTGCTGGGAACTGAAACGGTATCTTGTAGAAGAACTATCAGTGCTCTAAGCTACTAAATCATCTCTTCAGCCACCATTACTATATATATATTTTTAAAAAATATTATTTTAATGACCAATTTGAGGGGGGGTGCCGTGTATTCATGCCACTATGAATGTGTGGTGATTAGTGTACAGCATTTTGGAGTGCATCCCCCCCTCCCCCCCAGAGAGTGGGTGTTAAGATGAGTTTCTCTGAGTAATTCCAGCTGTTCTGGAACTCACTTTGTTTACCAGGCTGGCCTTGAACTCAGAAATCTACTTGCTTCTCTCTGCCTCCCATTTCTTGGTTTAAAGTCATTTGCCACCAAATGCAGCTATTTTTTTTTTTATTCCTGATTTTAGAAAAAAAAAAAAAGTTAACCAAGTAAGTGCACCATATGTTTTTCTGTATAAAATCAAAAGGGAAATTATGCTGAAAAACAAATTAAGGAGATCTTTTGGACTCTAGTCCCTCCAGGGCAGACACTGTTTCTCATAGGGTGATTGAATTAATTATTAACAACAGCCACTGCTTACTTCGTACCAGTGTCTGCCAAGTAAGTCCTCCTCTTTTTCCTCACAGTCACCGTCCCAAGTGGGGATTATTTCTAGTTTCTAGTAGGGAGCTGAGGCATATGAGTGAGGGACTGGCCTAAGGCTACCTGGCCAACCATCCTGAATGGAAAGCTGCTCTGGTCTGCCTTTCCCTTTCCAGAATATTCCACACAAAGTGATCTCTCCCAGAGATGGAGAGTCACTTTTCGTGACTGGCAGTTGGAGCATAGTTCTGCCCAGTAAATCCCCTGTGTGTTTTTGGTTCAAGGAGAAAAAGTCAGGACAGAGTCAGGAATAACCATGAGGTTAATTATGTCTTTTTCACATTTTGGGGTGCTTTAATGGTGGTTGGTACAGTGAAGAGACAAGGGTCTCACTAGATGCTCCAGGCTTACTTTGAACTGGAGATCCTCCTGCATCAGCCTCCTAAGTGTTGGAATTACAGGAATGTGTCACCATACCTAACCTGTGCCTTCTCTTTTTATGGACCAAAAATATGTTTAAAGAGTTAAGTAGTTTAAATAAATGACACAGAAAGCTCTAGGGAGGTGAAAATGGATGGCTCTTGAGTTCAGATTCCTTCTCAGCAAGTTTGGAAGTTCAGGCTGCCTGAGCTGGAGATCCTGTTTCAAAAAAAAATTAGATAGTTTTACTTAATATCTAATCTCTTTAATTTCATCTATTCAAATAATTTACACGGTTAGGAGCTGCTAGGCAGGAAAAGAGAGTAGGCTGGTTCTTTGTAGCTCATGGGTAGGAGAACAGAAGTTTTATTTATTCTTTTACCTCCTCATTGAGCCACTATTTGGGTGATGAGAAGTTAAGGGTGCCTGTTACACAAATTGAGCGTCCTTCTTGCCGAGTATGTGGGCCACTAAGGAACAAAGGCCCCTCTTCCCTTACAGGTAACACAAGGAGCACACTGTTTCTGTACCAGAAAGTACAGATTTGAGAGGCCAGTGGCCTGATTCTTTCTTCCTGATCTTATCTTAAAGAATTAAGTGTGACTAAACATTTCAATGCAAGAATGCATTGACTGGGGCTAAGATTGATTTCATCTGAGGAAAAAAATTTTTTAGGAAGCTGGTTGGGTTTATGTTTCTCTTGAGTAAGGAATAATTTGGGCCAGTGTGTAGCTGAGTGGTAGAGGACTTGCCTATGCACAGGTCTGAGTTCCATTCCCAGCACCACAAGGAAGAAAGAATAATTTGGAAATTATATTGACCACTTTGGCTTTTATTGTAACTATTTAACAGAGCACCCATATGTACAGCAATGCATTTTTATTGGCGACTAGTTTTTGCTCATGAGGGCTAGTTCCAGAAGACCTGATTGATGAGCAGTGTTGAGAGTGTGTGACCAGGAAATTTCAAAGTTTGGGGCTGGGAGTGGAAGCATACCTTTCATCTCTGCACTCAGGAGGCTGAAGGTCTTGAGTTGAGGTTAGCCTGGACTATATAGTTTCTACTTTAAATTAAAAAGAAAAATAAAGGCTAGGTGTAAAATTGTATACCTTTACTGCAGTACTGGCAGAGGCAGGCAGACCACTAGGAAATGAGACCCAATTTCAAAAAATAAAGTAAATAAGAAGAAACAAATAAGAATAGACTTTGGGCAGCCCTGCCAGTTTGTTTTAGTCTCAAGACAAGAAGAACCCAGGGCCTCAAGGTTTGTACCCGAAGCTCGTTGCATTATTTTTATTTCTAGAGCAGGTCTGACAAATGATCTTGAGTTTAGTGTATGTTGACTAAAAATAATGAGTGTTGGGTATGATGATATCCACTTTTTTTTTTTTTTTTTTTTTTGGTTTTTCCAGACAGGGTTTCTCTGTGTAGCCCTGGCTGTCCTAGAACTCACTCTGTAGACCAGGCTGGCCTCGAACTCAGAAATCCACCTGCCTCTGCCTCCGAAGTGTTGGGATTAAAGGCTTGCGCCACCACTGCCTGGCTCTGATATCCACTTCTAATTTCAACACATGGCAGGCAGGTGGAGGTAGAAGAATTAGAATTTAAGACCAGCTTTGTTTGCATGAGATCCTGACTCAAAAAAAAGGTGTGGGAAGCAGTCTGGAGAATTAACTCACCTAATAGAGTGTTCACCTAACACACACAAAACCCTAGGTTCTAATGAATAAAAGTGTCAGACATTTGAGTTTGAGGCCAGCCTGGGTTACAAGAGACCCTGTGTCATCATCGATGTTGTGCCAGCCCCTTTTCCTTTTAAGGTCTTGAGGAAAAACCTGGAGAGGATGCAGTCTTGATCACGTTGATCCATATTGACTATTGGGATTCCTCAAACTGTTCAGAGGGAGGAACATTTTCTTTGCTGTTTTCGGTTGCTTTCCAACCTTATGTCATGGGGCTGGTTATTTTTTATTGAGAGTTGTATATAAAATGGGCTCAATACTGATTCTGCCTGCTTAGTCTTCTATCATCATGGAGTAAATGTAGAGTGATGAGAACTCTGTAAAGTTGAGAGACCCTGGGGCTAGTAGGGAGGAGAGACTGTAGGTATGTCCAGATAAGCATTAGGTTGCCCCAGGCTGGATTTGCTGCTGTAAGTGGAGCAGACCTCTGCTGAGCTTGTTATCTCTTAGTCTTTGCAACAGCTGTCTCTGCCCCCAGGTCACAGCAACTTTTGGGATTTTTTTTTTTTTTTTTTTTTTTTTTTGGTTTTTCAAGACAGGGTTTCTCTGTATAGCCTTGGCTGTCCTGGCACTCACTCTGTAGACCAGGCTGGCCTAGAACTCAGAAATCTACCTGCCTCTGCCTCCCAAGTGCTGGGATTAAAGGCGTGCGCCACCACTGCCCAGAGGCTTTTGGGGTCTTATCAGCAAGTATCTTATATATGGAGATGTTAACTCCAGGTCACAGGCCAAGTATCTTCGAGCCCTAGGCCAGGCCTCAGCCACTTTCTCTTTCTTCAGGCTGTAGCCAGTCCTTTCCCTCTCACCTAAGACTGAATCCCCTTAGGCAAGACAAACTTCTGGCTACGCAGCTACCTCCTAGGAAGAGCAGAGAGCAGACTGCCCAAGTAACTACTCATAGGGTCTCAGTGCAAATTCAAGCTCTAATGGTGGGTTTGGGAAGCCTGGAAGAGTGAATGCCTGCCTGGGTCATGATCTGTGCTCACCAAATGCCTTTGTTAGTGGTGTGATGCCTGGAGTTGCCTCTTACGGACCAGCTGAGAGGATGGTGGTGGGAAAGTTTACCAAACACAAGTCCCTGTATTTTGTTCAGGAAGGGGCTGGGGGAGAAAGTAGGCTCAAGGGTCAGACTAGAAGTAGTATTTCCC
Source organism: Rhabdomys pumilio (assembly GCA_030674055.1). NCBI lineage: Eukaryota > Metazoa > Chordata > Mammalia > Rodentia > Muridae > Rhabdomys > Rhabdomys pumilio. The sequence continues at coordinate 24,402,784 of JANHMN010000003.1, read as the reverse complement.
AAGAAAGTTGATAGACTTGTATGTACATGTGCAAGTGTGTGTTTTTAAGTCTTGCTTTATATGACAGCAGCAAGAATATACAGTCAGTACTTAGGAGACTTAAATTCTTGACAGTGTCCCATGTCACCTTAAACAAAACAACTTATTACTGTCAATAACTAACAGGGTGTTATGAGGAGTGTAGGCAGTAGATGAAAGTAATTGCATATAGAAGCATTCACTTAATAGGGATTTTCAAAGAATAAGTATTGGTTGGATGTCATGTGTGAAGTGTACTATGCTTGCTTGCTTGCAGAAGCCCAAGGAATCTTGTATCCTGTGTCTTTCCTACTTTTAGTCTCACTGTAAGCCATTGGGGTCACAGGGAAACACTTTGATAGTTGTTTTCCCGTGGTTTAAATCTCTCAGGACTTGAGGCTGGAGAGATGGTTCAGTGGTAAAGAGCACTTGATGTTTTTGTAGGAGTCCCAAATGATCTTGTAAGTTCCAGAGGTTTTGTTGCCCTCTATAGGCACTGCATGCACGTGGTGTATATTCAGTAAAAATAAGTCTTAAAGCTCCAGAACCCTCAGGGCTTCTATGTGATCCGCAGAACCCTTAGCAGTTTGCCCTGCCTTGCCCTTCCTAACTTAGACTTTCCTAGCTAGATGCCTGTCCTTGTTCAAGGGGAGCCACTAGGGCTCAAGAGCAGTGTTCTTTCTCTGCTAGTGTCTGGTGAGCTGACACTTCGTTCTGCTTGGTAAGTTCTCTGCTCATCCTTTAGCATCTTAGAGGTCCATGTTTTGAGATCTTCAGGGTTTGGACTTCCTCAGCCCTGTTCACGAATTCTGATAGTGGTTCAGCACATGTTACTTGTTTTAGTACAGTGACATGTTTATGGGGTTCCATGTCAGTAGTCACAGAGCACCTTGTGCTGTTTCCTTGTCCCTGTTCCCAGCTGCCCTGTTACTGTACTTGGATGCATCTATGTTTTACCAAAGGCTTAGATATGTTGTCCTCTCCTTTGCATGAATATTGCCATGCTGTGCTTTGTGTCTGTATCTTTTTTAATGTCTTTGGAGATCATTTCATATTAACCCAGAGGGGTGTTTTTTGTTTGTTTGTTTGTTTGTTTGTTTTTTTACAGCTTCCTGCTATTCCATTAGACAAGTACATTACTAGTGTGCTCCCAGTTAGTGCTTGGGAGAAAACTTGAATGTGTCATTTGTCATCCAGTAGAACTCTGAGGAGTGGAATGTTTGTTTGTTTACTTGCTTGCTTTGAGACAGCTTCTCACGTGGTCTGGGATGGCATTGAACTGACTGTGTGGCTGAGGATGATCTTGAACCTCTGATAACTCCTTTCTCTATCTTGTGTAGGAGAGTGCAGGTGTGTATCATACTAAGATCTACACTGTGCTGGAAATCAGATGCAGGGATTCCTGCCTGCTAGGCAGACGCAGCATCATCTGAGCTGTACTCCCAGTTCCTTTTATATTCTATGGACAGTCTTCCCCCTACTATGTGGGTTTACTTGAAGCTTAGAGTAACCCTTGTCTGTCCTCCTGAGTGCTAAAATTACAGTTGTAAACCACTATGCCTGGCTCTCCTTCCTTTGTTTCTTTGTTTCCTTCTTTCTGCCTTTTCTTTTTTTTAAATTTCTCTTTTTATTTAAGTGCAGGGTCTTTATGTAGTCTTGGCTGTCCTGGAACTCACTATTTAGGTCAGGTAGCCCTCAAAGATCTATCTGCCTCTGCTTTTGCCTCCCAAGAGCTTGGACTAAAGGCATGTATACCATGTCTGGCCTGGCTTTCCCTTCTGAAGGTAGGTTTGTTTGTTCCTGTTGTTAGTGTTATTTAGTAAAGTACCTGGCATATGAGTGCTTAATTGGGACTGGTTTCTGTTGTTGTTGTTTCCTTGTCAGTATTGGGATTGAACCCAGCATATCATGTGTGCTAGGGTGTCTCCTGAGGCCTGAATGAAGGGTGAAGTTTTATGGCTGGGGAAACTGGCACTAGCAACTACCTGGGTGCCTGAGGCCTGCAGTGAGCCTCCAGCTTGCCCCACTTCTGCAAGTGCCCTCTCGGCTGCTGGCTTAGAGCCCACATGGCTGGAAGGTATCTATTAGGATGAAGGAGACTTCACAAAATTCCCTCTTAATACAGCAGTCTGCACAACATCCCTCTCCCCTGGGAGCTCACCTAGGGAGAGAACCCCTTTGAGGTTTCATCCAGAGAAACTAGATCTTCCAAGTTGTATATAGATGACTATAATAACAGCCAGCATTATGCCCTCCCTGTCTGCCAGGCACCATGCACACAACACATATCTTTGTGAACATGATACTGTGTTTGCTCCCGTTTCTCAGATGAGGAAGCTGAGGCAGTGTGAATAGGTGGCATAGCTGAAGGGTTCAGGGGCAGGTAAGGACTTGTTTTATTGTTATAGGTTGACAATTTGACGTGCACTGAAGGTGCTGGGGTGGCAAGAGTATGCCTTTTTGGTGTTCCTTGATCTGTAGCAAAGCTACTTGTAAAGATTTCCAGAATAGCCATTAGCTAATTTCAGTTCTGTCTTCCCTCCTATTTTGTTGTGGGGGCCTAATTGGACTTTTTAATGTAGTTTCATTTGTTGAGGGGGTCTAATTAGACTTTTTAATGTAGTTTCATTTGTATGTGGGTGTGTACGTGTATTTAACCAGCATTTTAACCCAGGCTGGCCTCAAACTCATTCTGTAGCTGAGGCTACACTTGAATTCTTGACCTTTGCTTTTGCCTATCCAGTGTTGCACTAACAGGCATAGATAACTATGCCTGGCTGTTAGGCTTTGGTTTTGGTTTGTTTTTCACATTTAATCTCAGCATACCTTAGCAAAGTTAGAGTCTGTTGCTTATTCATTTCTATGATACCTCCTTGAAATGTTTCTTGGGTTTGGGAAAAAGCCATGGTATTTGTGATGTTGCTAAATTGCCAGTGGCTTGTGTTATCACCGTACTCTGGAATGTATACTCTTAAGCCTGTCCCCTTATCCCTCTCACCTCTGCCTGCATTTTTAAGTTTGAATTAAGTTGGACTTGTTTTATGTGCCAAGGAATTGATCCCAAGACCTTACATAAGCTAGGCAATTGCTGTGCCATTAGACTATAGACTCATTTCATTGATTTGTTTGACGGATTTTTGTTTTGAAATACGGTCTCTATGAGTTGTCTGGTATGGCCTTGAATTTATTCTGTAGCTTAAGCAGGCCTTCGGCTTCTAATCCTCCTGCCTCAGCTTTCTAAGTAGTTGGTATCACAGGCCTGTGCTTGACAGCTTGGGCTTTTTGTAACATAAGCCATGTAGTGTGTACTCTGCATTATCACCTGTCAGTTTTTGCAATATAACAAGTAGGATAAAGAAGCCAAGATTTAAATTTTATTTAATTTTGACTAACTTGACTATCAAAATGACCAAAGAACTAGCAAATTGTGCTATAGTCTGGATGATATATGCGCAAAAGACACCTCTCATTTTTTTTTTCTTCTTCTTTCCTCTCTGTCTTCTTTCCCTCCCTCTCTTCCCTGATTCCAGCTCTGAGAAAGGCTGCTTTCTTATGCCTTTGATTTTGAGAATAAAGCTCTTTGGATAGCTCATACTGGTCTTGAACTCTGAATCATTCTGCCTCAATTTCTGAGTGCTGGTAACCACAGGTGTGTGCTTCTATGCCCTGCCTTAACAGCTCTTTTAAAAAACTGTGGACCAATGGGCAGTGTGGCACACGCCTTTAATCCCAGCACTTGGGGAGGCAGAGGCAGGTGGATTTCTGAGTTCTACAGAGGTCTACAGAGTGAGTTCCAGGACAGCCAGGGCTACACAGAGAAACCCTGTCTTGAAAAACAAAAAACAAAACAAACAAAAATCTCGTTGACTTATTTGACCATTTACACCAGCAATTACAATGATTTCTGCACAGTGGGGTTTTTATTTTTTTACAGTGATGGGTGTGGAACCCAGGGACTCCCACATGTTGTTAGGCACTGCAGTCTATCTGAGCCATTTCCACAGAGTTTATCTTTGGTCCTAGGAAGTGGACATTGCTCAAGGTTTGGGAGTTTGGGGAGATGAAGCGGATGAGTCTGTGCAATCAAGGTATGACTAATGCTGGTAAAGTCGAGATGATCATTACCATGCAGTAGATTGCTGCCTTAACAGGAAGAGGCCTGAAAACCCGGGGATGAGACGAGTCATCCTTCCTGGCCTCCCAGCGTCCCAGGTAGATTGGTAGCATTTTGTTCTGAGGGGTAGTTATGGGGTCCTTGAGTTGGAGCCTTTAAGAAGAATGAAAAAGGACTTAGCACCAGATCTGAAGAGGCAGAAACGAGTCTTTTTTCTTCTATAGGAGAAGCAGCATGTTAGGTCAAGTTTGTTTTGTAGGAGAGAGAGAGAAAGAGAGAGAGAAAGAAAGAAAGGAAGAGAGAATATGAATGTGTATGTGTATGTGTATGTGTGTCCTCTTTGTAAAGATGAATTCTTGTTCTGTTACATTTCCAAGAATCCCTAGTTCTTTCTTCAGGTCATGTGTTTTTGTCATGTATATTCTGTAGTGTATTTACCTTTTCTGTAGCCTATGGGGTGATGAGGAAGCCTAGTTAGTGACAGTGAAGATCAAACAGCAGTGTTGAGAAGTAAAGGGAAACATTTTAGGGAGTCTTTGAATTAAGTGGAATGGGGTGTAGGGTCTTGTTGAATCCTGGAAAAGAAAATGGAATTAATGGATAATTGGTGAAATAGGAGAGATGTCTTTTCTTTTTGTGGTGCTGAGGATAGAGCCTAGGGCCTTGACCAACAGTGGCAAGTTCTCTGCCGCTAAGCCCCACCTCTATAGCCTGTAGTTTAACTTCTGCCTTAAAGTTAATTTTTTACTTTTTTGAGAAGTCTCGTTCTGTAGCCCAGGTTGGCCTGGAACATAAGGCATCCTGCCTCTGTCCTGTCTTCCAAGTACTTGGATTACAAATGTGTGTCACTGTGGCTGGGTTAATTTTTCTTTTGATCATAATACTATGTATCAATTGAGTCCTGTATGTGTGTACTTGTGACAAAGTGCCCATGTGTGGGAGTCAGAGGACAGTTTTCAGGAGCCACTTTTCTTTCTTCACCATGAGGATCCTGGTGATTGAACTAAAATAATAGGTTTTGCTGGAATACCTTTACCACCTGAGCCATCTTGTTGGCCATAAACAAGGAAAGGTGGACAAGAACCATAGTGGAGGTCAGAGAACAGCTTGTAGAAATTGGCTCTCTCCTTCTACTATGTTTGTCCCAGGGATTGAACTCAGGTTATCAGGCACAGCAGCAAGTGCTTTTTACTCACGGTGCAATCTTCGAGGCTCATCCCACCCCACCCTTTTTTTTTCCTTTCTTTCTTTTTTTCTTTTCGATGAAACAGGGTTTCTGTTATGTAGTTCTAGCTGTCTTGCAACTTGCTATATAGACCAGGATGGCCTCAAACTCAGAGAGATCTGCCTATCTCTGCTAGGATTAAAGGTGCGTGGAACCACACCTTCCCCCCCCCCTTTTTTTTTCTTGAGATAGTGTCTCACTATGTAGACTACAAGTTATCTTCAGACTCAAAGAGACACGCCTACTTGTGCCTGTCCAGTGTCGGTGTTAAAGGTGTAGCCCTTCAACTGCAGCTGCTCCTGATCGTGTTGACTACCTCCTGTGTGCTAGGGTTACAGGCACAGCCCACCATGCCCAGCGTTGAGGGTTCTGAGAATTGGTCTTGGGTCCTTGTGCATGCTAGACACTCTACCAGCTGAGCTATATCACCAACTTTTCATATGCCTTGTACCTGAGATAGGCTTCTATAAACTGCTCCTCCAGTCAAACTAAAACAAAAACAACCTAAAAACTAAAAACATAGCTTGACTAAGTCTGTTTACTTCTTCTTCCTTTTTTGTTTTGTTTTGTTTTTGTTTTTGTTTTTTTTTGTTTTTTGTTTTTCGAGACAGGGTTTCTCTGTGTAGCCCTGGCTGTCCTGGCAGGACTCTGTAGACCAGGCTGGCCTCGAACTCAGAAATCTACCTGCCTCTGCCTCTCAAGTGCTGGGATTAAAGGCGTGCGCCACCACCGCCTGACTGTTTACTTCTTGAAACATAGCTTAGAGATTCTTTTTTCCAACAAGCCTTCCCTCACGTGCAGAAAGAAGTGCCTACTCTCATGTGCTGAGTGCCCTTCAGTGTTTATACTTACTCTTCTGTCTTCCAGTGGCTTGTTTGTCTCTTCCATGACAGAATCTTTGATCAGGGCTTTCTGTCATTGTTTCTCTAGGCAGATAACCCAGGAGTCCAGGCATCATCAGTGATCAGGAAATGCTGGTAGAAGAAATACCTTCTACAACAGAAGCAAGATTCCTGCCCACACCTCAGGCTCTGCTCACAGTTTCCTTCATATTCTGGACATGGATGGCTGTGGTCTCTGCATCCTTGTGTGCTGAAGAGAGCCACAGCTCTGCCAGAGAAGGAAGTGTGGCTCTGTAGAGAGGAGAAATAGTTTTTGTGTAGGCTTCCTTGTATTTCAAGCTCCCTGGGGTCCCATTTGAAGAAATGTTTTGTTTTTAAAACCCTGCTTAGTTCTGCAGCATGATCTTTTCTTGTACTGTTTAAGTCTACAGTTCACTTTACCATAAAAGATAATGCATGTGTTATTCTAAGCCTGTTACTTAATAAACTAGTCAATAATAGCTAAATAAAATGTAGTCAAGTGTGGTGGCACATGCCTTTAAATCTGGCACTGAAGAGGTTGAGGGAGGAAGATGAGTGAATTTGAGGCTAGTCTAAGCTACACAGTAAGTTCCAGGCCACCTAGGCTGGCTACATGGTAAGACCCTGACTCCTCCTACTCCAGCCTTCAAGTTTCAGTCTTTGTGGCCTCTAGTTAGACATGACAAACAACAACAACCAACATCCCCTCCCCCCCCAAAAAAAAAAAAAAAAACAGATTCAGAGCAAAGGTGATAAAGAGAGGAATTCTGTGATGTTCTTGTGCTGTACTCTGGATTTGGTTTTGTTTATTTTCTGCAGAGTGGATCTGTAGCTTTCATCAAATTCTCAAAGGAATTCATGACCCAAAAAGCTTACAGCCATTGGTTTAAAGTAATGCTGAGCCTCATGGCCTCGTTTTGTCTCTTACTGTACAGTTGAGATAGAGTGCTGTGTTTTTCTGATACTAATTTGGAGAGGTCCTTGGTGCAGAAGAACTCTCCTATTGAGATTGTAAGAGAAGAAATGTGTAAGTTGTTCTTTTTAAAATTTTGTTAATTTGGTTCTGAAACCTTTGTCTCTTCTTTGATTTTTTTTTACTAAATATGTCTTCATATTTGAAACAATCTTGCTTTTCAAGCCCAGGTACTCATTGATTCATCTTCTGTTTTATCTTTCCTAGTAAAATCAATATGTGTCAGTTTGTGTTTGATGGGCTTTAGGATCTAAATACCAGAGCTACAAAAACTCAGCTCTTTAGCCTTGGCCAGAACTTTTTCACTTGTGTGAAATGATTATATAGCTAGTACGCTACTGGGATTCTGTGCCTCATCTGTTTTGTTGCTGAGGCTCACTCAGTCAGTAGAGTGCTTGCTCTGTTTGAACTCATTAGTTCAATCCCTAGTGCTTACTTAAATCAGCAGGACTGTTGTTCCAGTGCTGGAGCAGCAGAGACTAGAGGATCCCAGGTGCTCACTAGCTGGCTAGTCTAGGTACATTGGTGAGCTTCAGCTTCAGTGAGAAACCCTGTCTCAAAATATAAGGTGGAAATCAGTTGAGATAGACTTTTGTTATTGTCCTTTGGCCTACACACATATACCAGCGTCTGCATGCTTGACCACATGCACTCAAAAAAAAAAAATTACTGAGCCACTCGGAAGAAAGAATAGTGTACTTAAAGAGAATGGGAAAGTCGATATAGTTAGAAACAGTGGCTTAAGTCTTTAAAACTGTGCTCTTTTACTTTTTTTATATTTGGATCTTTTTTCTTACATAATGTGGCTAGGATGAAGATTCCTGATTCAGGGTTCCTGAAATTTTTTTGTTTAAGTGCAAATTTGGATCAGGTTGTCTAAACTGGTATCAGGTTGTCTAAACTGGTATTAGGTTGTCTAAACTGGTATTAGGTTGTCTAAACTAGTATCAGGTTGTCTAAGGGATCTTTGACTACTGTAAGATTAAGAATTGGTTAAGAGCCAGGTGGTGATGGCGCAGGCCTTTAATCCTAGCACTCAGGAAGTGGATCTGTGCGTTCAAGGCCAACCTGGTCTACAGAGTGAGTTTTAAAACAGCGAGGGCCACACAGAGAAACCCTGTCTTGAAAAAATCAAAACACAAAACCAACCAATCAAACAACAAATGGGTCTGGAGAGATGGCTCGGCAGAAAAGGACACCTGTTCTTTCAGAGGGCCTGGGTTTGATTCCTAGCAGCCACATGGCAGCTCACAGTTACCCATCCATAACTCCTTAGGAATTAGCTCATTTGGTTTGTTGGATAGAGTGGAGCTATAATGTACCTGAAATTACACCCTGAAATTGTGTATTTTAATACAGTGTTATATAGAGAACTTTTCCAAATTAAAAAGAACATATTGAAGGCATAGAAACTTTGAAAAGTTTCTTATGCTCTTTTCTCATTTGGTCTGTGGAAGGTGTCAAGAGAACTGGGAAGGAGGAAGTGAGGAATTTTCTGAATATTTCCCTTGCCAGCTCCTCCACATGGGAATTCCCTCTGAACTTTCCAGCTACACTGGACCACTTGCTTTCAACTCACTGTGCTTTTAGGCTATGTCAGCTTAGCGCATCCCCTCCCCTAACATGGAGTTGGCACTAATAGAAGATTTTAGAACTTTATTAAATGAAAAAGAATGTTGCATATGAAGGAACAGAGTACTTACTTCAGGAGTCAAAGTGACTGAAAATACAAAAGATTATCTGGTACCTATTTGAACTCTGAAGAGAGTTTGGGAAACCTCTTAAGACTGGAGTATAATATGTAGACAGTAGAAAGGCCCTGGCTAGAGCATGTTGTTTCTGGTATGGGGTTATCTTGAAAAATTTGGACTTAGGTGCTACTGGCTGCTCCTGTACCACCAGGTGTGTTGTGGACATGAGCCTGCATAGCAGCCCAGCCAGGGTGCTGTTCAATGGATAGCTTGGATGAGTCATGCTTTCCAACCCTGTAATTCTGCAGTTAGGATTTGGTGAACTGGAGAATGGACCCCAGCCCTGCTTTGAGTCATTTTAAAGAGCATGTGAGGAAACACTCAAAGATGAAAAAATGTGCTTCCCTGTTAGATATGAATTCTTCTCTTCTTGTCTGTCCATAGTTTTGTCAGATGAAGATTGTTTGAAGTTGGATAGAAGCTTAATACCAATAGAGCATCAACTGAGAGTGTCAGGGTTTAGACAGAGTTGAGGACTTATATCCTTACTAATAAGTGAATTCCTTGACTGATTTGGTATAGAATTGTAATACCATATTCACTGTGCATAAGCAATTTGAGAGAAGTGCATTCACTTTTTTTTTTGGGGGGGGTACAGCAATGGTATTTATTTATTGATGATATAGAGTAGGGAGGGCTCCCTAGGCCCCTTCTGTTGTTATGGGGGTCTGGGAAGGGAATTGTGGGAGGAGATGCTCAGTGTTGGGGACAGGGACTCCTCAGCAACTGAGGGCCTCTCTCTTGCCCTCAGTGTCCTTGCTGGAGTTTGTGGTCCAGGGTTTCTTACTCATGCATTCACTTATGAAAATTTTGGAGAACTTCTTTACTAGGTTATTTTTCCATATCTGCATTTTTCTCCTGTTTATTTTAAGATAATGGACTGTTTCTGTTGTTACTAAATAGTTTTGGTTGACAAAGACTGCGTCTGGTAGAAAAGCAGACTTCTTGTTATGCTGGAGGTTTGCCATTTTATTGACCATGTACCCAAGTTGTTCTCTAAGTAGTTCCATTTTTTTTATTAGACTGATTTTTTTTTTTAATTAGCTGAAAAATAATTGATTTTTGTTGGTGCTGGGGATAGAATCCAGGGTCTTCGGTATGCATAGGTAGGTGAGCCGTGAGTGACACTCTTTGGTCAAGGATGAGTCATCCTTAAGCACTACTCTTTTAGTATTAGAATTGTCCCTGACACTCTGAAAACAGAGCTCAAGTGATGCAACCAGGGTGCAATCTGTTGCCTGTGGATTTTAAGGAAAACTTCACATACATACAACATGAAAGCTCACAGATGCAATGACCTTCCTTCTTTCTTTAGTTTTGGACCTTGTATCTAAAGATGACCTTGTTCCTCCTTTCTTTCTCTCTCTTTCTGTCTGTCTGTCTGTCTGTCTCAAATGTTGAAATTGTAGGCATGTACCACCATGCCCAGTTTTTGTGGCATGGGGCGGGGGGGGGGGGGGGGGGGGGGGGGGGGGGGTGTGAAACCTAAGGCTTCTTTCTTGAGTGCTAGGCTGGCATTCTGCCAATTAAGTTATATCCCTAACTCCCATGGTTTCCTATAAAGAGAGATTCCCAGGAAGGCTTTTGTACATGGAGCCCTGCTGCAAGATGTGTTAAGTAGCTCTGACTTGGACTTATATATCTGAATGGTTTTACTTTTTCCTTTCAACCTTTAAATGGAATGGACTTTGCTTGCACTCTGGTCCTAGTCTAACAGGGACCTCTCAGGCCAACAGTGAAGCCCAGGCCCTTACTCCTGCTGTCCCCTGTGCAGTGTTATTTTGCTGTTTCCTGAGTAGCAGTTTTCCAGAGCAAGGTAATAGAAGAGATTTCCATCTCCTCTTTTCTTTTTACCATAGTACTTTTATTTCTTTAAATTGAAAGCTGGTTCTCTTTTATTACTTAGCTGTATTATTCTTCTCATGAGGGGCCAAACTCCTGGATGTTCGTTCACATTAACACTGTAAAGAAGTACTTTTTCTGGAGCTTTCAATGTTATCTCTAAAATAGTACCCTTATGTAATCGGTGATTTTTTTTTTTAATAGAGATACTCCTTTACCTCTTAAAAAAGAGGTGTGAATAAAACTGACTTTTTTTTTCCCCAGTAGGATAAGGAAAACTGAGGTTAAATTAAGGGCAAAACCATTATGGTACTACCCCTTTAATAGTTTGAAAAGTGGAGAATGGGGCTTTTTTTTATAGCCGCAACCCTCAGATAACTGAAATGATTCTAACTGTAAAATATTTTTCAACATTTATTTATTTTATTGTGCTTGTTGGATGCAGGGGGTAAGTGTGAAGCTATGCTTCATAGTTCGTGTGTGGAGGCCAGAGGACAACCTGGCAGTTTGTTCTCTCCTTCCACCATGTAGGCTCTGAGGATCAAACTCAGATCGTCAATCATGGAAGCATCTCTTGTATTCATGGAGCCATCTTGCCAGCCCTCTATTAATTAATTCTTATTACTAAAATCAGAAGTCCATTTCCCCTTCATTCTCACTTTGGACATGGTATCTGTGGAAGAACTTCTGAGTTTGCATCCATAATCCCAGTACGCTAGAAGGAAGCAGCTGAGGCAGGAGAATTACATAGAATTTAATCAGCTTTGATTACATGATGAGTTCTTGGCCAATCTAGGTTTTCCATGAGATTGTGCCTCAAACAAAACAAAAACAAGCAAACAGAAAGAATGGTACCTCGAAAAGAAATTGTGTTTTTTTCTATGAGGCTAGGTACTCAGTAGGTGTACTATGAAGAAGACATGAGTTAAATGACCTCTTCCAGGCCTCAGTGTTCTCTCATGTAGAATGAAGAGATAACTGCCCTTCCTTCCTGGAGCATTTAATAATATTTTGAGCAGCATAAAGTACATTGTAGAGATCAGGTTATTAAAATTGTGGATCTAGGTAGATAAGACCCTATTCCCCATAGTGGAGAGTTTTGCCAAAAGACCAAGGGGCTTCAGGTACTGGAGCCTTTTATGTTTCCAGAAAGCCATGATGCTCTCCTCCATTCATCTGTGGAATAGAGCAAGGATGTGGTTAAACTACTTGTATGTGTTTTAGAGGTCCACAGCTGTGGCCCTACTGAATGTACTCAGTAGTCTGGAATGAGGCACTTAATGCCTTTAAGATACTTTTGTTCTTTGTCAAATGAGGATGATAGTAGTGTCTGCTTTAGTTATTGTGGAGAATTCTATAAAGTCACAGGTGCTTGAGCTACATCATATCATAGCCCTTTTTATTTGGTGCTACACCTGACCTATGAGGAAACATTTAGACAGATTATGTTGAAGTCAGTTCTGAGACATCTTGTGTTCTTTCACAAGATGATAGAACCTCACATTGGCACAGGACTCCTGCTTTAACTGTCCCTAGGAGGCCCTCAACAAATCTCAAGTGGTGACTGTTTTATAAAGGAGTGGCTGAATTACTGACATTTAATTTATTGAGAGATATTTTCTGTGAGGCAGTCGTACATCATTGTCAAAATGAAGTATCCAGTAACTTCCCTTTTACCAGAACTTACATTCTCTGAAAGGAATTTATTATATCCAGTTCTTGAAGAAAGCTAGTACCTGGTTGTGGAGGTTTTTTCCTGTGGTTCTTTGTTAGAGGTGATGATGGAGCTGCTGTAGTGTTGAAGCGTTTGTCAAAGTGTAAATACGACACTGGGCATAGCAGTGTATGCCTGTGGCTCCCAGTCTGTACACACACTTGATTCAGTTGCAGAGACACTTTCAATGGCTTCTGTTTTAAAAAAAAAATGGCTAGAGCACGGGTGACAGTGTACTCTTACACCCTCAGTACCTGGGAGGTTGAAGCAAAGTTTAAAGCCAGTCTGGACTACATAGCAAATACCAGGCCAGCCAGAGCTACAGAGGAAGGTTCTGACTCAGAAAACAAAGTAAGAACAAAGGAACTATGCCAACACCCGTAACTGACAGCCCATTTACTTTAGACAGCCTGGAAAGTAGCAAGAAGCAAGCAAGCATCGTGTTCTCTAAGGTGTCCATCTCATGAAGCGTTTCTTGCTCATGGTGTCTGCAGGTGTCCGATGAAGGGCCATTAGTGTGAGGTTAGTAGTTACAAAATTTGTGGCTAGTTTGTCGGTGTTCTGTTCTTTTGTTTTGATTTTTATGTCTATGGTTATTTTTATGCATTTAATGTGTGTGTACCATGTATACACCTTGTGCCCTTAAAGGCCAGAAGAGGGTATCAGATACTCTAGAACTGGAATTACAGGTGGTTGTGAGCCATTATTTCAGTGCTCGGAACTGAACTCAGGTCCTCTGCAAGAGTAGCTGATATCCTTAACCACTGAGCCATCTCTCTAGCCCAAGTTACTGGTTTCTGTTTGGCCATTTCTTTTCCTTAAAAAGCTCCAGTAGCTTTTTGTCTTGGTTTACTGTAATACCTGAAAGTGAGTTTGCAGTAAGGCTTAAGGACACCCATGTGATCTCTGAGCAGGTTGTAAATACCTTTCAGGAGTCAGACTTTCAGGATCTGCTTCAGATCCACACAGCTCTCAGTCCTTCCTGAGATAGTGGCAGTTTGCTGGAATGCAGTTTCAGACTAACTCTTGAGCCAGAAATTGCAGGCTGTTAGGAATGAAGACATAGCCTTCATAGGAGGCTTCAGCAAGGAAGTGGTGAAAGTCCCTACACTGTGTGTGTGTGTAGCCATCAACCCTCTTGCTGGATACTCCCACCACCCATATTCCCTCACAGGGCTCAACACAAATAAGTTGTTGGGAGCTTTTTCAAACTTTGAATTCATACAGACTAGTGTGTAAGCGTGTGAAGCTGAGCATAGAGTGATTCTGGTTCTAAGAAACAATTTCACATTTATTGAGTGAAAGAGTTGGAGTATCCTTTATGGAGTGCTGTGGATGAGATGTCTTCAAAATGTTTTAAAATAGTCACCAGGCAGGCAATTCACAAATACCTAAGGAGTACTTGCTGAGAGCCAGGGTGAATAGAGGTGTGCACCTGTGATTCCAGCACTTAGGAAGGAGAGCCAGCAAGATCAAAAGATCAGTGCTAGTCTGGGCTACCTGGGAGGCGGGGGCGGGGAGGGGGGGTAAAAAAACCCATCAACTTAGCTGTGCTGAGAGAGATATGTGAGGAAATACATATGTGAGGAAACCTCTTCCTTATCTACAGACTCTTGATTTAGCCCTGGAGATATGCTGTATCTTCTGACTTTTTAAACGGCAGCAAGAACTGGAGCTGCCATCGGTTCTTGTGCTCAACTATATTTGGGAAGCCAAGGGAGGTGGACTGAGTTTACAGGGAGTCTCTATCTCAGAATAAGAAGAGCAGCTAAACCTAGGCTTTTATATTAATTTATTTCTTTGTTTGTGGGGATTGGGGTAGTGCCATAGCACATATGTGGAGGTCAGAGAACAGCTTCCTGGAATTTCTGGTCCCAGGGATGGAACTCAGGTCATCAGCCTCTTCAGCGAACACCTTTACTTGCTGAGCCTTCTCACCATCGCTAGCTAACCCAGCAACTTAATGGTTAGAATCAGGCCTTCATTGGAATATTCCTAGAGAGACATTGTCTATAGTTGATTTCTGGGATACCCAAAATAATGATCATTGAAAACTATATTTTATACTTTAATACTCAATTTTACTACTTAGTAGTGCTGGTTTTATTTCCTTGTTACTCTTTGTTTTTTGAGACAGGGTTTCTCTGTGTAGCCCTGGCTATCCTGGTACTGGCTTTGTAGATTAGGGTGTCCTTGAATTCATAGAGGCATATACCATCATACCCAGTAGCTGTTGTTATATCTTTATTCTCATCTCATGCTCATTATTGTCCAAGCAGGAAAGTAAAAACAGCTACAGATAATATGGACATAAAAGTATTAAACACCAAAGCTTTGCTATAGAGTATTAGAAAAGAGGAAAGGGATGTTACTAAAAGCCAATGAACTGTGTACACGTGCAGGAGCCTGTTGTCATGGTCACAGTCATCTTTGCTGCTGCTGGGGCCTGTGCAGAGAACTTGCCTATATTCCTCCACACTGTTTCACTGTCCTTGCTGCTGGAGACAGACCAGCTACATAGTCATCTCTTTGTCATTAGTTTCCATCAGCCATTGGCAGAACCTAATTGGAGCCAAGTGGGAGAGGAATATGGGAAATGTAATTTGTAGACTTCCAGTTCTATTTTCTACTATACAAGCAGGTGTGGCTTACTGAAGGCTGTGGGTCAGTGGCTCAACCTGTGGGTTGTGACCCCTTGGTAAACCTCAAAAATATTTACGTTATGATTCATAACAGTAGCAAAATTACAGTTATGAGGTAGCAATGAAAATAATGTTATGGTCTGGGGGGAGGGGGGTGTTACCACAACAGGAAGAGCTGTATTAAAGGGTCGCTGCATTTAGGAAGGTTGAGAGCCACTGCTGTAGGTGCTTGGGGTGATGACTATTGTGTGGTGGGGATGGGCAAGAGAAACATCCCTTCATGCTGAGCACATTGCAGCTGTGCAGCAGAGCTGCAGTGATTTTTCAAGGAAGCAGAACTTCACAGCACTGCAGGAAGCAGTTTAGTTGCCTGTAAAGGATGGTTGGAATAAGGTTGGGGAGGTACACTTGAGACTGGCCAGTAGGTTGGTTGTTATGGACATCTATGCCATGACCTGGGTAAACCATGAGGGAATATCACAGTAGGGTGAGCTTTGAAATGAAAAACAAAACTAGGGCTTGGTAATGGAACTGAAGAAAATTACCAACTACAAGTTTTTAACTGATAAGCTTAAGGGATGAGGCAAGTGATTAACATAATAAATAAAGAAATCTTATTTCCTATTTTTCTATACAAGCTAGAAAAAAAATTTTTTTTTTTTGTAAAACAGACATAAAAACAGCTTTGCTTTTAATCAGAGCACCCAAGAGGCAACCTGGTCTATATAGCATGTTCCAAGGTCCCAAGACAGCCAGGACCGATTGAAGAGACTCTTATTTCCAAAAGCTAGAACAAATAAATCAGAAAGGTGGTGCACACCTTTAATCCCAGCACTCAGGAGGCAGAGGCAGGTAGTGTGAGTTTGAGGCCAGCCTGGTCTACAGAGTCAGCTCCAGGACAGCCAGGCTACACAGAAAGACTCTGTTTCAAACAAAACCAAACAAATAGGGATGACCGGTCTTGTGTAGCCCAGGTTGCACTTGAACTTCCGATCTTCCTGCTTCCGTCTCCCAAGTACTAGAGATACTGTTTTTGCTTTGGTCTTTTGAGCTGGGGTTAAACCCAGAGCCATATATATGCTAGGCATATACTCTATTGAGCCATGTTCCTGCCCATTTTGTTTTATTTTTTTAGATATAAACTCACTTCATTTAGCAGATATTTATTGAGCCAGGTACTGTGTGCTATGCTGGGGTTAAATGGGAGCTAAGTGAGAAATAATTCTTAATATTAGGACCTCTAATTGCTCTGTCTTTGCTGGAGTGTTCACCTGGCAACCTGTCTACATTATTTCTCTCTCTCTCTCTCTCTCTCTCTCTCTCTCTCTCTCTCTCTCCTTCCCTCCCTCCCTCCCTCCCTCTCTCTCTTCCCTCCTTCCCTCCCTTTCTCTCCCTCCCTCCCTCCTCTCTCTGTCTTTACTCAATGACTTTACTCTCAGTGTTTACAGAGACCTGTTCTCACCATTTTCTTCCTCAGATTTTATGTGTATTTGTGTACTTGTGTGCATGTCACAGCATACCTGTGGTGGTCAGAGAAAGTTTTGTAGAAGTTTGTTTTCTCCATGGTGTGGACCCTGGGGGATAACTCAGGTCACTCTGAATCGCTGAGCTCTTTTGCCAACCTATGACCATCTTTTCTAACTTTGTACTATTTCTCTCACTTGCTAAAGCTCTTACACTGTTTGGTACAACTTATCTGAATTATGTCTACTTTGTATTGTCCATTTCTCTTTGCTAAACTCTAAGCTTCCTCAGGACAGACATTCTAAGCTTATTGCTGGTGTTAGTGCCTAATACCGTGTTGGCACTACCACTTCATGGTAGTTTTATTGAGTGGTTGGGTGGATGAATGAAGATAAGTAAGTAAACAAGTGCATCCTGGGAACCAAAGAGAATGCGCCACAGTAACTGAAGTCTAATAAGGAAAAGGTGGATGTGAGACCACGTAGGGCCATGCTACGAATTTGGGATTTGGGTTTAAGTATAAGAGCAGAGGGAAGTTGTGGGCAAGGTATTGACAAGATGAGATCTGTTCTTTAAAAAGTAACCTGTTGCTTTAGGGAGTTTGGTTTATAGAGAGCAAGCGCACAGAGTAGGCACGGGAGGGAACATGTGGGGTTACAAGATTCGGATCAGCTCCCTCACAGCAGACATTGTTTCTCTTAGATGTTGACAATGAAGTGTCCATCCCTGGGAAGGGACTGATGGTTATCAGGCTGATTATAATGGTATGCACTTAGGTTTTTATTAGGTTAGCCGGAGATCTTTAAACACCACTGTCCACAGATCTTGCTGACAGTTGAGAGCTGGCAAGGTAGCTTGGCTGTGAAATGCCATTTAACTGGTTTTTATCTGTGTGTGCTTTCCCTCCCCACAGCAGGATTTGATGACCCAGCTAGTAAGAGGCCAGGTCTTGTTGGCTACTTGCCAAGTATTCTTCCATGAAAATGTTAATATTACATTGCTCAGAATTTTCTGCTGCTCACTCACAGTGAATGGCTTTTTTTTTTTTTTTTGGTTTGTTTGTTTGTTTGTCTCAAGACAGGGTTTATGTGGTCCTGGCTGTCCTGGAACTCACTTTGTATACCAGGCCATCCTCAGAGATCCTCTTGCCTCTGCCTCCTCAGTCCTGGGATTAAAGGTGTGTGCCACCAGCATCTGACCCCTGAATGAATTTTCTTTTTTTTTTTTTTTTTTTTTTTTT
>JANHMN010000003.1:24337060-24384838 GCA_030674055.1 Rhabdomys pumilio | reverse complement strand
TGTAGCCCTGGCTGTCCTGGAACTCACTCGGTAGACCAGGCTGGCCTGGAACTCAGAAATCCGCCTGCCTCTGCCTCCCAAGTGCTGGGATTAAAGGCGTGCGCCACCACCGCCCGGCCTGAATGAATTTTCAAAGTCTATTTTTTCATTGTTTGTTTGTTTGTGACAGGGTCTGGCTATGCAGACAGACCAGACTCTGACTCAGAGAGACCCACCTGCCTCTTCCTCCCAAGTGCTGGCATTAAATGTATATACAACCATACTCAGCATGATTCTGCCCTTTTTTTTTTTTTTTTTGTAGAAGCCTTTTCTAATGTCTTTGACTTTCCAAGTTTAGTAGCCTGTGATAGGGATATTTTGCCTGCTGACATGTTAGTTGGCAAAGTAATAGAGGCAGTCCTTTGTGAAGGTCACTTTGAAAGAGTACTAGTTGGGCACTTAACATTCTTGACATTCTTACAGAGTGGCACGGGTTTATAGATGTTTTATGAAGTTCTAAAAATCAAATGGCCTTTAATTAGAAACTAGCAGATATAAAGCTTTGGCTGCAGATAGCAGTAGGGGGTGTGTACCTGTAGAGAGACTGAGGGTGCTGTATAAGGGGGTAGTGCAAGAAGGCTGGCTTTTGGATCTCATAATTCAACTGAGTTGAGTTCTCTGTTAATAAGAAAAATAAGAGTTGAGTTGCTCAAGTGTTTTGAACTCATAATCTTGGTGTAGTGTGTTTTGTCTCCACTTTTGAAATGTTGCGCTATGTGTGTACTGGGGTTTGGAGGGCAGGAGATTTGATGCCATCCTGTGCTGCTCTCTGCTTTATTCCTGTCATGTCTTCCTAACACACACTCCTGCCAGTGCACAGCACACTGGAGGTACAGGTGTGCAAGTCACACCTGGCTAGGTTTGTTTTAGAGGTGGGGGGTTGTTTGTGGTTTTGGTTGGTTTTTGAGACAAGGTTTTTCTGTGTAGTCCTGGCTGTCCTGGAACTTCCTCTGAAGACCAGGCTGGCCTCAACTCACAGAGATTTGCCTGCCTCTGTCTCCAAAGTGCTAGGATTAAAGGCATGTACTGCCACAGCCTGGCTCACACCTGCGTGTTTTATGTGGGTGCTGAGGATCTGACTTAGGTACTAAATGTTCTTATCCACTGAGCCATCTCCCCAGCCTGAAATGGTTTGCTTTTTATATTTTAAATACAGCTGGAGAGTCTGTAAGCCTACAGTTTGACAAATTATTATCAAATAACCCTTTCCTTTAACAAGCAGACACATAGTCTCTTGTTGTTATTGTATGTGATTCTTCTCTGGGCAGAAAAGTGTCTTCTGTTTAGCTGAATGTAATCTATTCTATCCTTCATAAAGGCTACAAAAGGGTTAATGTGTCTGATGCAGCATCTTGGTATGGACAAGTTGTATTCCACACCTTGCTAGTGAAGGTTAACAGCAGGAAGACTTGTCAGGTTATAGGTGGCATTTTAAGCCCCAGACAGGCACTTGCATGGAGGCTTTCCCAAGAGGCAATAGAAATAGATGTATTCAGACAGGGCAGAGTTGAGGTCTGAGAAGGAAGATAAAAGTGATCAGGAGCTGTGGGCCCCAAAATCTTCCTTGAATGGCATGGGCTGCAGGAAATCACATTAGCCATGCTACCTGTTTTCTCATAAATTTAACATCACAGCTGAAGTGGTTGGCTTTGCACTTCAGGGTCCTATATCACAGGGCAAGGCATAAGATCAAAAGGGAAGCTCTGGATTTGTTGACAGTGGCAATACAGTTTCTTTCTGTGCAGCTCTAAAAGGTATGCATGTTCTTGGTAGTTTGGACCAGGAGAGGAGAAGGTATTCTGAAGGGTAGCCAAATGCATGAGGTCAAGGTGATTTCCTCCTGAAGGTAGGTCAACTGTTGTTTTGGAAGAGTGGGCTGGGCCTATTTTCCTTCTTAGTCTGAGGGCTGCAGCAGTGATAAGATGTGACTCACTGATCTTCAAAAAAAATTACAGGCCAAGCACTTTCTAAGGAATGGTGGCTGATAAGGAGGAACTAGTTACTATTCTGGTCTGTTATCTAAAGGGAATCAGGAAGCTAGCTAGCATTATATAGAAAAGTCTGTTTACTAGATTCCTCATAGGAACACAACTGTTTTCTTATGTTTCGACTTTCCAACAAGACATATTTTACAGTTTAAAAGTTGCTCTTGAAGTGTTGAAGGGTGAACAGGTGCTGTATGAAACAAACAGGCAGGCTCATAAAATCTGCCTGTGGTAGAGACAGAGCTTACTGCTGGCTGGCCTCAAACTCAGAATCCTGCTGTCTTCCTTAGTCTCCCACAGCTTCAGCAAGTGTGTTCCACCGTGCTTACCCTGAACTATGCCCCCACCCAGCCCCCACCTCACCCTTCACTTCCCAGCCATACTGCTTTTAGGATTTTGGTTAATCTCTTCCATGCTGGCTGGGCACAGGATAGCTTCAGGTCTGAAGTGACTTCTGGGACTGCCTCTTCTGGTCAACTTCTGGGCCTTACTGGCCACCAGCCCTCTCTACCATGTGGAGGTTTTCAGTGAGAGGCTGCAGACTTTGTTCTTCAGCAGTCCTCTTTAGTTAATCTTGAGAAGAATCTTAGGAATCTTTTCAGATCAACCCAGTTTCTTCAGATTTTGCTTCTTATTTTTCCGCCCTTTACCCTCAGCCCACTCCCTTGACAGAGAGCCACAGGGTCATTGATTTAAGTATGGGAAGGAAATTATGGCCTTGAGCACAGGCAGAAAGAATCTGGCTCCCAGCACTTCCTGTGAGCCACCACTAAATTACATAGCTGAGGCCCAACAAGACTTTTCAAAAGAGCGTCCCACACCGCCACCGTGTCAGTGATTTCATCGAAGGCAGTTGTTTGTGCACAGCACTTGTTAAAAGCAGGTTGGTCTTAGTCTTTACATGGGAAGTGGATTCCCATGAGGGTGAAAGGGCAAGACAGATGTAGGGAGGGAACAGGAAGATGCCCTTCTTCACTCCAGATCTACCCTGCTTTGGTTTGTGCAAGCACACTCAGAACTCTTGGCTCTTTAGAGAGTGAAGGCTTGGTACCCTTGTGTACCAGGGCCCTGGCTAAACTGATACTTCTTCCTTTATCTCAGTTTCTCTTGTCTGGATAGACTTCCAGGAAAAGGAAGAAGAGAAAGAATTTGAGGGAATAATGGCAACTAGTTTGACTCCTACCTTTAGGCAGAATCTTGGGAATTAGACTGCTAGATGTCTGAATATTTAGTGTTTTGTTTTAAAAAACAATATCATAGAACCTTAAGAGTGTGTGTGCATGTGTTTTGAGGCAGGGTCTCCAAGAGTCTAGACTGGCCTCTGGGGTTATATGCTTGAGTTTCTTTCCCTCCTGGAATCTAGGAGTATAGGTGTATGCCACTAAGTCCAGACAGTTTATTTGGGGGTTGAATTCAGGGTTTAGTGCATACTAGCGAAGCATTCTGCCAACTGAACTACATGCTCAGCTAGCTAACTTGCTTGCTTGCTTGCTTCCTTTTGTCCGTCCGTCTGTCCGTCCATCCATCCATCCGGCTGTGTAGCCCAGGCCTTTCAAGTGCTAAGTGTTAAGAGTTACAGATGTGTACTACAGTGCCTGGATCTTGCTTTGAAGACCAGGTTGGTGTGGGACTCACATAGTTCTACCTGTCCCATCTCCAGAATACTAGGATTAAAGGTGTGCACCACCACAACTGGCAACATTTTTTAAAATGTGGAATCCCAAAATATAAAAGCAAACTAAGCGTGAATGTTCTCTTGAGGCTGAGAGTCGTGATGTGCCACTTCTTGAGCCTGATGAACTTCCAGTTATATCCTTGGCTCCCCAAAGCATGACTTCTGCACTTGTAGCAGTGAAGATTACTGTCACCTGTTTGCCATGACCCTAGCAGGGGCCTAGAGGACAAGGGTCAAGAATATGATAAAGTGGCCTATTAGAGTCCCAGTTAAGCTTGTTAGCTGTGCTGTCCTAGAAAATGGTATCAAAAAGTATATAAAGCTTACACAGTCTGAAAGTATGCCTCTGTGTTCTGGCTCAGAAGGAGCCCCAAATGGGCTTTTTACATTGTGAAAGATGATACTTAAATAGTAGTGTCCTGCCCTGACCCATCCCATCTGTCTGTCCGTTCATTTGTCCATCTGTCCATCCCCTACTCCAGAGCGTGCATGTGTGTGTGTGTGAGTGTGTGTGTGTGTGTGTGTGTGTGTGTGTGTGTGTGTGTGATACACATGCTGCCTTGGTTCATATGTGGCAGAGTTGGCTGTTTCCATCATATGAGTTCTAGGAATGGAACTCAGATTGCCAGGCTTAGGCCTAGCAGTAGGTGTCAGTCTAGCTGGCCAGGTGTTTTTCTGTTTTTGCCAATAATAAAACAAATTCTTTTTCTCAGACAGTCCAGTTTATTTGGGCTGGGATTGCATCTCAGATTGTAGAGTGTGTGTCTAGCCTGCAGAGGCAATGATTTTGAATCCCAGCATCAAGCACAATGGGATGGATATACTTGTAAACCCCAGAACTCAGAGGATGAGCTGTTTCATCCTCAGTCTCCAATTGTCCACCTCGGTATGAGACCTTGTTTTAAATGAAGGGGAAAAAAAAAAAAAACAGAAAGAAAATTTAGCTTTTTAAAATATAATCTTCTACAGAAGAACAAAGAGAAAAGCCCCAGTTTAGCAGATTTTGAGATAAGATTAGGCCTAAGGTCCAGTTTGTGCAGATTCTAGTCATTTGTTCATCTCTTTTATCACAGTTGTGTGGGTTTTGTTTTGTTTTATTTAATTCATGATGCTTTCTTAAACTTCATTTTAAACAAGACAGGTATATACATAATTTTGGGGACCAGAAAATGGTCAAGATGAATATGAGTATTGGCTTTGCCTGTGTAAACTTAAATTAGTTCAAAAGTCCAACTGTTCCCTGTTCAAATTTGCTGGGTGTAGAAGTTAACTTTGTTCTTGCCTGTAATATTGTCCTTATCCCTTCACTTCAGGCATATTAGATCCTCCCACCCCCAAAGGGTATGCATTTGATGTAAGTTACATTACTTGTACAATAGCCCGTTTTAGGACTGGCAAATTATGGAATAATGCAAATGAATAGTGAGGGATAACTAGAAATAATGGGCTGAAATCCTAATTGTCAGGTTGAAATGCTGTCAGGGGAATAGTAAGGTTTACTGCTAGACTTAAAATGAGGCTACCATGTTTTTCCAGTTAACAGCAATGCTTATGTCTTCTGCACTGTGCACAATCTTCCTGCATATCCAAAAACATGAAGACTATTGTGTTTTTTGTCAGACAGGGTCTCACTCCTGGACTCAGATTATCTTGAACTTGAGATCCTTTTGCCTCGACTCCCAAATACTGGAGTAAAGAATCTTTTTTCGAGAAAGAGCTTTGTCCTACCAAGAAATTTAAAAACCAACAAACAAAAGCCTTACTATATTTTTAAGTGTTTAAAAGCAAATGATGAGGGCTGACAAGATGACTAAAGGTGCTTTCCACCAAAGCTTGATGACCTGACTTCAATGCCTGAGATTAGAATGGTAGAAGGAGGTGTCTAACGCCCACAAATTACTTTCTCAACAACACATATGCATCATGGTATGTATTCCCCCGCCCTCCTCAAGAAAAATGTAATAAATTTTACTGGTTTTATTTTCGTTTCACACTCTGAATAAAATTGGTCTTAATGTGAGGATAAGGCTCACTTGTTTTGTTTGTTTGGTTTTAAGTTGGTAAGGATACCCAAGTGCACTGTATCAATGGCTAGATAGGCTCTGTGATACCTGGCTTATTCAAATGCTTTCAAATTTGAATTTGCTTAAGTTTTGTGTTACCTTTCATTTGTAGTGCTTGTACAATATATCCTAAATACTGTTCTTTGTTTTCCTTACAATATTTCTGAGGAATATGGGAATCAACAAACTCTTTGGTTTTTGCACATGTGTCCACACAGGCCTCCAATACTGGGTAGTGCCTTGTGCCATTCACCCAGCCCTGCTTCCTTAGGAGTAGCATCCTCCCAAGTGGGTATCTGATCATGCTACAGCTTCTGGGACTGTTATAATTACAGGATGCTGTCCAAGCATCACTAGAACCAGAAGTTCCTTAGAGTCAGTCCTAGGGAAAGGAGTGCATCTTGTTCCTAAGGGCTCCTCTCCACCTTACTGGGGTAGCCCCACCCTGTGTACTGTGTAGACAGTTAGGAGTCCCAGAAGTGACTCATCTAGACATCATGGATTCTCTGTTATGTCCTTCAAATTCCAGTTTTACATGTCCACTTAACTGTGCCAGAAAGTGGACTCTACACTTCTGTTTAACAGGTGTGTGTATGTGTGTGTGTGTCAGTGACATGGATTTGCCTAGTGCGATACACTGTATATCCCATAATACAGTCAGGTGAAAGATTCAGGGCTAATGTAGCTTAGTGCCTAGCATGCCCTTTGTTCCCTCTCCAGTACCACATGGGGAGAGATACTGCTTTCAGCCTGTCAGCCCTTTTACAGTTTTATGTTCTCTCAGTCTAACTACAGCTTCCTTGGGACTTCACTGATGTATCTTGGTACTACCATAAAGCATCCTGAGAATTTTTCTTCAACAGCTTTTTATTAATTAATCTATTTATTTTATTTGGGGGTGTGTGTGTGTCTCACTGTGTAACTCTGACTGGCTCTCAAAATGTATAGACCAGGCTGGCCTCACAGAGACTTGCTGCCTCCTGTTCTGTTATTAGAGCTGTATCTGCATTTTTTTTATACATCCAGCAGACCTGCTTTCTGGCAATGTAAACATGTCTCTGAGTAATTTTGCTAACTTTACAA
Organism: Rhabdomys pumilio; assembly: GCA_030674055.1. Lineage (NCBI taxonomy): Eukaryota > Metazoa > Chordata > Mammalia > Rodentia > Muridae > Rhabdomys > Rhabdomys pumilio. The sequence goes on along the minus strand of JANHMN010000003.1, from coordinate 24,377,993 downwards.
ACTTCAGTGATTGAGCACAGTAAGCATATCTGAATCTATATCTTGGGAGACTGTGTGGCCACCCAGGAATCAAACTTCCTTACTTCCTACTCTTGATTTTCCTTCCCAGTTCATATTTCTGTGAACTAGCATCCTAGGAAGTCTGTGTGTGTGTGTGTGTGTGTGTGTGTGTGTGTGTGTGTGTGTGTGTGTCTGTCTGTCTGTCTGTCTGTCTGTCTCTGTTTGTTTCTCCCCCTCCTTCGATCTGTTTATTTTCTGTATATGAGTGTTTTGCCCTACTATACACACACACACACCATGAGCATGACTGGCACACACCTAGGTCGTCAAAAAAGGTCATCAGATTTCTTAGCACTGGAGTTAGGGATCATTGTGAGCTAGGAACCATTACTCAGGTCCTCTGCCAAATCAGTAAGTGCTCTTAATCCAAAAAACTATTTTTCCCCCCCCCCCCCCCCCGTTTTTTTTTTTTTTTTTTTTTTTTTTTTTAAAGCAGAGCAAACAGCTTTATTAGGGAAAAGTGAGGGGAAAATAAACTTCTGAGAGGGAAAGGAGCACTAGAGGAAGAATACTTTCTTTCTGTTTTGAGGCAGGATGTTATGTATCTGGGCTGGCCTCACTATATAGCCCAAGATGACCTTGAACTCTTGACCTGTCTGTTTACTGTGCAAGAACTACCAAGTACCTCCATGTCCGACTCAGTAAATCCCTGTTATGACACTAATTCTGAGAATATAGGAATAAATATAAACTTTTTTTTCAATGTACTCTGACATCTCAATTCTAACACAGAAATGGAGAAGATCTTCCCCACCTCTCTATCCCACCCCCTTATTCCACCCCCGCCCCCCATCAAGCAAACAGCAGACACCAGTGGGTCCCTCAGACTCAATGCAGTCCTAATACTAATGTCCCTGGGGATCATGCCACCTCTCAGGTTTAGGGCTCAGTCCATCAAGATTCTTCCCCCCACTTCCCATGTAAGTCCCAGTGTTCAGTTTTACTGTGCTCTGACTGTACACCAGTCTACCCACAGCCTCTTTCTTGGTTAATTTGCTAGTGTGGTCCGCACAGCTCAGGGAAGCACTGTTGATGTTACAAAGCATGCAGATGAGCTGTGGAGAGGGCAGGTGGATTAGAAGGGATGCAGAGTGGCCGCATACCCACCCTTCTTGAGCTTCAGTGTTGTCAGCTGTGTGGAGCTAGCTGAACCCTCTTTGGTTTTATGGGGCTTCAGTAGGTAGGCACGATCAATTAGATCATTGGCTGTTTGAGTTCAGCTGCGTAGAGGCTAGAGCTACAGGATTCACTGTAATCCTGCCCTGTTTTTTCCCTGCGAGATGCCTCCCTTCTAAAGCCATCAGCATACAAAAGAACATTTATTATTGTGAAGATTCCAAAGATTTTAGAAGTAAGCCAGGAAACAGGAATAAAATCAAATACATATTTTATAACATAGTAGGTAGGGAACCCAGAGAGATACAGTGAACCATCTTCTGATTTTGTCTTTGTTTGTTTTTGTCTTATACTTTGATGAATTAAGCTGGCTAGAATTCTGAAGCTCCCTGGTCTCAGCTGCTAAGGATAAAGTTTAAGGAAGTGCTTTTGCTGAAACAGCCCCTTCATTGATTATGGGAATCTGGTTCTGTCCTCTGAATAATTTGGCTTTAAAATTTTGCTTTAGAACCAGTTTGTAGAGTTTGGCTGGCCTTAGAGCTTGAGGATCGTGGTGTTAAGGGTGAAAAAGGATTGTCTTTACTGAGTGTGGGCTGCCTGGGGTGGCAAGAGCATCATCGTAGTCTTGTTACCAACCCTGGAATTCAGGGACCTTTTACCAGGACTTAGGAAAACAAATGGAAAGGTGCTGTTGGCAAATATTGTGAAGAGAGTGTCAGGATCTTTGGTAGATGCTTTTTAAAAACTAACTTTTTTAGGCCAGAGTATTTTCAAAACAGATTTCTGACTTCCAGTTCTTGATTGAAACCCTTGCCATTCCTAGTGCTTTGCTGGTTGGGCTTTTTGGAGTCTGCAGAGGGAATAGCATGGCTTCCAGTGTTCATGCACAATGGCCAAAACCAGCCTGTCTCATGATGGTTTCCAGACCAGACAAGTAACACTTAGCTTAGTCTTCCTATAAACCCAGAGGAGCCATTTCAAAGATTCTCTGAATCACAAGTCCAGTATAGATTCCCTAGCCATGAGAACCTTTCCTTCCCACAGAAGGGAAGAGTCAGATCTGTAGCCTGTATGAGAGGCAGCAGCCAAGCCAGCAGGGCTCTCTGCTGCCTGCCAGATTCTTTTCTTCTTTTGTAAACCCATGATTTCCACACAACACACCCAGATACTATTATTTCAGTTTGTATTGACTTGAAAGGTAGAATTATAGTTGCCATGCTCAAGTAGGATTTTCCTTTACGTGAGATGATTAATTCATTAGAATATGGTAATTTGTTGGGTAAAGAGTTTAGGTGGCAATATTACCAAGAGAAATAGGAGACTGTTGGTAAGGCTCAGTTGGTTTTTTGCTTAGTAAAAATGAGCTCTTGATTAGCACTCCATCCCTTAGCTGAGGTGACATATGCTTATAACACCAGTAACTCTGGATTGTTTCAAGGTCATTCTCAGCTACATTGCCACTTTGAAGCCAATTTGAGTCCCTGTCTCAAAAAGTAAAATAATATCAAGGGAGGCAGACGTAATTTAAGTTTTCTTATTTTAAATATTTTCTTTTTTCAAAACTTTTATTTTACATGTATGATTGTTTTACATGCATGTATGTCTGCACCATGTGCGTTTGTGCCTGGTCCCTGCAAAGGTCAGAAGAGAGGAGGGGATTCCCTAAAACTAGAGTTTGAAATAGGTGGTTGTGAGCTGGCATGTGGGTGCTGGAAACTGAACCCAAGTCCTATCTGTAAGACCATTAAGTGCTCTTAACTGCTGAGATGTCTCTCCAGTCACTGCCTTTTCTTATTTCAGTACATTGACTCTGCATTGTAGCTAAGTGCTAGATTGTGCTAGATAGGTCATTTCTCTATTATGAAAGAGTGACATAAGAATTGTTTCTGAGACTCTGCAGAAAAGGGAGAAGCTACTGTAACAAGGGCCACCCAGTGGGAAATCTTTCTTTTGTACAGTCTTGGGGGTTGTTGGCATGTTGATTTTTGACAAGTCATTTAGTAACGCACTCATGGTGAGCAAGTGAAGTAGAATTAAAGGTGTTACTTAAAAATCCCCTTATAATTCTGATTCCCAGAAACAAGGCACCCTCCATATCTCTTTCAGGCTCAAAAGATTATCACATCTACTTAGCATGCTGGCCTGCTCTGTCTTTAAGTCAGTAGGGTTCATGTGTGGATGGCAACCTTGAACTGTACTTCTGTTTTCATCTCTAGTTTCTCTCTATTCCAAATGAAAAGCAAAGACTACAAATCTTACCTTACTGCCTATTACTATGAAAATGAAAGCATTGTTCTTTTAGAAAGGTTTTCTTGAATTAAATTCAGCAGTTCAGTAGAGCAGAGAATAGTGTTTTTGTTTTCTTTTCAACAACTTTTTAAAAAATTTATTTTGTTATTTGTCAATTTCCATACATTCCATATTATACTTTGGTGGTTTTTACCCCATTGTCCACTTTCATTTCTCTCCAACTCCTGTTTGAAACCCTCCCCACTTTCCTATCGTTTGTTTACTTAGGGTTGTTTGCATGAGCTTAGGTGGGACATTATTTACTGGAGCATGCCCTACACTGCTGAAGAAAATGACTCTCTCTAATCCACCAACCAGTAACTGCTAATCCTTCCTCAGAGAAGGGTGGTATTCACCCCTTCTGATTTTTTTGTTTTTAATTTTATGTTTTACCTGCATGTATGTGTACCATGTGCATGTGTGCCTGGTGTGCTTGGAGGCCAGAAGAAAGCGTCAGATTCCCTGAAAGAGTTACAGACCATTTTGAGTCGCTCTATGGGTTCTAGAAATAGAACCCAGGTCCTCAAGAAGAACAGTAGATGCTCTTAATCACAGCCGTCTCTCCAGCCCCAAGGTTTTGGGGATGTTATTTGTTTGAGACAGTGTCTTCTGTAACCCTACTGTCTGAACTTGCTTTGTAGCCTAGCCTAGGTCTTGAACACCAACAGTCCTCGAAACTCTACCTTCTGGGGGCTGGGGTTACTGACTGTCACTAAGGGCTGTTGTTGTTTTAATGGTGTTGCAGTTTGAACCCGTGGCCTTTCATGCTAGGCAAATACTCTAGCCCTGAGGTATAGACCCACTTCTTCTTTTTTTTATTTTTAATTTTTTGGAGGCAGGGTCTAATTTGCCCAAGCAAGCCTTGACCTTGTGTTTCTGCTTAGACTCCTGAGTACTGGGGTCATAGATGTGCACTGTGACACCTGGTTTGTGCTCCCTGCTTGCTTTTTTTTTTATTTCTTCCTTCTGTGCCACCTACTTTATATATCTATCTTCTGCTGGCTTCCCTGCTGCTAAATAACAAACATTTTACTGGCTGATTGTGATTGACACCACTGAAACACACTCAGAAACTAAGGTTGAAGAGGTTTAGGAGATGCCTTTCCATTGTGCTGCTTACATTCTTTTCCTGACTGGGATGAAGGAAAATGACAGTAGCAAGTGCTATGTTGTGCTTTTCAAGAGTAACAGCCCATGAAATGATTTCTTCCTAGCCATAGTTGGTGGCATTTGGAGGATGTTACATAGTCTCATATTTGGACACTGTAATTTTGATTATGGGTAGAGGTTAGAATTCTGTGTCTTGTGGGTTATTCGAGACCAGAGCTCAGAAGCATGTGTTACTATGGATGGTGTGTGTGTGTGTGTGTGTGTGTGTGTGTGTGTGTGTGTGTGTGGTGGGGGGGATTATTTGTCAGGGAATACACCTCCAGGCACAGCCCCTGAGCAGTAGTAGTCTACGTACTTTGGGGTAACAGTGGCATTTCTGGTACTGTCTTGGGAATGGGGTGCAGCTTCTTACTCTGGGTGATGAGTTAAAAGTGTCCTTGTAGAAAAGATGCTCTAGTTTAGAGTAAATGCTACACATACTAGAGACAATTCTAGACATTCTGTGACAAGGTCTGCAGAGCACACAGGTGCTTGCAGGGTATTACAGCAGCTCAACACTTGTGATGAAGAGTTGAAAATACTCCTGAAGGGTCTTCCTCTCCAAGGTAGTTGACTTGATTCCTCACAAGATGTTAAGCTTTTAGGCTTTGTATTTTGTTGGTTTTCCTAGTATCAGTAGTTCTACAGAATTCAGTGATACAAGGAGTTACTGTTTTTAACCTGTCTTTTAAATACATCTTTATCTATTTATTTGTTTTTATTCTTTGAAATGGGTCTTGTGCTAAGGGTAACCAGGAACTTGCAGCAGTCTGCTGCCTCAGCCTCCTGGGCACTGAGGTTACAAGAATGAGCCATCATAGAAGTTTGGGTTAGTTTTATTGATTCTTAGATTTAGCTTGTCTGTATGAAAGTGCACTGTATGAATGCTAGGGAGTTACTGGTGGTTGTGAGCCATCATGTGGATGCTGAGAATTGAATTCAGGTCCTCTATAAAAGCAGAAAGGATTTTAACAGCTAGCTGACTCACCTCTCTAGCCCCTGGGTTAATTTTAAAGATATGTCTTTCCTCTGTTGTCACTCTCCACTTTTGAAAGGACTCGTGCTAGAAAACACTGGGGTGGACATTCAATTTTGTCCCTTAGTTGCCCATTAAGGATTTGTTTCTTACCAGATGTGAGTTGGAGGACACTGGACATCATGAAGTCTTGGACACACCTTCCTTGTTCTCTGTGCTCTCTTTATGGTCTTGTGATCATTAAGTTTAATGGCTCAGCTAATTTTTTTTTAGCCACCTCTTTGAAAAGTTGAATGTGTATGTGGCCAAACACGTAAAGTTATTTCCTCTAAACTAAGTGTTTGAGACATCTTTAGACTTATAACCAGCTTTGTATACTGTGTAACTCAGTCCAATTGAGGAACTAGTAAAACTGAACTATCCAGACATCAAAACTGAGAGTGCAGTTACACCAAGGAACTTATTAGGTTTCTAACAAGTAGAAGTTAGCAGGTATTCAAAAATTAACTATTTCCATGCCACCTGATTATCAAGTTTTGGTAACATTTTTGGCTGTGAACATAATTTGGAGTTTAAATTGTCAGTTGCAATTCAGACCTAGTGGCATATACCAGTCAGAAGGCTAAGCAAGAGTTGGGGTTCAAGGCCAGCCTGGATTGTATAGTGAGACCCTGTCCCAAAATAGCAGCAAAACTACATACATATTAGTGGCTGTCCTCTTCACGATTGGCTGTTCTTTTCATTTCAGCTTTCTGTAACTAAGACCATCCTGCCGTTTGAAAATTATGACTAAGCAAGGATTGAACAGATGATGGTGCATTTTTACTTCAAATTTGATGCAGTCTTTTGCTGTTTCATTTTCCTCTGAGGTTTCTGGGAAGGGATGTGTTATTAGACCTACTGTACAGAGAACTGAGTCATAGATTGCCAGTTGCATACTGTGGTCACTTCAAGGAGGACCCTGTTGCTAAGTATGCTTCAAGATCGGTAAGTTTGAGACCTTGTGACCCCTGTCCCTTAGAGTGAGCGCCCTAGACTTTTGGGGCTTCATCAACAGTCCTTCCCCACCTCTGTCACCAATTAAAACAAACTATGTGCACTACAGACTTCATACAAGCTTGCTGAGTTTTGTATAGCTCTTTCCTGTCCTGTATTAGAGGGGAGGTAAATGCATTTGAGATATTTACAAGGAGCTCTTCATTTTGTTTATGTGGTAGCCATTTAGGGACGTGAGGGCGAAGGTTTTCTTTTAGGTGCCCTGCTTGTTCCTGCTGACTTCTGCAGCCTGACTTGAAGCTTGTCATGCATCGGCTGTTTACACACAATCCTTGAGGTTTCTCTTTTGAAATAGTTTTTACATATTACACTTTAGGTTTCTTTAGAAGTTTTGTTTTTTTAAATTGTCATGAAAAATGTTAGAAGTGACCCATGACTACTTGAGGGCGTCAATTCAGTAGAAAGCAGTGCTCTCTCTTTTGTCTCTTAGAATAAAATGTGGTGTTACTGAGTCCAGTGGCTCATGCCTTTAAGAGACTGGGACAGGGGGAACACAAGAATTCAAGACTTGCCTGTGAAACCTTGTGTCAAAGTAAAAAGCAGACGCAGGAGGATTCTAGCAAGTCGGAACAATAAAGGGGAGGAGGAGGAAGAGAGAGCCAGGGACATGGCTTACCAGAGGGCTTGCTTCAGATCCACCAGTGAAGAGGCTGGGAGGGGTGGTTCAGCAGCAGATCATTTGCTCAGCATGTCCAAAGCCTTTGGTCCAACCCCTTTTACACAAAAGCAAAACAACAAAAAATGATGTCTAGAGCAATGGTTCTCAACCTTTCTAATGCTGTGACTCTTCACCACAATTCCTCATGTTGTACTGATCCTCAAACGTAACAATTTTGCTGCTACTTCATAAGATGTAATTTTGGTACTGCTGTGAGTGGTAAAGCAAATATCTGTGTTTTCCAATGGTCTTAGGCAACAACCCCTGTGAAAGGGTTGATCAACCTCTAAAGGGTCACAACCCACAGGTTGAAAACGCACTGGTCTACAGAGGTAGCTCACCAGCTAAAAGCACTTGTTCCTCTTGCAAAGAACCTAAGTTTTTTTCCCCAGTACCCATATGGTTCCTCATAACCATCTACAACTCCGTTTCTGGAAAATCCAGCACCTTCTTCTGATCTCCATGGGCATCAGTCATGCAGAGGGTGCACAAACATACATACAAACAAAACACTCATATACATAAAAGTAAATACTTTTAAAAGGTTTAAAGAAAAGATCTGTTTTCTTGACATTTCTGTGAAGCACGCAAAGCATGAAGTTTATAAAATGCCAGCTTCCTACCAGGTGTAAATGCGATTCACAAGAAGACTGATTGGCCTGCTTGCTACTTTAGATAGTCTCAGGAGACTGTTTGGCTGTAGGCTTGGCAGTCACACAGTTAAACTTGAGTGTGCAAGTAAGTATCAATACCACAGAATAGTGGATTCTAGAGGCCTATGTGTGCAAAAGTAGCCAAGGGTGGTTTATTTTACTTATTTCAGTTGAGAGGATGCTAAAGACTTTGACACCTTGACAACAGTTGTTACTGGCTGAAAGTGTTAAAGCTTTTTGGTTTTAACAAAAACATTTTAACAATTTGGATTCCTTTAAAGTGCCTCTCCTCAGCTCCATTCTTGCCTCCTTAGATCCTGACCATGAAAAGACTCTGCATTCACCAAGCAGTGGTGGCGCACGCCTTTAATCCTAGCATTTGGGAGGCAGAGGCAGGCAGAGCTCTGTGAGTTTGAGGCCAGCCTGGTCTACAGACTGAGTTCCAATGCAGCCAGGGCTACACAGAGAAACCTTGTCTAGAAAGACCAAAAGAAAGAATGAAAGTAAAAAGGAAGAGAGGAAAGAAAAAATAAAAAACTAAAGACTGCATTATTTTTTAAGTTGCCCAGCCTAGTCTCTTGCTGGTTCCCCCAACTAGCCTGACCTCTTCTTTTTCCTTTTTTTCCCATTATTGAGGGAGCAGTCTTTGATGAGTCCCTTTGTCTAAAATGTTCAACAGGGATCACCTGTGATGTAGCTGCCTAAGTCTAGAGAGCTGACTTTCAAACTTTATAGCTATCTCAGTACTGATTTCTGTAGAAGTATTACAGAAGGAGGGACACACACAGCAGCCAAATTGAGAACTTCACAGGCCAGCTCTCATCAGAGGAACTCTTGAGAATTTGTCATTGGTAACAATAAAAACAACACAGAAGAATATCATATACACTGTCTTAAGCTTCTTATTGCTGTGATGAAACACCATGATCAAAAGCAACTTTGGGGGACTGTTCCACATAACAGTGTGTCATCAAAAGCAGTGAGGGCAGGAACTCAAGCAGGCCAGGAACCCGGAGTGGGAGCCGATGCTGAGGCCTTGGAGGCTGACACTTACTGGCTTGCTGATCATGATTTGCTTAGCCTGCTTTCTTTAGAACCCAGGACCACCAACCCAGGGATGGTACCGTCCACAATAGGCTGAGCCCTCTCACATCAGTCACTAATTTAGAAAATTGCTTACAGCAGGATCTTATGCATTTATCTTCTCAATTGAAGTTCCCTCTTTTCGAGATAACTCTAGCTTGTTTCAAGTTGACAGAAAACTAGCCAGCATACACACTTAATCCAGATTTTGTTCCTCTGCAATGATTTTATTTTGAAAGGTTCTCATGTGGCCCATGTTGGCCTGAGACTGGCTTTGGCTATGACCTTGCATAGCCAGATGTTCTGCCCACATATCTCAAGTCTTTATACTTGATTACAGGCAAGCATTACTGCTTCTAGGTTCTGTGGGGTGAGAATCAAGTTCGGGGTTTCATTCACTCTAGGTAAGCATTGTACTAACTGAGCCGTAGCCCTAGTCCCTTGTTGGCATTCTTACTCTCTCTAAAACAGATTTGTTTGTTTGTTTGTTTGTTTTGGTTTTTCAAGACAGGGTTTCTCTGTGTAGCCCTGGCTGTCCTGGAACTCACTCTGCAGACCAGGCTGGCCTTGAACTCAGAAATCCTCTTGTCTCTGCCTCCCAAGTGCTGGGATTAAAGGCGTGTTCCACCACTGCGGCTAAAACAGATTTTTTTCTCCTGAACATTTAAATTCATTTTGCCTTCTTTCCACCCCCTCACCCCAAAGTACTTTAGTATGACTTCTCTAAAAGTAGGGATACTTTATCTCAGCATAGCCATCCATTTTATATACACTAGTATTGATTGGTTTTCTGATTTATTCTCCTCAGGTGTTCTATCACTGAGCTTCTCCCTCTCTTCTGCATTGATTTCATTTTATAAAAGATGTGTAGCACCAAGTTAAAATCTTAGTCATTTTTTAGTACACATTTCATAAGTGTTCAATCTATTTATAATACGTAGCCATTACCACAGCCCATCCCTGTGACTTCATTCCACATGTGAATACAAGGTCCCCATTTCCTCATCCATTGCAGCCAGCATCATTACACTTCTAGTTCTTATAGCTCTTAAGATAAAAACAATATATTGTCTACTGTTAAATCTTTTTCAGATTTAAGTGTGTATATTTTGTGTGTGCACATGTAGATATGTGTGTGTGTGAATGCATGCTACCGTGTCCCTGTGCAGTCAGGGGGTCAGCTTGATGGGGTTACATCTTCTTTGACAGACTTGGTGGTCAGCGATCACCTCTGTACCGATCACCTGAGCTCGATGGGAGTGGGAGGGGAGGTGGCAAGGTCTTTTGCCCTAGTTTTTATTCTATGCTTTGTAGTTTTAGGTCTTTGATCCATTCAGAGTTGGTTTTTGTTTGTTTGGGTTTTTTGTTCCTGTTTTTCGAGACATAGTTGTAATGTGTAGTCTTGGAGACCCTAGAACTTGCTATGTAGACCAGGCTGGCCTTGAATTCACAGAGCTTTCCCCAGTGCTGAGATTAAAAGCATGCCCCCACTACTCACTGTCTTGCAAATGCTACACAAATGTTCTTACATCTGAGTCACATTGCCTGCCTAAAGTTGGCTTCTGTATGTGGTGTAGATAAAGACCTACCTCTGTCCTTTCCTGTGTGAAGATTTACCTTTCCCAGCACCAAATGGTAAAAAGTCTGTCCTTTTCCCAGTGAATGATCTCAACATCCTTGTCAAAGTCATTTAGCCAGCCAGGCATGGTGGCACAGTCAGGTGCTCTGTGAGTCTGAGGTCAGCATGTTTGTTTAAAAGTCACTCAATGATATATATGATGATTTAACTGTGAGCTTTCAATTTCTTTTCCATAGGTCTGTCTTTATGTCACTGCAGAACTGTTTTGATTGTTGTAACTTAAGATTATGAGTCTTCCAGGTTCATCTTTTCTCCTTCCTTTCTCTTCTATCCTCCTCATTCCGCTCTGTAGTCAAGGCTACTCTTGACCTACTGTTTCTCCTGCCTCAGTCTCCTACGTGCTTTCACACCACACTGATGATGTGGGTTTTGATTACTGAGTAAAGCTGTTTCTGCTTTTTCCATTGTAATGACTGTTAAGAGCTTTCTCCTGGTAATCAATAAACAGTCTTTGGAGGTACTTGACTTAGCTGTCAGCATTCTGCCCCTCAAGATTTCCCCTATATTTATTTAACCTTCTGTCGTGACTCATATCTCATTCAATAATTAGACTTTAGTTCATAATTTTTACAGTGGAGTGTAATTCATTACTGTACAATTCCTTTGCTTCTCAGATTATCCTAGACTTTACTCATGGGAACCCTTTCAAGATGGCACCATAAAAGATGACATTATTGTCCTTGTGAAAATGTCCCTCCCCCCCCTCCCTCCCTCCCTCCCTCCCTCCCTCCTTCCTTCCTTCCTTCCTTCTTCCCTCCCTCCTTCCTTTTCTCCCTCCCTCCCTCCCTTTACTTCATTCATTTCATTCATTTCATTTCTGGCCCAGCATGGTGGTGCACACCTTTAATCCCAGCACTGGGAGACACAGACAGAGTTTGATTTCGGAGTCAGAGGCCAGCCTGGTCTATAGATCAGTTCCAAGATAACCAGAGCTACACAGAGAAACCCTACTTCAAAAAACAAAACAACAAGGATATTTCTTGCCCGTCTTGTATCCATGCTACCTTAGAGTTAGCTGCATTTCCTCCAGACTCACTTGTCACCTTAAGTGTTTTACACTCTCCTTATTTACATCCACCTGTCCTGGTCTGGACTATACCTGTTTGAAAACACATCGATAGGGGCCTTTTTACTATTACCATTTTGCGTAATGTATGTACACACACTGTCCTGTATAGGCATGTACATGCCACAGCATGTGTGGAAGTTAGAGAACAACTTTGAAAAATTGGTTCTTTTCCTTTCTCCATGGGATCCAGAAATTAAACCTGGGTTGACAGGCTTACCCAGCAAACACCTTTACCCCCAGAGCCATTTCAACAACGTTGGTATCAACCTTACCTAGCACAAGGCCTGTCACATTAGGTTTACTAAATATTTTTTGGATACTTTTCTTGTAATTCAGAGGTTAAAATAGTTTGGATGCTGATGTTTGTTTTTGTTTGTTTGTTTGTTTTTTCCTTCCATCTAGGCAGACATGTTGTCTATTTGGCGATGAGAAGTAGGAAGAACTGACATCATACTGGTTTAGAACACTATGGGACCTGACATTTGTGCTGCTTGGGCAGCCAGTGTCCACTGGCACTAAGAAGCCCTCACTCTACTTCAGAACACTAATCTGATCTTGGAAGTGGCTGATTGTGGCAGGATGTTTCGAAGATGATGATGGCAAGAAAGCAAGATGTCCGCATCCCCACCTACAACATCAGCGTGGTGGGGCTGTCCGGCACTGAGAAGGAGAAAGGCCAGTGCGGCATTGGGAAGTCTTGTCTATGCAACCGCTTTGTGCGCCCGAGTGCGGATGAATTTCACCTGGACCACACTTCTGTCCTCAGCACCAGTGACTTTGGTGGCCGGGTGGTCAATAATGACCATTTTCTGTACTGGGGAGAAGTTAGCCGCTCCCTGGAGGACTGTGTGGAATGCAAGATACACATTGTGGAGCAGACTGAGTTTATTGATGATCAGACTTTTCAACCTCATCGAAGCACGGCACTGCAGCCCTACATCAAGAGAGCTGCAGCCACCAAGCTTGCTTCAGCTGAAAAACTCATGTATTTTTGCACTGATCAGCTGGGGCTGGAGCAAGACTTTGAGCAGAAACAGATGCCAGATGGGAAGCTGCTGGTTGACGGTTTCCTTCTGGGCATTGATGTTAGCAGGGGCATGAACAGGAACTTTGATGACCAGCTCAAGTTTGTCTCCAATCTCTACAATCAGCTTGCAAAAACAAAAAAGCCCATAGTGGTAGTCCTGACTAAGTGTGATGAGGGCGTTGAGCGGTACATTAGAGATGCACATACTTTTGCCTTAAGCAAAAAGAACCTCCAAGTTGTAGAGACCTCTGCAAGGTCTAATGTGAATGTGGACTTGGCTTTCAGCACCTTAGTGCAACTCATTGATAAGAGTCGAGGGAAGACGAAAATCATCCCTTACTTTGAAGCTCTCAAACAGCAGAGTCAGCAGATAGCTACAGCAAAGGACAAGTATGAGTGGTTGGTGAGCCGCATTGTGAAAAATCACAATGAGAACTGGCTGAGTGTCAGCCGAAAGATGCAGGCCTCCCCTGAGTACCAGGACTATGTCTACCTGGAAGGGACACAGAAAGCCAAGAAGCTCTTCCTGCAGCATATTCACCGCCTCAAGCATGAGCATATTGAGCGTCGGAGAAAGCTATACCTGGCAGCTCTGCCATTGGCTTTTGAAGCCCTCATACCTAATCTAGATGAAGTGGACCACCTGAGCTGCATTAAAGCAAAAAAGCTGTTAGAGACCAAGCCAGAGTTCTTAAAGTGGTTTGTTGTACTTGAAGAGACACCATGGGATGCCACCAGCCACATTGACAACATGGAAAATGAACGGATTCCCTTTGACTTGATGGATACTGTCCCTGCTGAGCAGTTGTATGAGACCCACTTGGAGAAGCTGAGGAACGAGAGAAAGAGAGCTGAGATGCGAAGGGCTTTCAAAGAAAACCTGGAGACCTCTCCTTTCATAACTCCCGGAAAACCTTGGGAAGAAGCTCGTAGTTTTATTATGAATGAAGACTTCTACCAGTGGCTGGAAGAATCTGTGTACATGGACATCTATGGCAAGCACCAAAAGCAGATTATAGACCGGGCAAAGGAAGAGTTCCAAGAGCTGCTTTTGGAGTATTCAGAATTGTTTTATGAGCTGGAGCTGGATGCTAAACCTAGCAAGGAAAAGATGGGTGTCATCCAGGATGTTCTGGGTGAAGAGCAGCGATTTAAAGCATTGCAGAAGCTCCAAGCAGAGCGCGATGCCCTCATTCTGAAGCACATTCATTTTGTGTACCACCCAACAAAGGAGACATGCCCAAGCTGTCCAGTTTGTGTGGATGCTAAGATTGAACACTTGATCAGTTCTCGCTTTATCCGACCATCTGATAGGAATCAGAAGAACTCTCTGTCTGACCCTAATATTGATAGGATCAATTTGGTTATCTTAGGCAAAGATGGCCTTGCCAGAGAGTTGGCCAATGAAATTCGAGCTCTTTGTACAAATGATGACAAATATGTAATAGATGGTAAAATGTATGAGCTTTCTCTGAGGCCAATAGAGGGGAATGTCCGGCTTCCTGTGAACTCTTTCCAGACACCAACCTTCCAACCCCATGGCTGTCTCTGCCTTTACAATTCAAAGGAGTCGCTGTCCTATGTGGTGGAGAGTATAGAGAAGAGCAGAGAGTCTACACTGGGCAGGCGGGATAATCACTTAGTCCACCTCCCCTTGACTTTAATTTTAGTTAACAAGAGAGGAGACACAAGTGGAGAGACTCTGCACAGCTTAATACAGCAAGGCCAGCAGATTGCCAGCAAACTTCAGTGTGTCTTTCTTGATCCTGCTTCTGCTGGCATTGGTTATGGACGCAACATTAATGAGAAGCAGATCAGTCAGGTTCTGAAGGGACTCCTGGACTCTAAGCGCAACTTAAACCTGGTTAGCTCCACTGCTAGTATCAAAGATTTGGCTGATGTTGACCTTCGAATTGTCATGTGTCTGATGTGTGGTGATCCCTTTAGTGCAGATGACATTCTCTCTCCTGTCCTGCAGTCCCAAACTTGTAAATCTTCCCACTGTGGGAGCAGCAACTCTGTCTTACTTGAACTTCCAATTGGACTACACAAGAAGCGCATTGAGCTGTCTGTTCTTTCATACCATTCCTCATTTAGCATCCGAAAGAGCCGGTTGGTTCATGGGTACATTGTTTTTTATTCAGCCAAACGTAAGGCCTCCTTGGCAATGTTACGTGCCTTTCTTTGTGAAGTGCAGGATATTATCCCCATCCAGCTTGTTGCACTCACTGATGGCGCTATAGATGTCCTGGACAATGACTTAAGTCGAGAGCAGTTAACAGAGGGAGAGGAAATTGCACAAGAAATTGATGGGAGATTCACAAGCATCCCTTGTAGCCAGCCCCAGCATAAACTTGAGCTCTTTCATCCCTTTTTTAAAGATGTGGTGGAGAAAAAGAACATAATTGAAGCCACACACATGTATGATAATGTGGCTGAGGCCTGCAGCACCACTGAGGAGGTGTTCAACTCCCCCAGGGCTGGGTCACCCCTCTGCAACTCAAACTTACAGGACTCAGAAGAAGATGTGGAACCTCCATCGTACCACCTGTTTCGGGAAGATACGACATTGCCCTCCCTGTCCAAAGATCATTCCAAATTCTCTATGGAACTGGAGGGAAATGATGGGCTATCTTTCATAATGAGCAATTTTGAGAGTAAACTGAACAACAAAGTACCTCCACCAGTCAAACCAAAGCCTCCTGTGCATTTTGATATCACAAAAGATCTTTCTTACTTAGACCAAGGCCATCGGGAGGGACAGAGGAAGTCTGTGTCTTCTAGCCCCTGGATGCCTCAGGATGGGTTTGATCCTTCTGACTATGCAGAACCCATGGATGCTGTAGTCAAGCCAAGGAATGAGGAAGAAAACATATACTCAGTGCCCCATGACAGCACCCAGGGCAAGATCATTACCATTCGGAACATCAACAAAGCCCAGTCCAATGGCAGTGGCAATGGTTCTGACAGTGAGATGGACACAAGTTCTCTAGAGCGAGGCCGCAAGGTATCCGCAGTGAGTAAGCCTGTGCTATACAGGACAAGATGCACTCGCCTGGGGCGGTTTGCTAGTTACCGCACCAGTTTCAGTGTCGGGAGTGATGATGAGCTGGGACCCATCCGAAAGAAAGAGGAGGACCAGGCATCCCAAGGTTATAAAGGGGACAATGCTGTCATTCCATATGAAACAGATGAGGACCCCAGGAGGAGGAATATCCTTCGAAGTCTAAGAAGGAACACCAAGGTAAGACCTGACTTAGGATGAGTTAGGAGAGGTTTGCACAGCATCTCTGTGAGATTGATTGATGATGAAAACTATTCAAGGACAACTTGGTTTTTAAAAGAATACTGGATGTGAGAGCATATAACCATGAAAGTACATTCATTAAGAGTCAGCCTGTGTATTAGATATCTACTACTGACAGGTCTCATGGGATTGCCTTCACCTAAAGCAGTAATTACCCAAATGAGCAGGTGGTGTAGAGCCCTTCCATGTGTCCTGACAAGTGGCCAAGCCAGTGACAATATGGATTGTCTTTGCTCCCTTAAAGATTGCAAATTTGCACTTTTTGTCCTTAACATCCGTCTTCTTATCTGTATGACTCTCACACATTCCTTCTTTCCTATGCTCATCACAAGGGGTGTGGCAGTTTACATTAATGAGCAATAAATGGTTCTCTGCACACACAAATCTGTGAAAGTGCTGAAATGGCAAAAAGTCTCAGCATGGTGTTTATCCATATTTGAAAAGTGCAATTTTTATATGTTCCTCACGACATCCTTCTGCAGTCGTTGCTTCAATCAGTGAGTCTCTAAACTTAAGAGACCACAGGTGTGGTATGTGGTAGGGACCAACAAGGGAAGGAGGAAGTTACTAGTAGTGGTTTACATGTCAGGCCTGTCCCTAACGCAGCAACAGATGAAGTATCTTTTTGCTGCAGACTATAGCTTGGTGTTTGTGTGGCAAAGAGCAGAAGGCAATGCCCTGTCCTCTTAAAGGGCTTGGGCTTTGAGACAAAGTATCACCCAACTCCCCCTGCCATTTGTTGTTGTAGGGAATACTGTTCAGAGGGTGACCTCTTGGTGAGACTCTTGACATAGATATGTGACTATCATTAAACAAAAGACCATGCTCACTTCCCTCCTCCCTGCCAGGAAACAGCAGACATCAGCCACCTCTGTGAGGCTTTACAAAGGCCTCGAAGGGTGCAGTTGCCACAAATGAATGCTATATTACACACCATATCAAAATACTGTATAATTTGGAGTCCTGAGAGATAGCATAGAGACCATTGTGGTAGCCCATGACCATGGGAGATGCAGGAGTATGACACCATTGTGACCCTGGAAATGCAGAGTGCTCTCAGTCACTACTGGCCAGGGTTTCCATTGCCTACCTGTCTGTGCAGTGTCAGAAAGGGCAAAGCAGTATTGTTTGGGTCCTGGATTCCTATCTCTGGTTACTACATTCTTCTCGTTTAGTTATTCCACAACTTACATGTTTACTTGGGGTCCATGCTGCCTCTTGGGTTTTGTTCTTCAAGACTTGGAGGGAAGACCCAGTGAAAGTAGTTCTTATTTAGGAATCTAACCAACCTCCCTGTTTTCCCCCTAAGGTCTCCTGCTGAATGATTCTGAATCTGAACGTTTTAAATGTTTTTGGCTTTCTTCCTCCTCTACTCCTGTTTTTTTTTTTTTTAAACTATTGCTGGAACAGTTTATGCAAATGCTGACAATCTTCTGATTTGTGGGGGTGTTTGGCACACCTGGGAATTAGGAAGGTGGCATAATAGCACACTGAATTTTAAGTCTCTTTCTGACTTACGGCAATATTTTTAATACTTCAAATGATGCTTTGAAAACATGTTCTCAGACTGGGGGTGTAACTCAATTGATAGAGAATGTACCAAGCCTTTGAGAAGCACTGGGTTCCAGTTCCAGCACTACCTAAAACCTAGTGTGGTGGTGCACATCTGTAATTCCCACATTCAAGAAGTAGAGACAGACGGATTCTACCAGATCTAAGGCCAGCCTGGAACCTTTCTCAAAAAAAAAAAAAAAAAGTTTTTAAAAATTGTCAAGCAAACCTTGATCTTGATCTAGATCTCACATTGTGGTGAAGGCTTAACTCCATAGAAACAGCTAGTCTCTGCATCTTGAGCTGTGTACCTGCTGGAGACCAGACATGTCCCGAGCTGCTGGATCAGCAGGCTTAAAGTACCAGCTTCCGGCCTGTCTTGAGTTGTACAGGCCACACCTTTCCAAATCAGATTGAAATGATTCCTCTGTCCCAAGAACCATGGCATGCCAGCAGTAATCTTAGGAGTATCCTTATAGAAGAGTGGGTAGAAGCTGCCATTGTATTTCTCTGACATGAAGCTGTGGAATGAGCATGGCTGTTTTTCATCCCTGTGGAGAGGATGAAAGCCTTTGCCACAGAGCAGGCCTCCTGTTAGGACTGCTGCCCTTGGGAATGCAGACTGACACTTGTTTTACTGGAAGAGCAAGATACCATTGGGGCAGAGAGTACAAGCCACCCTCCATGAGGGATTTATCTTTTGACTTTTATTGGCATGACAAAGCAGTACAACATTTATTTAAAGTAAGGGGGAAACACTCTGGATTTCACTGGTCATAGAAAGCAACTCAGACCCTCCCATAGGCCAGACTAGTGGAGAAGTGCCCTTCCACCCCCTTCTGAACCAAGCCATAGCACTCAATAGGGCAGCTAGATCTACATGGTTGCTATGAATGAATCATCTGCCCAGTTAAAACCTTGTGGACAGAGCTCATGTTGGGATAGCTCAGGTAGAGTAAGGGTCACTGTTAGCTGCTGAGGACAAGAATGAAGTCAGTCCTAGGGTCAGATCCCAACTTCCTGCTTCCTTATTTGGACCTTGAGTATATAATGTTTCTCCTCTGGCTCCTTCTGGAGCATGGTCTTCTGGGGACTGACTATTGTGGGCCAGAAGTTTGGGTTGTTGTCACTATGAAACTAGACCTGGAAGAGGGATGAGGCTGAAGCAGTACATAAGGTGACATGCCCCAGCAGCAGGTGGAAGATGGCAATTGTACCCAGGGAGGAGACTGCTGCGGTCTTCCTCGACACCACTTCCTCTTTGGTACAAGATTTGACCCACAGTGATTCAGCTACTTGTTCTGTGCTCACCCTGACAACCACCTTAATGAAGAGAAGCTCTGCTCTGGATACCAATGTGATGGGAGAAAGGGGGGAAAAAAAAAAGAAACTCCTCAGTACCCTTGCTAATTTGCTAGATTAGTACCTTACTATAGAACTATAGTCAGAGAGAGGGACGCTTTCATCTCCTCTAATGAAAGTGCGAACTGTAAAGCCAGTGCTCCTTCTTGGGTCCTTTTCCCAACGGAACTATTCAGCAGCCCACCCTCAGTGGGAGCCTTCCGCACTCAACTGAATGAAATTGAAACTCCAAGATTGCACTTGGGCGGCTGTGAATAGAGCTTTGTCTAAAGCTGCTGCTGCTCATGTCTCTGTCTCCCAAGGCTGTTTGGTTGCAAAGACGAGATCGGGACCAGCAGCTCTTATTTTAAAGCCAAAAAGCAGCATAGCCTTGCTCCACAATTGTACCCTTGGGGCTCATTCAGTTTGCTGAAATTTGCTGTGTATGACCATGGTTTAAAGACTAGACATTATTGGCTATTTACCCTTCAGTCAGAAATGTTCTTACTCTTGTGTTTAATAAAAAGACAAAACAGTGATAAAGAAAATCTTTCACTTACTGTGGCTGCCACATGACAAGACAACCTATTGAAAAGTGAACTGTTTGAATCACACATTGTTTGGTCTATAAGGCACCAAGTAACCAGTTTGACAGTTTGTGTCCCCCCAGTGAATTGGCTTATTTCATTGGGTTTAGTGAATTGGCTGGTTGTTGTGGCTTTGTGCGGACACAGCTCTCGTTTTGTGAGGCCTAGAACGGAGTTAAAGTTTCTAGTGTGAATGAAAACCAGCTGGGGAGTTGGACTGCCCACATCCCTGAGAGGGATATTGGTTTGACAGACAAGTGGAATGTGATAAGAGTTCTTTGTAACTTGCTCAGAAAACCTCAGTGTATGCTCTTGAGTGAGCTGTAAGACCAGATACCTGAATTGCTATGATCTGAGCTAGCACTTTCGAGGTAGAAGCAGGATTGGGGGCTCAGGGTCACCTTTGGGACAAAATGAGTCTGAGGCTACATGAAACTGCTTTTTTAAAAACAGGACTAACATGACTTTTCTGACTTCTAAAAAAAAGAGTTGATGGGGCTAGAGAGATGGCTCAATGGATAAGGAGAGGCACATGTAGGCAAAATGCTCATGCACATAAAACAAGAAAAAATCCTTAAAGATTTTTAAAAAGATTAGTCTACTAAAGAAAGTACTTGGCTTCCATGTACAAGCAGCTTTGCCCTTTAGAAAGCCAGCATTTAGTTTAGTGCCAGGGCATCAGCAGACATGTGTCTCCAGCCTGGTGTTACAGTGTCCAAATGTACTAGTTAGTGTTCCCTGTGATAGCTTCTGAACTTGAACTTGTATGTACTGTACTTTAAGTGTTACTAGATGTGGAGGCGTTCTTTAACAAAGTTTACACTCAACTGAGACATCTAGGGAAGTTCCCTAAGGAATTAGTAATTTAAAACTAACATGGATGCAGCACCAGGCAGGCAGGCAATTAAAAATGGAGGATTCATGGTGATAGAGTGTGGAATTCATAGTGGAGAGGGGAGACCAGAATCCTTTCATATGGGTACAGTCTGTAGTGTGGCTGCCACAGAAACAGAAAAAAAAAAAATCCCAAATTATGGAAAGAATACTGGTAGGTGTATGTTTTCACTTGTGCATTTTTTTTTTTTAAACCCCATCCTTTATTTTATAGATGAGTATATTTTGGAACACATTTTGAGAGTGTGGTCTGTTGTGGGGAAGGCATAGGAACAGATGTGGTCTCAGTTAGGAAAGAAATGCTTACTTCTTCACAGCGGACTGGATCAGGAAGATTAAAACACTACCCTAGCAGGTAGTGTTTAATCCTACTCTACCTAGGATGGTGGTACTTGCCTGTAATTCCAGCCATTGGGAAAGTAGAACCGTGAGTTCAAGGCTAGTCTCAGCTCCATAGTGATTTGGAGGCCAGTCTGGCTACATAAGACACTGTCTCAAAAACAAGTAAACACCTTACTTTGCCTGGTTTGCCACTTTGCAAAGAATGGGCGAGTTTTTGAGGCTAGTCTTCTAGCTGCCATTCCCATTTGCAAGAAAGTTGCTAATATTCACTGTTCATATGCACATGTTTAGACCAAGGAGCCCATTCACTGTATTCATTCAGAGTCTAGGTTGGTAAGTCCATTTCTTTATGCTGTTCTTCCTAAGAACATGGTGTTATTGTTTCTGTCTTCAAAGGCTAGTCAAGTAGGGCCAAAATAGGCATGGAGGGACTGAATTAGCCATTGGAACTTTAAGAAGTTGTTTTAAACTCATGCCAGAGGATTTTCAGTTTATTTTATTTTATTGTTTGTTTGTTTGTTTGTTTTTTGAGGTAGTCTCTATGTAGCCCAGGCTGGCCTCAAATTCAGTGATCCTGTCTGAGACTCCTGAGTGAGGATTATGTGTACCATCATGCCTGGTTTTTCTGTTTATTTTAAACCTAAAGAACTTCTGTAGTGTATGGTTTGTTTGTTTGTTTGTTTTTTCTGTTAAAAAAAGACAATCTTTTTAACTCTACTTTAGCTTGCACACACCTGTTCCTTAAATAAAATAGGGAGCCAAGATCTTTATTTCAAAGGACAAAAAATTGCTGTGATGCTTCCCTAAGCCAGCTGTGTCTCCTCTACCACCTGGTTATACCAAAATACCTAGGTGAGGTCGGCTGCAGTTAGGAATCACCCCCCGGCCCCCAAAGGCCAAGCCCTCAATTCTGGCAAAATCAGTGTCAGTGTGCATGAGATTTCAGGCAGAGCGTTACATAGCTGTACCTGGATCCAGCAGCCTCTTCTGTGTTGCCCACAGCTGCACTGTCCAAGAATTCAGTCTCAAGATTCTTGGCTTGCCAGGATGCAGGTTTGCCAGGCTTGCCAGACTCTTTATCATTCTGCAGTGGGTTGATACAACCGCCTTCCTGTTTTGCCCTAAATCAAGGTGCTCTAAGCTGATGAGTGCCAGGAGCATGAGTAACTTAATTGAAAGGGCCCCTTTGAAGCTCTGTTGGAAACATGAGAGAATGATTGTTAACTAGAAAATCACAGTGTTGGTGATGAATGCAAGATGGGGTGGAGGAAGCCTGGGAGATGCCTTCTTTTGTTTTTCAAGACAAGCTTTCACTATACTGTCCAAGCTGTCTTCAGATTTGGGCAATCCTCCTGCCTCTGTCTCCCAAGTGCTAGGATTGCAGGTGTGAGCTGATACACACAGTTTTAAGCTTGTTTTTAATGAAACCAAGAGGTCTGGAACAGTGGAGCCATTATTTATTCCATCAACATCTATCTAAAAGGATAGGAGGAGGTGACTTAAGCTGGGCCTGCCTTCATCTGTGGCATTGACATTTCATCCTGGAGAGAGGAGTGGGCTGCAGTTTCTCACAGTCTCTTAAGGGTCTCTGATCTTTGCAGTGAAAGAGGCTGATACACTTTTGCCTTGCAGAATGGCTTTGAGGTTTCAACACCTAACTAGCTTCTTGGGAATTGCTTTTGCGTTGTTTGATCCATTTGAGGCACAGATGTGTAAGTCATTCTAGGGCTTGGCCTCTCCCAGCCTTTTCCAGTTAGGCCTGCTAAGTGAGGACCCCAAAAGAAGATGGATGTTGAGAACACCTTCTGTGAGAGTGCTCCTTGTGATTCCCTAAAGAGGGACACGTGCCTGACTGGGGACATGAGACATCTGGCAAGCCACTTGGGAAAATGACATTTCTAACTAAAATGTACACCCTTCAGATGTCAGAAGTGTTGGTAATATCAGAAGCCAGCCCAGCTCTTGGCATAACATTCCACATACTGACTTCCCAATGAGGAAGGTTTAGAGTGGCTGATGAAGAATTCCTTTCTAATTTTGTGATGCTATGGAGAACCTTCAGTTATCTAAAGGATGTTTTTGACATTCTGTAATCCAGAGTTTAAATCTTAAGAGAGTGCACGTGAAGAAGTGGAGTGGAATTCATGTCATTCAGCAAGGGGGATTGGTACTGTCTAAATGATACCTTCATTGCCACCTTCATAAATTGAAGGGTTAAACTAGATCTTGGTCTCTTTGAGGTGAAAGAGATAAGAAGCAGTCAATTTATATTTTATCCTGCTCTCATTTCTGCAGCACAACTATACAGAATAAGCCTGCTCCTTAGTAGCAGTAGGTGGCCCTATAACTGTTTGAGCATAACTGTTTTAGAGTTCTTCTTTTTTCATCTTGAAATAGCCTGAGCATAGTTGCCCATACCTATAATTCCAGTACAGAGGAGACAGAGGCAAGAGGATTCAGGACCTTAAGACCAGCCTGGTCTATATGAGATAGATTTTTTAAAGTGCTGCTGCTGCTACTACTTTTTTAAGTTGTTGTTGTTGTTGTTGTTGTTGTTGTTGTTGTTGTTGTTAAAGTGCTTGACCCAGAGGTCAAGAGCACTTAATGCTCTATCAGAAGATCAAAGTTCAGATCTCAGCACTCCCATCAGATGCCTGTAACTTTGGCTCAAAGGAACCTGACACTACTACCACCCCTTTCTGGCATCAGTGACATGCATGCGCAGACACTGTGCTAGTTAGTTAGTTAGTTAGTTAGTTAGTTTGTTTGTTTGTTTGTTTGTTTGTTTTTATCAATCTGATATAAGCTAGAGTCATTGGAGAAGAGGGACTATCAATTGAGAAAATGTTCCTATCATATTGCCTACACACAGAGCATTTTCTTGACTGATGATTGTTGTAGAAGGGCCCAGATCACTGTGGTTAATGCCAGCCCTGGGCAGGTAGTCCATAGGAAGTAAATTAGTATAGTAGGGCATGGTGGCATACGCCTTTAACTCCAGCATTTTGAAATTAGAGGCAGGCTGATCTCAAGTTTGAGACCAGCCTGCTTTACATAGTTGGCCAGGAATACATAGTGAGACTCTGTCTCAAAAAACAAACTAAGAAAAAGAAAGTAAATAAACAAGACAGGAAGAGCATCCCCCTGTGGTCTCTGCTTCAGTTCTTATATCTAGGTTTTTGCCTTGAGTTCCTGTCCTGACTTCCTTGCATGATGGACTATAATAGGGATGTTGTAAATGAAGTAAAAACTCTTTCTTCCCCAGGTTGCCTGTGGTCTTGCCATAGCAATAAACAGCAAGCTCACACATAAAAGTCTTTCAGTATATTACTTTTAGAAGCCTTTAGACATTGAGATAGTCAATGTGCCTTTATTCCTTTTTCAGCATCCATTGACTCATTCTACCTATCTCAAGAATTTCCCCCAGGAAGTTTACTTAAACCATAGTGCTATAAGCACAAGTTCTGCAGTCACACAGATCTACCTAGGTGGGATTTCCTTGTACTCATCCAGGGTTCCCTCCCTCCCTCCCTCCCTCCCTCCCTCTCTCCCTCCCTCCTTCCTTCCTTCCCTCTCTTCCTCTCTGCTTTTCTTTCTTTCTCCTTCTTCCTTTTGCTCCTCTTTCTCCATTATTTTCTATGTAGGCCCAGGCATGTCTTGTGCCTGTAGATGTCAGAGGACAACTTTCAGGTACAAGTTTTTTCCTTTCACCATGTGAGTCCTGGGTATAGAAAAAGGTCCTCAGCATTAGTAGCAGGTGCCTTTATCTGCTGAGCCAGTTCAGTGGCCCCAGGGTTTTTAGTATTCGTGTGTTGTTGTTGTTGTGTGGGGTTTTGTTTTGTTTTTGTGTGGGAGTGTGGTATTCTGGGGGTATGGTTAGCAGTAGCATGCTATCCTAGAATCCACTAGAAGGGACTGGGGGGCTCAATAGTGAAGCGCTTGCCAATCAGGTTCTCTACCCTAGGTTCAGTTTCTGATTCCACCAGAGACGGGGTGGGGGGTGGAGGAAGGAAAAAGAAACTTGAGATTTAGTGCATACAAAGTACTTTGGGTGAAACCTCTCTAGCCAGTAACTTGATAGCATACACCTGAGCATCATTCTGAGGAGTATGTTGTTTGAATTTGACTAGATGCTACAACTAGGGCTAGAAGGCATCCTGGTGATGACTGGGAGAATCGGGGCCATTTCCTGCCTTTTAGTTCCACTCTTTGCCTTAGCAACTGAAGCTTCCATTTTCCTTTGGAATAATTTATCTTTATTTTAACAGAGAAATTTGAAAGGATTGATGGAGGCGTTGTTTTAATACAGATGGTCAGTCACTGTTATTCACATTCTAGAACTGACCTTTTAAATGGCAGGGACAGTTACAGGGAGAACATTGCTTGACTCAAGGCTGCAACAGTGTGCATCAGCTGAAAGGTCCCATCCATAACACCCTGTGATCAGGGTGCTCTCAAGGATATAGATAGAGATGTTACGGTACTTGACCCAAGCCACATTAGTCAGATTGAAAACCTTGAAATCTGTTTTTCTTTTGTGAGATAGGGTCTTTAACCCATTCTGGCTTCAAACTTGCTATCTAGTCAAGGATGACCTTGAACTTTTGATCCTCTTACTCCACCTCCAAGTGCTGTAATTAAAGGAAGGCATGCACCCCCATATACAGTTCTGTGTGGTGCTGGGCATCAAACCCAGAGTTTTATGCATGCTAGATAAGTATCTTACCAGTTGAGTCACATCGTCAGCAGGTTAAATTCTTTTGGAGGCTGTGGGGGTTGAGTCTTATTGTATATTTTTTGCTAGCCTTGAACTCAAAGATTTGCCTGTCCTTACCTCCTGCCTTCTGGAACCAAAGGCTTGCAGCACCACACCAGGTTCTATTTTATTTATTTATGTATTTATTTTAATTCTTGGATAGTTTCTTTCCTTGTCTTTTCAGGGTTGGTTTTTTTTGGGGGGGGGGTGTTTTTGTGGTAGTTTGGTTTAGTTTTGAGACAAAACTCTCAAAGCCCTGGCTGTCCTATACTTTGTATATAGACCAGGCTAACCTCAAATTCACAGAGATCTACTTAGCTTTTGCCTTCCAGGTGCTGAGATTAAAGGTGGGCCACCACTCCAGGCTTTTTGACAATTTTATGCACACACACACACGCACACATACACAATCTTGATCATATCTACCTTTTCCAGCCCCTATTCCCTATACCACCCACTTAGCCTTCATGTCTTGTCTTGTCTTGTCTTGTCTTGTCTTGTCTTGTCTTGTCTCTTTCTTTCTTCCTTTCTTTCTTTCTTTCTTTCTTTCTTTCTTTCTTTCTTTCTTTCTTTCTTTCTTTCTTAAGTAATAGAGTGAGTACAATTGTTGTTACCTACATGCATATCATGGGCAACATACCAGTGCCCACATCCCAGAAATAAAATGGCTCCCTGTCTCTGAGTAACCATCAGTTGTCAATAGCTTCTTAGCGAGATAGAGCCTATGAACCCTTCCTCCATTTGTGCTGGAATTTTCACCAGGTTTACTGTACCAGAACTCCCTCCTGTGGAACAGGCCCCAGTCCAGTCAGCAAGCGGTCTGTTATTCTTATAACAGACATGCAAAGCTTAAATTCTTTATGTTGAGCTTTATATAAGTATAGATTATAGGAGTGCATCACACGCTGCCAGCCAGTCTAGATGTGTCCATAAAGAAAGATCATAAGTCACCAGTTTGTTTTTCCCTAAAGTCAGTGCTTGCTTACCTGAAGAGCTGTGGCTTATGTTTGGCAGGGCCAAACCACATGGAATACATGGATCTTCATATTGAATTATTTAGCAGGCTGATGGTTAGGCTCTCTTTACCTTTTGATTATTTTCTGAGGTATTACCAGTTGGCAGCCCAGTATACTTTTTAATTTGCCTCTACCCTCTTTAATCCCAACTCATACTCCCATTCCCCCTCTCCCTCAATTTGCACCAGAAGTTCTTAAAGAATCTCAGACTAAAAAAGAGCTAGCTTGTTCCCTTAAGAGGAATATTAAGATGGATGAAAATGGGCAAAAGAAAAGGGAAAGTTTGACCTATACCTAGCAGTTGGAGGTCTTCTTCTGAGGATTTTGGAAAGATCCTGAAATAGGTTTATAGCCCTTACACATTGTTGAGGGGAGCTGCCTGCCCTGCTGCATTGGGCTGAGCCACTTGTAAATGAAACCTGGATACCAGAGACACACCATTTTACTTTACCTGACCCTATTCTGTTGCCCCCTTCTTCTAGTTTTTAACAAAGGTAGACATTCTAAGCCTGTTTCCTTGGCTTTGGAGAGTTTGCATTGATATAAAATATGTTTTTTGTTTTGGGGGTTTTCTCATATGAGCTTCAAAATAGCTAAATTTAAGGGGGGGGAGGCATAGTTTGAGTGATTTTGAGGCATCATTTATAGGGTCAAACAGTATGAGTTTCAGTGATCAAGCATTTTTACTAGTTGAGTCATTTAGACCTATGAGATTTCTTTTTCTTGGAAAAGTGAATGGTTGTGAGGTTTTAAAGCAAGTATAGGACTTGTTCGGTAATAGTAAAATCTCAGTGGGTGTCACTGTCCCTGCTGGTTGGTTGGGTGAGTGGAGACATGGTCTCATGAAGATGTAGTCCAGGCTGGCCTAGAACTCTTGATGTTTGTGCCTCAGCCTCCTAGGGCCTGAAATTCAGGCATGGGCCTGGATCATGTCATTGTATTTTTTCTTTAGTAGTCATTACCATTTCCTAGAGTAGAAAGCACCAGGAATTAACCCCAGGCTGATAGATCACTGTATTTCTTTTCTGGAAAGAGGAAATGACCAGTTTTTGTACTTGTGTTTGATCTTTTCAAGGTATCAGCCATCTCTGAGTATATACCATCTATCATTCATGCAGATTGTTTGAAAAACTTCCTGTTTATTCCAGTGTGTCCCCAATGGAGGATATGGATACCATTATGATGTTACTTATTAAGTAAACTTGGTCTGGCTCTTGTAAACATCTTCGTTTTAATAATGCATTCTCACACTAAATGTATGACTATGTGACAACTTTCCAGTATTTTGTATGATATTTGGAGGCCAGAAAATACTATTAGGAAGATGAGTAAATCTAGGTCTGTGATACTTACTTTTTGTGCTTCCATTTTTTTCTTTCCTGGACAGAAACCAAAGCCCAAACCCCGGCCATCCATCACAAAGGCTACCTGGGAGAGTAACTATTTTGGGGTACCCTTAACAACAGTGGTGACTCCAGAGAAGCCGATACCCATTTTCATTGAAAGATGCATTGAGTACATTGAAGCCACAGGTAAGTGTCCCCAAAGCAGATAGTACCTCCCACTCCCTGCAGGGAGCTTCCAAGAGAGCTGAGATTTGTGAGCTTTCTGGAAATGAGAGATGCTAACAGAGGAGGACTTGGGTGATCTGACAGCTGAGGCTTCAGTCAGGAGGCTAATAACATGTGGCATTAACTAGACTTAAAAGAATGTGGCAGCAGTTCTGTCCTCAGACCAGAGATAGCTTTAGCTAGCTGTGGCTAGTTGGCTACTTGTTTGGTATTGCCTGGCTGTTTGTGTTCCCTTGTAGATCTGTACATTGCTTGAGGGATGGGACTACCTTTATATGGGACATATATTACATTTAATAGTGGGAACAAGTATTTGAGACTGTTAGCATTTCGGGCATTCTCATCTGAGTATGAGTCTCACCTGGGACTCATATATAGTTAGGGTCTTGGCTCTGCAGAGGTAAGAAAACAGTCACATTGCTTGAATATTTTGTGATCAAATAGCTTGGTTTTTGCACACAAGAAAATGTGAGATACAACAAAGGGAAGTTGCCTCAGGGTTTTCTGTTTTTGAGATGACATTTTACTTGTGTGGATGCTCTGTTTTATTGGCTTTAGGGCTCCTACATGGCTCTTTGCCTTCCAGTTTCACATCACTGTTTCTGTCTGCTTTCTCCTAACTACTTTCGGGGATTTTCAAGGAGGTTCTGAAGCAGGTGCCTATCACTGGATTCCGAAGCATTATTAGTTAAACTTTAAATTGTAGGCTTGGGAGCCAGTGCACGCCTTTAATCTCAACAATAAAGAGGGCAAAGACATGCAAATCTCTGTGAGTTGGAGGCCAGTCTGCTCTACATAGCCAGTTCCAGGCCAGCTAGGAAAACAGTGAGACACTGACTCAAATCCCTCAACCCATTGCATCCCACCCCACATTAAAAAAAATAAAACTATAGACTTGGGAGGCTGGAAAGAATGTTCAGCATTTAAGAGCACTGTAGGTTCTTACAGAATACTGAAGTTTGATTCCCAGCACCCACATAGCAGAAGCTTTAAGATGGAAAATACAGGGGCTTGGGCTAGGTGTATAGCTCAGTACTAGATCACTTACCTGGCATGTGCAAGGACCTGCATGTAATTCCTCATACCTCCTGAGCACACACAAACACAGGAGTCTGTGTCCTCTTAATCCTTTCACCCTGACCCTTACCCACCGTTCCACTGCTGAGCCAAGCTGCTGCTCTATGAGCTCTGCCAGATTGCATCTCTGTCCCCAACACTGACCCATCTGATCATATTCCAGTCTCTTAGAACCACATTGTCTCGTTTCTGTCCTCTCCCTTTCTCAGTTTATCTTGCTTGTGTGATCTTGTGCTTCTTCTTCATTGTACTGCTGACCCCTCCTGCCCATATGCAGGCCTGTTAGATTTTATGTTTAAATAAGACATTGTTTTATGTGCATGTTTCTTGGCCCCTAAACTCTCTGATGGCATACCTATTTTTAAAGCAGCTATTTACCTTGACAAAAAGTATACAGTACACATTTTGTACAACTTATTTGAAATACAAAGTGCCTAACTGCATTGTATCTTACTACAGTGTTGCATAAACGTCAGTAATAAGTGATTCACCATACTTCGGTTGCTGATCATGAAACATCATCTCCCTGTGTGCTTAAGAAGCAGGGGCCTAGTTCACACCTTAAATCTTGGCAATTGGGAAACAGAGGCAGGCAGATCTCTGATTTCCAGGCCAAATGAGCTATACAGTGAGACCTTGTATCAAAAGAAGAGTCAGAATATCTAAAGAGGTCTTCTGGAGTCCTGATGAATCTTTCAACTCATAGCCCTGCTTGGGTCAGAATCTCTGCTCTGTCTTCTGTTCATCAGTAGATCAGTAACCACTGACAACTGGCCAGCCTCATGGAATGGCCACAGGGCTCAAAGAGACCCACATGAGTGGCATAGATCATGGTGCCTGGCCATAGACATGCTCCAAGAGTCCTGAATCTTAACCATAGGCCACTGTGGTTCTGTGTTGATATGTCTCATCCCTGGCTCCAGAGGCACTGGTATCATCTCTGCTCCTGTGCAGCTTCCCCCATCTCCCACCTTCAAAAAAAAGAGTCCTGAATCTTGATCTGTAAATCAGTCTGGCCTCCTTGGTCTGCTATCTCTTTGTAAGGATCATAAGTATGTATGTGTCACCACGCCCATGGCTGTTTTTCACCTTCTTTCTCTTGGTTGCGAATCTGAAGGTAGTAAAAGCTATTGAAAAGTTGAAAGGGTCTTCATACTACACTGGCATTGTCAACTATGAATATAAGAATATTCACCAGGGGCCTGCCAATATGTTCAATAGATAAAAGCCTTTGATGGCAAACCTATAACCCGTGGTATAAAGTGAGAACCACTTCCTGAAAGTCCTTGACCTTCACACATATCCCACAGTATATATGGATGTATGCAGACATACTGATGATATAATAATTTTGGAAAGAAAGCAGTATTTGCCAAGAACTAGGACATGTCTCAGTGCTCGGGCACCTGTTCAACAGAAGTGAGTTCCACCTCCAGCCCCTGAAAGAAAAATATCATTACCCTTAATAGTATTAATAGTGTCATTTCAAGCGTAGTCCGTGTTTGAATTTGCTCAGCTAACTTTAAACTGTCAGTTACTGTTGTGTTTTTTATTCCAGGATGCAAACAGTTATACATTGCATTTGTCTACTAGAACTGCCCCTTCTGCACTTAACCCCACCTCCACACTACCAGTGTGCAGGGCATGTCTGTGATACGAATTCTGAGAGCTCTATGAGCTTGTGTTGAGTGATTGGATGAACTGTTTTCCTAACTTGGGTGGGTGCTCTCATTGGCCTGTCATTTCTCTTGTTCTTTGCTTGTAGGAGGAATAGCCCTGTAACTCCACAGTTTCACATGGGTGTCCAGCCAAGTCCTCCCAGACCAACAGAACCAGCAACCCACCTAACTTTGTCAGAGCAGACCAATCTCAAAAGAACTTGTACCCCAGTTTCTGCATCTGTCCCTTTAATCTTGGCACATTGACACATGGCTCTGACAGATAAAACAATGCACTGTACCTTTCATTTCAGAGGTAGGCTTGAGAGATTAGTCATACCCCAGCTTTCAGGGTCCATGATGCTTCCACCCACCCAGTTCTCAGCCTTAACAGCACAACTAGCAGGGGCATAGACAACAGAGTGGAACTTGGGGTGAGAGAAGGACTTAATAATCTGTAAATCAGGCAACTTAAGCTATCCTAGTACCTTTAAAAATTGTGAGGTTTGGGGCATTTGTTGTTGTTGTTGTTGTTGTTGGGCATTTGTTGTTGGTGGTGGTATGTGTGTGTTTGTTTGTTTGTTTGTTTTTTGACGCAGTCTCATAGAGTCCAAGCTAACCTTGAACTTGCTACTTCAGTGAGGATGAACTTGCAAATTCTCCATATTCTGCCTTCTTTTCTCATGGCTTTCTCATGTGAAAACTGCTATTCCTGATGCTTTATAACCCGGCTTCAGTTGAAGCTCTTCCTGAGTACATTTTCCACCTTAGGTAAATGTTGGAACATCTTGGGTGTAGATTGATTCTTGTTCTTAAATTTTTTCATGACCAGTTCCTTTACCTTTGTTAAATGTTGCCTGAAATTGCATTGTGCTGAGGCAGTGGCCAGTGGTTAGAAGAGCTTCCAGATTGATTTGCAGATGCTGTTAGGCAGCTATGGGGTCAGCCTCTGTGCTTGCTGTGCTAATAGGGTGTTAGATTTTCATCCTCTCAGCTCCAGTTACATGGAAAAGCTGGAAGAGAGCATGTTACCACAGCTGCTCTGGGACCTCCGTGAGAGTCACTGTGCACTAGGGAGGCCAGGGGGCTGGCTTTCTGTCATATGTTCTCCCTGGCCCTTGGTTTTCGTTTATGTGGAAAATTGCTTGAGGCTATAGAGTCACTGCTCCCTTGCGTAGCAGTGTGACTCCTAAGTAACACAGAGTACTAGCCAGGTTAATTGAGTTCCTGCTTCATGGCAGGAAATAGGAGTATTCAATTCTGCATAGTGTATTTGTCTGGAACATGGTGAGGGGACACTTTTAGAACTTAGCTGTTCTAAGAATACCTGTTCAGAGTATAGTTTGATTTGAAATTGCCCTGGCTATTAAATATATTTCAAAGCCTAGGTCCCCACCCAGATTTGAATCAGGGTTCCTGTGGTTCAGGAAATGACCATGCTGAATATAACAGGAACCTATGAGGGAACTTTTAAGGGCCCCTCACTCAAGCAAGCATGGCGGCAACCATGGTGGGGAGTAATGAAGTGGTTTTATGGGCAGAAGGTACCTGTTTGATGTTTCAAATCATAATATTCAGACCATTCTGTATACCTAACTGGTAGGCCTCAAATCTGATGTTACATTTTTAAAAACTTTTTTTTTTTTTTTTTTATGTATATTGCTGTTTTGCTTGCATGTATGTCTGCACTGTGTACAGGGCCTGTGGAAGCCAGAAGTGGTTGAACCCTGGAACTGTACAGTTTCGAACCACCATGTGGCTGGGAATTGAACCTGAGTCCTCTGGAAGACTGGTCACTGCACTTAACCACTCAGCCATCTCTCCAGCCTCCTGTTGGTACATTTTAGTTTTAGCTCCTATGAATTAAGAAAGTCCCCAAAGTCAAGCAAGCTTGGCAGCTACCAGATAATGCCAAAAATGACTTGCTGTCATACCCATCAACTCAATTCCTATCTATACATGTTTATGGATGTTGTGAGCTATCATTGTTTTAGTGTGTGTGTGTGTGTGTGTGTGTGTGTGTGTGTGTGTGTGTTTGCCTTTCATAATAGCTTGTTCTGTTGTTTGAAAAAACCAGGCATGGTGGAAAGCAAGCCCTTGGGACAGAGCAGGGACATCCTAACCTTCTAATCCTTCTGGGAGGATGGGAGGACCTCAGTGTCATTACAGTACATACAGGGTTAGTGTCTTGGGTAAGAAGATGGCAGCATGTGTGTTCCCATCCACTAATCTCTGAAGCAGCGCAGCAAAAACCTTGAGAAAGCCTGGCATCCCTAAGGGGCTGCTCCTAGTTGGGCGCAGTGTTGTAACTGAAGCCCATTCGTTTGTAAAAAGTTTTTTTTTTGTGTGTTCCAGGTGTGGTGGTGACACTTAAGCACTCAAGGAGACAGGCAGATAAGCTCTGTGAGTTTAAAGCCAGCCTGGTCTACATAGAGAGTTCCAAGCCAGCCAAGGCTACGTAGTGAACATTCATGCACGCACGCACGCACGCACGCACGCACGCACGCACGCACATACATACACACGTCTTTTGTGGGAAGTCCTAGAATGAAGTCATTCTACCTTACCTCAGTTATGATGTAGTATGTGGTCAGTTAATGGCTCTGTGAAGCAAGCAGTGCTAGCCCATCTACCCTTCCGGGACACGACCTTCTTAGACAGCATTACTGGTCAGGCTTGCCTGAGTGGGGAAGGCCCACATACAGGACTACATGCTTGTAGGGAGACAGAAACTTCCTGAGAACTCTTGAGTAGATCTAAAAAATCATCTGGTAGAGGTAGTAGATTTCATCCATCCAGTATTCAGTAAATGTATTTATTTTATTTGTTTGTTTATTTTATTTATTTTTTTTTCAGAGCTGAGGACCGAACCCAGGTCCTTGGGCTTGCTAGGCAAGCACTCTACCACTGAGCTAAATCCCCAACCCTAAATGTATTTATTAATTAAGCACCTCCTGTATGTTAAGCACTGTGTTGAATTTGAGTTGCCCTCATGATGTCCAGAATGGGAGAGATATGTAAGCTCGGGGTTTTCCATCCACACCCAGTTCCCTAAATAACTAATATAAGACTTAATTATTTGTGAATAAATGCCTAGGCCATAAGCTTTGGCATGTTCCCTGACTCATAACTTATGTAACTATTCTATATATTCTATTCTGTGTGTACCACGTCTGCTTATCTTTCCTCAGTTTCATATATCCCATCTCCTCAGAGTCCAGGTGGCAGAAAAAAAATTCCTCCTCCTACCTGATTCTTTCTCAACAGGAAGTTCCGCCTTCTAATCCTGCCTCAGCTTATTAACCATTAGGTTTTTATTGACAGGTGATTCTTCTACACAGTACCCAGGAGATTACCCCTACAGAAATAGATATAATCATACATCAATAATTAATCAGCATAGAACATGATTGGGTTTTTAAATAATAGGGAATAAAGTGACTAGCAAGATCAAGTGTTGGTGAGGAGATGGAGCAGTTAGCATGCTCAAAGAAACCACAGGGAGGTGTAGGGAAGAGGGGTGGCTTTGCAGAACTCTTTGGTACATTGTGAAAAAGTTAAATATACACCTGCCATCCCTTTCTAGGTATTTATTTGCAAAGAGAAATAAAAACATGTTCACTCAGACTTATACCACAGTTTGTAGTACCTTTGTTCAGGAGATCCCTAAGTTGGAAAGAACCCAGATGTCCCTCAACAGGTAAAAGAACAAACTATGGTGCATCGACCCTATCGGGTACAACTTGGAACCTAAAGGTACTAGCTTTGCCACACCCACTAACATGATAGACTGTGGCTGCCATCCTGTCAAAAGTGACAGAAGCTAGTCACAAAACCACAAAAATAACTGCAGAACTCTGGGAGTAAGGCCACTCTCTGGTGGCAGGCAGGTCAGTGCAGCCTAGGAGCTGGCCCAGGAATGATTTTCTACAAGGGAACCTGAGAAAACTTGGGGGCAGGGGCAGCATTCAGTGTCTTGATTGTGGTAATTTGCTCATATACACATGTCATAATTGGTACTCTAAATGGATACCTCAGTAAATCACGCCTTAGTGAAGTTAATCTTAGGTACTCAAGAGTTGCTGGCTGAATGGCTCGGAAAACTTTTTGTTTTACAATCTTAAAGCCTAAGCCGCCTATGCCTCTAGTTTCATTACTTGGAAAGCTAAAGCAGGAGGTGCTGTTTCAACAATAAGTTATTGTATAAATATATGTGGGTGGATATAAATAACTGTTCATGGTAGCACATTTCTTTAATCCTAGCACTCTGGAGGCAAAGATAGTTAGATCTATATTTGAGGCCAGACAGGGCTGCACAGTAAGCTTCTCAGAAAGAAAGAGAAAAAAAAATCACCAAACACATTAAATTGAAGTACCTTATACTGGAGAGAGCCAAGCTTACTATGCTAACAAAGTGATTGAACATACCCTGCCTACTAGTAGTGCACTCTAATCTTAGGAACTTCCTTGCCAAATATTTCATCTGAATCTTTATCAGGAGACAATGACTGGATAAATCAGATGTGTTATATTTACAAGACAACTGGCCAGAACTCAACAAAAAGTCATCTTGAAGAGTTTGAGAACCTAATATGATGCCTCGGTCAATTGAAGCCCTTTCCCTGTGTAGGTCACTGTTAGGTCCACTGGCTGTGACCAGATTTGCCTATGTACCCAGGCTGTCAGCAGCAGATTCTGAGAACTCAAATCTTGTCTATATATTAGGAGAAGGCCTGGGATGGCTTGCTTGATTGATGTTAGCCATTGATTTAGTGGCAACTACCAGTGACATGCTTGGGGTAGGTATCAAAATAGAGATCTCAGAGCAGCAGGCTGAGAAAAACCAGACTATGCCCACAGTAGATTTCTTAAAACCTGTCCCTGAAGTTGACTGTACATTAACAAAAGTGTGTCATACATGTGCACAGTACTGATGTGCCTGATGGAGCACACCTTGCTGATGGAGCACACCTTGTTGCTGCAGCCAGTGCAGCAGAGGAGCAGGAGATGAGCAGTTTCCTAGCCGTGCCCTAGTAGTTCTTTCCCTCAGGAAGGATAAGCATGTCTTGGCTTCGGACAAGGTAGAATAGCTTTTACAGTGAAATGGTAGGTGATATTCCTCTTGTACCTGGCTTCCCTCATTCAGCATTGTATCTGTGGGGCGGTTAGTCCTGCAGTAAGCATATGCCTAAAAGGAAGGCTTGAGTAATTCAGTTTAGAGTGCTGAACGTGATGGCTCTGTGGTTTGGTATCTCTTAGGGTTAAGGATGAGGATGGGGACAGCATGGTGACACACATTCCTGTAGTAGCTGAGTGATTGATTCTATCTGTAGGAGGCACTTGGCTGCCTGTGCCCTGCAGCTCTGCTCTTTACTGTGGTTCTCTGTGGTTTCCAGTTAAGACTGGTTTACACAATCTTGATGACCCCAGAGTCCTGCTTGCCCAGCCATTGTTCTCTGCTTTAAATGTTGCATATGTGTGGAACAGACAAGTGACACTCTCCCTGACATTTGACAGTGATGCACAGGTCTCATTCAGACTGCAGAACAGAAGGGCCAGCTCTCAGGTCATATGAGAAGATGAATTAGGTAGGAAGCAAGCTCTAGCTAATTCAATGGCCTGCAGAAGCACTTCTGTCATTCTCTGTGTACTCGTGTATGTAGTTCAGTGTTATGTCTCTACTCAGAGGCAACCCCCAGCTCCTCAGCACAAGTGAAACCCTCCATAAAAAGAACGATCAGAGCTTCATTTGCCTGGGTAAAAGTGTGTATTGCTTTTTGCATGGCAGATTTAGGTTTCACCACTAATTGATGGGAACATCTTTAGGGAACAGCTCTTGCCATTAGATCAGAGGCCTTTGGGAGATGGGCTCTTAGCAAACATTCTCAGGGCCAACTGAGCATCCCTGTGGGGGCAGTCACAGAATGCCACTGTCTTATTAACAGTAGATATGCTGCAAAAGCTTTCAGCATAAACCCCTGCTATACATTCAGTACATTTTGGTTGTGTTTTCTTTTTCATTAGTGAATAGTCGGTACAGGGATGAACCTCAAACCAAACCTTGGCTTTGCTGCTTACTAGCAAATATTTAACCTTGCTTTGCCTTCACTCCCTGTACTATAAAATGGGACTAATAAAAGCACTTTGAGTCAGTAGAATGATTCAGTGTGTTGCAGACCTTGTAACAGTAGCTAGTGGCCATAACTAATAAGCCTGTTGCCATTGCCTCTGCTGCTGCTGTTGACATTGTCCAGGATATTGCACCCTTATCTGCCCCTACATAGAGGTGGCAACTCTCAGGGTCCAGACTGGCTACTCCCCACAAAGAATACTTTGCCTGAAGGACATTTCTTTATGAATTACTAAAGGCAGTAGCAGGGTGAGTCAGTATGGACTCTGGAACCCATGTAATTGCTTTAAAATCTCAGTTTTACCATGATGTAGGCCAGACTGCTTCCTGTCTCCACAGCCAGTGACCTTATCTACCTATTTAGGACTGAGCCAAAGAAATTCTGTATGGGGAGTTTGGTGCTTGCCTAGCTCAGACAACCTCAGAACAGGGAGTGGGAGACTGTTGTAGCCATGCCGTGAGATTTCACTTTTAACTTCTTGTTACTATTACAGTTGAAATCCCAGTATCCTGTTCATAGCACTTCCTGCTGTCCAGGTCTGCCATGCAATTTAGGATTTGCTTTCCCATAGAGATCTCATGTCTCAACTTTATCTCATTCTTATGTATTTATTTATTTCTCTGCCTGCTCCAGAGAGTCAAAGTAGTTGGCCCGGTGTATTAAAGGCTGAAAGTAGAAATCGTGCAGCTTACACCTTGTGCTGTGTTGAGGATGCTAGATATTCACTGCTGCACAATACACAAGACCTTGCCCCTATGTAGCATGTGGTACAGTTGGGCAAAAGGAGGGCAAAGCTTCATAATAAGCAAACTATGAGGGGTATTAATGATAGTACTCCAAAGAAAAGAAATGAAGTATCTCCCCTGGAGTATGAACTTTCAGAATCAAGCATATATATTTCATTGTAGTAAGCTTTGGAGAGAGGCTTTTGGGTGGATTGCTTGAGACAGGGTCTTGCTATGTAGCTCTGGTTGGTCTGATACTCACTGTGTAGCCCAGGCTGACTCTAAACTCAGGATCTTCCTTCCTCTGCCTCTTTTTCAAGTGTTGGGATTTCAAACATGTGCTACCACATTAGGCTAAGTTGCTTTTGAGGAGGGTTAAGTGGTAAGAACTGGAGCCATTCTGTGTCCTGGAGAAGAGCCTTCAGACAGAGAGTTGGTAAGTAGGATGTCGTGAGATTGGAATATTGTAGACAGAGCCCTGGGTACTCTGAGGATGAGCACTGCTGGTTGAGGGCTTTGAGGGGGGATGGGATTGGACTTCCTTCTAGAAAAGCAACTCTACCACTGTGTGGAGTACCTGAGCCTAGAGGGCTCATGGGCTCTTGCTGTAGCTGCCTTTCTACAAGTCTCACTCTGCTCTTTCTCTGGAAGGAGAGAAGGCACAGGGGCCCTGGTCCTCCTTGTTGCTCACCTACATCCCCCAGATCTGCAGTCCCAGCTGGAGTGCTACAGCTTAACCTGGAAGTGGCCTGAATGAACCCTCACTGGGCAGACACAGCACAGATGGATCTTGTCTGCTCTCTTTTTATTACACAGGCACTCCTCAGTGCCATGTCCTCACATTACTGTTCATCACTGCCTCCTGTATGATGGGCTGTGGCCCTTCCCTTTCTTCCACTCTAGCAGGCTACTAGTATAGCACATCTCTCTTTGTAGGTGGGCTATGTGTCTGTCTGTCTGTTGCCATTCACAAGGAGAGACATGAAAAAAATTGCTATCTTCTGACCATGGGCAGGTCCAGCAGGAAGGAGGCCTTCTGCAGGCTAGGAGGGACTCAGCACAAACTGAGTTTTCACTTTGATCTTGAACTTTACAGCTTCACAAGTGTCTGAACATAAATGTTGTATTGTTTCCCAGTGCCTCGAGTATTTTAGAGTCAGAGTGTCAGTGAACGCAGAAGCAAAGGATTGCTACTGGCTTCAGAACACTTTAAGCCTCTCCTCAGACCCAGCTCCCTAGCTCCTCAGAGCCTCAGTAAGAGACCTTTGTGCCTATAGGACCACAACAAAGAATTGGGTCAGCAGAATGGGAATTGAGGAGACAGAGTCAGAACAAGACATGGGAGAAGATGTGAGGTGTATACTCGAGAACCCCAGGCAGAAAAGATAAAGGTACTCTTTTGTATAGTGCCTGGCTCTCAACTGCCAAACTGGTTTGAAACAGAAGATGACTTGGGAATTGGATAATGGAACCCCACTTTTGCAAACAGAGATGGCATAAGACCTTGTGATTTCACTTAGGTCGTTTTACTCTTGGCTGGAATCCTTCAGCTGTTTGAGTTCAGCGACCTCCCAACAGCCTAAGACAAAACAAAACAAAACACAGTTTATCTTTTCACGTCAGCTGTAGTTTTTTTGAAATGAGACCTTTCTAGTGTGTATCCCAGAGCTCCTGTTAAGTGAAACTACAATTGGTTTCTGTACTTGGTGATCTATTTTGTGGGTTTCAAAAGCCACAACAGAAAACTCTTCTGTTGTCAGGAGCCAACATTTGGGCTGTGACAGGAAGACAGTGTTTGTGGAACAGTTTATGGAGAGGTGCTCACTTCTGACTGGCTGCTCTAGGAAGAGAGACACCTGTGTTCTCTTCTAACGAGAAGATGCTGCAGGACCCTAAGTCACAAGTCTTCTAGGGCTAGCCTCTCATGCTAGAACAGCAAGGTGTGTTATGATAGAGTAAGAAAAACCAAAGTAGAGATACCTGCCCTGGACTTGACGGAATAGGATTTCATTCATTGATTCTGACAGTCATGGTCTTGATTGATATATATATATATATATATATATATATATCCCAAGCTGGTTTAGAGGATTTCAATCCTCCTTCCACGGTCTCTCTTCCAAGTACTAAGATTACAGACTTGTGTCACTCTGTTCAGCTTAAACATAATTTTTCTATTTATGTTGTGGGCAGCATGCATATGCACTGTTACATCCATATGAAGTCAGAGAACAGTGTCTACTCTTGCTACTGCAAGAAGTAGGGACTCTGTTTGTATGGTTATGTTATATACTCTAGGCCTGCAAGACTGGGAGGTACCAAGGCATTTTCCACATCCCATTTCAAAGTAACTATGGACTTAGAGACACATGTTGCTGTGTCTGGCTGTTTTACATGGCTTTCAGGGCATTGAACTCGAGTCATCAGGCTTGTATAGTAAGCACTTCTACATGCTAAACCGTTTCCCCAGCCCCTGAACACAGTTCTGATTCTAAGCTGCCCCTCCATAGGGATGGGTGGTTAGTGGTAGGCTTAAGTATTAACATTTAGTTGGCCCCTTTTGGAAAACATTAAAATAGACATAGGCCAGATAAGAAGAATGATTGGAATATTTACTGTTTTAAAAGCATCTTTGAATCTCATATTTACATTTTAGTGGACTTCTTGATGGCTGTCATGTATCTCCTAATCTGATTAGTACTGGTTTATACTTCCTGTTTTAGGGGCAGGGGACCTGAGTGATCTTTGAAGGAAAGGACTAAAAAGTTCTTTTTTCTTTTTTTTTTTTTTAAACAAAATTTAAATTTTGTTTAAAATTTTTGCTATATGATTGCTGTGCGATCTCTCCCCCACCCCCAACTTTGTGTAACTTGGCATGAAGTACAAAGCCGTGCTACATAAGCTGTGATACCACAAATCTTCATCCCAAGTCCATGTTTTTCCTTCTGAAATACATGAAGAAAAAAGCAAAAGCAAGCCTTGCACACAGCCCTTAGGTGTCATATAACGGGAAAGGTGATAGTGTAGAGCAGCCAGCTGGAGGCATCCATTTCACACATGGTCATGACTCTACACAAGTACTACAACATACATGTAGAGGTCAGAGGACAGCATCTCGTTGACTCAAATACATGCAGAGTACATTGTTTTGAGGGTGGTTTGGTTTGGTTTGGTTTGGTTTGGTTTGGTTTGGTTTGGTTTG
>JANHMN010000003.1:24296134-24337050 GCA_030674055.1 Rhabdomys pumilio | reverse complement strand
TGGTTTGGTTTGGTTTGGTTTGGTTTGGTTTGGTTTGGTTTGGTTTGGTTTGGTTTGGTTTGGTTTGAAGCAAGATTTCACTAGGGTGCCAAGGCTAGGCTCAAACTTGTGGACTTAAGGACCTCCTACCAGAACTGTAGGTATTGGCACACGCCTTTAATACTAGTACTTGGGAGGCAGAAGCAGGCAGATCTCTGAATTGGAAGCCAGCCCAGTCTACAGAGTGAGTTCCAGGACAGCCATGGTTACATACATAGAAAACCTGTCTGGAAAAACAAACAAAATAAGTCCTCCTACCTCATTTTCGTAAGTAACTGGAACTATAGGCCCTTGTTGCGCCAATAGTACTCCTTTTTATCTTTGGGGGAGAGGTATGTGTGTGATTTGAGTTATTAAAGTAATGGTTTAGAATAGATGCTGTATTCATTCCAATAGGCTTTCTCTGTGACCTTAGAGTCTTGTGACCATTGTGAATGGTGGCAAGGTGATTATGGCCAGTGTTAGAATACATCCAAGTTTAGCTCTGGATCTATCAATCATTCTTTTGTTTCTGTGTGAGGATACAGTGAGTCACTTTTAATGAGGACAGTGACTAGGGCACAGTTGTAGTCCCTAGGGGTTAGAAAACAGAAATGGGAGGTAGATTCTAGATGGAGATAGACTGTGTTCAAATGGCTGTGAAGGGGCTAGAGTCTAGTGGTAAAGCGTATACTCAAGGCTCTGGTTTGTATCCCATTATCATAAAGATAGAACCTTGAGGAGGTGAGGGCATTATTACTGGTTCATCTTTCTTGTCCTTAACTTGTGTGTAGAATGGAGGCCCTATCTTCTCTACCTAAGCTTCAAGAAAGGTGATCTCAAAAAGAGAAGTGCAGGTAGATATTTTATAAGTTATAAACTTCACAACTTATTTTTGTCTGAGACCATGTCTTCCACTACTTGACTAAGGCCTTACTAGTTTTCTGACCTCTGCAACAGCCCTGGGAGGCTGACTTTTGACATGGTCATAAACTTTTACAGAGATTGAGTGTGAGGCTATGGATGTAGCTCCATGGCAGCACCTATCCAGCATGCGTGAGCAGCAAAAACGAGCAAGGTTAAATAGAGGCCATTAGTAGCCTTCCTCTCTAGGTGAGGAGATGGGTTCTCTCTTCTAGAAGATTTATTAAGTGGTCTGTGGTTTCAGCACACACCTTTGATCCCAGCACTGGGGAGGCAAAGGCAGGTGGGTCTCTGAGTTCGAGGACATACAGGGGTAGACAGTGAAACACTGTCTCAAAAAAAACAAATAACAGTGACCTATGGTTTAAAAACAGGGAGTGTTTCTGAGTGGGCGTATGGATGGATGAGCGTGCAACCTACTTGTGAAGGCCAGAGGTAGATAACAGGTGTTTCCCTCAAACACTCTTGACTATCTTTTGGGAAAGGGTCTCTCATTGAACCCAAAGCTAGGCTAGGCTGGCTGCCCAGTATGTTCCAGGAGCCTACTTGTCTCTGCCTTCCCTCCTTATCCCCATTGCCAAAAAACTTCACATCCAGTTTATGAGTGATGGAGACTTAAACTCGGGTTCTCATGGTTCTGTGAGGCAGGTAATATACTGACTGAGCCACCTCACCAGCCTCCATGGCCTTAAATTGTGAGGATAGCAGTACACAGATTTTGCTGTCCTTGTTAATAAACAAGTTGCTTTTTTGTTTTTTAAAAAGCAGAGTCTCAGCCCTGGCTGACCTGACTCATTATCTAGAGCTCTGCCCTTGAATTCAGAGAGACCTGCCTGCATCTGTTGCCAGGTGTTAAGATTAAAAAATTAAAAGATTCGGATCACATCCAGCCTTTTTTTCAGATTTATTTTATATGTATGAGCATTCTGAATGCATGTATATCTGTTCACCTCTTGTGTGCCTGGTGCCCATAAAGGTCAGAAGAGGCTGTCAGATCCCTTAGAACTGGAGTTCCGTCTTTTTAAGTTATTACTTAATTATTTGTGGGTGTGGGTGTCTGGGTGTGGGTTGTACCTGTGCTGGGATTCTAACCCAGGTCCTCTGCAAGTGCTTGACTGCTAATCCATTTTTCCAGCCCCTGGGTTTATTTTTAATTTTGTAATACATGTTAGTCTTAGTGCTGTTAGAATCCACAAAAGGGTGTTGGAACCCTGGAGCTGCAGTTACAAGGGCTGTGAGCCACCCAGTGTGGGTGCTGAGAGCAGTCTGTAGTCTTTAACTGCTGGCTCATCTCTCCAGCCACCCCTTACTGAAATTTCTGCATATGGACATATTCTTGTTTTTGTTTTTGTTTAAAAGAAACAAATTGAAATGACATGATACATTTGTATGACAGGGTTTTGTTTGCAGTTTTTGAGACAATGTCTCATTAGTATCTCAATTTCTCCATCTTCTGGTGTTAGGACTGCAGGCCTCTTCCTCCAAATCCATCTTATATAAGCCACTCCCTCCCCCCCCCCCTCCCTCATGTGTATATTTCTGCTTTGTGTGTATAAGGTTATTTAATCAGCTGGCTGCTGTAAGGTGTGTGTTCCTCTCATGTTACTACAGGTCACACTGCAGGCTTGCATCCTTTGTCTTTCAATGAGGTTTCCTTCCCACCTTCCCTTGCCTCCTAGGTAAGCCAAAGCATCCTATTAAGCTACTTTTTAAAGTATATGTGAGTTTACCTTCCCATGGGAAAAGTCACAATACAGCTTGCAAGAATCCGTTTTCTCCTTCCACCTTATGGGTTTTGAGTTATCAGGCTCAGTGGCAAGTTTCTTTACCAACTGAATCATCTCACTTTTGTTTTGATACATTTGTGTGTGTGTGTGTGTGTGTGTGTGTGTGTGTGTGTGTGTAACTAAGTACATAGATTTTTCTTTTTTTTAACCCAACATAGACTAAGGCAGTGGTTCTCAGTCTGTGGGTCACAACCCCTTTT
The DNA here is from genome assembly GCA_030674055.1 of Rhabdomys pumilio. Lineage (NCBI taxonomy): Eukaryota > Metazoa > Chordata > Mammalia > Rodentia > Muridae > Rhabdomys > Rhabdomys pumilio. Next base: position 24,334,121 of record JANHMN010000003.1, on the reverse strand, counting down.
GGACTTGACCCACCCTTTCACAGGGATCACATAATTAGATACCCTCATAGCAAATATTTATATTATAATTCATAACAGTAGCAAAATAACAGGAAGTAGCAATGAAATAATGTTATGTTTGGGGTCACCACAACATGAGGAGCTGTGTTAAATAGTTGCAGCATTAGGAAGGTTGAGAACCGTTAGGCTAAGGGAAAGAGAACTCTCAGAGTGGGAAGGGTGCTGAGGGAAGAGTATGCTCTGTATTTGTTTACTTAAATTAATTTAGTTGTATGCGTGGATACATACATAATACCACAGTGTGTATGTGGAGGTCAGGAGACACCTTTTGGGGGTCCAGTCTCTACTTCCACCATGTGGGTCCCAGGGATCAAATTCAAGTTATCAATTCATGTAGCAGGCACCTTTACCCACTGAGCAATCTCATCAGTCCTGATACTCTACTTATTAAATGCCATTGTGTATTCTACCATGTCACCATTAGGTGAGAATATTGTATATTTAATTTTTAGTTTGTTTTGTGAACCTGTGACTATGGCAAAGACTCCCAGATAACCCAAATAAACTGAGTGTGCAGCAGTGGTTTTAAGCTCCCACTGACCTCGGTAATATTATACGTTCAATGGAGCAAACTCAGTTCAGTAGAACAACTAGTGGGGCTGTGTTAGAGAAGGAGGCTCTACATGGTTGTGTTTGGTTCTGTTTCAGCCAGTGTGACAGTCTCTTTAGAAGACATTAATGAACATGTACCAACATGTACCGGGTACAACGGGAGCCACAGAGACTTGGAAAAGACAACCTTAGCTAGCCATGAGGGCACACATCTGTGATTTCAGTACTCCAAGAGAACATTGTTCTGGGGTAGCTTCTCCAAATACAAAACATAAATCAATATACTTCATTCTCCTTCATATGTACTTTTAGCTGTCATAATATTACCTCTAGATAGCCTTTCAGTACATTTTTTTACATTTACTATATAGAATGGTAAATCTCTATTTTTATTTTTTAATCTTTGTGTATGGGTGTTTTGTATACATGTATATCTGTATACCATTTGTATTCCTAGTGCCCACAGTTGCTAGACAGGGTATCAGGTCACCTGGAACTAGAATTACAGATCTTTGCCAGGTGCTGGGAATTGAATCTAAGCCCTCTAGAAGAACATCCAGCACACCCTTCAGCCATCTCACCAGCCCCTTTGAATAATAAAACTTGTTTTTGTTTTTGTTTTTTTTTTTTTGTGGTGTTGTGGTATGGGGTTGTGTATGAGTAGGTGTGTGTTTTGAGACAGGGTCTCCATGAAACCCCTGGCTGGCCTGGAACTCACTACGTTGATCAAGTTAGACTTGAACTCATAGAGATCCACCTGCCTCCACCTCCTGAGAACTGAAGTTAAAGGCATGCACCACCTTTGGCACAAGTAGTAAATCTTTAATATTGAGTTTTTTCTAGTCAGTGAGATCACTCGGCAGATAAAGGCACTTACTGCCAAGGCTGACTCCCATAGTTACATCTTCAAGACTCACATGGTAGGAGAGAGCCAGCTCCTCCAAGTTTGCCTCTAACCACATATGTATCATGCCATGTACACGCGTGTCCTTGTACACGCACACAAACTTAATAAAGGTTATAAAGTAAAACAAGTATTTTCTAAGATTTGGCTTATCTTATTGATTTTACTTATTTTCTGTATCAAAATCATAGCTCCTAAATTCTTATTTTAAAAAGTGCTATAAAATTATTTTCAACTCAATTTCCATTCCCTTATTTCCTTTTTTTTTCCCCTCCCCAGAATATTTTGTATCTTCATGGTGTTTCTGTTTGTTCATTGGTTTTTGTATGGTGCTGGAGGTTAAAAAATAAATAGGGTGACACATAACACCCTGAGGGACTCCACTTAGGAGAACCTTAAGTCAAAAGTGTGCTTGGCTCTTCCTTTGAGGTGGGTTCTCATGTAGCCCAGGCTGCTCTTGCGCATGACTGGCTGTAGAGAATGATCTTCTGCCACCTCCAGAGTCCTGGGACTACAGGCATCTGCCATCATTTATATGGAACCAAGGATTGGCCCTGGGGTCTCTCTCATGCATAGTAGGAGAACTCAGTCCCACCTGAGCCATGTCCTAGCCCTCCTTAAGCAGTACTTTTGTATGTGTGATGTGTGTTTTCCCTTTTTTCACAAAGCATCTGTGCAGTCTAGGAATTGGTTTGTTTAGTGTATTTTAAACATTTCTTGAAGGTGTGTTCTTGTTTCACTTTTTCTTTTTTTTTTTTTTCTTAAAGATTTATGTATTTTATATATATGAGTACACTGTCAATGTCTTCAGACATACACCAGAAGAGGGTATCTGATTCCATTATAGATGTTTATAAGCCACCATGTAGTTGCAGGGAGTTGAACTCTGGACCTCTGGAAGATCAGTCAGTGCTCTTGACTGCTGAGCCAGCTCTCCAGCCCCCCCTTGTTTTACTTTTTCAATAGGACCCTAGCTAGCTCTGCAGCTAGGTTGGCCTCAAACTGAAGATCCTCCAATTTGGCCCCCTGAGTGTTGAGATTAAAGGCAGTGTGCTCCATCTCTCAGTGTGCTCTTGCTGTCTTTGTGTGAATTTTCCTTGTCTCACATGTTTTTAGTTGTTATCTTACTTTTCTTTGTAAGGGTAATGAGTCTAACAGCAAGTGAGTCCATCTGAAAATACATCCTGTTGAGTTCAAACAAGGTATTTCCAATGCAGAGAATATCCTAAGGCCAGCCCTCAGTGAAGAGGTTGAGAACATTAGAGAGGAACTGGTGTTGCATGTTTATCCAGTGTCCAAGCAGCTGCAGACCCTCCATAGTAGGAATGTCAGGAGGAAGTGTGCATGTCTGGATGGAGGCTTACCTGAGAGAGAAGTCCCATTCTCTGACAGAGGGTGGGAACATCTTCTAGGAGAGACAGATAGACGGGTACAAAGCAGGAGATGTACTGCTCTTCTCCTTTGAAGGCCAGCCTGCAGCACCTGGGGTTGCACATGGCTTTGCACACTCTTCCTTAGGTTCCTTGCTGCCTAAGAAAGGTTATACACCAGGTTGCTGGGGCTTGCACTCTTAAAGGTCTATTAAAGATTTCCTTGGGAAAGAGATTGGCTTTTTTCCCTCACTTTCCCATTATTTCTGTTGAGAAGATAGGTTTTGAAAAGGTATTGTTGTTTTGGAGGGGAATATTGTGTGGAAGAAGTTGCTGGCCTGCCTTAGGTTGACCTAGGGAATGACTCCAACAGCTGTCAACTCTGTTAGTGAGTCCTGCTGTCTTCCTGCTCCAGGTATCCTGAGTCTCATTCTCTTCCTGACTTACTAGCATAGCATCTTAGTGAGTGCTCTCTCATCTTGCCAGCTGCTTATCCACACTGCTGCGGTGTCTTCATAAGTCAGTGGAGTCCATATCAACTTCCCTGTCAGTGTTCTCCGTCATCCTGGACAAAGGTGAATGCTGTTGCATGCAGAGTCTGGTGTCATCCCACATCTAGCCTTGCCTCTTTGTTTTCTTCATTCACCCCAGACTTCAGGTCATGATCAGAACTACTACCATTCCTCAAAAATCCTCCCTGGAACCCTTCTCTGGCCTGTCTTCCAAGCCAGAGCCCAACTGAACCATCTGTATGTGTGCCCTGCACCTTTCTCTACAAGCACTCTGTGCACTGGACCCTGATTGTTTGCTTCCTCAATAGACTCTAAGTTCCTCAAGGGAAGACACTGGGTCTTCAACATTGTTTTTTCAAGCCAAGTGCACAAGACTCTAGTAAATGATTATGAATTAGTGAATAGTATAAAACACTCAAAAGACCCCGTCCCTCAAAAGCTTCATTTAGCCATCGAAATGTGGATTGTGGACATAGGAAAGGAGAGATGCATATAATACTAAGGTCCTAAACAAGCTCTCAGTATCTGGGTGGGAACAAATGTCCTATGTCTTTGGTATGGGGTTAAGGGAAGAGTGCATGTGACTTCTAGCTGCCAGCCAGCAGAATGAAAGGCAGGAGTCAGCCTGAGAAAATTGGTGTCCTTCAGGTGGAAGCTAACAATAGATTCCAATACATCTTCCCCACACTGGAAAAAGAAAACAACAAAATACTATGGTGAGCTATTATTACTCATAATAGCCAGAGGGGTAAACACCCAGATAGCAAACCCATGCCTGGCTAACAGAAATACAGTAGCATCCATCTATACACTAGCCTGTCATTAGCCACAGAAGGGATGGAATATCTAAAATCCTTGAATGGTGCTACAATCATTGAAATAGACCAGTTACAAAAACCAGGATGTGTGTACTCCCATTTACACCAAATATCCAAAACAGGCAAACCTGTCTCTTCAGGAAGTAGCGTAGCAGCTGGAAGGGGCAGGAATTTGGAGTGTCGGCTCATGGGAACAGCTGCTTTATAAGGCGTGATACAAGGGCTGTAAAATTAATGGTTGATTTTTCTAGATATACTTGGGGGGGGGGGAGAATACCCTTCTGTGGTATATTTTTAATGAATTGAATAAATGTGAATTGATTATCAACAGTTGTAAAGTATTAACAGTAAATAGAGGATAAATATATAACTTTCCTCCAGGATTGGTCAGTTTTTCACTGGTCTGCCTCTGTGGTGCTGAGTCCCATCTCTACAGCTCCATCCTTCTAAATATAGTCAGTGACCCAGTATACTGGCAACAAGCATGGGTAGTGGGGACCAGTAGCTATTTGATCAGGGAACCAAATTCACTCTTGGCTTTACATCCCATATCTCACCTGTGTAAAAGAATCAAATGAGTGTCTGTACCTCCCATCTGTCAGTGTTGGAGTCTAGGCTAGCTTCAGTTTCTCTCCCCCTCAGTAGCACACTCCTGCCCTGGGTTTCACATGATCTTGGGAAATAGCTGCCCAGGATCAGGGAGCACTTGAGAATGTGATGCACTATTCAGAAAAGACCAACCCAGTTTTTCCTGGAACTAATCTCCAAAAAATTCCACCAAGCTGTTAAATGGAAAATAGCTGCTAAGAGTTTGGACATGCAAATATTTTCAGCTCTATAACCAAGCAAACTACAGTGTCACCCTGATGGGGGACAACAGGACAAAAGGCCAACTAATTCCTGAACTGACTCCTCCTGGCTGTTGGTGAACTCCCAGATTGCCCAATCCAATTGGGAAAAGCACTTTATTTGGACCTAGGACACAGCACAGTGTCTTTGGTGAACAAGGTGCCAGTGTAGCGTCTGCAGGCAACATGGCCACAGTGGCTCTGAGCAAGTTCCTCCACTCTCTGAGTGCCCATTTCCTTGACTGTTGCATGAAATAAAACTAGCACCTGTGGGTGTTCAAGGGACAGCACAGCCAAGTGCTGATTTGGAGTTCACCTGCCAGATTCTGGGTTTCCTAATTCTCATTCTGTCCTCCTCCCACCCCTGGGAGCTGTCACTTCCACTTCCCTGGTAGAAAAACCAGGTCTCGAAAGAGACCAGGCCTAGGACTCAAATCCAGAGCCATTGTCTTTCTAGCACCCAGTGATTGGTATTATCAAGAAACCAGAAGAGACACGTCAGGTAGAGCCCTGGAGCCTTACAGGAAAGTGTAATTGGACCAGATAGCATTGGAATTTGTTCCCGGCATCCCAACCTTTCTGTGCTTGAGGGCCTGCCTCCTGCAAATGTCAGCATCAGGGTGACAGAATTGACATCATCCACCATGCACTTCCAGTTCTGACTTTACCTCTCAGAGTTAGCAGGGAATTTTCAGAGCATTTAGAAGCTGTGTGTCAGGCACCTGTTAGAGTACCTTGCCTAGCTCTACCTTTTAGTTGGGCTTCTTCCATACCCTGAGAGGACCCACAAGGAGGTTAAAGGCCATAACCTCGTGCACTGAGAGGGACCTGACCCTCATCAACATAGTCTTCTTCCTCATAGAACTTTTTCCGTGAAGACTGGCTTCATCATATATTAGCTAATCTCCTATGAGCTGGAGGACAGTACTAACCTCAAAGCCACACTAATCCCTCTTTACAATAGAAAATAAAAATCCCAGAGTTCTTTGGACACTGACTGCCCACCGCATCATTGGAGACCTACCTTTTGTGCTGTGATTTACAGTCTTGGACTAGACCAAGCTTGTTCTAACCCAGGATGGCTCCACACCTCACTGGGTGTAACAGGGCTATTTGGGAGAGCCTCAGGATGAGCTGCTTGAAGCCCTTGGACTTGTGCTCTGGAGCTGTTTCTCATGGGGCTCCTTGCCTAAGATTTGCCTCCAGATGTACTGCAACCTAAAGTAGGTGAGTGCAAGGCTGAACCCAACCAACAGACCCACTGCAAATGATCACCTCCCGTGTGCCCTTCCCATTGCTGTTATAGAACATAAGTGTATAGTTTCATAAGCTGTGGTTGGATGGATCTGTGTGACTTAATATCACCTCCAGTTTTAAGGTACTTTTTTTTGTACATCTTGTACATTTTTGTACATGTCCCTAACACCCTCCTGCTTCCTTATAAGTGAAGCAAGCACAAGTCACTTGCATTCCAAAAAGTCCTCGCTGCCACACATCCAGGTGGTCATCTTGCCAGCTCTTTTGTGATCCAGATAAGTGGAATGCATTTAGCTCGTGACTTTGCCATGCTAAAGGATTTCCTTGGGCCAGGTGCCCTGCATGATCAGAACATCGTGCCCTGGCATGCTGCCTGGAGAGCCCAGCAGCCAAAGAGAAGTCAAGCATGTTTCACCAAGTAACCCTGCCTTCCATCCAAGACAGAAATAATCTGGGTGTTAGCCCAAGTCCCCAGCATAGTTCCAACAGGCCCATTCTGCCTAACTGCCTTGGCTACCCTGTCCCTCTATGTGTTGGGGACACACAGACAGGCTGCCCTGCCCTGAGTGAACAGAGATGGGATCTTTTGCCATGCAAGAAAAGCAGGGTCATGGCTACAGAAGCTTGTCCTATGAGAGTGTCACTTCATACACCTGGCTGTCTGTCCCATCTAGCCTAAGACCTGTTAGTATCTGTCTATCCTTCACTCTCATCCCTCCATCTTTAGTAGATCATCACATTCCTGACTTCCCACTTGAGGTTTCCAGAAACTGAGGGGTCGGTGTCCTGTTAGTTCTGGTGGTAGTAGTAGGATAGTGCTGGCAGGTGCTTCGACCCTACATTCCTGAGTGCACCTCTCTAGAAGCAAGGCTCGATGCTGATGCTCTTGTGGGCAGTACAGGCAAAACAACCCTAATATGGAATTCCTATAGTTTCCCCACCTTTGAGATACAAATCTGAGGTGAGGCTATGAGCAATTGGGAGGACAGGCAGGTCACTAAGCATCATGGATCAAATAAGAAACCTTGTCTGCAACAAGCCCTGGTCCACCCTTTGGAGCCAGTTATAAAAAAATGTCTTAAGACCCACATAGGTTAACTCGGAAGGGTAAGTGTATTCAAGACGCCAAGAACTTGGGTAAGTCTGAAAGCACTACCACCTATTGTGGGATATCCCAGACACAAAGAATGCACACTATGGAAACAGCTGGACGAAGGCATGATATCCCAGCAGTGAGCACCTACTAGTGCTGCATTATGGTAATAGCTACTCCACACACAGAATCAAACACAAACCATTCTGCTAAGGTAGGACCTGTACCTTCAGTACCCAGAGAACGGAATTCAGCACATTAGCTCTTGGTTTTGTCTCAGCCCTCACCATCCTGTACCCTGTTTGGTGAAGTGATGACACTGCACAGTTGCACTCTGCAAAAGTTGCAGCTGTGGCAGACTGTGAGCATGTGTCCTGAAGAAAGAGCTCCTGTGATGCCCAGAGTGACTGGGTTATGCCATGCCTCTGAGAAAGTCCACTGAATTACTTGCTGTCCATACTGTCTGGGTAGGGTGTTTTAACATGCTAACAGTGCCAGTTACTTTAAAAAAAAAAAAAAAAAAAAAAAAAGCTAAAGTGCTGATTTTTTATATCTAAATATAGAAAGTAAAAGCATAAGCAGCTCCAGGTTTGCCTTGGAGGAAGTATTGATTCACTGCTAAAAAGGAAATCAGAAGAACGGAGTGGTGGTTACAGAGGAACAGTGGTGCAGCCTACAGGCCTTACAGACTTTTGGCCAAGAAGGCTGCCAGTGTGAAGAGAAAAGCTCATTTGGATATTAAAATTTGCTAAGAAAGTTGGGCTTGGTGGCACACACCCTTAATTTCAGTACTCAGGAGGCGGGGTTATGTGGATCTCTGTGAGTTCTGTGCTAGCCAAGGCTATGTAGGAAAAAACCTGCCTCTGGGGTAGGGGAAATGTCCAAGACCCAATACTCTCCCTCAATTTTCAGGCTCCTGTAAGACAGTGTGTCTCCTGCCTCTCTCGGATCTTGATGATTGAAGAGTATAAATGGGCCACTCATAGCCAAACTAGTTTTGACCAGTACTAAAGGCTATGCATAATAACTTGCCTGATATGTGCACACTTAGTGAGCTCATGATGCCACAGTTGGTCATAGCCAAAAGGACAGAAAGTAAATTCTTATTAAGAAGTGGATCTTGCTTTTGTCTGTTTTGTAGAGTGAGCAGTGGTTGAGACAGGGTCTCACTATGTAGATTACCATATCCGGTTTGTTTACACGCTCTTTCTTTCCTTCCTTTGTTCCTTCCCTTTTTTTTTTTTTAAATCATCAGTATGATATGTGGCTATGTTTAAAAATTCAGTAGCACCCTAGAACTTGTTTACATAGAAAAAGCAGTTGTGGGTAGCCAGAGAGATTGCTGAAGTGGTGGTGTAGGGTAAGCATTCTTTTTCTAGAGGACCTAGATTTGTTTCCAGCACCCACATTGGTGGCTCGGACCTGTTCATAGCTCCAGCTCCAGGGGATCCAAACACCTGGCCTCAGGTCACATACACTCGTGTGTGTAAACAATTTAAAGTAATTTTTTTTAGAGCAGTCACAACATTCTTGGACAACATTTCTTCCTAAAAGCATCGTTTTTGTTTTGTGTGTATTGCATGGGTTTTATTGATACTCATGAAATTTAAGTAGAAGAGAGACCTAAATTTAGGTAGTGGAGAGGCCACTTTCTAGAACCATGTTTGGGAATGTATTACTCCTCTCCAAAGCAATCCAGGATGCTCTGGCCTGTTCTGTACAAGCTCCTTCCCCTGCTCTTTTTTTTTTTTTTTTTAGGTTTTTTTTTCTCATGTGAGTACACTGTTGCTGTCTTCAGACACCAGAAGAGGGCATTGGATCCCATTACAGATGGTTGTGAGCCACCATGTGGATGCTGGGAATTGAACGCAGTCAATTGTTAAGATCAGTCAGTGCTCTTAACCTCTGAGGCATCTCTCCAGCCCCCTCCCCTGCTCTTGATGCTGGCTTCATTTTAAAAAAAAAAACTGGAGCTTGTTAGTAAAATACCCAATTGAAATGGTAAAATCTGGCAGGGTTAATGAAGATTGTGTCAATGGAAGCTCTCCTTCCACCTTGGATTTGCTACTTTGTCAGTTAACTTCAGCATTCTCTTCACTACAGTGGAACTGGAGGCAGCCTGCCTTACGGAGCTACTGTAAAGGCTCCCGTACAGAAGCATAGCCAGCACTGTGGGCCTCATTCTGAGTGAGCACATGGCTCATTATCGTGATTATTGTTGGGTACCACCTCCCTGAGCCAGATACTAATCTTAAACAGCATCTCATACAGATGGTTATCCACTAAGGAGGGAAATGAAAAGTTCTGGACCATTCTTTAAGTGACATTCATCGCTATTAATAGTTATTTTATATATTGAGAGAATATTTGCCATCCTGTAATTTCCATTCTTAGTCATGCTGTGCTCCCTAGAGCAGTTGGAACAAGACTATTCTAGATGGCAGTTGTTCCGATATTAAAATAGTGATGTTGACTACTACTTTCTGTGTGTGTGTGTGTGTGTGTGTGTGTGTGTGTGTGTGTGTCTGTGTCTGTGTCTGTGTGTACATGTGTGTGTGTACGTATGTGTACGTGTGTATACCCCTAACCATGCAGAGACCAGAGGCATCTTTCTCTCATTGGCTGTTCTTACTTTTTAAGACCAGATTTCACTGAATCTGGAACTTGCTGTTTTAGCTAGATTGGCTACACAGATCTACCTTTCTCCAGCCCTCAGAGAAGATATTTGAAACCAGAAGGGCTATTTAAAGGATAGAAGGCTCCTGGTTGAAGTGTGCTTTAATAGAGAAGAGTTCTTCGGAGACTTATGGTAGGCAGGGTGCCTCAATCTCTGGTAAACTGGCAAGTGCATAAAAGCCACTACTAGTAAGAATTCTGCTGGCAAGTGTGAACTAGTCACCCTAGAATTTTCTTTCTGTGTTTGTGATGGCCCTGTCATGCCTTGCTGGATTCTGGTGCATCTATGTGGGACTCTACTTGAGCCCCCAGCCTATTCTCTGTATGATCTCTGGCACAAGTCAAGTGGTTTTGCTCTACTATACAGTATCCTGGTTTTCACTCATTTGCTAGCCCGCTGGTCACTTTTAGCCATCATGATAGGCACAGTCAGCTCTTGGTGCTGTTTGTTTTTAATTGATTGTAAGTGGTAGTTATAATAAATTGTGCTTGCTAGGCTAATGATACCTTTCCTAAATTACGCTATAGTGTTGGGTACAACAGCAACAGGATTGCTATTTTAAAATGAGGTTTGGTAAAACAAACAGGCAGGCCACTTACAGGAAATGCTGAGCTTCTTATTAATTGATGTTCTGGAGCTGGCCTCTGTTCTCAGCTGTGCTATTCCTGTGATGATCCTGTAGTGAGGCTCCAGCCCACACCCTACTTCATTCCCAGATAGCCGACATGTAGTTTCTTTTCTGCAGTCCTGTGTAGAGGGTAGTGATGCCTGGCTCAAAGCTGGCTGTTGGCGCTACAGTGTCATGAGTGCTTTTCCATTCTGGGACACAGTACTAAATCATATTGCTGTGTTAAAGAAGCTGATACTTAGGGACTCAGAAAAAGAGCTTAGAACATAATTTCAGACTAGTTCATGAAAACTAGAAGCTGCTGATAGACACATACCCATGGTTTGTCAATATATGTCTAGTTCCTGCGAAATAGGTAGAAAGTTTAAATGTGTCTAAGATCATTTTCTTAGGTCACTGAGAAATGAGTCCATGGTAAAATTACTAAAGCCAGCATAATGGCACTTGCCTGTAATCCCAGTGAGGTGGAAGCAGAAAAACCACCATGAAGTCAGGGCCAGCATGGGTTACGTAGCAAGACCACCATCATCTTTGAGGAGGCCATTGTTGTCTTCATCATTATTGGCATCATTGTTTTGAAAAGGCTGGAGATGTGGCTCTCAGTTGGTAGGGATTTGCATAGCATGGTTAAGGCCTGCGGTGACATAGCACTCAGGAGAAAGAGAGTTAACGCAAGGAGTGATGAATAGGCTATTGGCAACAGTAGAAAAACAGCATCTCCGAAGTTACATAGGGAACTGGAGAGATGGCTCAGTAGTTAAGAGCACTGCAGCTTTTACAAGAAGACTTGCATTTGGTTCCCAACAACCACATGGTACCTCATAACTGTTTATAGTATGGTTATAGGGGCTCCAGCACCTTCTTCTGGCCTTACATACATACTTACATGCAAACAAAGCACTCATATACATGATGGAAATAAGTTTTTAAATATTTAAAAAACAGGCCAGGTATAGTAGTGCACACCTTTAATTCCAACACTCAGGAGGCAGAGGCAGGTGGATTGTGAGTTCAAGGCCAGCCTGATCTACAGAGCAAGTTCCAGGATAGCCAGGGCTACAGAGAAACCTTGTCTTAAAAAAGAACCCAAGTTTGATTCTGAGGAGCACTCACATCCTGTGGTTCACAACCACCTGAAACTCCCAACTTTAGGTTCAGAGGACCTGGTGCCTCTGGCCTTTGAGGGCAACTATACTCACATGCAGAGCATATATACAGACATATAAACTTTTGATTGTTTAGTTTTTGTTTTGAGACAGGGTGACTGTGTCCCTAGCTGGGCTCACTATATAGACCAGACTAGCCTCAAACTTACAAAAATCCACCTGCCCCTGCCTTCCGGTAGTTGGGATTAAAGATGTGTGTCCTGACCTGGTTCATACACATTATTTCCATTTTAAACTAAGGGTTTTTTTTGGTGGGTGGATATGGATATGTGGGTTTATTTTTTCAAGACAGGGTTTCTTTGTGTAGCCCTGACTGTCTATGGAACTTGCTTTGTAGACGGAGCTGGCTTTAAACAGAGATCTGTCTGCCTCTGCTTCCTAGGTGCATGCTGGAATTAAAGGTGTACACCAGTACCACCCAGCAAGTTTAAGTTTGGGATTTTGTTTTGTTTAAAGAAAAACGAAACAGACCATCCATTTTTCTGAGGAGACTACACCTGGACCCCAGTTGGTACATGAGCTTATAGCAGCATTAAGTCCAGTTTGGCAGCTGCCAGGGAAGAGCTGTGCCACCAGACACTCAGACCCACTGTCCATGTGGAAAAATAAACATCATTATGCTTCACTGACTCGAAAGTGAATGGGGTGTGGGTATACTGGGACCCCAGCAGGCAGAGGATAGCATGGCCAGAGGCGTGGTGGCTCCTTTATGGCCTACGGTGCTGCTGTTGAGTTTGTTGCTACTTAATTCTGTAGGGTCAAAGGTCTGTGGGCATTTAGCTTTTGAGAAAGGGAACTGCTGACTTCTGATACATGTTTGTCAGAATCCACCTGCTAGTCCAGGGCCCTAGAACACATAGACCAAGGGATCTTATTCACCCGATGGCCTCTCCAGAGGCAGCAGTCACAATGCTGACCAGTGTTGAAATGCCTGTTGGCCTGGGACGTGCAGGTCCCCCATCCCCCCTACCCCTATTCCCCTTGCAGCCCATACTGCCACTATGATGGCATCCTCAGTGCCCTTCTGCTAACTAGCACTGGTTAAGACCGTGGTCTTCATAAGAGATGTTGTTTCTTTGACATCTCATTTTTCACAGTGGTGTCACAGTGCTAGATTAGATGGGTACTCAGAATGGCAGTGAACTTCTTTCCTTGCCAGCTGGGAAATGGGCTCTAGAGTTAGCTCCCAGGAAAGCCTTTCTACATGTAAAAACAGAAGTTATCCTGAGATTTTGTTTATTTTGTTTTATTATTTACTTTTTTATGTGTATGAATGTTTTGGTCTACATGTGTGTACGTGCCTAGCACTCAAGGAAGAGGGTATCAGATTCCCTTGAACAGAGTTAGTGACAGTCACCATGTGAAAGCTGGGAGCCAAACCCAAGTCCTATATAAAAGCAGCAAATGTTCTTACCTGCTTTAGCCATTGCTCCAGCTCTGACATTATGTTTTTGTGATTTAAATTTTTTTTTTATGATTAGCTTTGAAAAAGATGCTTATGGTTAATTTTGTTGTTATTGTTGTGTTGTTTGGGTTTCCGACGGGGTATTACTGTGTAGCCCTAGCTGACCTGGAACTCATTGTATAGACCAGATTGGCCTCAAGCTTACAGAGATCCACCTATCTTCTGTTTCTTGGGTATTGGGATTAAAGGTATATACCACAATGCACAGCAAAATTTTTTAAATTTTTAATTAGCATGTTTCAGAAAAAGTAATAAACGGGCTGGAGGAATTGCTCAGCAGTTAGTGCTGGAGGATCTGGGTTCAGTTTACACCACTTTTGCATAGACACACATGTATGCTCATAAAATAAAAATCCATTTAAAAAAAAGACGAAGTACAAAGAGCTAAGCATATGGTACATGCCTTTACTCCCAGCACTCAGCAGTCAAAAGTCAGGCAACTCTCTTATGAGTTGGAAACCAGACAAGACTGCATAGCAATACCTTGTCTCAAAACAAACAAAGAAATAATTTCAATAAAACAAGAAGTTAGGCTAGTAAAGTACTGAGATAACTGGATTTCTTTTTTGCTGTGTTGTGTTTTTTGAGACAGAGTTTCTCTGTGTAGCCCTAGCTGTTCTAGAACTCACTATGTAGACCAGGCTGGCTTGGAACTCAGAGATCTGCCTGCATCTCCTGATGGCTGGGCTGGGATTAAAGGCATGTGCCACCACTGCCTGGTAGTAATTGGATTTCTTGAGCCCAGGGATTCAAGTCAACCTGGCAATAAGGCAAGACAAAGTGTCAAAAAAAAAAAGGTAATTTACACTCTATCCATACAGTGCTATTCTTGAGTCACATCTTTACTTTTTAAAAAACTCACATTATGTTCAGAGTCCTTGATGTCCTGCAAATGGCAGTGGAGCCTTTCCTTAAGATCCTTACAGCAGGAGCCCAAACAGGTGGCACCAACCTTGGCTTTCAAATGAAACAGTACGTCTACAAAAGGAAAAGTGATGACATCAGCATCGTAAATCTGAAGAGGGCCTGAGAGAGGGAGGCTCTGATGTCAGCGTCATCTCTAAGAACACTGGCCTCTTTGCTCCTAGGGACTTGATTTACAAGTTCTAAGCATCCTTCAGGAAGCCTCATCCTCCAGTTGGTTACAGATCTCAGGGCTGACTACCAACCCCTTGCTGAGATGTATACCATCTGCCTGCCATTGCTCTGTGTAACAAGATTTTCCTCTGTGCTGTGTGGACATTGCCATCCTATGCAACATCAAGGAAGCTCACCCAGTGAATCTGATGTGGTTGCTATCCCAGGAAGTTCTGCACATGTGTGGCACTGTCTCCCATGAGCACTCATGGGAGATCATGCCTGATCTCTGCCTTTGCAGAGATCCTGAAGAAATTGCAAAAGAAGAACAGACATAGCTGAAAAGGCTGTGACCAGGGAGAAATATCAGAGTGAATGGACCACATTGCTCCTCAGCTCACTGCTGCTCAGTCAGAGGTGGCATACTGATCTGACGATGTACAGGTGCCTCTGTGCCTGTCCAGTAATTCCAGCCATTGAGGACAGGTCTACAATTTCTATGGCTCAGGCCAGAGAATGGGTTGGAGCCACCACTGAGCTGTTCTGCAAACACTTGATCAAAATAAAGGAAGATGGGTGGGGAATAAATGTTTTCTTTTAAAAGAAAGTAATGGGGGGAGGAACATTATTTAATACTCAAAGACCTCTTTTAACTACAAAGTAAGAAGCAGTGCAGACGGAAATCAGCAGCATTAGTGAGAAATAGACCTAAGCTGGGCCTTGGGGTACTCTGTGGTAGAGCACTTGTGGGCCGATTCTTCCCTAGCACTGCTGGAACACAAAAAGCTTCTTATGGCTTTCTACTGTGAAAGACTGGGAGAACCTAAACAAGGATGAAGCTGTTTCTGGAGTCATTGTGTATGCTGGGATCTTTAGAAATGTGTGTGACATTCTTGGTTTGTGTTTTGGTTTTGATGTCACTGAAGATCAAACCAAGGCAGGTGGCCTACCATTGAACTGTGCTGAGAGCTCAGTCTACTCCTAAGAGCTGCGTTATAAAAACATTAACACACTGAATTAATAGAGGAAAATGTCATTGCTCCATATGTGAAAGAAGGGACAGTGTTTCAATCCTTCGTTTATTTAGGGTCAAGAAAAGCTTATTGACTGTCTAGCAGGGAGCAGCTGAGAGGTGAGGCACACTGGGGCTTTCTTTCTCCTTTCTGTGCCTCTGGTACTGGAATGGAGATCCTGCTCGTAGCCGGCAAGCGCTCTAGCACGGAACCTCATTTCTAGCCCTTAATTTTCCTTTTTATTTTTGTGTGTGTTAGATTTTTACTTATTTTATTGCTGGTAGAGGTAAGTCTTATTTCTCCTTCCTGGGTTCCAGAGATTAAGCTCAGACTATCAACCTTGTCAGTGCCTTTGTCTGCTAAACTGTCTCACCAAGCAATTTTTTGGCCTTCTGAGACATGGTCTCTCTCTGTCACCCTTGTAAGCCTGGGACTTGTTATGATACCTGCTTCCTACCTTCTAAAATTACAGGTGTGTGCCACCATGCCTGGCTTTCTTAATAGGAAAACACTCAGGCTAAAGAAACAGGTCAGAGGGCCTGAGATCAGGTAGCCCACAACTGTCCATAACTCCAGCTTCAGGGCACCCATTGCCCTCTTCTGTATACTGCAGCCACTGCACTCATGTGGCATACAGATGCATATACAAAACCAAAATAAGTCTTTGGTTATTTTCTTAGAAAAGGGTAAAGGCTGGAGATGACTCAGCAATTAAAGAGGAGCCAGGTTGATTTTACAGCACTGTTGTCTATCCTTCATTGGCACCAGGCATACTAAGTGTGGTGCATAGACATACACTCAGGCAAAACTTCCATCACATGATTTTTTTTTTTTTACTATAATACTCAAGACTGTACATTAAAATGTGGGTAATATTGACAAGGTATAGTAATGCATCCCTGAATTCTAGCATTCCGGAAACAGGGGCAAATGGATCTCTGAGTTTGAGGCTGGCCTGGTCTACATACCAAGTTTCAGCAAGTGCTAAACCAAATGTAGTAGAGACTGGAAGATCAGGTGTTCAAGGCTAGACTGAACTATGTAAGATCTTATCTATAGAGTAAAGGAAGTTGAGGCCCAGTAGTGTGATATTTTTTAGTAAAAAGAGAAGGAGCTGAAGCATCAAACAAGAAAGTCCTGTTAGCCCTGCTCTTTCTTCCCTCATAGTGGAAACCTCATGGTCCCTGCACAGTCCCTGTCCCCATGCACAGACCCCTCTGCTCTCCAGCTCTGATTCATAGGACCTGCTTATTGTTTCTCCACAGGACTGAGCACTGAAGGCATCTACCGGGTCAGTGGAAACAAGTCAGAAATGGAAAGTTTGCAAAGACAGTTTGATCAAGGTAAGTAAGGCACAGTCTGGCCATATGTCACTGATCCCAAGCAGATACTGTGGCTGGGTTGTCATCAGGGCTTGGGTGTTCCTTCCACCTGTTAACCTGAGCCTAGCCCAGAGGTACTGACTCCTGTTGCTGTCTACCATCATTATAGGTTTCCCTGGCCCTGCCTCACTTCTCTGGAAGGACCTTGCCGGTAGCATTTGAATTAATGATCAGGCCAGAGGTGTCTACATCTCACAATGGCCCTGTGGAAGAGAAAGTCGGGGAACATTTCAAGATAACTGAGGCACTGAGCTGCAGGTCCCACTTCCAAGCTGAACTCTTGAGCTGCCCTGCTCTTATGTTAGACTATGAGAGGCTCCAAGCTAGGGACTCAGCTCTTAATGTGAGAAATGTTCACAGTGAATGCCAAGCCATGCCACCAGTGCCAGTGCAGAACAGTGAATACTCTTAGCTATTATCAGCCAGAAAGTAGGGAAGCAGAGAGGGAACAGGGGCCAACTTCTGGAACAGTCAACACCTGCTGTCATGGGCTAGCTGACAGTGACACCTTGTAATCATGTGCTACCGTTCAAACATCAAGAATATGTCGTGATAAAACACATCTTTGTTATATACATGTCAGATAATACACTTACACTAAGCTACGATATCAACAGGTAGAATTATCTTAGAGTTACCTTACAGATATATACCTGTAAGAATCTGGACAGCTGGTAAACTAGAGAGGGACACTTCATGCCCATCTGTAGACAAGTCTTACAGAATCAGTCATACGTGAGGCCTAGAGAGAGAAGGAAAATGAGAAGGGTCAGTGGAG
This sequence comes from Rhabdomys pumilio, assembly GCA_030674055.1. Classification (NCBI taxonomy): domain Eukaryota; kingdom Metazoa; phylum Chordata; class Mammalia; order Rodentia; family Muridae; genus Rhabdomys; species Rhabdomys pumilio. The sequence goes on along the minus strand of JANHMN010000003.1, from coordinate 24,316,521 downwards.
CAGTGGGCTGGGAAGAAAATAAGGGAGTCTTCCTCCCTTCATCAGGATCTGAAGATGTGACTGTATGGCTGGCTGGAAGGGAAGTAAGGAAAAAGCTGAAGCTCATGAGAACCAAGTTGGATGGCAGGTGGTCTGTCAGACCATGTCTGTGAACCCAGGCTGCCAGCTCCTCTCTACTCCATGCTGATCCTAAGCCCCTGCTCTGGGCAACATCTATAAGCCTGTTCTGGGAGCTTTCTTGTGGCTTCTGCTAACTTAGATGGGTTGGCTTTCTTTCAGACCACAATCTGGACCTGGCAGAGAAAGACTTTACTGTGAACACTGTGGCAGGGGCCATGAAGAGTTTTTTCTCAGAACTACCAGACCCCCTGGTACCATACAGCATGCAGATTGACTTGGTGGAAGCTCACAGTAAGTATTGGCAGCCTGAGAGACTCCAGGTGGCCCTGCCCTTTGTGACAGAGGCACTTCTGAGTGTCCCACCAGGGCAGCTGTGGGTCCCCAAACCTGCAGTCTAACTTGGGAGAGATCCCTGTCTCTCTGCTATGGCTGACCTCCCCATGTCTCCCCTGCGTTTACTCCTTGAGGTGAAGCTAGAACTTCCTGTTCTGAAGCACATTGTCCTGGACCCTTTCCTCACCTCCCTGCTGCCCCATTTAAGACAGCAAGCCTGTGATCTGAGGCCACCAAACTGTTAGAAAATTACCTCTGGAACCAGAGGAATAACTCAGTGGTTACGAGACTGCTGTTGCAGAGGACCCAGGTTCAGTTTCTAGCACCATGTTGTAATTCACAGCTATCCAAAACTCTTGTTCCCAGCCACACCTGTGATGTACAGACAGGAATGCAGGCAAAGCACATAAAATAAAATTAGCATATCTAAAAAACTTTTTTTGTTGTTAAAAGAGTAAAACAACCTGGGTGCATGTGTGGGAAAGGGGGGTGTCAGTGGCTTTGGCCAGACGATCACAAGGCTCTGAAGCACATAAGCACTCTGGGGTTTTTGTTGTTTATTTTAGGTAGTGTCTTGTCAGGGTGCCCTCAGACTCCTCTTAACTCCCATGGATTGGCATTATGGCATGTGCCACCGTGCCTGACTTAGAACTTGTAGTTTTAAAGACAGTCTCTAGGGCAGCAATTCTCAACCTGTGGATTGTGACCCCTTTCACAGGGGTCACATATCAAATATTCTATATATCAGATATTTACATTACAATTCATAACAGTGACAAAATTACAGTTGTGAAGTAGCAATGAAAATAATTTTATGGTTGGGAGTCACTACAATATGAGGAACCATATTAAAGGGTCACAGCATTAGGAAGGTTGAGACCCAGTGCTCTAGGGTGATTGTTTATTATTTTGCCAAAGGAAGCCTTGGCTTTTGCGAGGGGTAAAGGGGGAAGACCCAGAAACAGCAATTCCTCTACAGCTGCTGAAGGGGTTTTCGGACAGCCTGATCTACCTAGTGAGTTTCAGAACAGCCAGAACTGTTCAAAATAGTAACCCTGTCTCAAAAAGAAAAAGGGAAAGAACGAGTTCCCTTTCCAAGCATCAAGAAAGAAGTCAGACAAGAAAAGGTCCTGAGCTAACTCATCACCGCCTGACTCAAGCTTTACTCTCACGGCTGTGCTGAAGTTACAGGTCAGGTGGCTTCCAGTCCTGAGTCCCTGCTGCTGTGAAGGGTGCAGGGCTCAGGGTATTTGTACATACTCTGTTTTCACATTTTGCTAGCCTCTTCTTTTGCCCACCTACCAAGGCTGGGAGGCAGCACTTATGTGGGGATCATCTTAGATTCATTAGGTCTCTCTAGAGGAAGTTAGAAGGAAGTTCAGGAGGCCTTGCACTGCTTAGTACCCAGCTGCTGAAGACCTAGTTCTCTTACTTTGCCTTGACCTGGCGCCATCTAGAGGCATGTTGAATGCTGCCACCCAACAGAATGCCATTGTTTCTTGGAACAGCTGACATGGCAACTTTTTGTTTGGGGAGGAGCAGAAGAGGGTGTTGTTGATAGAAGGCTATCTCATGGTTTCTATTGCTGTAACAAAAAGACCATGATTAAAAAGCAAGTTGGGGAGGAAAGGGTTTATTCTGCTTATACTTCCACACTGCTGTTCATCACCAAAGGAAGTCAGGTCAGAAACTTAGAGAAGGAACCTGGAGTAGGAGCTGATGCAAAGGACATGGAGAATGCTGCTTACTGCCGTGTTCCTCGTGGCTTACTCAGCCCGATTTCTTACAGAACTCAGGACCACCAAGTCAGGGATGGCTCCACCTACAGTAGGCTTGACCTTCCCCCATTGATCACTAATTGACAAAATACCTTACAGCTGGATCTTGTGGAGGCATTTCTTCAAGTGAGGCTCCTTTTTCTGATGACTAACTTATGTCGGGTTGACACACAAAACCAGCTAGTACAACTAACCCATTGTCAACTTAACACACAAATATCACTATTAAACCACAACCTTATTATTCTTTACAAACTTAAACACATTAAGATTTTATTCCCTTTAAAATATCTAATCTCTTAAAATTCAGAGTCTGTTAACATTCAAGATCTTGCAATTATGGATGCCAGTAAAATCAAAAAATAAATGAAATACTTTGGTACTTCAAGAGGGAAGAGTCAGGGCAAATCAAAGCAAAATCATACTCCAGCCATCCAGGGGGGGACTGAGTCACTTCTCCAGCTCTGCCCTCTGCACCACACAGCTTGTCTTCTAGGATCCCCTTGGCTCTACTCTACTGCTGCTGCTGTTCTTGGTAGTCATTTCATGGTACTAGCATCTCCAGAAACTGCTGGGGTCCCTTGCTGCAACTGGCCTGCACTTTTAACCTATTGACTCACAGACTCTTCATGGTGCCAAGCCTCAACTTCTCTGCATGACCCCTTCAAGCCTCAGCTGCTCTCCATGCCTTCATGCCTTCAAAACCTGGGTGACTATTACACATTACCAAGTCCAGCTGCTAACATTCAGCTGTGATCACCTCTGGAACATAGTTTCTGTGTGCTGACTCTCTCAGGAAACACTTCCCAAAGGATCTCACCTGAACAATGCTGGTCCTTTCTTAGTTACTGCTAATTTCTTAGCTCCAGCTAACCAGCATTGATTGTCCCAGTAATGTAAAGGTTTCACGTCAGTAGTTCCGGTCTCTTTGTTATCACAGCTAACCAGAACCACAGAATCTTAATTTAAAATAGCAAATGGCCCTGTTAGAATCTTTAATCTTCCCTCTGAAATGTCACAAGCCAGACTTCCATCTTCTGTATTTCTCTCAACATTCTGATCTTCCAGATTCCTAAAGAACTTCCCACTGAGCTCTCAACACTCAATGGCTTTTGTAGTCCAAAGTTCCAAAGTTCTTCCACAATCTTCCCCAAATCATGGTCAGGCCTGTCACAGCAATACCCACTCCTGGTACCAACTTCTGTCTTAGTTAGGGTTTTACTGCTAAAAAAAAAACTGCTTTAGTTAGAGTTCCAAGGAAACTCTTATAAGGACAGCATTTGATTGGGGCTGGTTTACAGGTTCAGAGGTTCAGTCCATTATCAAGGCAGAAGCATGGCAGTATCCAGGCAGGCCTGGTACAGGCAGAACTGAGACTACTATATCTTCATCTGAAGGCCGCTAAGAGAAGACTGGATTCCAGGCAGCTAGGATGAGGGTATTAAAGCCCACCCCCACAGGGCCATACCTCCTAATAGTGCCAGTACCTGGACAAAGCATATACAAACAATCACAGAAGGCCCACTTCCCTTCCTCCAGTCGCTTCTGACACCTAGTCTGTAGGTTTCCACAGCTCAAGAGGTACAGCAGCCTGGGAATGTTAGAGTCTCATAACTTCCTCTCCATTGCATACTTTTTGGACCCCTGCTAGTCATCTATGCTGCCTTGTCTGAACTGTCCTTTCTTGACTGTCTGACAGAAGTGAGTAAAGATAAGGGGATCTCACTGACATGGTACCTTATAGCAGAAGCAGCAAATGGAGCACAGGGCTCTATGTATCAAGGTGGGCTTAACTGAGTCAAGTGCCAGGCAGTGAAAAGGTTGTCAAGGGAAGAGTGCCCAGGTTTCCATGGCAACAGCACCTTGACCAGCTCTTTTGCCTCAGAGTAGTTGGGTGTGTTCAGGCTTGAATTCAGTTCCACATCCCATCACAATAGATACCAAGGTCACTGTCTGATTGTTGTGTATGCATCAGAATTTCACAGCATTGAACACTACTAAGGAGTGCTCACCAAGTGGAATCTGTATGCTTATTTGCCAGTTGTCTTCCCAACTTAGTCAAGGTGACATGGAGACTTGGGCACCACCAGAGCTCCCAGATTGTTGCTTGCTGTGTGCAGCAGGCTCTGCTGGATTATTGATGCATGTTCTTAGTCACCAGTGAGGTAGAGGATTGTCTCTCCTGGTACAGAGGAGCCCAAGGCTCTGAGAGTGACACAGCTTGGCTGGAGGCCCAGGTCACACGGCTGGGGACTTAGCAAGCTGGAACTTGAATTCATGCTTTTCCTGGGTGGAAAGCCAATGCTCTCTGTAGACAGACTCAAGCAAGCTGAGCTGCAAGTGCACAGAGCTCCATGGTGGGGGCGGGAGGGGGGGGCAGAGTTAGTGAGGAGGAGGGATCCTGAGCTGTGGCTTCAGGCAGGGACTAAAGTCATAGGCAGCAGGCAGGAGCTTTGTGTTACCCTCTCTTCCATGACACCTCATCCCAACCAGGACATGTTTCCAGCCTGCATGGCTTTTTTTCTTTCCAGTTCTCCACCCTCAGCACAACCAATCCTTTCCTTGTCCAGAATCCCTCCAGTCTATCTGGTCCCAACAAGCGGCCTTATGGCTTCTGTGTTGACAGAAGTTCTAGAGCTAGGTCCAGCTTGGGTCAGGGACACCAAGCCAAGGACCTGTAGGCTGTCAGTGCTTGATTGTCCAAGAGAAATTGTTGTCAATGCAGGCTTATCATCTACCCTTCCCACTAGGCAAATGAGACAGCTTAGGCTACAGATACTCTGTGACTAGCAGCCAGATTGTGGGATGGATGGGCCTCACTCCCTTGTGGGCTCCTGGTCCCATACTACCTCAGGATGTTCTCTTGTCTATCCAGATAGCTGTTCAGGGACCCTGTGTCCCTCACTAGAAGTACATGTGTATGTACTTCTAGTATGGACAGAGAGACATGGCCATGACAGACAGTATATGGTTCCAACTACAGTCTGGTGGAGAAGAGACACTGCTCTGCTTGCTGCACAGCCATGCCTCCAGAATAGTCTGAATTTTCCATTTTGAGCCAAACAAAGGGTACTCCCAACCTGGCCTTAGCCATAATCTTGTTTGCCACATGGAAGACCAAGTTACACCTGGGCCTGCCTACATTTCTCAAGCCTCTGCCTAGCTCTCTTCTGTTCTATTACTATAAATATGCATAGTTCTCAGCCTGGAACTCAGCTGGCAGTATGTAGTCAGGGTGGGGACAGTGGGATCATGGTTCTTGCCACAAGGTTTTATGGCCAGGGCCAGTTCTTGTACATTTTTTTTGTTTGTTTGATTGATTTTGTTTTGTTTTGTTTTTAGTTTGGGTGGGTTTGTTTTTCGAGACAGGGTTTCTCTGTATAGGCCTGCCTGTCCTGGAACTCACTCTGTAGACCAGGCTGGCCTCGAACTCAGAAATCCGCCTGCCTCTGCCTCCCAAGTGCTGGGATTAAAGGCGTGCACCACCACCACCTGGCAGTTTGGGTGTTTTTGTTGGTTGGGTTTTTTGTTTTTGACTTTTTGAGACAAGATCTCACTCTATAGTACAAGCTGCCCTCAAACTCTGGATTGATCTTCCTGTCCCAGCTTCTCTGGTGTTGAAATTTCAGGTGTGTATACGACAGCTGGCTCTTTGTACTTTTTAGAGCCCTGGTTTGTGTATACTCTGAGAATGTTCGTAAGGTCCCTGGTAGTCATGACCTTCTCTTCCTTAGGGCCTCTTGAGGATGTTGCCAACTGCGTATGTATGTAGATTGTACCTTGGTTCTTCTGGCCCCTGAGTACCTGCCCACAACCCCACTCCATTTCTTTTACAGACTCTAAGGCATGGCAGAGAGTCTGGAGCAGAGAGCAGAGCTGAGGTTCAGCCCCACTTTCTGCCTGGATGCCTGCTAAGGATTGGATAGAGAGAGCATCTGGAAACTTCCCCAGGTGCCCTGTGCATCCAAACACAGTGCAGATATAAGAGCCTTCTGTCTCCTAGAAGACAGAGGATACCAAACGAATCTCAGTGTCAGGAATGCGGTGCTTCTCTCCTGTGTTGGTCAGAGAGACACCCAGAACAACATAGGATATTACCATGATGCTTGGTTGCCTGCTGTAGCTCAGTGAGAAGATCCTGTTGCTGAAGACGCTACTCACTTCTGTATGCAGGACACAGATTTCAACCTCAGCTGAGCAGAAAACTCACTACTGGCTAATCTACATATTGCCAAAGGGCTGCTATGGGAGAAAAGACATTAATAGTCTTACCCAGAGCTCGATCCTGCATATTACAATACCTGGCAAGGTGTATCCATTGGTACAATGGTGGCATGAATGGTTCAAACCAACTTCTTTCTGATTGGATATGGTTAGGTATAAGCCTCCTCCCCAAGAGGAATTTCATATCAGGTACTGTAAATACATTCAATAGCCCATGACTGAAGAGATCACTGACAAAGTAAAAAAAAAAAAAAGCAATGATGGAGTAGGGTCTAGCTTACTGCTACACTGTGTGCCTGGTATGTGAAGGTCCTAGGTTCCATCCCCAGCACCTTAAATGGAGGAGGAACCAGCCTTGCCTTAGGGTCATAGGCCTAGGACCAGACTTTGCAAGGAAGATCCTATAGCTCTCCTGGTGGTCCTTCTGCCAGACATTTGGTGCTCCTCAGTGCTCGTGAGCACAGGGACCTAACAGGGAATCAATTAGGTTGGAAAGGAAAGGGAGAGAGAGTACAGGATAAGAACCATCTAAGTCTTTCTTGGGCTTCAGACCCAAAAGACCACCAGAAGGAGTGTGAGCTTTTCCATGGAAGGGCATAAATCAGTATCAGAACAGCTCCAGCACCACCTCAGGGAAGAAACACCCATCAATGCTGTTTGACATGCTGCCACACAGGTGCCTGATGAAAAGAAACATGGCCATGTTCGAGTCATAGGGTACCTACAGGAACCTGTGCGTGCTTGTATCTGAAAGGGTTCACTTGTTCTAGTAAGTGAAAGTGAGCCATGCTCATGATTCTTAGTGTGTGCTTGTATAATCAGTCGCCCGTCCTCCCTCCTGTGGCTTCCTTCTGCTAAACAGACTTCTTACTGAAACACAACAACGAACTGTTTTAAAATTCTGGGCTATAGGTCAGCCATGGAGGCTTGAACCATGATGACTCTAGTTAGAAACTGAAGCTAGACTACTTCACACCTCAATTCTTGTGACTTAATCATCTTCTGCCAGTCAGACAGCTCCAGGCCCTCCGCACTGTGCTTAGCTCTGAGCGCTTACTTTGAAGCTCCTGCCCAAGAGGTGCTTCCTCTAGTCCCTCGTACAGACAGGACCAAGTGGCCCTTGAGTGTCACTTGCCCAGGTTCACAGCTTCAGGGTGCTGCAGGCAGGATTGTTACTCAGCTCTGCACTGCAGCCTATTACACAATACTCCTCCATTACTTCTAGTGTGTCCGCTACTGTAAAAGCCGTGGTACTTACCTTTTTTTAAAAAAAAAACTTATTTATTAAAAACAGGTTTGTTTTGTGACAGGGTCTCACTATATTGCTCAAACTACCCTGGAACTCACCACGTATACCAGGTTGGTCTCAAACTCACAGAGATCCCCCTGCTTCTGCTTCCTAAGTTTTGGCATCTACCACCACACCCAGCCTAAAACAGATTTTGTTTTTACTGCAATCTATTTTAAGTATAGTTTGTCTTCCCAGGTTCTCCCCACCATACCCTTTTTTACCTCTTTCATTTAGGAATCAGGCATCTAAAAACTAATAAGATAAAATAAAAACAATCAGAATAGGACAAAACAAGCAAACTAACAGAAGAAAAGAGCCAAAAAACAAGCTCAAGAGACAGACATCTATCCATACTGAAATCCCAAGAAACAGAATGGGAAACCATGATGTATATGCAAAAGGACCTGTTGAAGTGGGGGCTGACCAAGCATGGTGAGGCAACCTCCAAAATATGCCATTGAGTTAATTTTGTGTTGGCCATCTACTGCTGAGCACTTAGCCTGCCTGAAGAGTGCTTTGTACACCCTGTCAGACTCCAGCAGAGGAAACTGATTCTTCGTTTGTGAGCACTTATCAGTTGGAGATAGAAGCTGGTTTAGGGATGTAGGCTTCCTTACTCTATTTTTAATCATTTTTATTGTTGTGTTTTATTTGCGGAGTTAGGGTCTTATTCTGTAGTCTAGACTGGCCTCAAATTCACAATCCTCCTGCTTCAGCTTTCCCAGGGCTGGGATTACAGATGCATGCATACCACCAGGCCTAACATGACCTTGGCCTAGGAGGCATAATAACGTGAGTATCTGAATCTCAAGTGTCTGAGGCAAGAAGACATGGCAGGTTTGGCAGTGTCTAAGGAGGCTGCGCCCAAAACCAACAAAAGCCATTTTAGTTTGGTTTTTGTTTTGTTTTGTTTTGTTTTGGGGTGATGTGCATGTAGGCACGTGCGCACATGTGGAGGTTAATGAACAACTTTCAGGAGTCAGGTCTTTGTACCTTGTGAGTCCCAAGGATCAAGATTAGGTTGTCAGACAGACCTGACGGATAGTGCTGTTGCCCATGGGCCATTAGCATGCTTTAAACCTCAGAGAGATGGCCAAAAATATGCCTTTCTGTGTGCAGAGGAGTCAGAGATGACTGGTGTTACTCATTTTGGAGTTGAAACTAATTTTTTGCCTCCCTGCCAGAATGAGCCAAACTCGGCTCAGTTCTGCAGATGGTTAGTTCAAATCCCTGCTCCACGGCCATTCTGTCTTGATTCTTCTTTCCCATACTCAAAACAGGGCAGACTATGGAGATGACTGACCTGGCATGGTGTGGCTGACATGCCTCCTGTCACAGCACATTAGAACTCTCAGTGGGCCTGGTAGGCCGCAGTAAAAAGAGGGCATGTGATCCCTTTGAGCTGCATAAGAATCGTCCACTGTATCAGCCCCTCTGACAGAATCATGTGCAGGGAAGGACAGAGCCCTGGTCTTGTGGCAGACCCCCTCCTTCCATGGCCTGTCAGTGTGGGTGGGTGGCAGCACCCTCCGTCTGGCCAGGAAGCAAGCAGTCTTTCTGCATCGGGGTGCCTGTCTCCAGGGGCAACCAATGAGCAAAGAATGGTGTTCTTTATGGTAGAGTCTGTGGATGGTTCGTCTTAGGGGGCTGGGGGAAGGCAGGAAGCCCAGGCACACAGTACTGCCCTTCACCAGGCGCCTGGGACATAGACGTGGTCTGGACCCTGGTCCAGGTGTGCGGCCATGGGTGCAGGCTCTGGGCATGAGAGTAGGATGGGGCTGCCTTCCCAGAGGATTCCTAGAGCACACCTGGGCTGGCACCAGCCCCTGTCCTACCAGCTGCTCTGTATCCACACTGTACCCACATTTCAGGTTTCACATTGGGTAGCGTGCCTCCTCAGAACACTCACCAAACTTAGCCCTGAAAGCTCTCATTTTATCTTTCAGAAATCAATGACAGGGAACAGAAGTTGCATGCTCTGAAGGAAGTGCTGAAGAAATTCCCAAAGGAAAATCATGAAGTCTTCAAATATGTCATCTCCCACCTGAACAAGTAAGTTTAGGAGCTGCTGGTTGTTTTTCCTCCTGTATAAGTGGCATGTTAGCTTAGTTAACTGAGGGAGAACGCCAGCGGGGCCACCTTCTTGTAGCAGCGAGGAGCATAGCTAGACCCTTGGCATCCTTACTTTCCGTTCTGGCTCTGGCTCCAAGCCCGTGGGGGATGATGAGGTAGTTTCTCTGGCAGGTGCTAGTGCCTTCAGAAACTTCATAAAACAAGCTTTTCACAGCTGCTCCTTCTCAGCCATGTCTCAGTGCTGGTGTGAGACAGATCACATATCCGGAGGGGTGCCTTGGGACAGAGCAGCCTGTCCCGTGAGCAAAGCACTTAACCAGTACCCAGGTTTAGCCACTCATGGTGTGCCTATTGGCAGAGGGGTAGTTTTTGGAGCCATTACTTCTTGCCCATCCCAAGCATCATCACCAATTTGGTCGATGGTCTGGGCCCTGCAGCTCCTTGAAGCTGGTGACAGGTTCAGGCCAAAGCAGGGTAGGCAAGGAGGACACCCCTGAGGCCCTGTGCAGATCTCACCTGGCTTTGCTGTCACCTGCAGAGTCAGCCACAACAACAAGGTGAATCTTATGACCAGTGAGAACCTGTCCATCTGCTTCTGGCCCACGCTGATGCGGCCTGACTTCAGCAGCATGGATGCACTCACAGCCACACGCTCCTACCAGACCATCATCGAGCTCTTCATCCAGCAGTGCCCCTTCTTCTTCTACAACCGGCCCATCAGCGAGCCGCCAGGGGCTGCGCCTGGCTCCCCTTCAGCCATGGCTCCCACTGTCCCCTTCCTCACCTCTACACCTGCTACCAGTCAGCCATCACCCCCCCAGTCACCTCCTCCAACCCCTCAGTCCCCAATGCAGCCATTGCTCTCCTCTCAGCTCCAAGCCGAACATACGCTGTGAGCCACCACAGCCCAGGAAGCAGGAAAACCAATCATCTTCTTGACAGGGTGGCATTTGGCCTTGAACAAAATCAGGTCCTGTGGGGTGGAGGTCACAGCCAAGCGCCTTTTTAAGACTTCAGTGGCAGCACTAGCCAGTGTCCACCACTGCTGGCCAGTTGAGCACCTGCTCTTCACCTGCTCTGCCCTGGCTATGGCTGTGGCAAGATGTGAGGCCCCACCTTGGTCTGGGCCAATCTGAGGACTGAACTGACCAGATAGCAGCCCCTTCACCTTACTGCTCCTTGGACCCCTTGGCCCAACCTGTCTGCCTGCACCAGCGTCAGGCCCCACCGTCGGGATATCACCCCAGCCTCTGCCAGGGGCAGAGGTAACCCCAGCAGGGCTGGCCCCTCTAAAGAGGACGTTTCCCAGTTTGTCCTCTCTCACTGTCCATACCCACACACACCTGCAGTGGGCGTCTTGGGAACATCTGGGCTATGGCTCTGCTACCCAATGGGACACACTGGGGCACTGGCATGGCCCAACAGCACAGCAAGAGGAGAGCTTTGTGCCTAGACCCAGTGTGTGGCTTTCCTCCAACCCTTTCCCAGGCTTCTGATCCATTCCCTGCAGCAAAGGAACACTGGAAGATGGAACTCCTCCACAGAGACAGAAAGACAAAAACCATGGGAAGAAAACAGACCTCAAGTTTCCACTCCCACCTGCCAGGTGGCCACTGGGTAAAAAGCCCCTTTGTCTATGTGTGACAGCAAAGCAAGGACACCTGGGCAGTGACTATAACCACAGCCCCTCCCCCACCCCCTGAGAAGACAGCCCTTGGAAGGATTGTTAGTGTGGCCCCCACCCGTACTACCCACCAACACACTACATACACTACTATAGAAACACTACAGCTGTGTGTACACAGCACCATGTTTGGTGTTAAAGTCGGGTCATTTCATCCCATGCTATGGATACAACCAGAAAGGGTGTCTGGGATATGAGCAGGTGTGGCACCTTCCAGAAGTGATCATCTGGTTATGGAATGGAGGGCCTGTTTTTAAGCAAAGGCACCCCGCCTGTCTTGTCATCACACTGACCCGGCCCTGACACTTTCCTCAGCAGCCTCCCCATACTCTGTTCCTGATATGGCAGCCCTTGTTGGCTCCTGCCTTTGCCCCCCCACTTTAATCTTAGCACTGGGCCATGAAATCTGACACTAAGGTACCCTGAGCATAGGAGGGGCATGGGTCGCACCATTGCACTTTAGAAATAGCACGTGGGAGTGTTCCCAAGGGCCTTAGGTGGACTGCCACCCTGCCTTTACCTCTGTAGGACAAGAGGAGGATGACTGGCCTCTGACCCAGAGTCCTGCCCTAGAGAAGCTGGCTGTCTCCCTATCTCTAGTACTTGGCAATATAAGGTGCTTGCAAACACTAAGGCTGCCCCTGCAAAGTAATCTCCAAGACAAAACCAAACCCAAGGTACAAATGTGTTATACGTAAATGTGTTCCTTCCTGGGGTTCTGTGTTGGGTGCTGTGGACCTGGAGTCAGTAGGAACATAATGTGTGCAGGGTCCACTAAGGTTGCAGTCAGTCCCCTGCCCTGACTTCATGCCCGAAGCCTACGCTATTGAAATGACTTCCATTCAGTAGCTTCTGTGTTGGCTCTTTGCAGAGGTGGGATTGGAGGCTGCTGCATGTGCCTGTTATGTTGGCAGTGGGTGGCAGGCAGAGGTAGTCACACGGCTCGTAGAGCCCTGCTCGGACCCCACTTGTGGGCACCAGGCTGATGCACCTCACTTCTGCTTCAGGCATACTGACATACCCGCTCCTGACAGGGCAACCTGGGGAACTACAGAAGACAGAGCACTCGGGGCTTGAGTGGGTGACCAGCTCAGCTGCTGCCCCACCTAGAAAGTAGCCCTGGGTGACCACAGCCTGGCACCACCCAGCATTGCCACAGCACCCAGGGCTGGATTTTGTGTCTCACATTGGGTAGTATACATTCCTTCTGCACTGTCCCGCCTTCTCATCTCAGCCTTTTAAAGGATATGGAAAGGTCTGGTGCTCTGTCTGCCCCAACACTCTCCATTTTCCCTAGCCAAGGCAGGCAGCAGCAGTAACAGACTTCTTAGAATCTTCACACTTAGAACCCGCTACATGGTGACATAAGAGCAACTTGTAGACCAGAGGGGTGTGTGAGCTCTCCTGTGGTCTATACCCCTGGTGTAGTGGGAAGAATCCCTGAAGACCTGCGTCCCCTAAGTGAGGACGCTAAGGGTATCTTGTGCTCTGCCCTGGAACCCTAAGACTTTTAACAATGGGCCAACTACAATCCTCATCCCCCAAAGTCATCTAGAGATGGCAGGTGGAAGAGGGTGGTTCTCCATTTCATATCCACTTCCAGTGTGCATGGGGAGGGCACAGGGATGAACTGGGTCAGTCCAGAACTGCAGCAGCCAGGGATACTAGAGAGAGGCCAAGGCTAGAGACCCTACTACCCAGCAATGCAGCCACCCAAGTAGTGGAGCCAGGACATAAGTTATTGTTCACATTAAAGAATCATGTTCCCTGTGTACATTTTAAACAAAGGAAAAGTCTCGGGATTGTATGGGAATAAAACTTGTTTGAAAATTTGGAATCGTGCTGCTGTCGGCTTATTTTTCTGGTACTTGTATTTTCACATGTTAAATGATCTTTATATGTGTTGGATTAACAAATATGAGTTTCTTGAGAACGAACAGAAACATTAATGGTATTAAAGTGTGTTAGTAGTCTGGCCATATGCCCAAACTTCTGTTTTGCAGCAAAAGTGGAAACTTGTCTGTAAAGCGAGTGTAACGATTTCCTGTATCATAGGGGCTCAAACCAGGACCTCTCTAGTTGCTGTTAGGAATGTCTGCTTCATTTCCAGGCTTTTTTTTTTTTTTAACAAAATGAAAGTCGTGGGTTTCTGAGGCTCCAGCCCTGTTCAGTGCATGGGCCGCCATCCTGGCAGCCAAGGCATCTCTGACTGAGGTGTTTTTGTTTGGTTTTGTTTTTTAAGATCATGTATTTGCTACAAAGTATTGTACTTGTTTCAATGGGAATGGTGTAAAAAAAAAAAGAAAAAGAAAAAGAAAAGAAAGGCCTTATGTGATATGTATCATAGTTAATAAATCAATCTTGTAAAAAAAAAAAACCATAAATAAAAACAGGCCTGAGAGAAATGAAGGGCTGCAGTCTCCAAAGCAGCCTGGAGGCAAGTGGGGCCAACCTCTACAGTGGTGTTCCACAGGGCAGAAGTCTGAGAACCACAGATGGCCAAGACCTTTGGGACCGTCCTAAGAAGTGAGAAGGCCAGCCTCCTAAAGAAACCACCAAAAACATTTCCACCACCCTTGAAAATGTTGAAAGAATGACTGTGTGGTGCACACCTGTAGTCCTAGGACAGGGTGTACTGAGGTAGTTGGTTTTAAACATCTGTGTGTGAGGACATGTGAGTGGATGTGAATGGGGTCACATGGCTATCATGAAGACTCATCAGAAGACACCTTGATGAAGTAGGATCATCCCTCCCACCATCCACATCTCAGGTGGTAACAAGTGCTCTTAGCACTACCTATGGGTCCCTCTGCCTCCGTTCTAGTGCTCTAGAATGCTGTAACTCAAGCTTGCTAGGATTCTGATAGATCCCCACATGCCCATTTAACCTGACCTCCCTTGACCCTTCCCTATGGCAGGGGCTTAGAAGTTTTTCATGTAAAATGTCTATCGCAGCGCCACCAAATGGATGGGAAAAGACCTCCAGGGAGCCTCAAACTTCAAACAAGCCTACCTGCCTCCTAAGTGAGTTTGTTTTATTTCTGAAGGTTTCTCCATGTAACCCTGGCTGTCCTGGAACTCATTCTGTAGACCAGGCTGGCCTTGAACTCAGAGATTGCCTCCTGAGTGTTGGGATTAAAGGTGTGCACTACGACTGCCAGGATGCCTACATGTAAGATAAAGGCAGTTGTGGGACACCCAATGAACTGAACATGGGTCCTCTGCAAAAGCACAAGCTCTATTAACCTCTGAGCCATTTCTCCATGCCCCATTTTCAGGTTTTGTGGGTTGGTTGGTTTGTTTGTTTTTAAACAGTAGGAAAGGTTTTATATGAAGAATTTTGTGGGTGAATGTAGTGCTTGTGGAGGCCAGCAGAGGGCATAGCGTCTTCTGGAACTGGAGTTACTAGTGAGCTGGGAAGGATTCTGGTGCTCTATATGGTGTGCACCTTTAGCCACTGAGCCGTTTCCAGCCCTCAAGATGGTATTAATATGTAGCCCAGACTTTTCCTGTTCTCAGTGCAATCCTCCTGAATCAGCCTTCTGAGTGCTGAGATTACTGGTGTAAGCCACCACTCACCTGAGTTCTGGGCACATCTGTGGCTCTCCTTTTTCCAGCCAGAATGTCATCACCTGATTCTAGGCTGGTTTGGCATGTTGGGTAAAAGCACTTACCACCAAGTCCTGAGGACTTGATCCCTGGGACCTCCACATTTGTCCTTTGTTTTCATTGTTCAGTCTGGTAGAGCCCTCAGTATGTAGCTGAGGCTAGCCTTGAACAGATTCTCCTGCCTCTGACTTAACTAGGTAATGGGAACGCAGATAGGCTACCCCCAGCTCTGGCTGGGAAGCTTCTCTGGGTGTACTTGACTTGGCATTAGATTGTCTCTACTCATTTAATTCAGAATTCCAGAGCATGTGCTCTGTGCCAGACTCCAGGGAGCAGAACCACGGGCACAGCTCTTCCTGCCCAGAGCCCACTTCTCAGTATAGAAATGCTGTCATGTCAGCTACAGCTGTAGCTGTGTGTGTACCTGCTGTGACCAGTGGGTCGCTCTTTAAGGCCTCCCTGAGGAAGTGACCAGAGGAGAACATACACGAAGTCATGGGAGAGATGAGCACATGCTGCTCTTTCAGAGGATCTGAGTTCAGTTACCAGCACCCACACAAGCTAACTACTGACTAGTTCTGTCCTTCATTAGCCCCTGTACTTACATGTACATACACCTAATACTAAAATAAACTCAGGAAAAGCAGCCAAACCTGGTGTTAGCCAATCGTAGTAGCTACTCAGGCTAAGGTAGAATTGCCCTTTCCCGGCCTGCTTGGGCCACAGAGGAATTAAAGGCTTAACAAGACTTTCCTCACAAAAAGTAAAATGAGGTGGGTATACATCAGCAGTGGAGTTTGCCTAGTGTGCGCAAGGCAGAAGTCTATGGGTTCAATCCTCCGCCAGGGTAAAAAGTGGCAAAATATTAAGCCAAGTGTGGAAGCTGATGCCTATAGTCCCCCGTAGTCAAAACCTGGGTGGAGCATGGGGCAGCGAAATGGCCCAGCAGTTAAGAGCACTGACTGTTCTTCCAGAGGACCTGGGCCCAATTCCAGCACCCATACATATGATGAACAACTGTAACTCCAAGATCTGACACCCTCTCACAGAAGCATACATGCAGGCAAAACACCAATGCACATAAAATGAGCACACATAACATTTTTTAAAAGCTGAGGCAGGAGGACTATGAGTTTTAGGGACACTTTGAGACATCTCAAAATCACTAAAATCATCAGTAACGGAGGGAGAGAGAGAGATCAAGATCCATCCAAACCAGAAGACATTTGAGTGAATCCCAACCTGGGTGCTGAGCTGAGTCAGCTGCATTAGTGCACTGCAAGAATGTGACCATGGAAGGAGGGGTGGGGTTCTGCACATCTTAGAAGTCCAGACAACGGAGTGAGTTGAATTTTGCATGCACCTGTGAGAACCAAGGCTGGACATGCCAGGATTGGCATCAATACCACACTTGTAGAGAGAGAATTCACTGCCTTGTTTCATGTGGCCACCAAGGGTCAGCAAAACATCGTCCTGCCATGCTGCATGCAAGAATACTAAAGTTGAGGTCAGGGACTTTCTGAAGAAAGCATCCTGGGGCTGGGGGAAGGGAGGGGTGCTAGGAGGAGACTTGTTCTGAAAACTTGGCCCTAGAATCAAAGTGTTTCACCTGGCATCTGAGAAGGAGGAGAATGACTACTGTCATTCTGTCTCAGTTGGTCCATACATCCACCAACCTTTTATCTACCAAGTCTATTCATTTATTCTGCTACTCTGTTACAGGAGGTCAGGAAACAGGCCCCACTGAGCTTTATAAACTAAGAAATTTAAGGCAGGCCGGGTGCCGGGTGCCGGGTGCCGGGTGCCAGACATCTGCAATCTTGACACTGGGGAACCTAAGTTTAAGGCCAGCTAAAGTTACACAAGACCTTGTAGGGCTGGGGAGGAGGGAAGCAACATGGGGCTGGTGTGATGGCTCAGAAGTTAAGAGCACTG
The DNA here is from genome assembly GCA_030674055.1 of Rhabdomys pumilio. Classification (NCBI taxonomy): domain Eukaryota; kingdom Metazoa; phylum Chordata; class Mammalia; order Rodentia; family Muridae; genus Rhabdomys; species Rhabdomys pumilio. The sequence goes on along the minus strand of JANHMN010000003.1, from coordinate 24,299,474 downwards.
GCTGTTCTTATGAAGGACCTGGGTTCTATTCCAGCACCCACATGGGGCCTCACAACCATCTATTCCAGTTCCAGGGGATCTGATGGCCTCTTCTGGACTCTGTGACCACTAAGCCCCAAGACTTAAATGCAGAAAAGATATTTTAAAAAAATAATTTTTAAAAATTGCAACAAAGAGCCGGGCGGTGGTGGCGCACGCCTTTAATCCCAGCACTTGGGAGGCAAAGGCAGGCGGATTTCTGAGTTCGAGGCCAGCCTGGTCTACAGAGTGAGTTCCAGGACAGCCCGGGCCACACAGAGAAACTCTGTCTCAAAAAAAAAACAAAAATTGCAACAAAGAGGGCTAGCCTGATTACCTGAATTCAATCCATAGGACCCACATAGTAGTTGAGAATGGACTCCGTCTGACCTCTACACACAATAAACAAATAACTAACTAATAAGGGCTGAGAAGATGACTTAGAGGTAAAAAAGTACTTGCTGGTTTTCCTAATGACCTGAGTTAGGTTCCTAGCACCCATGTTGTGACCTCACTTCAGCTACAGGGGAATCTCATGCCCTCTCCTGGCCTCTAAAGGTATTGCACATATGACAAACTTTAGTACATAAATAAAAGTAGTAAAAATATTCCCTTGGATCTGGAGACGTGGTTCAGCGGTTCAGAGAACTGGCTCCTCTTCTAGAGAACCCAGATTGGACTCCTAGCACCCACATGCGGCTCACAAAATTTTTAACTCCAGTTCCAGGTGATCTGACACCCTCTTCTGGCCACTGAGGACACCAAGCATGCAAATGATTTGCATACACATTCAGGCAAAACAACCTTGGTACATTAAAATTAATAACTAATGAATTTATAAAAATTAATAAATTTGTTGGGCAGTGGTGGCACACACATTTAATTTCAGCACTCCAGAGACAGGGGCAGACAGATGTCTGAATTCAAGGCCACCCTAGTTTACAGACCTAGATCCAAGTCAGCCAAGGCCACACAAAGAAACCTTGTATCTAAAACAAACAAGCAAACAAACATATCAATTTGACTGTAGTGACCTACAACTGCAATCCCATCACCCGAGAGGCAGAGGCAGGTAGATCTCTATGAGTTCAAGGCCAACCAAATTACATGGTAAGATCCTGTCTGAAAACAACAAATAATTGTAAGTGTAGGGGCTGGTGTGTCGCTTGGATGCTGGAGAGCTTGCCCGGTGTACAGGAAGCCCTGGGTTCGAGCCTCAGCAACGAATACGAGTAGAGAACATCTGTCAATGCCAGCAGTGTTTGCCATGCATGCAAACCTGAAGACCTGATCCTCGGAGCCCATGTACAAAGCCCAATGCAGTGGCCACACATCTATAATCCCAGAAATCCTACTGTGAGAAGCAAGGCAGAGACAGGAAATGGCCTTGAAGCTCAACGGCTGGCTTGCCTGGTATACCACGCATGGCACAAACAGCCCCTTAGCAGTTCTCTGACCATCGGGTGCCCCCTGGCGATCCCAGACAGAACTTCAGCTCCACTACCAAACAGCCTCCTCTCAGGCTAATTTTCAAGCCTTGCAAGTTTTCACCAGCTACCCCCATTCTCCGGTTTCTACCACACCCAGCTCCAGTTGCCAGCCAATCCGATGATGTCTTAGAAATGTCACATGAATCTAACAGACGAGGTGGCACCCGTCCTTTATCTCAGCACAGAAGGCTATCTGAGTATGAGAGCGGCTATGTCAAGGCTACATAGGGAGACTCCGAAAAAGAGAAGGCTAGGGGAAGGGATACAGGCTCCCATGGCTTTCAAGCCATCTCCCATCCCGTTTTTCCCTGGTGAGCCTCATCCATACAGAAACCTTGCTGTAAAGTTCAGCCCAACAGGAGGCCCAAAACACAGACATGGCAAAAGCGGATTTATGGCCCAGCTCCTCCACGCCCTGTGCCGGTCTGAGCTGGAGAGCTGGAAAAAGAGATGAGGCATGATCTGGAAAGAGATGAGCCATGATGGGAAAGGATTCACACACACACACACACACACACACACACACACAGTTTCCTTTCAACCTTCTACTTTGCCAGCCTTGCCTTTTGTCCCTCCTCTGGATTTCTCAAACCTTCCTTTGGAGCCAGTTCTGAAACACCAAGCCGCTAACAGTGGGGTGAACTCGCAGCTGCTGCGATAGGACCTTCCAGGTCACAGATGGGACCTCAGACCCCCGAAATGGAGCATGTGTCTACAGGTTTTCAACTCAGGGTAGGGTAGAGTGTGCATTTGAGGACGAATGAAACTTGGGGAACAAATAAATTCCCAGCATGTGAGATATGCCAAGGTAGCTAGAATCAACACAGCTCAGCTCTCTTCACACTTTTTGGCCAGTTTCTGTGTATTTTTATGAGACTCCAAAAGTTTTTGATCTACAAAGTAACAAATGTTGCCATACTTGAAATTAAAAGATGAGAAAAATATTTTAAAAATAGACAAATGAGTCAGGCTTGAAGCTAACAAGGTGGGTACACAGTCCAGGCCAGGCAGAGACACCAACTTCCTCTGTCAAAAATAACAAAACAAAAAGAGGAACCAGACAGAATGGCCCACCTTTAATCATACCACTTGGTAGGCAAAGCAGGCAGATTTCTGTAAGTTCAGGTCAGCCAGGTCTACATAAAGTTCTAGGCCAGACAGGGCTTTATAATTAGACCAGGTCTATAAATAAATAAATAAATAAATAAATAAATAAGCCTGGCAGTGGTGGCGCACGCCTTTAATCCCAGCACTTGAGAGGCAGAGGCAGGTGGATTTCTGAGTTCAAGGCCAGCCTGGTCTACAGAGTGAGTTCCAGGACAGGCAGGCCTATACAGAGAAACCCTGTCTCAAAAAAAACAAAAATTAATTAATTAATAGTTTGGGTGTGGCTGAGTGTGACTAGAATCCACCAAGTGGAGTTGGTTGTGGCATACCTCAGTGGTAGAGGTTAGCCTAGAATTCCCAAGTGAGGGGCTGGGAGTGTGGCTCAGTGGTAGAGCCCCTGCCTAGAATCCCCCAGTGAGGGGCTGGCATAAGGTTCAATAGTACGGCCAATGAGCTATGTCATACAGAGGCCCTAAATTCCATTCCCAGCAACACCAGAATAGTTTTGTTTTCATTTTGTGTGTGTGTGTGGTATATCTCATTTACAAGATAAGACATAAATATGGAAAGAATGAACTTTTCTTTTTTCCAAGGTAGGGAACTGAAGTAGGACCTCATGCATGCTGGTCAAGCTCCCTCCCACTGAGCTACAGCAGTGGGAAAATGCATTTTCTTTCTTTTTTCTTTTTTAAGGATTTATTTATAGCCGGGCGGTGGTGGCACAC
>JANHMN010000003.1:24269953-24296034 GCA_030674055.1 Rhabdomys pumilio | reverse complement strand
AGAGGCAGGCGGATTTCTGAGTTCGAGGCCAGCCTGGCCTAAAGAGTAATTTCCAGGACAGCCAGGGCTGAAAAGAAAACCCCTCTCGAAAAAAACAAAAAAAAAAAAAAAAAAAAAAAAGGATTTATTTATTATGTATACAGCAGGCCAGAAGAGGGCACCAGATTTGCTTATAGGTGGTTGTGAGCCACACCATATGCTTGCTGGGAATTAACTCAGGACCTCTGGAAGAGCAGTCAGTGCTCTTAACCTCTGAGCCAGGAAAATGTATTTTCAAATATTAAAACTTTCAGTGAGAGGAGTTGTATTGTTTTCCATTTTTAAATCTTGTTAATGTTCTGTTTATGGGAAGCTGGTGACTCCTTGGGGATGTGCCTTCTGTGATCTTTGGCTGTCTTCCTGGCCTAGCTCCCCAGGTAACGCAGCCAGTACAAAGCACATGAGCAATAGGCAAGCCTTGTGGAGGCTTGAGCTGGTGTCCTTATGAAGCCCCACAACCGAGCTATTCACAAGATCTGTGTTTGTACTTGATTATAAGCTGCAGAGGGGGCAGCTGTGTGCCTCTGTTGGCAGAACACTTGCCTAACACGCACCAAGCCTTGGGTTCAGTCTGCAGGACCACATAAACCAGGTGTGGCAGCGACTCAGAAGTTCAAGGGAGTGACCTCAGCTAGTAGTTAAGTCTGAGGCCACCATAGATGCCTAGATATCCTGGTTAGTTGTTGTTGTCATTGTTTGTTTGTTTGTTTGTTTGTCAACTAGACACAAGCTAGGATTATCCGAGAAGAGGAACCTCAATTGAAAACTGCTGAAGACCCCCAAAATTAGGGAGACCCTCACTCAAGTCCCGGGAAGTCGCGGCCACCCACAAACTCGCAAGACACCATACCTGGATGCAATCAGCAGAGGTTTGTTAGGGAGGAGTTGGCAGCCAACGGTCAAACTGCTCACTCATGCAGGAGTAGAGTTTGACCCAGAGTGTCAGGCTAAGGGCCCTTTTAAAGAGGAAAACCACAAACCAGGGGAGTGAGGAGGGGGTGAGGGGTTGTCAAGTATACAGAACATAAAAATAGCGGAACATTCCAGAACCCACCCTGGTTTATAGTCATGAAAATTACTCCGTACACTCATTCTTCTCAAAAATGTGGTTTTACCATGTCACTGTGCCCTACCCTGTCATTTACCAACTATTTATTAACTATTTCTTACTTGCTCCAGCTACAGCCCGGTCATTGTGTTTCACCACCTGAATGACTTTCATTCTTCATAGCCAGTTCCTGAAACTGGCCTGGCTTGTTTCAGAGAAAATTTTTCATGTCCCTAAAAGAACTTAAAAAGAATCTATATACATATATTCTATAAAATGATTTTCATAATTTTTCACTCTACACTGCCTCCATCAGATCGGCCTGTGGGGTTAGATGGATGGGGGAAGCCCAGCCCATTGTGGGCAGTGCTGTCCTGGAGCAGGTGGTCCTGGGCTGCATAAGAGAGCAGGCTGGGCAAGCCAACAAGCCAGTAAGCAGTGTTCCTCCATGACCTCTGCTTCACTTCCTGCCTTCAGGCTCCTGCCCTGACTTTCCTTCATTGTAAAAATAAAATAAATCCAGTTTTCCTCTTTCCTGGCCCCTGCTTCCAGAATGATGACTCCGAGACTAGTTATTTATTAGTAAATGCCTAGGCCATAAGCTTTGGCTCATTCCCTGACTAGTTCCTAACTTATTTAACCCCATTCAAACTATTCTGTGTCTACCACTCAGTTGCCTTTCTTCAGCCCTAGTCTGCTTCTTCCTTAGCATCTCCTCCAGTATCACGTTCATCTCTCTCCTCATCTCTCGCTGTCTCCTTTTATTTTTTCACTTTTTCCCCAGAAATCTCTCTTCATACCAGTGTCCCACCTCCTATTGCCTGCCTCAGCTCACAGGCCATCAGCTTTTTTTATTGACAGGTGATGGTTATAGGAGATTCTCTCTACACTTCATGAAGTATCACATATCCTAAACTGGAATAAACCCCTTTCTCTCTCTCTTAGATAGGGCTTCTATTGCTGCAACGAAACACCATAACCAGAGTAACTTGGGTGGAAAAGGCTGTATTTGGCTCAGGATTCCAGAGCATTGTTCATTATCGAAGGAAGTCAGAACAGGAACTCACACAGGACAGGAACCTCGAGATATCACGGCTTCCTCAGCCTGCTTTCTTGTTTGTTTGTTTGTTTGTTTTTCAAGACAGGGTTTCTCTGTGTAGACCAGGCTGGCCAGGAACTTAGAGATCAACCTGCCTCTGTCTCTGAAGTGCTCGGATTAAAGGGGTGTACCACAATGCCTGGCTGTTTCAGCCTGCTTTCTTTTCTTTTCTTTTCTTCTCTTTTCTCTTCTTTTCTTTTCTTTTTTTTTTTTTAACTTTTTCAAAAATTTTATTTATTCATTTCATGTATATGAGGACACTGTTGCTGTCTTCAAACACACCAGAACCAGAAGAGGGCATCAGACCCCATTACAGATGGTTGTGAGCCACCATGTGGTTGCTGGGAATTGAACCCAGGACCTCTGGAAGAGCAGTCAGTGCTTTTAACTGCTGAGCCATCTCTCCAGCCCCAGCCTGTTTTCTTATAGAATCCAGGGCCACCATCCCAGGGATGGCTCCACTTACTGGGTCCTCCTCCATCAGTCACCAATTAAGAAAATGCCCTGCAGGCTTGCCTACAGCCCAAATTACGAGGCATTTTCTGAATTAAAGTTCTTCTTTCAGAGAACTTTAGCTTGGGTCAAGCTGACATCAAACACTCCAGCACAGTTGACCCCTTGTCAACTTGACACACAAACACACACTATTAAGCCACACCCTTTCCTTTCTTGTTCATCTCTACGTTTTACATCAATACAGACATCACAATATAAGCATGTTAGAAACTTAAAAAGTCCCACAGCCTTACAAATTTAAACAATTTAAAAGTTGTCTTTTTAAAAATAGCCTCTTAGCCAGGCAGTGGTGGTACACACCTTTATTCCAGCACTCCAGAGGCAGAGGCAGGCAGACCTCTAAGTTCAAGGCCAGCCTGGTCTACAGAGCAAGTTCCAGGACAGCCAGGGCTACACAGAGAAACCCTGTCTCAGAGGCAAGGAAAAGCATCTCTCGACTATGGATTTCTATAAAATCAAAAGTGAAATAAAGTACTTTTTTATTTTACTTCAATAGATATCTTAGTTAGAGTTTCCATTACTGTAAAAAGACATCACAACCATGGCAAATCTTATAAAGGAAAACATTTAACTGGGGCTAGCTTACAACTTCAGAGGTTCAGTCCATTATCATCATGGTGGGAAACATGGCGGTGTCCAGGCAGATGCTGTGCTGAGAAGGAGCTGAGAGCTCTACATCTCGATCCACAGATAAAGAGAGTCTGTGTGACGGGGTGTAGCTTGAGCATGCAGAGGAGACCTCAGAATGCATCCCCACAGTGACACACCTCCTCCTATCCAAACCACTACAACAGGGAAGAACCAGGCCCAGTGACAACCTGAACAAAGCAAAACCAAACTCTGAAAGTGTAAAGAACTCAGTATCCACTGTGTGGATCCACTCACAGTCTTCTGGAATCCTCCAAAGGGGATGGTCACGTCCCAAGCTCAGCCATCTGCAGCAGCACACACAGCTTGGCTTCTAGGCTCTAGCTGGCTCCACCCCACACTTCTGCTGTTCTTGGTCATCACCCCATGGTACTGGCATCTCCAAAATGTTGGGGTCATCTATTTGGCAACTGGACTAAGCTTTCACCAATAACCTCTCATAGCCTCTCTTCGTGGTACCAAGCCTTAACCTCTCTGTGTGACCCCTTAAGTCCTGGGCTTTTAACTACAGCTTCTACTGGCCTCTCAGAGTGCCAGTCTTCAGCTCTCCAGGACCACTTTATGCCTTCAAAGCTGGTACCACCTAGATGACTCTTAAACTACTAAGTTTAGCTGCCAGCATGAGGTACAACTTTGGTTGTCTCTAGGACAGCCTCTATGTGTTCCTAGGAAACACTTCTCAGAAAATTTCACCTGACCAATGCTGGAGGTTTTTTTTGGGGGGGGTGTGCGGGGATGAGACAGGGTTTCTCTGTATAGTCTTGGCTGTCCTAGAACTTGCTCTGTAGACCAGGCTGGTCTCAAACTTACAGAGATCCGCCTGCCTCTGTCTCTCCAGTGCTTGGATTAAAGGTGTGTACCACCACCACCTGGCCTAGAATCTTTTTTCTCAATGTCTTTTTTTCATTAATTAATTTGTGTATTCACTTTACATCCCAATATCAGCCCCCTTATCCTCCCAGTCCCCCCTCACACAGCTCCTCCTACCATTCCCCACTCCCTTTCTCCTCTGAAAAGCAGGAAGTCTCCCTGGATATCACCCACCTTAGCACATCAAGTCACTGCAGGACTAAGCACATCTTCTTCCTTTGACAACGGGACCCCCCCACCCCAGTCCTCACTGCAGGACTGTGTGCATCTTCTCCCACCTAGGGGAACAGAATCCACTGGCACACACAGATTCAGGGACAACCCCTGATGCAGTTATTGGAGGACCCACATGAAGACCAAGCTGTACAGCTGCTACGTGGAATGGGGGTGGCCTAGGTCCAGCCCATGCTCACGCTTTGGTTGGTAGTTCAGTCTCTGGAAGCCCCCAAGGATCCAGGTTAGTCGACTCTGTTGGTCTTCCTGTGGTGACCCTGTCCTCTTCAGATCTCTCAATCCTCCCCCTAACTCCACCTAATGTTTGGCTGTGGGTCTCTGCTTCTGTTTCTGTAGGCTGCTGGGTGGAGCCTCTCAAAGACCATTTATGCTAGGCTCCTGTGTGCAAGCATAGCAGAATATCATTAATAGTGTCAGGGATTGGTTCTTGCCTGTGAGATGGGTGTCAAGTTGGGCCAGTCAATGGTTCGCCATCCCCTCTGTCTCTGCTCCATCTTTGTCCCTGCACATCTTGTAGGCAGAACAAGATTTTAAATGGAAGGTTTTGTGGGTGGGTTGGTGTCCTTATCCCTATACTGGGAGTCCTGCCTGGCTACAGGAGGTGGCCACTTTAGGCTCCACATTCCCCTGCTAGGAGTCCCAGGTGAAGTTACCCCCGTAGACTCCCTGAGGCCTTTTCCCAGTCCCAAATCTCTGCTGGTTCAGAATCTTAATTCAAAATAACAAACGATCCCATGGAGTCTTTAAACTTCCCTAGCCAGGCCTCCATCTTCTGCATTGCCCTCAACATTCTCATCTGTTGCAGGATATTGGATCACACTGTGACCCCAAGATTGTGTTGCTTACTGGAAAAACCTGTTTCTAGTTGTGGTGTGGCTCAGCCTCAGCACAAACCTGTATCTCTCTGGATGAAATACAGACAGGCCTTTAGCACATACCTTTAATCACAAACAAAGAAGGAAAGTTAGTTTGTAGAAAAAAAGCACCCATGTTTGAAAGTGATGTCTAATTGAGTGGCAGACAAAGTGATGAACCAGAGAAAGACTTGACAGAATAGGATACACCCAACTCTCATGAGAAGGTGGGGCAGTGCAAAGAGGAGAGAGGACGGTTTTACAAGAACAGTTAAAGAAAGACAGGTTGCAGACAGAGAACAAGCTAGACACAGGAGAAGACAGAACAAACCAGAGAATGAGAAGGAGTCAGAAGATTAGAACAGATTGCCAAAGCAGAACAATTCAGAAGAAGTTCAGAGAAGCCAGTCTGAATCAGTCAGCTTAGAGAGGAGTTTGAGCCACAACACCTGAATTGAATCAGCCAGCCAGAGTTCAGAAAGAGCTAGAAAGGGTGAGCTGATTCAACAGTACATCTCAGAAGCTGAAAACAATGTCTCAGTAAGATTGAATGGAGGCTAGAAGCTTCCAGGACTAGGCCTAGGTTAGCAGATGGGGGCAGTAAGCTTTGGAAAGGGCAATTGAGGAATACAAGTTACCTCTACATTCATCCTCCACACTGCTACAGAACAGCTCACTAAACACACAGTGGTTTTTCTTGCACAAGTCCTCTCCAAACATGGTCTGTCCCAACAATATGCGGCTTCATAGTACCAGCTTGTCTTAGTTAGAGTCACTATAACTGTGAAGCAGCACCTACTGTGTCCGGAGGCGTTCACGAACCCCAAAAGACCACTAAAGAGCTGACTCTGATGTAATCACATTAGGGTCTCTTTATTACAAACAAGTCTGGTCTTACTTACCACTGACCTATAGGATGGTTTGGTGAAGCAGCCCTGAACCCTCATTGGGACAGGGTTTTATAGGAGCAAGTGAGGAGGTATCCAGTTTGGCAAGTATCTAATAGAATGACTATTGTAAGCCGGCAGGTGGGTACTCAGAAGCAAGACCATGAACAGTCATCTGAAACATCAGAGGAATCTTTGATTAACTGTTGCTAGGATGCAACTCCAGGGTTTGAGTCAAAGACAAGCCATGGGGTTCTTCCTGGTACTTGGGTGCAGCTTAGGTTCAGCTGCAGGTCAGGTTATTAGTCTTTGTTTTGTTTTGTTTTGTTTTGTTTTGTTTTGTTTTGTTTTGTTTTGTTTTGTTTTGTTTTGTTTTAAGATAGAGGCCAGTCTCAAGATGGAACAGGTTTGGCCTCTCACTCCATGACTGAACTCACTTGGGAAGGAAAGGGTTTATTTGGCTTCTGTTTCCAAACCACTGTTGATCATTGAAGGAAGTCAGGACAGGAATTCAAGCAGGGCAGGTTCAAAGCATCCGATGTTCTGGAAGGTTCAGAACTGAGGGAAAGTGTAGGATGGCCTGCGGGGGGTGGGGGGCGGCCTGGCTTGCACACCCAGGTCCCTGAGGGGTAGGGCAGGGGGCGTGGGGTACAATAGCCCCTCCTTTCCCATTCATTCATTAATTTGTTTGTTTTATATGAGTTAAATTTAGGATGGGAGGGAGAGGAGAAGAGAGCAAGAAGAAGGAGGAAGACCTAGGAGGAGGGACACAGGCAGCATCCTCTACACAAGATACTCATTAACACGGTAGCAGGTAAAGGCCCTAAGTAAAAACAGACACAGAGCCTCTCCCAGCCCCTCCCAACTTTCCACCTCCTAAGTAGCTCTCCTTTTAGTATGGGGACTTTGTGCAAACTCTGCCCCATGGGGGAAAGAATAGGCTGTTAAACGGCAGCAGATAGGATGGTGGTGCTGCTGGGGGCTGGGGGGCTGGTGGGGCTCCAGAAGGAGGGCGGGAGAGAAGGTGTTGACTTTGCTGACTCCCTGAACCCTGCGAGGTTAACAGTGGACTGGCAGCTTCACAGTGTTCATACAGGTCTTCATGTGGCCCAGAGTTTTGGCCTGGATCTTGTGTCGAGTCTCACACAACTTGCAGGGTTTTTCAGGGTGGTCAAGGAAGACAAGCTGGGTGTTGATGTTGTGGTGCTGAGCTCACACTTAGCCAGCTCCTGGATCAGCCTCTCCATCTCATACAAGGACAAGAAGTCATCGCTGCACACACAGATGAAGGTCATCTGTTCAAAGGCCTTGAAATGTTCACTAACGAATCGGAAGTCAGGCACTGTCTCCTTTAGCTTGGAAGCCTGCTGCTGGTCGGCACTGGTGTACCCCAAGCTAAGCATTTTGCACATCTGTGAGATGAAGGAGCTGATCTGTTTTGGTTTTGGCTTTTTTCCTTTTCACTTTTTGAGACAAGGTTTCTCTGTGTAGCCCTGGCTGCCCTGGAACTCACTCTGTAGACCAGGCTGGTATCCAACTCACAGATTCACCTGCCTCTGCCTCTTGAGTGCTGAGACTAAAGGCAGGCACCACCATGACCAGCTCACCTTGGAGAATTTATCATAAGCCTATGAGCTGTTCTGAGCTGGTTCTGTAGAAATGATCAAAGCAGCTCTTGGACAGCTGGACCAGAAGCAGCTGGCGGTGCTTTTACCCATGCCACCCTGGTCCCCATGAAAATCCACTTAAGACTACGCTGCTTGATGGTAGTGCTAAGTGTGGGTTCAAGTGGCTCTGCACCAGGCACATCCTCGAACTCTGGAAGAACAGTCAGTACTCTTAAAGCACTGAGCCGTCTCTCCATCCTGTCTCCTCTGTTGGAATTAAAGTGCTGTTTGTTTGTTTGTTTGTTTTTAGCAGCATATGGTGGTGCATGCTTGTAATCTCAGTGTGCTGGGAGAGGGGGTCGGAAGGACCGAGAGCTCAAGATCAACCTCGGTTAAGTGAGACCCTGTCTCAAAAAAATAAAATAAAATAGGAAGCTAAATTAAGATTTGACCATAAGCCAGGCGGTGGTGGCGCACGCCTTTAATCCCAGCACTTGGGAGGCAGAGGCAGGTGGATTTCTGAGTTCGAGGCCAGCCTGGTCTACAGAGAGAGTTCCAGAAAACAAAGGGCAACAAAAAAAAAAAAAAAAAAAAAAAAAAAAAAAAAAAAAAAAAAAAAAGACTTGGCAGCAGTGGAGAGGCTTCTGTGCTCAGGCAGGGAGCCTGTGTCATCAGGTCATGTCAGCCCTCTCTTACCTGGGAGGCCTGGTGTTTCCAGAGTGCTCTGCCGCCTTGATGAACCTCCTTCTGATTTTCAGTTCTTTGTCTTTTGTTTTGGGGTTTTTTGTTGTTTTGGTTTGGTTTTTTGGAATTTTTTTTGTTTCATTTTTGTTTTTCAAGACAAACTCTCTGTGTAGCCCTAGCTGTCCCAGAACTTACTCTGTAATGCATTCTAACCTCGAACTCAGATCTACTGGCCTCTGCCTCCTAAGTGCTGGGATTAAAGTCATGCCCCATCACTGGCCGGCTTCTTTTTACATTTTGTGAGTGCATATGGGGGCGAGGGGACAGGGTCACTTAGGTGTCATGGCACACATTTAGAGGTCAGGGGTCAACTTGGGGGATTGGTTCTTTTCTTCCACTGAGTGTTCAGGGAATCAGACAGGTCATCTGGCCTGGCAGCAAGCAATTTACCCATGAGCCATCTTGCCAGTCCCCTTTTAAAACCTGAGCACACCTGCGTGTGCTCACATGCATGCCGTGGTTGCAGTACCGGTAGAGGTCAGAAGGCAATCTCTTCTCTTCTTGCCTTGTTTGAAACAATATCTTGCTGTGTAGCCAGGCTGGCCCGTCAGCTTCTCAGGGATGTCTTGCGGCACACTGTAGGAGTGCTACACACACATATAACAGACACACGGCACTACCTTAGACTTTCTGTGGTTTCTGGGGATTTGTACTCAGGTTGGCCCCACACTCCTCAGTGACAAGCTTTAAGCACTGGGCCACTCTCCCAGACCAGCCACTCTTTTATTTTTTGAGACAGGATCTCACTCTGGATCCCAGACTGGACTCATTTTACAGCCCAATTCGACTCCAACTTGTGCAATCCTCCTGCTTCAGCATCCCAAATGCTGGCATTAACAAGTGAGTTTCACCACATCCTGCTGTCTCCGTTCTCATTTATGAAGGTAGGTGTCCACAGGTTGGGGTTCTAGTTCCAATGAGGAGGCACAGAGACGAGACCTTGGGGCCCTGGGCTGTGTTGTTACCTTAACAACCAAGTCCTGGGTGGAGGAAGGAGTCAGGTGCACAGGCCACGTCACGATCTTAATGGAGTCTGGCATCCTGGAATTCTTACTTGGGAAGGGAGATCGTGAAAGGCCCGGATTTACGTGTCTAGAGGGGACACTGATATCTGAGTGTCCCCCTCCTGGTGAACCATGACGCTGATTGCACCAGGCGTCCCAAGGAGCTGCTGGGGGGACGGAGGGAGGGGTTCTATAACTGAAGATGGAGATCGTGGTGAGACTCCAGGGTGGAGAGGCTGACACTCGAGCTTCCTGGTGTGGTTAAAGGGTGAGGGTACCCAGGCACACCAGGCCAACACCGGCATGGGAACTATCCAGCAGGCAGGAGCCGCTGTGGGCGGGGCGAAGACAGGCACCTCCCCTCGCCGCCGCTGTCCGTGGTCTCGAAGTCTGCGAGGCCGCCGTGGGCGCCGAGAGCCGGGCTCCCCAGCCCGCGCGCCCGGGGGTCTATGGAGCGGCCCCACGCCACCCAGCGGGCCCCTCGCCGCACCCCGAGCACGCCCAGCCGCCAGGTAACCCTGTCAGGATCCCTGTGGGTGCGGGACGCCTGAAGGTTTGGCGGGAGGGAATGGGGACTTCTGGGTCCTGCTGGGATGCGGGGCTGATACTATTGGTGACCTGGAGGCCACGGCATCCGGACACCTATACCGCCGGGATCCAGAGAGTGGTGCATGGTTGTTGGGGTCCTGGCCACAGAGGCTCAGGGGACTGACTAGACGTCAGTGCGTTTTGGGGAGGCTTGGAGGCCACCTGGATGCTTGGGACATGATCGGCTTGGACACCTAATCGTGAAGAGGAAAGAACCAGATGGACACGTCCCTGGTTCTAGAGGATCTGGATTCCAGTACCTGGGGCCCGAGTGTTGCGTCCATCCTGGAGTCACGGTGACCAGCGGTGTCATGGACCAGGGTCTTTCGCCCTGGTCTTTAGGGAGGAAGTTGTAGGTTGGGGATATTTAGCAACCGGGTCAGGTGGCGCCACCCCGAGGGGCTTGAGTGCTTCCTGGGCAGAACTTAGGGTGGGGTCTCTCTGACCTCCCTGCCTCTTTAGCCCAGGCTAGGAAGTGGGTGCAGCTGCAGACCTGGGGAGTGGGGCTCTGGGGATGGCTTTGGGGGGCAGATCCTTCGGGTGTTGGGAGCTATTGGGGTGGGGAGGGGGCATGAAGCCTGAAGCGTCTGGGCCCCGGCGAGGCGCCCGCCCCGAGCGCAGCTTGGGCATGCTTGGCACGCAGCGCGCGGGCCGGTCCGATCCGTATGCGCGCCGCGTGCGCCCATTGGTATGCGGGAGCCGGCCCGGCGCGGGCGTGAGGCGGGTGCGCTGGCGGGCCGAGCGGGGGAGGCGGCGGCGGGGCACGTCCTCACCCGGAGCGCCAGGGTGGGAACCGCGGCTTCCCAGGAAGGGGAAACTGAGGAACGCACCCAGGCCAGCTCCTGGCTTGACCCTTGGGGACAGACACGCACGCACCTCACTTTCCCTAGACATTCTTCCTTCAGGGAACTAAGCCCCATCTGCGACTCTTTCGCGCCTGAATTCCCGAGTCCCTGTCGAGATGGCGACCCCATATCCCAGAAGCGGTGGCCGAGGTGAAGTCAAGTGCGGGGGCGGTCGTGGAGCTGGCGTCCCCTGGGATTTCCTGCCCGGGCTGATGGTCAAGGCCCCGCCTGGACCCTGGTGAGCAAATCTGCCTCTGAATGGCCTCTCCCCCGGAGGCATGCGGGGGTGGGGGGAGCGGGGAGCTTCACAGCCTTTCAGATGACATTCATCCTCGGTTCCGTGCCCTGACCCTGTGTCTAGACTTCGTCACCCTCACTTACTGCTGAGTTCTGTTTTTAGTACCCCAGCTCCAAATTCACCCCCCCCCCGACATTCTCCGGCCAAGAAGGTTCTGTCCCCAGCCCGGTGGCCTGACATCCCAACTGAAGCAAGAGGCTCGCCAGTTCAAGGCCAGCCAGAGCAAAATTGACTGTATCTCAAAAGGCAAAACCAAGAGCCGGGCGTGGTTATGCACACCTTCTGTCTCGGCGCCCCGGAGGCAAAAGCAAGCTAATATCTCTATAAGTTTAAGGCCAGCCTAGTGTACATAGTGAGACCCCTGTCTCCAAAATAACAAAAACCAAAAACCAAAAACAAGTCTGAGGAATATAGTTCAGTGGTAGACCCTGGGTTCAAACCCTAGTACCGCAAATACCGTAGTAACAATTAAATAATAATTATTATTGTTATTGTTATTAAATAAATAAAGGTTCTGTCCCTTTTATTTATTTAAATAAATAAAAGCCAGCAGGGATGTAGAATTCGCATTCAGGTTTATCTCACTTCCTGAAGTGCTGGGACCACACTTCCAGGACTCTTACTGACACTTCCTCCATGCCGCCCGCCCAGCCTGCAGGCGCAGCGCAAAGAGAAGTCCCGCAACGCAGCGCGCTGGCGGCGCGGGAAGGAAAATCTCGAGTTCTTTGAGCTGGCCAAGCTGCTCCCTCTGCCCGGTGCCATCTCCAGCCAGCTGGACAAGGCGTCCATCGTGCGTCTTAGCGTCACCTACCTCCGCCTGCGTCGTTTTGCCGCTCTGGGGGCGCCGCCCTGGGGTTTGCGGGCTGTCGGGCCTCCGGCTGGCCTCGGTAAGTGCGCATGCTCATGTTGCCAAGTTCTTCCCTGCCGCCCCACCCCCAGCCTTGAGGACTGGACTGAGAAAGCCAGGCCCAACCTGATCAGACTCCTGGAGAGTCCACCAGACCTTTTGTGGTTTCCTAATTTATGCTCTCGAGGGGACAGAAAGTTGAAGATTTTTATAAACTTTTGACCTAAATCAAAACCTGGCAGCAATCCAGATCACTAGAAAAGGTGGTTATTATTATTGTTGTCCTTTGATGAGACAAAGCCTTACTATGTAACCTCGACTAGCCTGGGACTTGATATGTGGACCTGGCTGGCCTCCAGCTCACCTGCCTCTGGCTCCTATGGGTGCTGGGTTTAAAGGTGAGCACCACCCCTTTGTCCTGGCTCTTGTCTTTTAGACAGTGCCTCCTGTAGCCTGGCGTGGCCTAGAATTTGTTATATAGTAGAGGCTAGCCCTGAATTTGGGATCCTCCTGCCTCCATCTCCTCAATGCTGGGAGTACAGGTGTCTGCCACCACACACAACAGAAGCTATTAATTTTATTAGATGAGATGAACCAGTATTGCTACAAAAGAAGTTTTCAGTTGTCCAGTGCCTCCACTCAACCAGTAAGGGTAGGCTCTGGAATGGGCTTGTGGAGCTCCAGGGAACACAGAAAACTGGGGGCTGAATTTCCCCATTTGGGATAAGGAGCCAACAATATGGTCTGGGGAGGATGATAGATCATCAGGAAGGTTCTCCTTGGTGACATTAGCTATGTGTCCATCCTGACACCTACCCCGATGTGTCCATCCTGACACCTACTCCCTAGCTCTGCAGCCCTAGGTAGGTGCCTCCCCTCTTCCTGTGCTGTATTGATGGTAGGCAGTGGTGGCGCATGCCTTTAATCCCAGCACTCAGAAGGGAGAGACAGGACGATCTCTGTGAGTTCGAGGCCAGTCTGGTCTACAGAGTGAGTTCCAAGACAGGTGGAGCTACAAAGAGAAGAAACCCTGTCTCAAAAAAAGAAAAGAAAAAAAGAAAGGAAGACAGACAGACAGAGAAAGGAAATAGGCGTGACCATCAGAGTTGCCCCCACCAGAGAGTGATGACCGTCTGCAAGGCCCCTGGAACTCCCTGCAAAGGGCCAGGCAGCCTTCCGTATGTGGCCTGTGTCACCTAGCAGGAAACACACTAGACCAGAGTCCCTGCCCTGACTGGGTCTGGTGTTGATGGCTTATTCACCCAGTACTCCTGAGGCTGAAGCAGGGGGATCACCATGAGATTCTGCTACAAAATGAGATTTTGTCTCAAAACAAAGCAAGAAGGGCCAGGCATGGTGTCATTTTCATCCCAGCACTTGAGAGACAAAGGCAGGCAGATCTCTGTGGGTTTAGGTCCAGCCTCCTCTACATAGCAAGACCAGAGAGGGCTACAGAAAGAGACCCAGCCTCAGAAACAAACAAACAAACAAACAAATTCTAACAAGCAGACATGGAAACACACACCTGTGATTGTAAGAAGCAGAAAGACCAAGCTCATTCTCAGCTACATACTGAGTTCTAGGTCAGCCTGGGCTGCAAAAGATCCTGTCTTTAAAAAAAGATTAATAGAGAAAGAAAATGAAGCAAAAACTCCCTTGCAGATGCAGGTGTGACACCGTAGGAGAAAAGTTATAATCTGTGATTTGCAACAATGTAGAGTATGTAAGATGCCAACATATAGATGAATATCTCATTTTTCTTCCCACCTTTGATTACTGATGCGTAGAATATTACATTTTTCATCATTCTCGTTTATATATCCCTACTTAATTGTTATTACAGGACAGAGAGTGCTATCTATGGTCACAGGTGAAGAAACTCCCACACACACGCTCCGGAAGAATGGGGTCCTTGGGGTGGGGTTGGAGAGGGCTCCTATTCCCTTCCTGCCCTGGTACCCAGAGAGGAGGTGGGGGGAGAGAAAATAGCATTGATTAAGCCCCGCAATAAATCACCATTTAAATTTAAATAATCCGGCTTCCCAGGCGGTAATTAGGCGAATTGACTGGCGCTGAGAGAATGCTGCATTAGCGAGGCTGATTACTGTCATTACCGCGAACAACATGTGCGCCGGCGGGGGATAAACATCTTGTCTATTGTCCCGGAGCCACAGGGAGGGAAAAGGGGGGCTGAAAGAGCCCTGGCGGTGTCCAGCCCCCCAACACTTGGAGGGGCATCCGGAAGTTTCAAGAGCTAGAGGCTCACTCTGGTCACAGCTCCCTGGGTCGTCTCTTGGCCACTTCCATAATGCCCACCTGTGCATCAGAACCAACTGGTCAGGAGCGCGTGTGCGGGTGGCTCGACATCCTGTCTCCAAACAACCAAATCCCAAAATTTAGGCCCCTGATAATCTACACACAAAATACCTCTCTGAATATTAGAAGGGAGGCCCTGAGGAACTGAGGCCCAAAGATGAAGGCTACTTGGTTCACTTTCTAAGAGGCTTTTATGTGTTTGTTTTGCGTGCATGCACTTGTACACAGGTGTCCACGGAGGCCACAAGAGGGCAGTAGATCCCTCTGAAATCGGAGTTACACACACTTGTGTGCTGCCATGTAGATTCTGGGAATCAAACCCGGGTCCTCTGGAAGAGCAGCCAGTGCTCTTAACTGCTGAGCCAGGTCTTCAGCTCCCCTAAAAGTTTTTAAGCTTTTTTGGGGGGGGGGGCAGATTTTGAAGGTCAGAGGACAATAAGCAGGAGTTCATCTTCTCTTTGAGAGCAGGGATCAAACTGACAGACGGACTTTGGAACATGCTCCTTTACCTACTGGCCTATTCCAGTGACCTTGAGTTCAAGCTTTATTTATTTATTTATTTATTTATTTATTTATTTATTTATTTATTTATAGACACGGTCTCTCTGTATAGTCCTAGATGGCCTAGAACTCTCTGTTCACAAAGATCTGCCTCCCTCTGCTGTCTGGGATTAAAGTTAAACCCTACCATGTCTGTCTACTTTGGTTCAATTTTTAACTACCAGACTTGACATCCCTTCTGTGTCTGGGCTGTTAAGTTTTTTTGGTCTTGTTTTGTCTTTTGTTTTAGATAATTCCCTATTCATTTCTTTCTCTAACCTTGCATTTTAAGCTTTTATTATTTTTTTTTTAATTTTTGTATGAGAGTGTTTTGTCTGCATACATGTCTGTGCACACTTTCATGCCTGGTGCCCAGGGAGGCCAGTAGAAGCCATTGTTTCCCTGGTGACTGCAGTCACAGATGTTTGTAAACCAACATGTGGGTGCTGGGAATTGAACCTGGGTCCTTTGGAAGAGCAAGACAGTGTTCTTAACCTCTCAGCCACCTCTCCAGCCCTCATCCCCACCAGAAGGGGAGGTGAGGACCCTAAGGAAACAGACATAGTTAATTTGTGATTTATATTAATAGACAGTGATAACTCTTCCTGAGTGTGATGAGCCCAGTGGATGTGGAACCCGTACTGATGGGCAGAGCGAGGGGGACGGAGCATATTTGACTTATTCTATATGATAAGGAGTGCCCCCCGCCAGGAGGGAACTGAGACCTGGAACAGTAACAAGGCCTAGGCTTCCTCAGATAGCCATGGTAGCAAGGAAGCCCCATTGGTTTAGGGCTTGGTTACCCAGAAGGCCTGTTTTTCCCTGACTACATAGCACGACAGGCTCCCACCTTGGTACTCGCTCCACCTCTAAGCCTCAATCTATAAAACATGACGACATCTATCCGGGAGCTTCAGAGTGTGTTGGGGGGGATGGGCTTTTTGTTTGTTTTATTTTATTTTTTGAGATAAGGTTTCTCAGTGTAACCAGCCCTGGCTGTCTTGGACTTGCTTTGTACACTACACTGGCCTTGAACTCACAGAGATCCTCCTGCCTCTGCCTCCCAAGTACTGGGATTAAAGGCATGCGCCATCACTGGCTTTTTTTTTTTTTACTGTTTTTTGAAGTTTTCAAAAACTGTATGTGTATGTTTGTGCCTACATGTGCTTATGTGTACCATGTGTGTGCAGCTGTGGGAAGAGGCACAAGGGTGCTGAATCCCTTGTGCCAAGGACCAAGCTATTCCTCTGCAAGAGCGGTGTGTGTTCTTAGCTGCTGAACCACCTATCCTGTCCTTTTATTATTCTTTATAAGTGTATGTGTGCATTTGCACATGCATCCATGTATGTGTGCATGAGTTCGTGTGTGTGTGTGTGTGTGTGTGTGTGTGTGAGAGAGAGAGAGAGAGAGAGAGAGAGAGAGACAGAGAGCGAGAGAGAGAGAGAGAGAGACCAGATGTCAACCCTTGCCCTCCTCCTTTTCTTGAGATAAGTCTGTTTGTTTATTGTTCAGTATAGCACAGGGAAGGCTAGCACAGGACAGGCTAACACAGAGCAGGCTAGCACAGGGCAGGCTAGCTGACCCACGGGCTCCTAGGTGGTCTTCCAGTTTCATCTCTCATCTCCCAGTAGGGATGATGAATTACAGTGTTCACTACCATGTCCCGTTTCACATGGGTCCTGGGGATTCGAACTAGGTCTCCACACTTGGTGTAGCAAATGCTCTCCCAGCTGGACTCTCCCCCAACCCTCTCCCCAAGGTCGTTTGTTCACTGAGCTAAAACAATGTTGGGGGAATGCAGGAAATGTTCAATAAACTGTCATTGAGTGAGGTGACATCTTAGTCCCCAGTTAGGACTCGACCTTAGGAGGAAGTGACCTTTGAACTGAGACTTGAAGGAGTGAAGAAGCCAGCTGTGAGAAGGGCCAGGCAGAGGGCTGGAGCAAAGGGCTAGAAGCAGGAGGAAACAGTGAGGGATAGACCAGGGTTTGGGGGAAAGGTTGGATAAACTGAGAAAGAAGGTGGGGAAGTGGGGAAGGGAGAGACCCTAGAAACTCTCAGGAGTGGTCTAGACTGGCACATTATCATTCTTCCTGATTAGTCACCCACTGTATACCTGTTTGTGGCTCTAGAAGAAGCCTTTGATGTACAAAACCTAACTGCTCCCAGCACAGGGCTGGGGTTGGGATTCACTTGGTAGAGCATTTGCCTAGCATGTAAGAAGTCCTGGGTTTCATCCCCAGCACTAGACAAACCAGGCACAGTGCAGACCTGTAATCCCAGTGTCTTACGGCAAGGCAGAGACAGGTGTGTCTCTGTGAGTTCAAGGCCATCCTGGTCTACAGTGTGAGTTCCAGGACAGCCAGGGCTACACGGGAAAAAAAAGTCTTCAAAGAAAGAGAGATATAATTCTCACAAGTTGAGGTCCCCTGGGCATCCGTTGAGGCCAATGACAGACACTCGGTGATAGGACAACTCCTCTTCCAATCACTAGAGTCATGAAAGCCTAGCCCTTCATCCCTAAGGACCCAAGACAGGAGACTCATAGGATGGGAAGGGAGGGGACCCCTGAAACTTGGTAGGGATCTTACCTGTTCTCTCTTTTCTGAGCCTACCTCTCTCTGCCCAAGGCTCTCCCTTCTTCCTCTCATCCCACCCACCTCAGGGTCCCACCACCCTGATGTTGCCTGATGAATGTTTATTAATTGAATAAGCGATTAAGTGAATACGTGATTTCAGGGTCTTTGGACTTCCAGGGAGGCAGCTGTGAAGATGGAACACACCTGTTGAATTGGGACATGGACGAGGGGGCTGTGGGTGAGAAGGATAGGGAGTAGGGAGGTTTGAGGAGGTAGGAAGTGGGGGTACTTAGACATCAGTCAGCAATCCTAAGCACACCTTGGAGATCCTTGTAGCAGGGGATAGGTCATGTGCACAGGGGTTGGGGGGGACAGCAGATCTCCAAGCTCCCCCCACTGTACACCCCCATCTCAGCGTGCCCATTAATGTTGTTAATTGCAGCGGCTCAGTCTGACCTGGGCTGATCCCTGGAGAGGGAAAATGAAGGAATTAGCAAAAATGACAGGGGAAAATTGCCACAATTAGCAGGCAGCATTGTTCCTGCCTGTCACGGGGCTGCTTGGAGCTGCGTTTTGGGGGAGGGGTCCCCATCACCCCCCACACTTATTGTTCCTGGAGGTTCAGATGGGGAGGAAGCAGGAGAAACAGCAGTTAGATGGGGGGGTGGGCCTATGGTGGCCTGAGGTGGACTCTGACAGCCTGGCTGACTTAAGGGAGTCCTGAGGAACAGGGGTGGCAGGGTCCTGCTCAGGATCAGCACCACTCCCACCTCACTCCCTGCTTTCTCCCTCATGCTGCCCAGACACTTGGCAGTCAAGAACTCAGGCCCCTGCAGCAGACCCATATAAAGAGGAAACTGAGGCACAAGAGGAAGAGGTGATCCAGGCCCTCAGCCTAACAGAGGGAAGGTCGCTGACAGAGTGCTTGGGTCTCTCTTGGGGGTTGGGGGAGTATCGTCTTCTACAGCAATGGGGTCATGTGGATGGCATCTAGGAGTCCTGACTGGGTGTGGGGGACAACTGTGTCATCCAGCCAATGTCTTAGTGGCTGTCTGTCTCGGAATGTATGTCTCTCTAAAATTCCAAGTTTCTCCTCTTGATTTGAGTCTTCATCTCAACACATTTGCAAAAGTTATTCTGTTGTATACATGTCTCTGCCATGGTATACTATACAAAAATAACAGGAGATGTGACTCAGTGGTAGAGCCCCTGCCTAGAATCCCCAGTGAGGGGCTGGGGCGTGGCTCAGTGGTAGAGCCCCTGCCTAGAATCCCCCAGTGAGGGGCTGGGGCGTGGCTCAGTGGTGGAGCCCCTGCCTAGAATCCCCCCAACCCCCCATGCGAAGTGAGAGCCTGGGGGGGCGTGGCTCACTGGGAAACTAACTGCCTAACATGTGCAAGACTCTGGGTTCAATCCACAGCACTGAAAAAAAGAAAGTGGAAACATTGTACTCGAGTCTGGTACATCACTGTAAGTGTAGTTCTCAGGAAGCTGAGACAGAAGAATGGCAAATTTGAGTCAAACTTGGGTTATTTATTGAGACTCCTCAAAGAAACGAAAAAATTTCATCCAAAATTTATCCAGAGTAAAATTAGCTCGCTCTTTTAAAAAGCGTATGTGTTTGTGTGTTCATATGTATGTGGACAGGACCCAGCACACATGTAGAGGTCAGAGGACACTCTGTGAGAATCAAGTCTCATCGTATCACACAAGTTCTGGGGATCAGACTCAGATCTTGAAGTTTGATGGTACACGAATTTACCCACTAAACCATTTCGACAACTTCTTAAATCATTTATTTATATTTAAGTGTGTGGGTGTTTGTATGTGTATCACAGATGTGTAGTACCAACAGAAGCCAGAAGAGGGCATCAAATCCCTGAGACTAGAGTTACAGATAATTGTGAGCTGCCATAGAATCCAACCCAGATCCTTCCGCAAGAGCAGCTAGTGCGTGCTCTTAACAACTCAGCTGTTTCTCTACACCTCCCCCATCCCGGCTGTTAGACAGGGTTTCACTCTGTGCCCTTACTGGCCTGGAACTTGCTGTGTAGACAAGCCTGTTTTAAAGTATCCAAATCAGCACCGTTTACTGCATAGTCCCAAAGGAGTCCCGCAGCCAGGAAGCATCCACTACCCCAGCGCCGGCAACCACGGACCTGCTTTCTCTTCCCATCGATTTGCCAGTTTTAGACATTTCACAGGCATTTCATAGATGTGGGATCACCGTGGCCGCTTGTGCCTGTCTGCTTTCATAATATTCCATCACAGATCAAGCCTTCACAGTTAGATCTTGTTCCTCTCAGTGGATCTACCGTGGTTTTTAACTCATCCTTGGAGGATGGACTTTGGGGGATTCTTCTTGGCTTTGTGTGATACTGTTGTCTCCATGTGCATACAGCACTCCTCACAATAGTTCTCTTTAGGTTGTTGGGTTGTGAAGGGATTGACAGAGGCTCACATCATAGCTCTTTTTTGTTGAAGAATCTCCAAGCTGTTTTCTTCAGCTGCTATCTTAGTGTACATTCCACCCTACAGTGCAAATTTCTCTACCTACTCTCATAATTTTGTATTTCTTTGTCTTTTGTTATTGTTTTTAGTGCAGAGGATTGAACCCAGAGCCTATCGATGCTACCACAGAGCCCCTCACTGGGGGACCCTAGGCAGGGGCTCTACCACTGAGCCACACCCCCAGCCCCTCACGGGTCTTTGTTGCCAGCCCTCTTTTTAACTTTTGAGATAGGGACTAGTTTGTTATGTACTCCAGGCAAGCCTTTAGTTCTTGATTCTCCTGCCTTAGCCTGCCAAGTAGTTGGAGTTACAGGCCTTCTCCACCAGGTTGGCTTCAGTCTTGGGTTATTCAGGGCCCAGTGAGGACAGGCTGCACTGTCTGTTACCAGCGCTGTATCCTATATCACTGTATCCTGTGAACAGCAGTATTCAAGAACTTTTTGTTTTGGTGTGCAAAAGAGTGAGGGAGTGGACAAATTCCTCTTTCCAATGTTTGTCACTCTGTCTTGGTCTCTCTGTCCCATAGGGAACAGCCATCCTGTGAACTGGTTCTCTATGGTGACTGGCTGGGAATTTAAGACTGACTGGGCCCCTAAGGGCTGCCCAGAGCAGTGAGCCAGACCAAGAGTCCCTGACTGTCCTCCTCCTTCTGTCCCCAGCCCCAGGCCGCCGAGGCCCTGTGGCTCTGGTCTCTGAAATCTTCGAGCAACACCTGGGTGGACACATCCTACAGGTGAGGTCCCTCCCTAGCCCGCTGCTTCATGTTGCCATCTAGTGGTAGCATCTGGGAATAGCACTGTTTTTCCTGTGTCGGTTCCTTGTGGAGAACTGGACAGAACTAAGGGTTCCTTGATTACCTTCCCTACACCGGCTCCTTTTCTCTCAACTCTAGTCCTTGGATGGCTTCGTGTTCGCCTTGAACCAGGAAGGAAAATTCCTCTACATCTCAGAGACAGTGTCCATCTACCTGGGTCTCTCACAGGTAAGAATGCCCTGCAGTGGGTCGCCATCTTTACTGCCTGGCCTATGCACGCCCTTGCTCTCTTCTGGTATCACTAAGAACAACATGAAGAACAGACAACCTTCCTTGGAATCCCACAAAGCATCCCGATGCATGCTGGAGGACTCAAGCAGGACCACAAGTTCAAAGCCAGCCAGGGAGACTTAGCAAGACCTGGTCTCAAAATTAAAATGTGGTCTAGAGATAAGTTTCTACAGTGGTGTGTGCTTGCCTAGAATCCCCCAGCATGGGTTGGAGCTCAGTGAGGGTGTGATTCAGCAGTGTGTCACTTGTGTAGCATTCTGGAGGTCCTGGGATTCAATCCATTGTGGCTGGAGCAGGATTACAGCTTGGGTGATAGAATGTTTGCCTAGTATTCACAAAGACCTAAACTCCTTACATAAACTGGGCATGGTGATGAGATACAAGCCTATACATTAAATTCCAGGATTCCAAAGGTGGAGACAGGAAGATCAGAAGATCCAGGACAGCCTAGGCTATATGAAACTTAAAAAAGACCAAAAACAAAAAAACAAAAACAAAAAAACCCCACTCCCCTAAATGAGGGGACTTGGATGTGAAGGTGAAAAAGTAGGGTGGATAAGGTGGTGTGGGGACAGGATGGGGGTGGTGAGGACTACAGGACTACAGGGGGGGATGAAGGTTGGAGGGAGACAGGTCACCCAGTCCAAGCAGAGGGACAGCAAAAGACATGGTGGGTTTCTGAGTAAGAATTGCCATGGTTGAATATGCAGCTTTCAGGAAAGTTTTAAATGGGGCTTGAAGGTCAGAGGCTCACTGTGGAATCAGAGCATGATCAGACCAGAAAGCTAGAGACTGTACTGAGAGGACCTGGCAGGGATCCCTGTGAGATCTGAGAGGCCAGTCTCCAAGGCTTTAACTCATTAAAGAGCTGAAAACTGCAGGGCTTGATTTCCAGCACTTGGGAGGCTGAGGAAGGAGGATCACCACAAGTCTGAGGCCAGCCTAGGCTACCTAGCAAACCTCTGTCTAAAAAAGGGGGGTGGGCAGGTGTTGGAACACATGCCTTTAATCCAGGATTTCAGGAGGTACAGGCAGGCAGATTAATACGTTTGAGGCCAACCTAGTCTACATATAATAAATGAATTCTAGAATACCCAGAGCCATAAAAGTGAGACCCTGTCTCAAGACAAACAAACAAACAAAAGCCTCTCCCTCCCTAATTAAAAAAAGCAGGAAACTTCTAAGAAAAACACAAGCCCAGTGAGAAGTGCACTTGAGGTTTGAGCGGGCCTAAGCTAAACCCAGCCTCAGCTATTGCGTTCACGCGCTCCTGCATTCCCCTCCATCACCGGCAGGTGGAGTTGACGGGCAGCAGCGTTTTCGACTACATCCATCCTGGGGACCACTCAGAGGTCCTAGAGCAATTGGGATTGCGGGCTGCAACCACCGGTCCCCCTACGCCGCCTTCCGTGTCCTCCTCTTCCTCCTCCTCGTCTTCCTCCTCGCTGGTGGACACTCCTGAGATTGGTAATTTCCAGGAATCCCCTCCTAGCCAATGAATGAAGCCTGAGGGTAGATCCTGGTGTTTGTGCTTAACAAAACAAGATTTTATAAAAACAAAACAACAACAACAAAACAACCCAAAAATATCCCACAATGGGTCAAGCCAACTTAAGGCAGTAACTCTAGGTGTCTAAACTTGCCTGGTTCCCCAGAACAGCCAAAATACACCAAAATTTGAGCTGTAGTGCTACATGGAAGTGGGAATAAGGCTGAGAGCTTTTTCTTTTCTTTTCTTTCTTTCTTTTTTTTTTTTGTTTTTTGTTTTTTGTTTTTTGTTTTTTGAGACAGGGTTTCTCTGTGTAGCCCTGGCTGTTCTGGAACTCACTCTGTAGACCAGGCTGGCCTCGAATTCAGAAATCCGCCTGCCTCTGCCTCTCAAGTGCTGGGATTAAAGGTGTGCGCCACCACCGCCCGGCAAGCCTTTTCTTTTGTTTTCTTTTCTTTTTTAAAGCATTCCACTGTGCCTGTAAATGTCTCATTGGGTCCTAACCTCAAACCCACACACCAGGAGGAATGGCCTCCAAATTCAGGCCCAGCACAGAGAGATCAAACTACTTGCTCCATGTCACCCACCTATTCCATCTTTTTAATTGTGTGTGCATGTGGTGTGTGTTTAATTTTCAGAAGCCAGTTCTTTTTGTTGATGTTTTTGTGTTTTTTTTTGGGAGGGGTTGTTTGTTTTTTGTTTGTTTGAGACAGGGTTTCTCTGTATAACCGCCCTGGCTGCCCTAGAACTCACTGTGTAGACCAAGCTGGCTTTGAACTCAGAGATCCCCCTGCCTCTGCCTCCTGAGTGCTGAGGTAAAGGCGTGTGCCACCACTGTCTTCCTCTTTCTTTTATACTTCTAGTCTGTGGCAGGGGACCTGGCTGTGGCAAGAGTCCTTAGCCTGCCCTCTGTGGGTTACAGGTGGCTGCTCCAGCCTGGGTCAGACTGATGCCAGCGGATGCCTGGGGGACAGAACTGAGAGATGGCTTCTGGTCAGGAAAGAGGGGCGCATCTGACCTTGGACCTGGCTGTCCCATGAGGGGGGATTATTCTGTCAGTGTACCTTGCGGCCATTAGATGCATCTGAGTATCTAGAGCGGCCACACTGAAGCTGGTTCTGAGCTGACAGGATTCTGAAAAACTCTAACAGTTCCCTCTTGTTCTGCCTCAGAAGCCAGCCCCACCAAGGCATCCCCTGCCTTCCGGGTCCAGGAGCGGTCCTTCTTTGTTCGCATGAAGTCCACCCTCACTAAGAGGGGCCTGAATGTCAAAGCCTCGGGGTACAAGGTGGGTTTGAGCTATCTCTCTCCCTCCAGTGTGCCAGCTATTAGAATACAAGACATTGAGAACAGAAACTGGGAGACACTCAAAGCCTCCCCTGGGCCAAGGGATCTGTGGGTATCAAATGGAACTGGGTGAGGCTTTGACCTGGCTGTGGCCCTCCTGCCTCAGCAGTCCCACCTGGCACCTCCCCAGACACTCCCACCTTCCACAGGTTATTCATGTGACAGGGCGCCTGAGGGCCCAAGCCCTAGGTCTTGTAGCCCTTGGACACACGCTGCCCCCAGCCCCACTGGCTGAGCTGCCTCTGCACGGACACATGATCGTCTTCCGCCTCAGCCTGGGCCTCACCATCCTTGCTTGTGAGAGCAGGTACCGGGGTAGGGGCGGGAGAGAAGGTGGGTCCACTGGAGACCTGGGGATATGTGGGGATCAATCAATCCTGGGCCTTAAGTCTGGGGCCAGGGGGAGTTATGGGAGGAGAGAGGGCAAGGGAGATGGCAAACGTGCCTGGGAGAAGGGAGGACAGCCCTGGCTCCCTGGCCAGGCTTACCATCTCTCTTTCTGGCCTCCTGTAACTCATCCCTCCATAGTAATAATAATAACCTATATTATTACTATGCCCATTTTACAGAAGGAAACTGCAGTACTGCAAGGGTGTGGACTCTGGGGAACTCTGAAGCCAGCTCTGCTGTCTCCAGTCACCCAATGTCTCCCGACTCCCTTTTCCTTCTTTTCCTGTGCCCTCCAGAGTTAGCGACCATATGGACATGGGACCCTCAGAACTCGTGGGACGAAGCTGCTACCAGTTTGTCCATGGACAGGATGCAACCAGGATCCGCCAAAGCCATCTGGACCGTGAGACACACTTCTGTACCCTCTCCCCACCCACCTACCACCACAAAGACATGAATGACCCTGCTTCCCTTTTCCCTGGAAGTCCTTCTTCAGGGCTAACCAGAGTCTCTGCTTGCACTGCAGCTCCTGGGGGCTCTTTGGAACAGAAAAGCATTAAAGAGGCTGAACAATGGCTTGGGTGGGCAGTAAGTGGGGCATGAGGGGGTCTCTGACCGATGCTGGGGTACCTCTGGGTCTCTGACTACCTCTGTACCTTTCTCTGTCTTTCTCGATTCTCCTCACTCTTGCTGCCTCTGCCTGTCTCCTGCCCACCTGCCTTGACCCTCCCCACCCCTCTGGGCTCTCTTCTTCCCTGGGATGGACCAGTGCTGGACAAAGGGCAGGTGGTGACTGGTTACTACCGTTGGCTGCAGCGTGCGGGGGGCTTCGTGTGGCTGCAGTCTGTAGCCACTGTGGCCGGGAACGGGAAGAGTGCTGGGGAACGTCACGTGCTGTGGGTCAGTCACGTGCTCAGGTGAGAGGTGGCCCATCGTGGCAGCCGCTCCCCATCCCAGCCCTCCCAGGGCCTTTAAGGGAGGGCTCTGTAGGCATGAAGGGGAAAGAGTCCAGGAGTTCTAGGCGTGGAATGGCCTCACTTGGTGGACATGGAGAGGAACCACTGTTGGGAGGAGACATATTTGTGATGTAGGTAGGGCATGAACGCACATGTGTGTGAGCTGGACTCTAGGTCACTGGGGAGCCACAGCAGATTCTATACAGGGAGAACAGAGCATTTGGGGCTGGAGCACAGAGTGGTGACCAGGGGAGCCTATAAATGGCCCCGGGACATTTTTTTCTCTTGGTCACTGGAGAACTCTTGAAGGTTTTATGTTTGGAGGGGATCATAGGCAAATATGCACTTTTGGAAAAACCCTTCTTTCTGCTGAGAGCTGACTGGGAAATAATAGGGACTGGAGAACAACAGGAGGCTGCGGCATGGTTTAAGAGATGCAAGGAGAGAAGGGGGTGCCATTTGCCTCTTTGCTGAACTGATTTGATTTGGACCCTAGAAGAGAACAGGTGATTTAGATAGAAGAGACACAGATAACCATGACTTGCTTAGAGGACGCCTAGGTAACACGAGGTGGCTGACAGTGGCTCGGGTTTGCCACAGCAGGGAGAACTCAGATGAGAATATATTTGGAACTGGGTCTGGTACTCTGGTCCCAACCAGTGGAAAAACTAAGGTAGTGAAAAGATGGAGAATTCAAAGTTCAAGGCCACCTTGGGAAACCTGAGGAGACTCTGTCTCAATAAGGGATGCTCAGTGGTAGAGCCCCTGCCTAGAATCCCC
>JANHMN010000003.1:24252421-24265128 GCA_030674055.1 Rhabdomys pumilio | reverse complement strand
CTAGAATCCCCCAGTGAGGGGCTGGGGGCGTGGCTCAGAGGTAGAGCACATGGCTAAAAAATTCACCAGTGAAAGGCTGGGGATGTGTAGCTCAGTCAGTTAACTAGTAGGTAACTAGTAGCTCACTTAACTAGTAGGCTGGTCTCCTTTCCATTATAACAATAAATAAATAAATAAATAAATAAATAAATAAATAAATAAATAAAGGCAAGAGCTCAAGTACATGAGCCTTTGTAAACAGAGGTATTTGGGACTTGGAGGTGAGATCCAATATCCAAAGGGTCTGGTCTGGGGGTACAGACAAAGGTGTACACATAAGTCAGGGCCACTTGGAAACTGTCTGGAGGACTCCTCACAATGCCGATGAAGGAGGTGTAAGAGGGGCTTCTACCACACCAGTGAGGACAGAGACTCTCCTTTTACAACTGTTAGGGCAGCAGGACTCACAACTGGAGGAAATGGGGGGGGGGGGCACTTCCCATAGGGGATGGTCTGCACTCACCATAGGCAGCTTCCCGGCCCATGTCGCTCTGCATGAAGGAGATCACCCCAATGCCTGATGCCAGAAGTCCATTTCGGAACCAGGAGAGAAAAGCTGTGGGGGTTTGGGGGGTGGAGCTCTGCATCAGCCAAGCCCTGATTCCTAGATCCCCTCTCACCCTATTCAGCCACAAGACAAAAGTATTCTAGACGTGGATCTCCTCTGGGAAAGCCCAATGCAAGTCCCATTCCTTTACCCATCTGTCCCAGACATTCAAACTCTACAGCATGAACTGAAAACGTTCAGTCTGAGGATAGAAAGTCTTCCCGAGTCGGCTCACTTGTGCATCCTGTGTTCTTCGCCCTCTCTCCCTCAGACCTCTGGGACAAACTTCACCACTCAGGCCTGCCTCCAGCCTCCCCTTCCCCTGCGTGGTAACTGCTCCTACCTGGCATGGCCTCATCCATGTGTTCACATCTCCCCACCACTCAAGTCCCTGAGTGCTGCCAGAAGGCTGTTCTCACTACTAGCCCCATTCTATACCAGACTGGCTCCAATCTCTCAACCCATTGCCTTGCTTGAGATTCCTCCCCCTGCAGCCTTGATCACCTCTCCTTCCAATCAGCAGCCAGCTTCTCTACCATTGGATACAGGCTGGTCCAATCCGGAACTTCCCCATCTTCTGCGGGTAGCCACACTCTTGTTTTATTCCAAGTAGTCCCCTCTGTCTGCAATCCTAACCGATACCCCTGTCGCAGGCAACTCATTCCCTCCCAGCTGCCTTTGGAACGGTCTCTCACCTAGGCAGTGTGGTGCTGCCAGCTACCTCTCCTAACCGTAACCCCCGCCTCCCATCCCTGCTGTACCCCATTAGCCAGGACCCGAAAGATGGTGACCTATGCGGCCAAGTTGCGACCCCCTCAAACCCCCAACACCGTTTCCCTGCGCTCACATGAGGAAGCTGCCCCCGCTGAGCACAGGCCCTGTTCCCAGCAGATGTTTGCCTTACTCTCGCCACCTACTCCCACGTGCACACCGGAACCCCTCTCCTTGTATAGAGAACGACCCAGTCCCCTACCACTGACCTGTTTCATGTGCCTTGCGGAGGAGCCAAGCGTCCGCACGATCCAGCTCGGACACCGGGGGCGGCGAAGCTCCCGCGCGTGGACCGTGGCCCGGGGCGAAGGACCCGCGCGCGCCCCCGCTGCGAGGCCGCTGAGGGGGCTGCAGAGACCCCCGGAAGCGCAGGCGGGCAAGGCGCGCGACCCGAGCCCACCACCAGCCGCCTCCCATGGCTCGCAATGGGGCCGCGACACGAGCTCCGCCCTACGGGCCTACTGTAGGCTGAAAGTCTCATCACTCATGAGAAGCGGCGCGACCATTGGTGATTTGCCCGCAACTCAATCCCGGAACGCAATACCTATTGGTGTATCTGGCTGTGTCTCCACCTCAGTTATATGTGCCGGTAGTGTGTGACCCACCTTATTTTATCATCAGACTACAAATCCCAGAGATCAATGCACCGCAGGCAGTGCGACCTGAAGAAGGGTGAGGCGCTATGTCTGCTGAGACTTGTAGTTTCAAAAAAGTAACTGCTCTCAACAGCCAGGAAACAAAATTTGTGCTAGTTGCTTAAACTAGTTACAAAACTCTGGCAAACTCACGGAAACAACTACCAGTTATCTCACTAAAGAGGACACACAACTATTTTGTTGTATTTCTCTTCAATTTTTCTTCCATGCAGATGTTAATGTCATTTCTGAAAACCTATTCTTGTCATTACTTCCATTCTTTCCAAGACATTATTACCAGTGTAACCCCTGGTACTGGGGATCAGACTTACTGATAGTGGCATAGAGAGTATTTAATACAAGAGAGACTACAGAGGAGAACCAGATGAGAGGATAGAAGCAACAGACTCGAGACCTGGCTAAGATCCTGTTGGCAGCCACAGCCAAACCAGAAGACTCATAAGAGATGCCTAAGACAGCCTCAGAAGAAGGAGGTAAGGGGGTGGGGGCTGAAGATCAAAAGTGCCTCCTCCCCAAGCCCAGGGTAACCCAAAAAGTAAAAAGGAAACCCGCCAGCTTTTTTTTTTTTTTTGATAATTAATAAAGTTCAACATTCTGTCTTGCTAAAACCTAAAGATAAAGTCTCTTTGTCAGTTTATAAGTGACTTTCCAGTGGCAACAGAAACAAAAGAAAAACCCAAGATCTCTTAGAGGCCCTGAAAACCTCAGACTATTGTGCCACCTCTAAGAAGGCTTTACTCTGCAAACTACAGGTGACCTTCCTAGACCCAGGGAACTCAGGGCCCTGGTGTTAGCCAATGGCCAATCTGTCACCAATTGCCAGAAGCTGCCCCCCTTGTTTACACATCAGCGTAGCAATGTCCTCCTGGTTAAAGATGACACCAGAAGACTCATTCCCAGCCTCTCTTCTTCAATGTCCCCAGGATAACTTTTCAGCTGCCCTGCTGCCTGACCCTAACCTTGATTAATGGGTCTCTGCATGAGTGCTCAGACATTTCGGCCCACATCCATGGGACCAAAATAACCCCTCGATGGATGCAGAAGTAACATGGGTCACCAATGGCAACAGCCTCATTCAGGATGGTATGCTGGGGCAGTGGTGGTCTCGAACATCAAGATCATATGTGTGGAGCCACTCCTGACAGGAATGTCAGCCCAGAAAGCTAAACTGACAGCTCTGATCAAGGTGTTAGAGCTGAGAAAAGACAAGAGACACTGATAGCTGGTGTGCCTCTGCTGCTGCTGATATCTGTGGAGCTATTTATAGGGAGAGCCCTTCTGATGGCAGAAGGAAAGACTAAACTCCATCCCAGAGGGCAACATGACAACCCAGTGGATGGCCCTCAGCCCCTCATTTCCTTGATTGCCCTAGACCTAGGAGATGCCACACTCTCTGACCAGCAGAAGATGTGATCTGGGCCAAAAACCTGCCCATGTCTCAGTGTCATAAGAGATGATGGAGTACAGCTGACTACAAACTAACTGTACCAGAGAAAATGGGAATAAACACACTGAAAAAGATTCATTGTTTTTCACACATGGGATCCCAGAGAATGTAGGACTTAGTACACCAGTCCCACATCTTTATCATAAAGATGCCAATCTGAAAACAGCTAAAATTGTTAAAAACAACAACAACAACAAAAAACTGTAAGGCCTGTCAATTGACTAACGTGGTTGCCAGTGAGAAGAGCCCTGGTGCTCAATACCAGAGCACCAAGCCAGGAGTCTATCAGAAAATGGACTTCACAGAGGTAAAATCAGAAAAATTCAGATACAAATATTTGTTGGTGTTCATAGATAAGATACCTTTTCAGGATGGATTGCAGCTTTCCCAATTAAGCATAAGACTGTGGAGACAGTAACAAAACAAACTACTAAAAGAAATTCTTCCAAGGTATGATTTTTCTAAGTTTATAGGGTCAGACAATGGACCTACATTTGTGTCCCCGATAAATTAGAGATTAGCTAATATTCTGGGAATTGGCTGAAACTTCATTGTGCTTACAGACCCCAGAGTTCAAGACAAGTAGAAAAGAAAAATAGAACCCTGAAAGAGACCCAAATTAAATTGAAATTAGAGACTGACGGTGACTGGGTGACTCTTCTCCCATTCATCCTTTATAGAGTAAAAAACTCCCCAAACTAGATGGGACTCACCCCTTTTAAAGTTATATTTAGTTTTCCTACTGACAGAAGTCAGTCAGTTATTTATTTATTTATTTATTTATTTGTTTATTTATTTATTTTTCGAGACAGGGTTTCTCTGTGTAGCCCTGGCTGTCCTGGAACTCACTCTGTAGACCAGGCTGGCCTCGAACTCAGAAATCCGCCTGCCTCTGCCTCCCAAGTG
Source organism: Rhabdomys pumilio (assembly GCA_030674055.1). Taxonomy (NCBI): domain Eukaryota; kingdom Metazoa; phylum Chordata; class Mammalia; order Rodentia; family Muridae; genus Rhabdomys; species Rhabdomys pumilio. The sequence continues at coordinate 24,260,762 of JANHMN010000003.1, read as the reverse complement.
CTGGGATTAAAGGCGAGCGCCACCACCACCTGGCCTGACAGAAGTTATTACGGAAACAGACGATTGCTAATTGTTACACAATTTCAAGTGTGTCCAGTGAGCATACAAACATGTTTGGCTTAAACTTCTTTCTTTCCATAAAGCAGCTGTACCTCCGGAGCTCCACCAACTTTAGCCCAGAGATGGGGCCCTAATCAGGAGTCACTGCCAGGGGTCACCAGAGCATCTCTAAAAGGGACCCTGTGCTACAGAGTTGCAGCATGGATCCATCACACATTTGTTTGCAGTTGAAGAAGACCCTGGCCAGCAGGAAGAGAATTCAGCCTCAAGACTCCTTCCTGTCTCCCACTGATGGGTCCCCATCCAAGCTCCAGGGACGCCACAAAGATATAGCCCCGTTACTGTTTTCATGAAGCTTCAGAAAGTCCCATGCTTGGGTCTTCTAGTCACAAGAGAAAGGCTGGGGATGTGTGGCCAAATCTTTTTTAAGTTCAGACTCCATTTTAGAGAACCTGACCTAAGGTTGAACTCAGGTAAACTAACAGGCTGGTGGTACCTAGCCTTAGTTTCCAAGTCACCCCCTCAACAAAACCTGAGCCTAGCTCCAGTCTCTAGGCTAATCCCCAACAAGACCAGCATCTCCAGGTTATTCCCCTAACAAACCTGCACTCCCAGGTTACAAGCCCACCCCCTTGCCTAACAACCATCAATGCAGAGGGGAACAGAAATTAAGTTTTATCAAATTCTTTTTATCCCATTCATCCTTATCATAGGATCTCAGCACCAGCCAATTATGTTAAAGGCCACAGTAGCTTTCTAGTTAAATGCTTACACATGAACTCCCTGCTTGCTGTGTACTATAAAGCCTTGCCCAATAGATATTCAGGGCTCCCCCACCACCAAAACCATCCTGTGTGATGGAGGCGGGGGCAAGGTAGCTGGAACAGAATAAAGACCCTGCTGTGAGTTGCATCAGATTGGCTCCTGTCTGTCTTGGATTTTGGTGTTTGTTTGTTTGTTTGTTTGTTTGTTAAGGGATCACTAACATTTCCCTGGCACTACAGTGTGGCTGTTCTAGAATTTTATTGATCTCAGGAATCTACCTGCCTCTGCCTCAGAAATGCTGGGATTAAAAGTTCATGCTAGCACAGCCTGGCCTTTCTCACCTTTTGTTTGTTTTGTCTTGTTTTTAATTAAAACATTTTTTTTTGAGACAGGGTCTCTCTACAGAGTGCTAGCTGTCCTGGAACTCACTATGTAGACCAGGCTGACCTCCAACTCACAGAAATCTGCCAGTATCTGCCTCCTGAGTGCTGAGATTTGAGGTGTTTGTTATCACACCTGGCTTGATTTTTTTTTTTCAAAAAAAAAATTAAATAAATCAAGACAATGAGGTAAAGATTAGCAATTATGGCAGTCAGCCATCACACCTTGGTAGGTTACACCTTGCCATGTCCCACCAGAACTTGTCTATCTGACAGTTGTTATTAGAGAAGTCCAGCATGGAGATGTAGCCTCATTGGTGAGGGGTTCAACCCCCAGCAGTATATAAACCTGGTATATACTGGCATGGTATACACACCTGTTAGTAGTTCCAGCTCTCAGGGGGTAAAGGCAGAGGATATCCTTGACTACAGAAGATGTTTCAAACCAGCCAGGGCTATATGACCCTGTGTGAAACAAAGAGTATAATAGAGGTGACTGTTGAAGGAGAGTCTTGTGCACTGTGTATTCAGATGCTGATTTCTGTGTATTCCCTATCTAGACGTCTGTGGACACTGGCATTGCCATGGGCATTGAAGACTCTCCCAGTCCGTGTGGTGTGAAGATGCACCCATTTTCAGGTTCACACCATGTATTTTGGCAACCAACATATTGATGTTGTTAAAAGCAGCTTTTATCAAAATGAGCAGAAATAAAAGCATTCCCAGGGCAAGAAAGGCTAACATGGCCTGTTATACCCAGTTCTCAGGAACCCCGAAGAAAACCAGGATCTGCAAGTTTGATGTAAAAGCAGAGAGTCTTTTTTAAAAATTATTTATTTGTTTAATTTATATGAGCACACTGTCCTTGTCACACCAGAAGAGGGCACCAGATCCCATTACAGATGGTTGTGAGCCACCATGTGGTTGCTGGGAAATGAACTCATGACCTTTGGAAGAGCAGTCAGTGCTCTTAACCATTGAGCCATCTCTCCAGTACCCCCCCTTTTTAAAAATTATTTGTTTATTTAATCTATATGAGCACACTGTCCAGAGAGTCTTTATTACACAGAGTCAGACTCGGATCGCAAGGCTTCCCAATGCGCAGGTTAGGAATGCAAGGCTCAGGTCTAGGGGCTCGGAGTGTATATGTGCATATGCATTGAGCTAGGATCCTCGCACTTTGGGGTTATGTGACTGGGGAGGTGATAAGGGAGTGCCATCCTTTAAATTTGAAAATATCCTTTAAATTTGTTCAGACAGCAGGTGGAACCGTGCAGCTGGAGAGGGATCCCCCTGGCCTGGGAAAAGTAACTTATTGCATTATCAGAAGCTAATTATTTTTACAACCTGGTCACAGCTGTCTGGGAACACTTAATTGCCCCTCTTCTGTAGTCCAAGAGTGGGCTTTCAAGGACATCAGTCCCTGCTTCCTTCAAGGGCAGGAGCCATCTGCACTAGGAAAGCACTGGCTATCAATCAAAAGGAGTGTTGGTCTCAGTGACACAGGAGCTTGGGTATGGTTACTTTCTGTCTGTTCCCATGGCTGGCATCTGCCCCCCTGGGGGGTCATCAGGGAAAAGGGAGTCCTACAATTAAAGGGTAAAAGGGAAATTGCAATATTCTGATGCCAGGCTGGGCCCTTTCTGAAGGTCTATGAAGGAGGTTGGGGGGGGAAGGAGCATTAACTTCTCTAGGCTCGTGTGGCAGGGAAGAGGCAGGCTCCCTGTGTCTCTTCAGATCAAGCTATATAAGCCATTCTTGAAGCTTGACCAAGATAGAAATACTGACCTTAAGCCACTACTAATTTTATCAGCAGCATCCACAGCATCAAACTCAGCAGAGCAGCATCCTCTGAATTCACAATCTCAGTATGCAAAGTTAAAATATCCAGAGAGGTGTTATAACTATACCAAGTACTCTGCAAATTCAAAATACCTTTGAATTGTCTCCCAATTACAGTGGCTGTCACTGTAAATTTTAGAAGTGACGCGAATCCATTGGTATTTAGCATGACACTAAAGATGGCTTCTTTTTGTTTTGTTTTTTGAGACAGGGTTTCTCTGTGTAGCCCTGGCTGCCCTGGAACTCACTCTGTAGACCAGGCTGGCCTGGAACTTGCTCTTGAGTACTCAGAGCATTAGTAACATTTTTTTGCTAAATGATTAACAAAATTGGCTAGCTTAACTTCTGGCAGCAAAGCAATTGCAGATTTCAAAGCTGCTGTACTGACAAAAATCAAGTCCACCACCCTCTTGCTTCTGCTTAAAGCTTGACTCATTTCTTCCAATATTTGTAAGCCTTTTTTTTTTTTTTTTTTTTTTCAGAAAACCAAGGTTCTTTCATAGTCATGGGCAATAAAACAAAAGCTGGTTGATAAACCACCATAACAGACACTCCAGATTTCAACAGACTAACCCAATTAGAAAATGTACAATCGCCAGGCGGTGGTGGTGCACGCCTTTAATCCCAGCACTTAGGAGGCAGAGGCAGGCAGATTTCTGAGTTCGAGGCCAGCCTGGTCTACAGAGTGAGTTCCAGGACAGCCAAGGCTATACAGAGAAACCCTGTCTTGAAAAAAAAGAAAAAAAGAAAGTGTACAATCAACACAACTTACAATAAATACCATAGAAGAAACAAAGGTAATTTTAACATAACTGATTGGTAGAAGATTAGGAATCTAACACTTGCACCAACACTTGTTTGAAATCCAGATCCTGTTCCAATTTTATCTATTGCTAATGTAACATCATACAAGGCAGCTGTCAACTTTCAAATAAGTCTCTGAAAATGTTCAGAACCAGCTCTCTAAATGCCCATTGTTTTTTTCCTTTTTTCCAATATTGGATTGATTTCTAGACCAGTCCGTGATTGAGTCTGAATAACTGGTCACACTAAAGGAAAGAGAAGGGTCATCATAACAAGCTCTTTATTGATTAATTTTTCAATTAATAAACATAGTTTCCATGTTCTCTGTCCCACAAGGTCTAAAAGCTTGAGGCAAGGCAGTGTGTCCAGTTTGGGATATAGGCAAGCAAAGGTGGGACAGAAACATATGTCCAATACAGCTTCCCAGTCACCACAGTCAGGGACTCAGCAAGCTCACAGGTCAGCATCATTCTTTGTCCCAGCATCAGCATGTCTCACCACCATGCTCCTGCAGCATCCTGCAGAAAAAACACAAACGTGCCCTCTTCCTCATATGAACACAGGACTGGGTCTGTGCCTTTGGCTTGCAATAGGGTCCGTTCATTTCACTAAAGCATACATAGTGGAAGTGTGACGATGCCAAAAGCACTCAGCAGGTGAATGCCCATGAACATCCAAATCCTAAAATTTTAAAATAAAAACAGCATGATATAATAGTTTTATGGTATACAGAGATGTAATTTTCCCTTTTATTTTATGAAGATATTGTTTTAATGTTCCATGGGCCCATTCCACAGTACATTGTCCTTGAACATTACAAAGAATTCCAGTAGTGTGGGTAATATTAAATTGCTGCCAGAACATCTCAAATTCACAACTGCAATAGCCAGTTCCATAATTTGTTTTGATCCGATTTGGATGCCCAGCATAGAGAAACAACCTAGGCAATGAGTAATTACATTGTTAGTTGCTTCTCCTGTTAAAGCAGTTGCAAGAAAGCCTGAGAAGGTGTCAATAACCACAGGTACATATTTTAATTTTCCAAAATCAGAACTATGAGTAATATCCATTTGCCATAATTGATTAGGTATGAGTCCTCAAAGATTAACACCATTATGTGGTACAAGAGGAAATTCAGAACAAGTCTTTACGATTTGATGTGCACATTCTCTAGAAATACCAGATTGTTGTCTCAAGCTATTACTATTTTGATGATATAAAGAATGGAATTGTTTGGCTAATTGTTCCTATGTAAGGCCTATAATCTGCCTGATATACAAATCTGCTCTGGCCTGTCTCAAAAAAATCTGCTCTAGCATTGCCCTCACTAAGAGGTCTGGGCAATCCAGTATGAGCTCTTAAATGTCCTATAAAGTAAGGAATAATATGTTCTCTTAAACTGAGTTGTATTTACATAAATAATTTCAAAATTTGAGAAATAGCAGTATCTAAAAAGGGAAACAGTTTCAAGCAATTGTCAACCATGAGCTATCAATATACAAATTAAAAGCTTGATTTTTCAACACTTCAAAAACAGTGGCTACAGCACATAATTCAATTATCTGTGCTGGGGGGGGCATGAGGGAAACTCAAGAGAATGAACTTGTGATCCAATTACATGCTGTCTTCCCATTGGATAAGCCATTTGTAAACACAGTAAGTACACTCTCTATGGGCTGCATGTGTAAATTTACAGGAAATACAAAAGCTTGCAGAGGCAAATTCTAACAACTTGTCTTTTGGATAAAAATTATCAATTTTGCTTGAAAAATTTGCACATACAATAGGCCAAATATCAGTATTCTGCAATAACCAATTTAATCGCTGTTTAGAATAAGGAATAAATATTTCATCAGGTTCTTTCCCAAAATACTTTCATGATTCTATCCCACAATTCTGTATTAGCACAGCAACAGCTTCATAATAGGGTGATAGAACTTTCTTTGGAGATGAAAAAAGATGAACCACATTAATGGTCCCTTTTGCCAAAGAACTGTTGTGGTTGCATGAGAAATAGAATGCAAATAGCCAACAATTGATCATAGTCTATTGTGGGGAGCCAACAGAAGGCAGCTATCATCCTAGCAGCCATCTTGAGCCATATACCCTGACAAGAGACTTGATTACAATAGCCTACAACAGCTGAGCACACTCTGATAACATCTTGTTTTAGATAGCCAGGATTTTCCCTTGGGTGTGTGAGACTTAAAGGTGTGATTTAGAGATAAGACCTAAGGGTATGACTTAAAGGTGTGACTTAAAGGCATGGCTTAGAAGTGAGACATAAAAGGCAGAGGCAGACAGAAGAATTTATTAGTAGTAGGCATTAGACACTTGGAGTAGGCACTTGAGACTCAAGAGAGGCAATTAGGTATTAGACACTTGTACTTGAGACTCGAGACTTAGAACTTGGAAGAAAATTTGGAACTGGGAAAGAGACTAGCAACTTAGAACTAGGAGAAAGATTTGAGACTTATTACAGCTGGGACTAGGATTAGGACCTGAAACTTGGTGCTAGAAACTAGGGACTTGGAACTAGGGACTTGGAGAGAAGAGAGACTGAAGAATAAAAAGGATTGAATCACACTCTGGTCTCCATCGCATCCATCCTTTCTCTCTTGCTGAATCCCGACCCATGGACTGGAGCAGCTTGGGGCAGTGCGAGCTCTAACAACTTAGCCCCCAAGGCTTTTGGCAGCGCGGGTTCCAACATTGATAAAGCAGTCCACGACATTTTGACCCCCAAACATGGGGTAGCTCCAGCCGCAACAGTCTATATAATATATCTGTTTTGACTAATAGCTTCATATATATATATATATATATATATATATATATATAGGCAGCTGGAGTAGGTAAGCCAGGTTGTAATGCTCCCATAAGTTGCATAGTTTCACTAACTTTTTGTAAATCTTGCAGTAATCTCCACTTGCCTGATTTTTTTCTTAATTATAAATATAGGTGAGTTCCAGGGGGCATTAAAATCTTAAGCTTGTGAGTGTAAACTGCCAATGTTCCATTAGCATTATATATATAAATGTTTTTTTTTTTTTTTACAATATTAGAGAATAACCATGATTTTGGAAGGCAAAACCAATTTTTAACAGTGTAAATAATCCAGTCTCTCTAAAATCAATGCCAAGTATATTATTTTTATGTTACAAAGTTTGGCTGCCAATTCTGTATAAGAATGCATGATAGTGTGACTTTTAATACCTCATTAAAGAAACATTTTTTTAAAAATCCCATCTTTTATAAGTCTAGATTTTAGGATAGGAATTACATAAAAATATCCCAATTTAGAGGTAGGTATCTTTAGAGACCTGTTTCCATTGGTTGGCCATGTGTTGTTGGCCAGATTGACTCCAACCCTGAGTTACCAGTTTTAAGCCAACTTTCTGTTACCAATGTTACAAATATTTAACCATACCCAATAGCTTATAAGCCAATAATCTATAATCAAGACATGCAGAACATATTATACATTTAGGACCATTCAGAAACAAAGTGAAGTGGCTATATACATCACTTACATATTTAAACTAGACAGACAAAATTTTCTTGCTTTTTCTACCTGTAATTTCAAGGGAGGAACCTGCTAAACCCAAATGTTCTAGCAGATCAAGTTTTAGCCATTTTTTCTTTTGAATATGAAACACAGAGCAACAAGCAAGCAACAAAAACAAAACCACAGACATAAACTGACAGACACGGACAGACAATAAACAGAGAAGGAAGAGAACCAGATGTCCCACCAAAAGGACCCAGAACCAGGACTAGGCATACACCCAGTGGAAGCCAGGGAGGAAGCAGGACATCTTTAGCATATCTCTAAGCATATGTATGAAAACCATTCTACTATCACCCTATCCCACTTTTACATGGTTTACTTCCCATTGGCTCAAATTTTCTTTATTTTCCTTTGTGCATGCTTTCTTTTTCCTCCATGTCCTTCACTGAAACTCAAGCCGCAGTGTTGAGGGTATCAGCTGATCAAGCCAGCTCAGTCAGTCAACCAGGTCTCAAGGGAGGGAGTGAGGATTAAAGAAAAAAAAAAAGACCATCATGTTAGGGTTCGAGTATCACTGAAGGAAGACCCCAGACTCAAATAGTATGCAAGAACAAAGTGCATTTATTCTGCGGAAACAACCAACATGTTAGGATCACCACTGCTTCAGGATGACGACCCAGACAAAGACATTGGAGCCCCCTTTATAACTGAACTCTTTAACTGCTTCTGAGATAACAAACAGACTTCTAAAACCTAGAGTCCATTCCAATGGGTTATAAAAACTATTATCTGAAGATCATAAAGAAGGAGCTAAGGACACACAACACAGGTACCAGGACAGGAGATAACAAGTGATGAATGTTTACCCAGATAATTACTCTTAGTGGGTATGCTTGTAGACACTCTCTGCTATAAACAACTTCTTCTTCTTCTTCTTCTTCTTCTTCTTCTTCTTCTTCTTCTTCTTCTTCTTCTTCTT
>JANHMN010000003.1:24167517-24252411 GCA_030674055.1 Rhabdomys pumilio | reverse complement strand
TTCTTCTTCTTCTTCTTCTTCTTCTTCTTCTTCTTCTTCTTCTTCTTTTGGTTGTTTTTGTTTTTTTGAGACAGGGTTTCTCTGTAAAGCCCTGGCTGTCCTGGAACTCAGAAGTCCACCGGCCTCTACCTCCCAAGTGCTAGGATTAAAGGCGTGTGCCACCACTGCCCAGCTTTTTTTTTTTTTTTGCTATAAACTTCAAATTCAATTTATGAGCTGAATTTATGTGTAAACTTGTAGTGAACTTTTTACCATGTGATCATGCACTCTGAGAATTGTTTAAGTGCTGAGAACAAAGAGCAGAGACAGGTCTCCCTCCCCTTTCTGAGACTGCATAAACCTAGCATTGGTGTGCACACTTACAACTGCAGCACTTGGTAGGTGGAGGGAGGGCAAATCAAGAGTTCAGGATTATCCTGAGCTACATAAAGTAAGCAAGGTTAAATGAAATATTTATAAAAGAACAAAGATATATGTGTGTGAATATATATACCTCCTTCTGTGTGTAGCCCTGGTTGTCATATAACTCAGAGTTCTGCCTGCTTCTGAGTACTGGGATTAAAGGTGTTACCACCACTGCTTGGTTCTCTTTGGACTTTTTCATGTGGCCTCATACTGGTTCTTATTTGAGAACCAGCTTAGAGAGCATATGAGAACAAAGGGAAGCATGAGCTATGTACAAGACCAGTGTCACTCCAATGCCATCTGCAAGGCTAGATTCTGCAGGAGTGCTGTGACGGTCCCATAGGACACACAGTGTCTTACCAACTTTTCTGTTGCTGTGATAAAGCGTCATAACCAAGGCAATTTATAGAAGAAAACATTTATTTTGGCTCACAGTTGTAGAGAAGTAAGATTCCATCATGGCAGGAAGGCCCAGCAGCAGGTACAGGAAGATGAGAGATCCCATCTCAGCCACAAGCAGGAAACAGAGGGAACACAAACTGGAAACAGGATGAGACCATGCACTCTGGAAGCACCTCCCCCAGTGATGATGTTGTAGGGGCCAACTGTTCAAATACCCAGGCCTACTCTGTATATTGTTATATATGTGTGTGCATCTCATTCAAACTGCTAAACACAAGACTTATCAAATGCTGCAGCTGCCACTTGGTATCCCAGGAAGGTTGGGCCAGAATGAGAAAGGAATGTTTATAGATTGTGAGTTTTGTGGCCTCCAGAGGGAGGACTCAATTTTATCCTTTCTTCCCTTCCCTTTTTCTTTCTCCCTTTTCTTTCCTTTCTTTTCTCTTTGTGTACTGTTGGGCATGACAACTTAGGGCCTTGGGGCAGAAGACAGGGTTCAGTGGTTAAGAGCACTTACTGTTGTTGAAGAGGACAAGTTAAATTCCCAGCACCCAAACGGTAGCTCACAGCCTCCTATAACCAGTTTCAGGGGAAAATGATGCCCTCTTGAAACTAGGCACATATGTTGGAAACCTGCAGGCAAAACGTATATACAATAAAAAATAAATAATATTTAAACAGAGCCAGGCAATGGTGGTACACGCCTTTAATCCCAGCACTCAGGAAGCAGAGGCAAGTAGGTTTCTGAGTTCGAGGGCCAGCCTGGTCTAGAGAGTGAGTTCCAGGACAGCCAGGGCTACACAGAGAAACAGGAAAAAAAAAACAAACAAACAACAAACAAGTTTACAGTCTTGAGCATGCAGAGCTCAGTGAGTGCAGCCACCTCTTTCACAGTCTAAATCTGGAACTGAGTTGCCCATGCTGGCTCAGAACTTGCTATCCTCTTGTTTCAGCTTCCTGAGGCCTAGGACTCAGGAGCTTGTCATTTATAGCCCCAGACAGCTACAGTGTTAAGTTGCTATGCCTGTGATCTGTGGCATTATGTTATAGTCCCAACAGGAAGCATTGCAGCTGCCAAGCCAGACAATAGGTAGTGTCACAGGGCAATTGTACAAATCTGAAGGCCAGGAGAGTGTCTACTTTGTTCAATATTTTTTATTTAATTCGTTATTTTTAAAAAGTCTGTATATACAAAGAAACCCTGTCTCAAAAAAACAAAACCAAATGAACAAACAAAACCATGAATAGAGTCTGGAAACATGGCTTAGCACTTAAGGACACTCTTGCAGAGGGAACCCGGGTTTGGTTTCTAGAACCCACATGAGACACAGAACCACTTGTAATTCTAGTTCCAGGGGATTGAATGCTCTTTTCTTTACTCCACAGACACTTTATACATATGGTGTACAGACATACATGAAGTGAAAACACCCATAAATATAAAATAATCTTTAAAACTGTATGCAGGTGTGTTTTTTGTGCATGACAGCACAGTTCCCACAGAGGCCAGATGAAGGAGTCTGATTCCTTGGATCTGGACATAGAGGTGCTTCTTGACTGCCAAATATGGGTGCTAGGAACTGATCTGGGTTGTTGCAAGAGCAGTGGGTGTTTGTTGTTGTTGTTGTTTGGATGTTCAAGACAGGGTTTCTCTGTGTAGCCCTGGCTGTCCTGGAATTTACTCTGTAGACCAGGCTGGCCTTCAACTTAGAGATCATCTGGCCTCTGCCTCCTGAGTACTTGGATCCAGGACACTCCCTCTCTCCTCAGGTAATATTTTAATTAGTGGGAGGTGTCTTCCTAAAGGATCACTCAGGGGACACAGTTTACTGCATGCATCAAACTATTTCAGCACAGATCAGGTCATCCATTTTCCATACTTCTTAGATTGTGTTTGAATAGAAACATGGTGCTACCAAGTAGTTACTAAAGGGAATAACTTACTTCCATTGTTTATATGAAAATTTACCATGCTGGTGGTGATCCCAAGTTGCTAATAGTTGTGAGGTGCATAGCTAGAAGGGTATTCAAGGGTATACAGGTGCACTGTTTGAAGAGGGATGTACACATAGTCCAAGCCAAGTAGAGTTCTAGGTTGCTAAACTATTCCCTATGCTTGACTGCTTCCTTAGCCTAGTAGAGTCACATAGTTCTTTTACTCCTTCATTCATTAACTATGTAGGTCAGGGTGGCCTTGAACTTGCATGTTGGGCATTAGTTTTAATGCTTTGAATTAATCCAGTCCCCAAAATTGGGAATCTGTGTGTGTAAATACTGAGGGTCCTTGTCCCCAGTTGGTTTTTGATCAATAAAGAGCCAACAGCCAATGGCTGGGCAGGTAGACTGAGGTGGGACCTTTCGATTTGAATGAGCTAGGAATTGGGAGAAAGTAAGAGAGAATAGCCACGACTTAGGGGAGAAGGATGGGACATAAGAGCTGCAGGAGAGAAAGCCAAGCAGCCATGTCAATGGTAAAGGGTCACTGACTACTTCCACTATTGGGCCTGGGGTAGCAGTAGCACGGAAGGTTTAGGAGTCTCAGGAGTACTGGAGGGGAACATCTGCTAACAGGGGAAGGTTTAGGAGTGCCCAGCCTTTGAGCTAGTCATGACATGTCAAAGATTAACTGGTGTGTGTGTGTGTGTGTGTGTGTGTGTGTGTGTGTGTGTGTGTGTGTCTTTCATTCTCGAATTCAGATTGCTCCTAGGTGGGTGTGCATGTGTAACCTGCCAGGAGTCAAAGCTGTGTGACTAAACTTGCCGCTACACTTGGAGTCATCCTCCTGACTCTGCCTCCTAAGTGCAGAAATTGTAGTGTGCACTACTATAGCCAGGTGTGGTGGCTTGAATATGCTTGGCCCAGGGAGTGGCACTATTAGGTGTAGCCTTGTTGGAAGAAGTGTGTCACTGTAGGGGTGGGCTTGGAGACTCTCCTCCTAGCTGTCTTCTCTTTGTTCTTTGCAGAGCAAGATGTAGAACTCTCATCTCCTCCATCGCCATGCCTGCCTGGATACTGTCATGCCTCCTGCTGTGATAATAGGCTGAACCTCTGAAACTGTTACAACAAGCCCCAACTAAATGTTGTCCTTTCAAAGAGTTGCCTTGGTCATGGAGTCTCTTCACAGCAATGAAAACCCTAAGACACCATCATTTCAATTTAAACCTAAATTAACTAAAGAATTCCACCTTCCTGTTCCATAGTAGCTCCATTCTCCTCTCTCCTTCTTAAGCTTCACATATAAACTTCTTTCTGAAATGTAAAAATAAATTAATTCCAGGGGCTAGGGAGATGTCTTGGTGGGTACAGTGTTTGCCGTGCAAGAATAAGGAGCAGAGTTTAGACCCCCAGCACCCATATAAATGCTGGGTAGACATGTATGGGCATTCTTGTGCTTTTGAGTAATGGGGAATGTCAAAGCCCCCTTACTTTCTTGCTGTTACTGAGCTAAATCCCACCTCTTTTTGCCTTTTAAACAGCCGACTGAAGACATGATGGAAGCTGAGAGTGTTAAAGACAATGTGTCAGCAGAACATAGGTGAGTTCCAGAACAGCCATGGCTGCATACAGAAATCCTGACTGGAAAAACAAGCAAGCAAGCAAGCAAGCAAGCAAGCAAGCAAGCAAGCAAATAGGGATGGGGAGCTAGAGAGAAGGCTCAGTGGTTAAGAGCATTGCTATTACAAAGACCCAGGTTCAATTCCCAGCACCCACATGGCAGCTCAAAAGTGTCTGTTAACTCCAGTTCTAAGGGATCTGACACGGTTACACCAATGCACATAAAATAAAATTAAGGGGCTGGAGAGATGGCTCGGTGGTTAAGAGCACTGACTGTTCTTCCAGAGGTCCTGAGTTCAATTCCCAGCAACCACATGGTGGCTCACAACCATCTGTAATGAGATCTGATGCCCTCTTCTGATGTGTCTGAAGATCAGTGTACTCATATAAATAAAAATAAATAAATCTAAAAAAAAATAACTAAATTAAATTAATTATTTTTTTAAAAAGCTGTAGAACAGCCAGGCCTTGTGAGGCATATCTATGATAGAACTATATATACAAGCAAAAAAGAACCAGAAAAAGAGACCAAACAAAAACCCAAACCATTACTACACCTAACCCCCTGAAGAGCAGTTAGCATATCTTCCCCTACTTTCCATGCTGAGGAGTGTCAGACACACCAGCACACCTCTCTTGAAGGTCTGTGGCTGGCTTCCAGCTGCAACTCTCTTCTTTAATCCCAGCAAATGTGACTGCAGTGCTGGGCTGGGGATATAGCTCAGTCCATACAATACCTGCTTACTGTGCACAGAGCCCTACACATACCTGCCAGGGTGCCACATACCTGTGATCTTAGCACTTGGAAAACAAGAGACAAGAAATTCATGAGTTCAAGATCATCCTTGGCTAGATGGAGGCCAATGAAACTGCCTCAAAAAAATGGACAAATAACCTAGGCTTGCTAGGCTGGACAAAGATCCAAGTTCAAAGTTCACTGAACTGGCACACTCGAGTGTCAAAAGCCAAGTTGAACCATCTTCTGTAGGGTAATATTTGTAAGGGTTTGTGTGTGTATTCTGTACACACACGTGCAGAGAGATAACGTGGGGCTTGTTAGTGTGCACCTAGAATCCTAGCACACAGGAATTGGAAGCAGAAGTTTCAGGAATTCAAGGCCAGCCTGGAGACTATCTCAGACTTATGAGAGCACAGTAGATGAGTAAATATGGCCGCAGGCAGCTCACATGCATTTCTGTATGTATCATCATGGTTCTAGTTATCTCAAGTCTTACATGACTGAAAATAGAATTTTTTTCTCCTCCTTTCACCTCAGGTCTAGCCCAAGCTGGCTCCAAACTCAGTATCCTCCTGCCTCAGCCTCCTAAGTGCTAGGACCACATGCCTGTGCATCTGCTCTGGTTATCACTGTTATCTGAGGGCTGGGGATGTCCCAGGCCTAGTGCTCCCCAGAATGCACAAAACCCTGGACTTCATCTGATTATAATGAAACAAACCAGAACCCAGCCAATTCCCCAACCTCGTTTGTTCCCTGGCAGGGCAGAGATGAGACTAGACTCACAGACTGTTTAAAATAACTGCATCCTTTAATGGCAGTAATACAATTACTGGATTAAGAGACCACATGAGAGAAGGCAGGTGAGGTTTCTGGAAGACAGATACTGAGTACAAAAGGGGGCGGGAGAGCCATGCGACGATCATTGTAAAAATACAGTACATTATATACATATTTGCACCATCGACTTTCAACTCAGAAATACTATTTACACTTTTGTTACAATCCTGGTTAGAGAACAATTTTTCTTTAAAAGTGTGGCCTGATGGCAAGTGGGGATTCAGGCGGTGTCCTTGCCCCATGAGGGTCTTCGGCTAACTGTTCCAAGAGGAAGGCTCCAGACTCCATCTTACTCACAGATTTCAGCCTTAAAAATTCATCTAATTTTTCTAATATAGACCAGGCTGGCTTTGAACCTATAACCCTCCTGACCCTGCCTCCTGAGTGCTGGGATGACAGGTGACACTACCTACCAAGCCTGGTTTTTACAAAAAGGGAATTTTCAAAGGGGTGGAGGGGTCCAAACACTGCCACACTGTACTCTTCCTATCCTATGCTCACCATGGCCCCAGCCTTGGCCTCATGGCAAAGGCTGGGGCCCAAAGACAAATCTCATTGATGATTGTTTAAGAAAACAAAACAAAAACACAAGACAAACAAACCAACTTGATCTTGGTGCACTGACCCCAAGGGTTGTGAGGCTGTGGGGCACAAGCCCCTCCCACCCTGGCTACAGGCCCCAAACTGTTTTGAAGGGATTTCTCTTTGGGGTGTGGAGGGTATGGTAGGTGGGATGGGACATGGGAACCTGTCCCCTCCCGAGGCGAAAGGGAATCCACTGGCTGTGTGTGTCAGGTCTCCTTATTAACAAGAAGGAAGCAGTTGGGCCAAGAGACCCAATATAAAAGAGGCAACCTGCAAGAAAGCAGACTTGTAGGGCCTGGCAAGGGACTCCATCAAAGAAAGGTCTGCAGGTCCAATCTTAGGGACATGGTCATAGGGAGAGTCTCTTCCCCTTACCCCCCACCCCCAAACTCTGGACAAGGGCAGCCCTCCTTAGCTAGTGGCTGAGGCTGTGGAAATGCCTCCACTAGGTGGGATATGGCATATACTCCAGGCCTCCTCACCTGAAGGGGCTTGGTCCCTTTCCTAGAAAAGGCCCAACACATCAGCTGGACACCTGCTACTTCCTCAGGCGCCATCAACCCTACACCACAACAGATCAGTGACACCCAGCTTCTGTCAGCTTGGGAGGGAAGCAACACTATCTGGTACTCTACAGATAACATGGCTAAGGGGTGTGGAGGCAGCTAGCAGACACACTTTGCCAGGGCCACTCTTGGCCTCTCTCCTTGGGGGTCTGGTAGGTGGCCACACCACGGATCCTTGAGCTGTCTCGAGGGTCAGGCCAGTGGCACAGGGTAGGTAATACTGAGGAGAACGCTTCAGGGGGCTGTCCCACTCCTGCCTACAGGTCTGCCTTACCAAGAATCTCCTGCAGGGCTAGAGGGTGTCACTTTCAGGACAAACACTGGACGGAGGATATAGGACGCACAGACCCAAGCAGGTCAGGGCCAGGGGGCTGCCAGGCCCTTTCTCTCCTGTTGACATTTTCCTCACTTCACTGTCGCTTTGTCCTGAAGCAAGTTGTCACAGGCTGCATGCTAGAGAGGACAGCTGACCCTGGGGCTCTAGACACCCCTGCACCAGCTTCCACACAATGTGATGTGGTTCTGTCAAACTTCGAGCAGCACAGGGTAAGTGGCCTTCAGTGCTTTCCCAGACAATTCCAAGGAAGCCCCAGGCTGGGTACTTGCCACTATCTAATGCAGGGTGTAAGCTGCTCACTGGACAGAGAGAAACCAGGAGCCTGCAGCACTGACCAGAACCCAAGATGCTTAGATACAATTTATGACTCAAAGTAAGTACTATTTTAAAAAAGGGGGCGGGGTGGGGGGAAGGGAAGAAAAATGTGAAGAACGAACACCCTGCCCACCTGCCCCACCTCCCGCCCGTAACTCTGGTTGCTGCCCTTAAATGTCACCCTGGGAGGGTGGTGGAGTGGGGGAAGCACTGGTCCCCACTGACACTACTGGCAGAAGGGAGAGGCTGTGGGGTCAAAGCCCTTAAAAACGTCCTTCAGGGACCCTGCATCCTGCTCACCCTCACGGGCAGGGCTGTTGCCAGCAAACGGGCTCCCTGTGCCTGTTTTAGGGGCCGGCTTTACAGTCCCAAAGAGAGTGGGCACTGGCAGGTTGTGTACCCCAGGCTGGGGTGTGGCCCCCTCAGGGGGTGGGGTGGATGAGGCAGCAGTGGGGGCTGCTGTGGCCTTGGGCCGGGGCCGGTTGTAGCTATTGTATCTGTCCGTGGCTGTGGCCCCATCTGTGCTGGCCTTCCCTGTCTCTGGCTGCTCCAGGGCAGACTTTCGGACAAACGGAGGCTCCTTTGCCTTGGAGGCTGAGCTCTTGCCATTGCCCTCAGGACCCTTGGGCTGAGCACTTGTGTCAGAAGCTGGCTCTGCAGTTTTGCCACCTGCATTGGGAGTCCTTGGGTCATACAGGCTGATACCACTCAACACACTGCTCTGCCCGCTACTACTGCCCTGGCCTAAGCCACCAGCTGCCAGCACTCGGGGGTCATAGGGAGCTGTGGCCGGTGGGGACGAGTCCCCACTTGGGCTGGCAGCAGGAGGTGATGCTTCGGTGGGACACAGCTTGGCTGCACGGGAGGATGCTCCAGGATCTGCTGGCTTTTGTAATCTGGGGTCAGTAGGGGTCTTCCGTACCCTGGGATCACTGGGTTTTTCACTCTGGCCAGGGGTGTTGACATTAACAGTCTTGAGGATTCGAGACAGGAGTTCAAAGTCAGGTAGGTTAGAGCCAGAGGTGCTGGCATCTGTGGAGCCTGGACGCTGCCGGGTGTTGGGAGGCCCAGGGGTTGTGGAACGGTGTAGCCTAGGATCTAGGGCAGGTAGGGACTGCAGGGCAGCAGGCACTGGGGGCACGTCCTGCTTGGGGATGGGCAGGGGGATCAGGTCTTCAGGGTTCCAGAGCACTGTGCGAGCAAAGCTCGGCTTGCTCAGGGTCACATCCTTCTTGATGTGGCTGAACTGTTGCAGCTGAGAGCGAGGGTCCCGTAGTGGGTGTCCAGGCAGGGGGTCCAGGGGAATGTTCACTGCCTTCTCACGCAAGGCCCTCTCCCCTTCCTCCTCTTCTGCAGGGGGCTGTCCTTTTGAACTGCTGGGGCCTGCAGGGCTGGAATGAAGGCTGCCTTCAGCCTTGGAGGTCGGCAGAGAACGAGCCAACCGAGGATCAGAGGGCCCCGAGTCCCCTGGGCCAGACCCTCCTGAAGTCTCTGCATGGCGGCTGAGTCTGGGGTCTCGGCTGAGGCGGGGATCAGCCAGCCGGCTTCCTGTGGGGTGTCCCTTCTGGAGGCGGGGATCCCCCAGCCCACTGCTGCTCGGTTCCCCGACTGAAGCCTGGGGTCTGCTTGACTGTTGCCTCAAGGTCTTGAGGATGGATGTGACACTGCTTCCCCCTTCATCCTCATCACTCGAGTACCAGTTTCCAGTGTCACCTGAGAGAGAGCAGAACAAACGGGAGAGACATAAATGGCTGTATCCCATAGCCCTCTTGTACCTCTAGGAGCCCCTGACGTGTGGTTCTGTGCTTACAGCTCTCAGCTAGCATTTCCTATGGCCCCAGCTGGGAGCTGGGGGTGGCATGGCCTGGCTCTGGGCAGTGACATCATTGTAGTTTCTCCCTCAGACCAGTACCATTCTTGGTAGGCAGTCTGACCTGAATATCTTGCAATTACCCAAGAAGTCCTGTCACCACCTTGCCCACTAGACACATAAAGAATGGAGGTAGGGTGCCTTAAGTCAGGGTAGGGCTGGGCCTCAGTGGCCATGGCCCCACTGCCTCTTCCCACCCTCAAAGCAGATTTGGTCCAGACAAATATGGCTAGACCAGCACTAGGCACCTCTCTGGAAGTCCGGATAACACCCATGCTGACAGCTCACACACACACCCCCAAGCCCCTCAAGGCGGTTCAGGGGTCAGGGAAGGGCAAGTACAACAACAAACAGAACCCAGGAGGGAAACCTGAGCCAACAGGGTGGGGCCACCGATTTTGTCCTTCCTCCTGCTGTCCCCACTAGCTTGCTCCCAACTTCCAGAGAGCCCTGGTCTATTCAGCCCTGAGGTGGATGCCACCGGGTGACCACTTGAGCCTGTGACTATACCACTCATGATCTGTATCTCTATGGCTGGCTGGTCTGTTTTGGCTTCTCCAATTTGTAACCTAGCTATCGGGCCGTGACAATGTCTCTCAAGCTTCTTTAGGAAATGCACTGTCTGAGCTAGGAACCAGCCCAACACCCTCCTCCACTGAGTCAGGAGTCTTCCGAACCCAAGATACAGAGGAGCAGCCCTGGCCTCTATTTCCTCAGCATGAGGCAGCAGCCCAGGATAGCGCCTCCTTGCCAAGCTACTTTTAGACACAGCACCCAGCCTAGGTGCCCCCACCTCGTCCCTGCACAGAGTCGGCTGGGCCCCTGCCGGGGGGACACATGCCTTCCTCATTCTCCCGGTCCTGTTTGCTGCTCTCAGCCAGCCTCCTCGCTCTCTCCTCCTCCTGCTGCTTCTGCTGGATCCTCAGGTACAGGGCCCTCTGAGCCGAGGGCAAGAAGTCGGGTACACCGGCGCCCGCCTTCGGCCGGCCTGGGGGCCCTCCCTCGGGGAAGCTGTCAGGCTCCAGAGGGTGCTCGGGGAAGAGGGGCTCCCCAGGCTGCCCCGGCAGCTCTTCGTAGTGCCCGTAGTCCTCTGTGGCAGGGAAGAGGGTTTGTGTCGGGAAGGCCTCCGTTGGAAAAGCCAAGCCTGGTGGCAAGTGTGAGGATGAGGATGGCCACCCGTCCCTCCTCCTCCCCAGGCATGGGTGCCTTGAGAGTCCAGCAGGATCCCACAGTGAGCCAGCTGGCGGGGAAAGGGTGAGGCCCAGGGAGGCCGTGACGGATGCTTATGGCTGTCAGCATAAGTGCGTGGGTACACCTCAGGCAGGATTCCTGTATCCCTCCCTCTCAGGCTAGGTAGCTGCTGCTACCCTCACAGGAAGCAGGCTTGGTTTACCATCTGCCATGAGAGATCTCACGGTTTCTTGCAGGTATGCCCAACCGTTTGACACTGTAATGTGATGTTGTCATCTACCAAGTTCATGCTTGAGAAAGCATGCAATCAAAGTAAACATAATCTCTCTCTCTCTCACATATACACATGTTCTAATTTTGTTCATTTTTGAGACAAGAGCTCACTATGCAGCCCTGGATGTCCTAGAACTCTCTAAACAGACCAGGCTGCTTTGAACTCACAAGGATCCACCTGCCTCTGCTTACTGAGTGCTGGGATTGAAGGCATGATCCATGATGCCCAGCACAGTCACAATGCTTAATTAAGTTTCAAGTTTTGCTGTGCTGCATGCTCAGCTTCTCTCAGCTGTGTGCAGTGCCTGCACTGCAGGGGACAGGCCCGTAAGAAAGTCACTGTATCTCCCAGAAGAGAACAAAACATGCTAAAATCTCAGCCCAGCTCAGGTCATCCCCGCAGACCACTCTGTCCTCTAAGCATTCCTGGACACCAGAGTTACTAAGTACATGAGCACATGGAGGGCGGGGCAGGGCGGGCAGCTTCCCTTGCATGGCCACAGCAAGTCTTCCCTCCCTGCCCACCCAGCCCTATTATGCACATTAGACACAACACCACTGTCTCACTGTGAGTCCCTGGACTATAGGGTGCTGAGCTGGAGTGCCCAGGTCTGTCAAAAGTCAACTCTGTCCCTTGCACATGTGATATGACTCTTATCTGGCTGAGACAATATACTGAGTATCAGAGACGTGGTCCATGCCACCAAAAGAGGCAGTCTGGTATTTTAAACAGGACTGGAAAGATGGTCCAGTGGGCTACTGCCATACAACTGCATCGCCACCACAACAGAAAGCAAAGCAAGGCATGGTAATGGCCTGTAACATCAATACTTGGTAAGTAGGCAGGGTGTCCCAGGATCTAGCTAGCTATACTAGCTGAAAAGGCAATCTCTTAAGTTCAAATGAGTCTCTGCCTTAGATGTACAGTGATCAACTGACAAATAGGTCAACCTGCCTACACACACCTGCATACTGCTTATGTGCACTCCCACATACACGTATATACCACAAACTGCATAACTGGTAAGAACTCACACATTGACAGGTGGCCTGCTGCCAGGGCCTGAATTTGGTCATACATGAGCCAAATGGGATGTACTCTATGCTACAACTACCGTATGAGGAGCTGGGGATACAGGCTGAGGCTTTAACTCCATAGACCATCAATCACCGGAAGGCCGAATAAATGTACAGAAACCACAGCAGCTCTGTGCTTGAAAGGGTAGTTCCTGAAACTCACATTATAAGCTCACTTTTGCTGTAGAGACATCTACCATCAACAAGCCAACTAACTCAGGCCTGGCAACAGCTTCTCCCTCAACCTTGGTGTCCTGCCTTTTCCAACATCTCCTGAAGCCCACTCTTGAGCATGCACCATGAATACACTGTGGATGCTTATGCTTCCACACAGGCTTCTTGTGCTTTGAGGCAGCAGTGATCCTCACACACCCAACACAACAGCCTGAACTTTGGTAAAGGGCTGCGTATGCTTGGCACTCATCTTCCTAGTATTCCTTCCAGCCCTACAAAGCACATACATACAGGTCACATTGGCTCCAACATGCCAATTCCAAGCCACATAACCCGTCTTTGTACTCTTGGCTACCTCCTGGCCTCCCCCTGGGTGCATCTGCTGTCAGCAACTGCATAGGAACCTGGAAATTCCCACCCCTGTTCTGGTTGGTTGGCAGTCTCACTGTATCCTCCCAAGTGCTGGGAACCACAAGAATGCATGTCCCGCTGCCCTCTACTGCTCTGTAGAGCGAGCAATACCACAGTGACACACACACCTACATATGTTAAGATGTTACCCTCTCATTCTTTTATAGATGCATAGCCATCTCTGCTTTCCTCAGACAAGCTGGCCAGCTGTGATACCTGGCCACCTTCTCAGAGATGCTTCAGATGACTGTTCCTGCTAGGGCTGTGGCTGTATCCCTCCAATCGACACAGTCCCATGCTATTTTCTAACAATGGCTAATGCTGAAATGAGCCATCTGACCTCTCTCTGGTTACCTCTACTAAAATGCAACTAACTATAGCAAGGACAGAGACCAGACACTCGGAGCGCTGGTCCTTCCTCCTTCCTGAATCATCCACAGGCAGCCACAACAGCTATCCTTGACTATACTCAAAACTGAGGTTGTTAACATCACAGGACAGAGGCAAGAACCTGTCCAGCCAATGGTGTCAGACAAGCAGAGTTATGGAGCCCAGCACTACCAGGGAGAGGGACCTTGTCTAGGGCACTTGCCTTGTTCATGATTGATGCCAGGCGCTGTAAGCACAGCTTCCTAAGGTATTTCTGCTTGGCTCGTGATTGATGCCAGGCACTATGAATACTGTTTCCTACACTGACAACAGACACCAGAGTCCTTCAGCCCCCACAAACCAAAGGGTCCCATAATACTTAAAACACACCTACAGAACAGGAATGGGACTGGAATACTGCTGTAAGACTGGACCAAGGATGAAAAGCCACTTCTGACCTCTACGCCACCCTGGTGAGCCCAGCTCTGCAGCCTAGCTGTTGCCTACATACCTGCATCTCCAACAAGACCAGGCTCCATTTCCATGCCTTCTTGCTGGGGGTAGAAGTTTTCATAGAAGTTCTGAGCTGGTGGGATGGGAGGCATCATTCCAGAGTGTGGGGAGTCTCCAGGACCATAGGGCATCATTGGGGGGCCACCAGGACCCATGGGAGGGCCAGGGTTCATGCCAGGACCCATTGGCATGTCAGGATGCATATCGGGGTGCATGTCAGGGTGCATGTCAGGATGCATGTCGGGGTGCATGTCTGGATGCATGTCAGGGTGCATGTCAGGGTGCATGTCAGGATGCATGGGCCCCCCCATTGGCCCTGGGGGTCCCATGTTGGGGCCAGGACCCATTGGCCCCGAGGGTCCACCAGGTCCAGGGAACCTAGAAGAGGAAATGGTCCTTGTGGTGAAGCTGCTAAGGAAAGGCAGCAGCACCCAACCAGTAAACCTGCAGTGCTCAACTAGAGCCCAAGCCCAGGAGCCCAAATGGGGAATGACAGCTTCAGAAGGACAGAGCCCTGCCAGGCTATGCTCCTGTGCTTCTGTGGGCAATATACTCACCTCACGCCCAGTTTCTCAGCTAGCTGCCCCGTGGGCCGCACCACGATCTCAAACAGAGAGGGGATCTTCTTGTTGTACATGTCCTGCTGTAGCTGCTGTGGGGACAGTGGCTCATGTGCTGGCAGGGACATTTGAGGAGGCCCAGGAGGTGGGGGAGGGGGTGGTGGTGGTGGAGGAGGGCCACCTTGCATGGGCCTGCCATTAGGAGAGGTGGGGGCTGGGGGTCCAGGGGGCCGTGGAGGCGTAGGCAGGAGCCCCACACCAGGAGGCGGCTTGGGCAATGGGTTGATGCCCTGCTTCTTCAGCTCTTCTACCTCCTTCTCATCCTCAGCACCTGCTTCTGCATCATCAGCCAACATCTGTGGGAAGCAAAGTAAGTCCATCAGAAGGCTGCACCAAGTCAGACTGAAAAACTGAAAACACATACCTGCTGAGGGCCTTTAGAGCACAGGGTCTAGGACTTAATTCATCTTCTTGATCACTCTGGGCATAGTGGTACACAATTGTAATCTTAGCACTGGGGATGAGGAGGCAGGAAAATCTCAAGCTTAAAGGCAGCCTTCCTTCACCACCATGGTTCCCATTTACAATGTCTATAGGCCTCTAGTGACCTGAGACAGATTTGTCCAGCAAGGCTTCAAAACACAGCACACTTCTCTCTACCAATATCAAGTGTAAAAACCTGGTCAACATCCTTAACAATCTGAGACAGCTATCAGAGAGGACAAGCCTGAGGCTCAACACTATCGGACATTGTAGGGTAACAAACTAGGTGAAAGCAGTCTTGCTGACACTGTCTTCTAACACGGACAGCTCTACAGCTGGTCTTCCCTATGTGTGAAGCCTTTTACAACAGACCCTACAGCCTAAGGAGGAGGATGAGTCCATTCCTAACCTAGTCTTCTAATCTGAGCCCAACGACATGGACATGGCAAACACCCATGAAAAAATGACCAGAGAACAGAACATAAACTACTCATCAGCAATTTCAGCACAAGCGGAAAGAACACACAGATACCCGTCCTTAAACTCCCCTGTAGCCTTTCCATACATGGCCTCCCTACTAGCAATGACCACTGCTTGTTGACCATGGCTGCTCAGGCTGTGTCTCCAAACCTTGAATTAGAGCTGATGCTAGAATCCAAAGGTCTATCATCTATGTAAAAATGACAGTCATCACCAGGTATAGTGGCATGTAACTTTAATCCCAGCACTCTGGAGGGACAGGCAGGCTAATTTCTATGGATATAAAGTCAGCCTGG
This sequence comes from Rhabdomys pumilio, assembly GCA_030674055.1. Classification (NCBI taxonomy): domain Eukaryota; kingdom Metazoa; phylum Chordata; class Mammalia; order Rodentia; family Muridae; genus Rhabdomys; species Rhabdomys pumilio. The sequence goes on along the minus strand of JANHMN010000003.1, from coordinate 24,236,973 downwards.
TCTACATACTGAGTTCTAGAACATCCAGGGCTACAAAGAGAACTTGTCTAAAGAAAAAAAAAAGTGATGCTTGCCACTTGCATACATACACAAATAAGGTAGCTATCACAAATTCTAAGCTTTTGCCCAAACAAGAAATATACAAATGTACTTTAACCAGTGACTAGATGAAAAACCTAACCATCTGTAGGAGTTCAACCTTGCAGGCAACTGCATTGAACTGCAGAGACCCACAGTGCCGTATGCAGATCAAAAATGCGCTAGGGCATGCACAAGGCAGACCCACACCCCTTGCCTGCTTTACTCTACAGTTCTACTTAGAAGACATCTGTTTTCTCTGTTGATGATGGGGATCAAACCCAGGGCCTTGTGAATGAGAGGTACAAGCTCTCCCACATAGTTCCCATCTGTTCCCCATTCCTATGATACCCCAAACTATACGGACAGAAACCATATGGGCAGCTGTGCTGTTAAAGGAATTGGGGTGGGGGGGACATCTACAGAAAGAGAGAGATTCCAACTGTTGGGATAAATTGTGTGTGTGTGTGTTAAGTCTAGATTGTATAGAGCAGACACAAATCTATATGTTGGTCAATACCCACAGATATGCTGGGCAGAACTTGAAATCTAAAGACAGGAGGATCATAGGTTCAAGGATGACAGTAGATATGTAGTGAGTTCAAGGCCAACCCGGACTATACAAGACTGTTCCGAACAAAAACAGCCAGTCCATCTCAGAGTAGTGGCAGATTGTAAAGAACTCAACTGTGCTGGTTAGAAAATACACCAAAGCCAACCAAAAAGACATCCAGGAGACTGCCAAGGTAATAGCAATAGGATCTGTGATCCTAGATTAAAGCCTCTTTGTGAGACATATGTGATGCATATCCCTATTAATGACATTCCTGTGGGTGGTTGAGAACTTTCTCATCATGGGAACTAGTGAGCAAATGAGAATTGTGAGAAACTCGGGAAGTTTTCCTTTTTCCTTTTTCTCCTTTCTGTTTCTAAATTAAAATTCAAATTCAAAAATTAAAATTCAAAATTTTTTTGGTGTTTTCCTTTTTCTCCTTTCTGTTTCTAAATTAAAATTCAAAATTTCAAAACTTTTTTTTCTATTAAAAAAAAAAATCTCGCCGGGCGGTGGTGGCACACGCCTTTAATCCCAGCACTTGGGAGGCAGAGGCAGGCGGATTTCTGAGTTCGAGGCAGCCTGGTCTACAGAGTGAGTACCAGGACAGCCAGGGCTACACAGAAAAACCCTGTCTTGAAAAACCAAAAAAAAAAAAAAAAAGAAAGAAAAAAAATCTCTGCTCAGCATGGTGGTACACACCTTTAGTCCCAGTGCTCAGGAGGCGGAGGCAGGTGGCTCTCTGAGTAAGAAGCCAGCTTGGTCTACAGAGCAAGTCCCAGGACAAAAAAACCCCTGCAAATTTAGCACTGAGAAGAGTAGGTAGGAGTAATGAAGAGGTCGGCATGGGCCGTAACTGTCAAAACAAAACAAAAAAGAAAAGGGGGTGGGGCAGCAGGTAGACAAAAAGCTAATGTAAACTTAAATAACAGAGGATACAGTGGCATACACCTTTAATCTCAGCACTCATCCTGGTCTACATCATGAGCTCTAGGACAGCCAGGACTACATAGAGACCATATTTTTATTTAAAAAAAAAAAAGCTGGGCAGTGGTAGCACACTCCTTTAATCCCAGCACTTGGAAGACAGAGGCAGGCGGATTTCTGAGTTCAAGGCCAGCCTGGTCTACACAGTGAGTTCCAGGACAGCCAGGGCTATACAGAGAAAGCCTCTCTTGGGGGAGAAAAAAAAAAAAGCCACCACTGCTCCCCAACCAAACTTCAAAAACTAAAACAAATAAAACAAAGCTACAAGAAAAACTAAAATGACCCAGGGGGCAGGACTGGGCTCCTGCTTTTGAATGTGAACACTGAACCTCCAGCAGGGGGCAGCCTTTACTCAGACTGATGGTCCTTCCAAAGGCCAGTGATTACACCCTGAAGGGACTAGATGCTGATCATATAGCTCTTAGGCTGATAGGTTCTCAAAGGAATGACAAAAACAAGGATCCCCACTAACTACTACCAATCTGGGGAAGAGAAACAGACACCATAATGAGTGTCAAATGGCACCAGGTTTGTGAGATCCTGGCCCCACTCCCTTCTCCGCAGGAGTCCTGACTACATTTCCAATCCCTGGGCATCTCAGTCTCTCTATCTAACACAACACCACAAGGTGACAATCCTTTCATTCCGCTGTCCCCTAGGGAATCCAGTGCAGCTGCCTCAGGTCAGCAGTTAGGATGCAGCAGGACCCCGCCTCCATCTCCTGTAGGGAGGAGATGTATGTGATGTACAGACAAATCTAACTTGCAACAGACTCTGATTGTGCAAAGGTTATCTGTGTCAACAGAGTGGTGCCAGGCTCCTGCCGGCCTTGCCCCATGCCACCTCAGGCATTACCTTATCTAGGAGCTCTCGTGTCTCTTCTGTCAGTGGGTCATGAGAGAACATGCAGTCATCACCATTGATGCAGTTCCCAGTGGTGTGGTACAACTTACACGGAAAGTCACGTTCATGATTAATTAAGGCAAATGCTTCTTCTCAGAACCCACCTCAAAGAACAAACAAGCCCCTTCATTTTGGAGGTGAGATGACACTCAGGGTTGTGCAGTGGCTGCCAGTGGCTGTTTCCAACACTGCTTCAACTCCAGAGCAAGTTCTGGCCCACAGAGTTGAACTTGGAAAGGGTCCTCAGACTCTCTACAGAGAAGGGGAGTAAACGATATGGGCGTCCCCAGGTGAAGATGTGAACAGTTCAGACTGGGTAAAAGGGGCAAAAGGAAAGCCGACTGGTGAGGTCTCAGGAGCAACAACACAGGACAAACACCACAGTTATGATGGCAAAGGATATCATGCATGTAGGGGCAGTTCTCAGCACGAGCACAGAACCCTGTAATGTAAAATTTGCACAGCTCTCGCTTCTTCGGTAGCTCAATGTCGTGGCTAAAATTGCAGTGGTCTCCCTGGAAAAAGAGAAGACAGACTAAGGGTTTGGAAAGTAAGTTCTGAAAGTAAGAACACATCCCCTTGGGAAATAGTCTCCCAAGTGATTCTTCACAACCCAGGCCCTGCTCCCCAGCCTGAGCCTTCTGCTCAAGTCCAACTTGTTACTTCTTGTTACTTCCTGTTTCATCTCTGCCCTTCCTTTCACACCTACACTGTTCCATACTATTTGCTGTCTGGCAATAAAAACTCATCACATAAGCCAGTTCTACATTCTGTCCTTCCTGAACCCTGGTTTTGTTTGAGGAAAGCTGCCTGGCTAAAAATACCCCATTTTCCAACTTCTCTTGTTTTGCCCACAAAACACAGGTAAAAGCTTCTAGGCAAGGTATGTCCTAAATTAAGACATTTTTCTTGTGGCAGCTGGGGGAAGACAAAAAAATCTGTCGAGAATTTGATACGTAGATCAGGCTGGCCTCAAAGCCAGTGACTTGCCTGCCTCAAAATCGCAAGAGCTGGGATTAGAGGCCAGCACCACCACTGCCTGGCATCCTCCTAGCCCAAGGATATAAAGTTCAAAAGCACAGCAGTCATTATACAAGTACAGTCCATGATGACAAATACCACAGGCTTAAGAAAAGTGGCAGAAAGAAGAGTCTAGGTCCCCAGGGAAACAATGACCACAGGAGTAGCCTTGAATTCACTAAAGCCCCAACTAAGATTCCTGATCTGATTGACAAACAAGTATGTGTTGAAACCAGGAGAGTCAAGACTGAGAATAAGCCTAGTGGTGGCTGCTGTACACACCTTTAATCCCAGCACTCGGGAGGCAGAGGCAGGCAGATCTCTGAGTTTCAGAACAGCCAAGACTACACAGAGAAACCCTGTTTCAAAAAACAAAAGAGAGACTAAGAGCAGTAAGGGCTATTTTACACGTTTTATGTATTATTCTGTTTTTTTTTTTTTTTTTTTGGTTTTTTTGGTTTTTTGAGACAGGGTTTCTCTGTGTAGCCCTGGCTGTCCTGGAACTCACTCTGTAGACCAGGCTGGCCTCGAACTCAGAAATCCGCCTGCCTCTGCCTCCCAAGTGCTGGGATTAAAGGCATGCGCCACCACCGCCCGGCTATTCTGTTTAAAATACCTACTTCTTGCTTCCCAAGGGAGCAGTACCTCTCATGCATACATGCCACCTGGCTGCTGCCTTTGTATCATCATCACAAGCCAGCTGTGCTCTAACTAAATGGTCACACTTATCTCTTCCACAACTCTGATGTCCAACGCTGATTCTGTCTGGAGTCTTTAATAATTCCTTTCCAACCTTGAAGTTCAGCCGTGTAATGGGAACAGAGGATTCACTTGAGACTCTAGAGACTAGACAAACATGTCTACCACAAACCTCAGACTCTCTATACATCTTGCTCTGACTCCTCTTACCCTGAGAGGAAAGCTGAGTCTTATAGGCTGCCCACATGTCTCTTGGTTCCAACAGGTGCCAAAGGCAGGCTATCACACAGTCCTTCCCATCCCTAATAGTGTGCACTATGGCAGCCCATCCATGTGGGTCACATTTCCTCAGGTGGTACTCTTACCCAAGTGCATCGTCCCTCCACGAAGTACTTGCAAATGACTTTGCCTTTCTTGTCAGACTGCTGGTGGGGCTTGTCATGATCACTCCTCCGGTAGCTTCCACCACCACCATCCTGTGAGTAATGTAGAAGAAAGGATGGGAGTACATTAAGTATAGAAAGAAGAGGACAGGTGTAGACAGCTTCTGTCACACCACATGCAATGCTATACTCATATGGGAAAAACTCTGGCACCTGAACCGTGCAGGGACAGACCCCTCCTAGAGGGCGTAGCGAAGTCTTTTCTGGAAACTCTCTTGAACCTCAGGGTGCACCATGTTAAAATGGCTGCAGGCACTGCTAAAGTATTATTTTAAACAGAGGGTTGTATCAACAGGGCATCAACCTGGGAAACTGGTGAACACTGATCAGTCCACTGGTAAGGAGTTGATTGGAACAGGGGACAGGATCATCCTTCACAGAAGAGCTTATTAGAAAACAACAAGCCAAGGCAGTGGTGGCACAGATCTTGAGGCCCAGCACTCAGGAGGCAGAGGCAGGCTGATGTGTATGTTTAAGGCCAGCCTGGTTTATAGAGAGAGTTCCAGGACAGTTAGGGCTACATAGAGAAACTCTGCCTCAAAAAAAAAGCAAAAAACAAAAAACAAACAAACAAAAAAAAAACAAACAAATGAATGAATGAACGAATAATGGTAAATAAAATAAAACAACAACAAATCTCAAAGTTGCCTTGGTCAAAACCTTAGATCACAGGGACTGGAGAGAGAGAGACTGATCACTAGTTAAAACTGGCTAACAATTTGTTGCTCAGTGGATCTCTGAATTCAAGGCCAGTTTGATATACAGAGTGAGTTCCAGGACAGCCATGGCTACACAGAGCAACCCTATTTTGAAAATTACTAAAAAAAAGGAAAGGAAAGAGAGAAAAAACTGGCTGCTCTTCCAGAGGACCCAGGTTAAATTCCAACCCCTTACATGGTCATTCACAACTATTTGTACCTCCAGTCCCAGAGGGTCCAATGCCCTTGTCTGGCTTCTGTGAGTACCAGGCACATAATTAGTGCACAGACACAGGCTTCCAGGCTTTTAAAACACCCATATGCAGAAAAGTTAATACAATTAAGAAACACAACACACAGAGCACACATCAGGCTACAGGAGTAAACTCACGCCCATGTCATCATCGTAGAAGTCTTCATCGTCATTCATCCCGCCCTTGCCCATTCCACCTCTGCCACCTCGACCTCGGCCACGGCCCATCCCCTTTCCTCGGCCTCCTCGGGAACCACGGCCTCGGCCTCGACTTAACCCTGTGGAGAAGCAGAGAAGGGATTTAACTTCTTCAGCTAAGCCAAGCAGTCACTGCAGCCCAGCCAGCACAGCCTCATGAAGCCCACCTCGACCTCGGCTGTCCTTGGACCTTCGGTACTGGCTCAGCTCTTTGGAATAGTCATCGTAGTCATCGTCTCCCATGGGCTCCTCACTTTCTCCATACTGGATTCCAGAGAAAACAAGGCACAAATGTCATGCTAGAGACAACACTGAGTTAACACTGAGTGGCAGCATGTGTGCTGGGTGGTCCCAAACCCTACTCTTGCAGCCTTCTCACTTCAGACTCTAACCCCATTAGGCAGAGCCAATCACAGGGCCCCTGGGCACAAGAGACAGCTGTACAACAACTTCAAGAAATGTGTCACACAGTAGATATAGAAGGCAGGGACAGAATGGTGTGTATTCTACACATCCCTCCTGTGCCTGCCATAAAAGACAGAAGACATTCTAGAAGACACTCAGAGAAGCCCTGACTCAGGACAGGGTTTTTGTTATCTACTTTTTCCTTTTTTAGCCACTAAGGATTTTTTTTTTTCCTTTCCAAGAGGAACCTTTTAAAAGTGTGCCTGTCACTCCAAGCCTTCCTTCCCTTGGAGACCCCACTCACATCCTCCTGTCTCAGTCTCACCATGCCCACCCGAAGGACTTGTAGCCCAGGGGACCTGCCAATCACACTGCTGGCCCCAAGAGCTACGGAAAACCTTACCTCTATCTCCTCTTCATACAAGTCCTCTTCGTCCTCTGGGTGCTCTCCCATGGAGCCTCGGCCTCGGCCTCTGCTGCCCCTGCCCATGCCTCGGCCTCGAGATCCTCCTCGGCTCCCACGGCCCCTGTAGCCCCTGCCTCGGCCTCGGCTACCTGTGGGGTGATTGGGACAGTGAGCCTCACATGGCTAGAGACTACAACAACAAGGAAGAGGGGGTCCCATTTCCTGTTCCTTGAGGCCTCTTCCTTTAGGAAGCCATCCAAGCTGGCCCATGCAGACTGCAGTGCCTCTAGTTCCCTCAAAGGGGCGACTTGGCACTCTGGACACACAGATACTCCTGTCTCATCAGCTGGTCTCTCACTACCTGTCTATTCATGGCTGCAGTGACCAAGACAGCAGGCACCAGCTCTCTGTGGCTAAAAATCCCAGAACCTATGGATAGTACCAACTGGAAGATCCCTATCAGATTTTAAAAACTTAGGGAGCGAACAGCACAGTCTTGGTGTCTGTTATAGACTCTAGTACAACTCACGTGTGAGTAAAGGAGTGCTGCCTCCAGTCCCGTGGGCAAGCCCAGACCAGGGCCTCCACAGCGGAGCCTGCTGCAGGGGTGTCCAAGAGCAAACATGAAAACAGCACTTTCAGCAGTAACCTGGATCACAAGTCTAAGAAACCAAGCTGGTAGATCTTTAGAAGCCTCTATCAGCTGGCTGGGTTTTTTGTTTGTTTTAAAGAATCCCTGAAGGAGATTGCCTTCCCTCATCTTCCCTTAAGCATCCAGCCACAAGTTTATCAGCTTTCTGGGGTCCAAAGTTCAAAGGTAAACACCTGGTCAGATGATGAAAAGTCCAGGACTGGAAGTAAGCAGAGCTGGGGCCTCTAGCTCTCCTCAGTCTGGCCCAGATGAGGGACACTTGCTGGCCCTGTGTGTCTGTTATCCCAAGCCCGGAGTGTATAATTTTTGTGTACTTCAGCTATCTTTGCCTAGCTGTCTTAGATAAGGCTCAGTATAAGCTGGCTGCAGTGGTCTCCTTGACCCCTTAATCTCCAACCGCACCAGCCACACTGGCCCTGGAGAAGTACTAGGAGGGAGGGGAGGGGAAGGGCTCACCTCTGCCCCGGCTGCTGCCCTCCTTGGCACGCCGGTACTGGTTCAGCTCTTTGGTGAAGTCGTCATAGTCTTCCTTGCCCATGTCCTCCTCTTCATCCCCCTCATACTCTCCATACTGCTCATTCTCGTAGTCCTCGTACATGCTGTAGCCCTTGCTATCCATCTTGGAGTAGGACTTCTTGGGCAGGGGTGTGTTGTGTGACGAGGAGTATTGCTGGTGGGACTGTTTAGGAGAGAGTAGGGGAGAGGGTGAGCCAGTGCCCACAACCTGGATCAGGCTACTTAGGTCACCTTAGTTGTCATAACTTGTACGTCTGGAGTTTCTACTGTCCCTGGTTTAACACTGGTTCTTGGCCTCTCTCCAGACATGTTTACCCTGACGGGCTAGGGGACAGCAGTACATCCACATGTCTGTCTTTAAGAGATGGGCCAATGCCGGGCAGTGGTGGCGCACACCTTTAATCCCAGCACTTGCAGGCAGAAGAAGGAAGATTTCTGAGTTTGAGGCCAGCCTGGTCTACAGAGTGAGTTCCAGGACAACCAGGGCTACACAGAGAAACCCTGTCTTGGAAAAAACAAAGACAAACAAACAAAAAACAACACCCTCCCCAAAAAAAACCAAAAAACAAAAAAACAAAACCAAGCAACCAAACAAAAACAAAACAAAAAGAGATGGGCCAAGGTTTAGAAGGAAAGGAGAACCAGGAACCCATCGTCCCTGAAGAACCAAGGACAAGGATGCAGAGTGAGCAGAGCTGGGAGAAGCCTGGCGTTAGGAGGAGTTGTTTCCTTGTCCAAGCTTTCCCTGGGGCCTCTGATTTCAATGAATAGCCTACTTGGCTGCCATAGTAGACTGCTATTTCCAAAGACATCTTCCACGATGCCTTTCAACAGGTGAAGTGTGGCACATTCAGACAATGAGGCCCACCTTAGCAATGGAAGCTATAGGCAATGAAAATACTTTATTGTGGTTTTGAGACAGGGTCTTATGTACCCTAGCCTGGAACTCTTTTTTGTTGTTGTTGTTTTTTGGGTTTTTTTGTTTTTATTTTTGGAGGGGAGCTGGGGTAGTAGTGGTTCAAGATGGGTTTTCTGTACAGGCCTGGCACTCTTGGTCTGTCACCATACCCCAAGAGTTGGGATTATAGGCCAACTATACTGGCTTTAAACACGTTGCTAAGGCAAGGTGTAATGACCCTTGTCTACAGTCCCATCCACATGGGAAGCTAAGGTAAAAAAACTGCTTGAGCCCATGAGTTCACGACTGCCCTCCCTAAGTAAAAGTAAAGATTTGGCCTCAAAACTGAAAACAAAAACCAAAACAACAACAAAAACCCACCTCTCAGCATATTTATAAGAAAAACTGAGCCATGCCCCATGTGCTCTAAAAAAATATGATCAGGTGGCTTTGGTGACAGAGCTGAGGAGGTTTTAGGGCAGTAAAACCCCTGTAAACAAAGCTCAAGAAGTTACAGGAAACTAATCCAAGAGGAGAGTACAAATGGATACTAATGTGTCCACATCCACTCATGAGTTGTAACACTGTAGCTTACTTGTCAACATTTCAGTGAGGGCTGGGCTCAGCTACAAAAGGAAACCCACACTCACTACAGAAAAATGCAAAATACAGATAAACAGATGTAGACACTCAAGCTTTTGGTCTTATTCCGACCCCTCCTCTAGTATGGAGAAGATTCCCTTCCTCAGTAGTCAGTCTCCATTACTTTACTAAAATCTTCTTTATCTGCTGCAAATCGGTGCATGATGCTGTCACAGGAAAAGGCTTTAAAAAAGTACCAACACAGGGCTGAAGAGATGGCCCAGCAGTTAAGAGCACTGGCTACTCCTCCAGAGAACTTTGGTTCAGTTCCCAGCACCTATACAGAGGCTCACAACTGTCTGTAACTCCAGTTCCAGAGGATGCATATGATGCCAGACAGACATACACTAAAAAGACACACTAAGCCGGGCGGTGGTGGCTGGTGGCGCACGCCTTTAATCCCAGCACTCGGGAGGCAGAGGCAGGCGGATTTCTGAGTTCAAGGCCAGCCTGGTCTACAGAGTGAGTTCCAGGACAGCCAAGGCTATATAGAGAAACTCTGTCTCGAACAACAAACAAACAAACAAACAAACAAAAAACCACACTAAAACAACAAAATGAAAAGATTTTAATAATAAAAAAAGATGCCATCACACCCTGTCTAGTCAGTTTTATTCTTTTCTTTTTTTCCTGGTTGTTTTGTTTCCTTGTTTTTCTGGACAGGGTTTCTCTGTATAAGAACTCTGGCTGTCCTGGAACTCACTCTGTAGATCAGGCTGCCCTCAAACTCAAGACTTTCACCTGCCTCTGCCTCTCGAGTGCTGGGATTAATGGTGTACACCACCACCACCAGCCCTAGCCCATGGTTTTAAAAGATAGGGTTTTGCTATGTTGCTCAGGCTAGGCTCCAATTCTCTTGTTCATTATTTATTCTTTATATGTACGAGTGCTCTGATGCATGTTTATCTGTGAACCACATGCATACAATGCTCAGAGACAGAACTCCCAGAACTGGAGGTCTACACAGTTGTAACCACTATGTAGTTCCTGGGTCTTCTGCACTTAACCACTGAACTGTTCTCCAGCTTCTGACTCCAACTCTTACTCTTTCTGCCTCACCTTTCCTGGTACTGGGATTACTAGTTTGTGTCAGCACTTCCTGTTTGTATTTAATCTTCTATAGTTTATTAGTAGTAGTATTGGTGGCAGTGGTGCTGCCCATGGTCATGAGCATAGTAGCAAGCACTAGACTACCGAGCTACATACCCAGCCTTGTTTTTTTCTTATGCTTTTCTGAGAGTGAAAGTATATACACACATGGTAAATTTATGGTTAAGTTCAGAGTTGTAATGGGGTATTTAACTTCTAACTGCGCAGCCCTGGAGATAATTTATTCTACTGGCCAGTTCATTCTCTTGCCAATTTCCCACAAAAAAAGGTCACTTATGAACAGTTAAGAGCAGTCAACTGTGACCTGAACAAGTTAGACATACTGTGCCTTGCCAAGCTACGGGGGAGACTTGACACTAGGCAGGCTCAGGAGCAGCCCTTGTGGAGAAAGCCACTGCCCTGGCTCAAACCCATACATTCCAACTCTCTTGTTTTTCTTATCCATAAACAGGGATGAAAATAATACCCACTGTCTCTGGGGTACCACCCACCTGCCCCATACTAGAAGACACAAGACACAATATCACTCACTGGTGCGTATGGGGGACTATAGTCCCGGTACTTGCGGTGACTCTTCTCACTGGGGCTGAAATCTGAGTCATCTGAGAAATCCGAGAAGTCATCGCTGGAGGAAGCATGGCGCTGCAATGACAGTGATAGAGGCCACACTACAAGTGAGTCTGCTGCTGGCAAGCCACCTTGGCACAGCCAGCCCCAGGACACGCAATGCTGGAATGTGCCTGGAAGGACTGTGCTCAGAATGAAAACTCCTCCCCCAGGGGCACTCAATGGCAACAGAGCATAAGTTCCAGATCTTTATAAACTGTCCGCAGGCCATGGATACTAGGAACAGCTGTTACAAAGAGTGCCCACGAGGTAGACAGACAGGTCCTGAGCCAGCAGTAGAGGTGTGGGGAACCCTCTGGGACCTACTTTGTGCTTAGATTTCCGCCTTTTCTTTGACCTCCTCTTCTCCTTCTCCCGTTCCTTCTTCCGCTTCCGTTTCAGCCTCCTGTGAGACTTTTCCTCATCGGAGTCGCTGTGGTGCTTCTCCCCCTTTTCTTTCCGACTCCTCTCTTGTCCTCCAGGGGCATCCTGGATCTCCTCAGCCCCATCATCTTCCAGTTCACCTTCCTCCAACTCACCATCTTCCCTGCAAACCAACCCCCAAAACACTGTGACCTCTGGACTGCAGTGGAGCCTTTTGAAGCTCTAGGCTGGTGAGGCACATAGCAGCAGAGAGCCCAGAGGACATGGCTAACAGCTCTAGTGGCTGGAATAGGCCCCAGGAGGATGCAGGGCCAACTGGCTTAACTGGGTCACAAGAGGTGGAGGGGTTACCACCAGAAAGCAAGAGGTACAGCTTAGTGGTAGGGTGCTTGCTTAGCACACAAGAGGCCCTAGGTTCCAGTCCTAAGCCCTGAAAAATGAATAAATAAAAAGCCAGGCTAAGTCAGGCATGGTACCACAAACCTTTAATCCCCTCTGCTTCTAGGGAGGCAAAGGCAGGGGCAGAAGGATTTCTGAGTTTGAGGCCAGCCTGGTCTACATAAGAGTTTCAGGCCATCCAGTGCTACACAATGAGACCCTGTCTCAAAATGAAAACAAAACAGAAAAACAAAAAATAACACTAATAAAATAATGAATAAAAAGAAAGGTGCTACGGACAAACCTACTTCAAGTTTCCCCACCATTTCGTAGCCTAAGTGTTCCCAGCAGAAAAGCAGCAAGTCCTGTGGCCACAGAGCTGAGGAATGTGACCTTGGGTGCTACCACAGGCTCTGAAGGGCCCAGCTGCCCAGCTCCCACATCTCTCCTTTACAGCATTACTTAAAACCTACTGGACCACAGAAGTTCATTTGCAGGGAACCTCAACCGGCACACTCTGGTTTTTAGATATAAACTTGTGAACTTGTGTTCTACTAGAGACCAAGATGATAGAGGCAGACCCCACCTGTGATGAGTCCTCCCTCACCTTATCCTTGTTCCCTCTCCTAGGTGACTCTCTTTACCTTGCCTCTAAGTACTCCTCCCACCCGACTTTTTCAACTCCACGTTTCTCCATGTCAGTAAAAGCACTCACCTAACCTAACAAGCTATGAGTCACCCAACAGGTCTAATTAGCTATGGATAGGCTAGGGGTGGGGGCAAGTATCTGTGGGTGGAGTCAGCACAGGGTCAAGAAAGCAGCAGATGGAGAAGGAGTCCACAGTGTTCAAGCCAAACCCACAGACACAGATGTTGCTAAGTACAGAAGCTGGTAGAGTGGAAAAATCTTTTAAACTTAGCTAGGAATAATGGGAGACAAAGGAAGGCTGATCTCTTGAATTTGAGGCCAGGTTACATGATATCAGGCCAGCAAAAACACAGTGAGACCCTGCCAGGCCTGCCTGGTGGTACACACCTTCATTCCCAGCACTCAGGAGGCAGAGACAGGAGGATCTCTGTAAGATCTAAACCACTCTGGTCTGCAGTGAGTTCTAGGACAGCCAGAGCTACAGAGAGCCTGTCTCAAAAGACAAACAACACACACACATACATTATTTTACAGCTCCCCATGTCCCTAATGACAGCAGAAAGGTACATAAATGGACATAGAAGCTCCTGACACCTCAGCTAACAAGGAACAAAAAGATTATAATAACAGTGGCAAGAATAAGGGAACTGAAGCTGATCCCAGAGGACTGCAGGCTGAAGGTCAGCCTGGGCTACTTGATTAGTATGGTCTAGGGTCCATCCTATACCACACCAAAAAAATAATTTTTCAAAAATTCAACAGAAGCCAAGCAGTGGTAGCACACACCTTTAATCCTAGCACTCAGGACCCAAAGGCAGGCTAGGACAGCTAGGACTTGTTACACGGAGAAACCCTGTCTTGAAAAACCAAACCAAAAGGCTAACCAAAAATCAGGACAGGGAACAGCTCTCCAAAGAAGCTTTGTGGAAGGAGGAACCAAGCACTCAGAAGCCCTGAAGTCCTAAAGGGCTCCAACTGAAACAAGCTCTTTCTCTAGCCCTTCACAGCTTCAAGAGGTGCTTCTCTAATTAATCTTGAACCCAATTTCAAAGGCCCTAGGCTCAACTCCCAAGAGGCTTGACCCGAAAAACAGACAAAGTGGAGGTCAAGGACAGCACTCACACAGCAGGGCATAAGGCTCCTCACACTTTGTCAAAGGCAAGCATAGGAAAAGTACTCCACCTGCACCAGCAGACAGCCAACTTTGGAGGGGGCAGGGTACTGAGCAGCATTCCAGTCATGGGAGGCTCCCTGTAGGTGCGCCTCAGAACCAGTCGCAATGGAACACCTGACTAGGAAAACTGGGCTACTCAGTGATGTGGTACCCGCCTGCCTGCAGGGATAGAAGCAAACCCACTTAATGACTGACTGGAATTGCCTTGGTTGGGGCCTGAGAGATAGAGGAAGGAGAAGGCAGAGTCTAGGAGCAGACTAGAACCAGGCAAACTGTTATTCCACATGGAGGAAAGCTAAGGACCATGGCCACAATGGCGCTTGGCAAAAGGATACCTCACTATCTCCTTTCCTTCAGTTTCCTCATAAGAAAACAGCAAGAACCACAGGAAATTCAGTCCATCTGGCAGTCTTGCACGGCCCCTCACCTAGGCACAGGGCTACACAGGCAGAGAAATGTAGTTCAGGCTGAGGCTGTACTGGCCATGACAACAGTGCCCCACTTCTAATACCCTGGCAATGTGTAACAAGATTATTCAAGGAATTCATGAACCTTAACTGTCTTCAAGAATCACAGAGCTTTTCTTCCAGGTCTCCCTACCCTACAAAGACTTTTCAGCCCAATAGTGATTCTTCCCCCAACAGTGTGGCTAACAGGCCCAGGCATATATCTGGGCTCAGTGAGAGCTACATACACAAGTTTCTATAAAATGAGCTAACACATGTTTCAAACTTGGTTTCCTTGGAATGAAGATGCTAAAATAATATAAAGTGTTCGGAGATGTAATCAGGCATGGCATCCACACGTGTAATGCCAATCAGGAGGCTAAGGTAGAAAGTCTCTGGTTTAGGGCCAGCCTCAGCTATAGAGCAAGATTCTGTCTCAAAATGCCAAAATAATTTAAAAAAATAAATTAAAAGAACTGCTTGTGTCTTAGAAGAGGTACTGGGAAGGTGACACTAGATTGGTCACTACATCTGCAGAGCCATCCAGCTAGCCCCTGCCCTCAGCCCCTAGAGCCTTATATGATCTCTGTCATGGTCATGCTGCAGGTGCCTTCCCAGCTAATGCCTTCCCAATATCAGGTCTGATTACTTTCTTCAGACTATTCACTAGAAAGAAGAATGGAAGCCCATTGGGAGAGAGCAGATATCCCAAGGGCCATGGACAGAAAACAGCTGAGAGATTTACGAAAAGGCATTTTAACACGCTGCCAGGAAAATCCATGTCAGAGAGGGATTAAACACCAAGGGAGAACGCTTAATAGACTGTGACATAATCCCCAAGAAGAGTGGGGGAAGCCCCACTGCACTAATCATCTCAATCTAGACCTGCCAACCCCTCCCGAGACAGGTGCCCAGATGGAAACACTACAGCTGGGCTGCAAAGACCTCAACTAGCACTGCACCTGCCTGCTTGCAGCCAGAGCCACTGCCAGGACCCCCAGAGACAAGAAACAGCCATCCTGGGAGACATCCATAGAAATGGGAAGTGGATAGCACCTTGCCTCCCGCAAGACTGCCTCCAACCTCCTGAACAAAGCTTCTCAAGCATTTAATTTCCATTTTGGGGCCCGAGTTCAGCTCCTCTTTGAAGAAAGAATACAAGTGGACAATTTAAGTCACACCTCCTGAGCCACTCCCCTCCCCCAGGGCCCTTAGTTTACTGGGCTCAAACAGCATGGGTGTGGCAAAAATACTCAAGCAGGCTCAGTGACTGGACTCTACGATACAGACTAAGTGATAACACAACTAGCTCTGCCTCTTTCCTAGAATAGGCTCTCATTTGGACAATGGATAGCCTTATACTTCCAGGGTGAGGAGGTTAAATGATATAAAACAGACAAAGCCCTGCATAAGGAGCTACCATACAGTAAGCAACACAGTGGAAGCTATACTTGTCCAAGAAAGCACTGAAACGCATTGTGTGTACGCAGGAGGATCAAGAACTCAAAGTCATCCTCAGCCTCAGAGCAACTATGAGGCTGGCCTGGGTAGTTTGAGAATATCTCAAAAACTAGAACCCATAGAACAAGATAGTATGGTAGTACCAACGCACACAACATGGAGAAGCCTGAAAGTTGAAACGTGACCTAGGGAAGACATGTGGGCAGAAGCAACAGCTGGTTCTTCTTGGAAGACACTGCTGTCCACTCAACTGCAAGTGTCTACTTCATTGTGGCCATCCTCTCTCAGGCAATCCTGCTGACAAAACAGTCTCCACTTCAACTAATCTACATGGGACCACAGATCCTCAGAATGGTTGACCAAAAGAAAAGGACAGGCAGAGCTAACAGGGAGGACAGTGAGACCAATCAAGCTTGGAAGAAAAGACAGAGACCCCACAAGAAAAGGAAGCTTGTAGCTCTCAGCAACTCTATAGAGTATTGGGCCAAATTAAAAGCCAGGAGCTTGGGGCTCTAGTTTACAGGGTCTTGGGGGAGAACCATACCACAGAATACAAATGGAGACTCATGGAACAGTGGCTATTACCTGAAGCTCATTAGACTGCTAGGTTAATGTGAAGGTCGGGGTTATGATCATTAACTGACCAAACTCTCAACAAATTCCTGGGTAGGCTCTGAATGACCCATTAACTGGGGATAAAAATCACAAAAATTATGAGGCCTTGCCTCTTCGAATTCATAACAACCGGCTGAAGTACAGGAGTCAAAGGTCAGTCACTAGGAACCAAGGCAAGGAGCCTCTCCTTTAGAAGGCTGGCCTGAGCTCACACCTTAAGAAGCCTCTTTCCCCAACCCACAACCTTCCCTTGATCTAGGAAGTGGTACAGCAGCCAAGGGGGACTGCACTGAGGGCTTTGCAGAGCTAGGAGAGCCCTGAAGTAAACCTCTGCATCTCACACATGTTTGTCAGTGTCCTTAGTACCCAGTTCATCAAACAGAAACCAAGAGCAAGTGGGCTCTGTGTTGCCCTCCCCTTAGCATTCACAGGCACAGTCATAACCTGTTTTGTGATGTCATGATGCCATCTCCATAGTAACATGCCTGCCTTGTGACAACCAGCTGAGACACTGGCATAAACCAACCACAGAAAGAAAGAGACCAGCTGATGCCAGCACATGGATCTGAACCACCTAGAGCACACCACATACAGGACAGCCAAGCAGTCTGAATCAGGACTGGGTATATATAGCAGGCACTTAATGGCTAATTGCTAAATTTGCTAAGAATAATATAAGTTTTCAGTATACATATATTTTTTAAAATCCTAGCCAGGCAGTGGTGGTCCATGCCTTTAATCCCAGCACTCATGAGGCAGAGGTAGGTCTCTCTGCCTCATGAGTGCTGGGATTAAAGGCATGGAGTTTGAAGCCAGCCCGGTCTACAGAGCAAGTTGTAGGACAGTTAGGACTACATGCATATGGTCTCAAACAAAATCCTTAATGGAGCCCACAGCCACATTCTCAGGTGTGCCTTTCCTGAAGTATCCTCTCTCTCTTACTCCTGTGTAAAATCTGTATTAAAAATTTCTTTTGGCAAACTCCAACTCTGTGCTGGGTCATCAGTGTTCACTGATCTTCCTGAGGCCATGGGATTCCCAGCTCCCATGTGGGACACAACTATCTCCAGAGGAGCTGCTGGCCTCTGCTGGCCTCTGCGAGCATCAGCCACTCATGTGCTGCACATACATTCAGGCAAAACACTAATATGCATAAAATACAAATCTTTAAACATTTAATTCTTAAGAGCTTCAAGCCAATTGTGAGAGCTTATGCCTATAATCACAGTACTTGAGAGGCAGGAGGACAATAATTTTGAAACCAGCCTAGACTATACATAGCAAGAGTCTCACTTTAAAATCAAATTAAACAAAAACAAAATAACAACAACAAAACAAACAAACAAACAAAAACAAAACAAAACAAAAAAAAAAAAAAACGATGGCTCTCACAAACACAAATAAATTGGGGGAAAAGGGGTGGGGGGAGATGACAGGCTAGAGTTGGGAAACCTCTGTCTGTATTGCTTTCTGTGCCTTCTGTGAAGTCAGAAGGCAGTCTGCATTGCTCACTAACATCTATAGCTCCATGCTGAACTCATCCTTGCCTCTTCTAATCACCATGGATTTTATTGCCACAACCATTTTACAGATAAGCAAACTGAGGCTAAGACATGGGAAGGAATCTGCCTATAGGGTCCCAGCAAGAATCAGAACTGAAAATGGAAACCAGGACTCTGACCCCAAAGCCCAGCTCTTTATCTCTAGCTTTAAGAGAACTAGAAATCGCCGGGCAGTGGTGGCACTCACCTTCAATCCCAGCACTTAGGAGGTAGAGGCAGGCGATTTCTGAGTTCGAGGCCAGCCTTGTCTACAGAGTGAGTTCCAGGACACCCAGGGCTACACAGAGAAACCCTGTCTCAAAAAGCAAAAAAAAAAAAAAAAAAAAAAAAAAAAAACTAGAAATCATCTGTATAGGGAATAATTTATTAAACAAAATAAGCAATATGTATATGAAATAAATGAAATTTGAGATGAGATGGCTTATCAGGTAAAGGTGGAAGGGGAACCCTTCATCAGATCAGGACAGCTTGACTAAAATGAACACTGTCTTGGGGTGGAAGCGATGCAAACCCCAAAAGAAGAAATTCCAAGTTCCCCAAAGAAGTGGATACCTGTATTTCACAAGCTGCAGCCCCCATACTGCGGTTCATTGGTTCATTCAATCACAAGTCAACTTCGCAGAAACCTCCCAGAAACAAAGTAGCCATTTCCTCTGTGGGAGTAGCTATTGTCTGACTCCCACCAGTCGGCAACCAGCCCAGAGCAAGAGGCCCCTCAGACACAGGCTCTTCTAGGAGAGATAACTCTTAACTATCGCACTCTTTGCTAAGCCATAAGGTACCAGCTGAGGCGCTTTGGATGACTCAAAGCCAAGGCCATTTCTATTACTCAGAAATATCTACCTAGTTTGGACAAAGACCCTGCCTTATACTTTTTTAGGGGAAATCAATACTGTCACCTAACAAACTGAACATAAAACATGCTGAACAAGCACTCCAGTACTCAACTATATTCCCTGCTTTTGCTTGACCATTTTGTAAAAAGATTTTCATGTGCATGTATATATGCCTGTGTGGAGTATTATTGGAGGCCAGAAGGTGGTAGAATCTCCAGTCACAGGTGGCTGTAAACTACTGTTAGATGTGGGTGCTGGGAACAGAACTGAGATCCTTTGGAAAAGCAGCAAGCACCTTTAACCACTGAGTAAGGGCTGGTTTTGTTGTCTGTTTTTGTTTTTTTGCTTTAGGGGCTTGAGAGAGACAGCGTTTCTCTGTGTAGCCCTGGCTGCCCTAGAACTCACTCTGTAGACCAGGCTGGCCACAAACTCACAAGAGATCTGCCTGCCTCTGCCTCCCCAATGCTAGGGTTAAAAGGTATGCGCCCTATGACTTTGGATTAGTTCTCATGAATGAAAATCCCATCCATGAGGGATGGGTATATAGCTCTGCAGTAAAGCACTTATTTAGTACACTCTTTAGTTCAATCCCCAGCACCTCAAAAAGGAAAAACCTATCCAACCACTTTGTAGTTGAAAAGCTTGGGCATGGGTCTCTTACATGCCCAGGAGTAGAATACAAGGATAACCGAACCTCTGAAGACTGGGAGGCTGGCAGTGCTGCCCACCTCTGCAGGACCTACACTCCCCCAGACGCTATTGCAGAAGCACACTATGGCCACTTTGTACAAAGGCCAGCACAGTGGTCAAGGGCCCAAAGTATATGCTGTCATTTTTCCTGCAGGCCACATGGTCCCTGTCTCAACTTTTCAGTTCTGTTGCTACTAAGGATAAAACAAACAGGTATGGTTATGCAGATAAATCCGGCCTACAAAATCTGAGTTGGGACAAAGGTAATAGTCTGCAGAGTCCTAGGCTAGACAAGCAGTTTTTAAATCTCTTTTCTTTTTCATTCTTGTTTGCAGTACTGGAGCTGAGAATGAAACCTAGGGTTTCCTACGTGCCAGGCAAGCAAAGCACCATGATACACGCATACCTAGTCAGCACTGTTCTACATTTCTATCTTGACAAGGTCTAACTAAATTACCCAGGCTGGCCATGAGTCTGCCTTAGACTCCAGGGAAGGTAGGACTCGAGGGTAAATCATCATACCAGGCTCAAATTATCTGCCTTTGATCTATAGCTCCTTTACATTCTGTGTAAATATAAAGAAGTTTCATTTAATTACATTTTCTACCCTCTTCTGGAACTCTTCAGAGAGTTCTACAGAGTGAGTTCTAGAAGAGATGTTTGTCTAATATGCAGACATATCAATATATGAACTTCATAGCCCATAATGATCTTATCAGTATGAAAAGTACTGTACCTGGTGGGTACAGTGGTGGTTGTCTTTAATGGCAACCTCAGGAGACAGAGGCAGGCAGATTTCTCTATGAGTTTGAGGTCAGCTTGATCTTGATAGCAAGTTGAGAACTTGAGTCAAAACAACAAAAAATGTACTATATCACATTGTACTTGAGAGGTGAAAACAGAAGGGCTTCTTCAAGTTTAAGGCCAGCCCAGACTATAGGATGAGAGTCCATCTCAAAAGAGAGAGAGAAAAAGAGAGAGAGAGAGAAGAGATTAAAGCTCAGTGTTTAAGAGCACTAAGTGCTCTTTTAAGCAGTTTCCAGACCCCAGATATATAACTTCAGTTCCAGGGGTTCTACAGCCTCTGGCTTCTGGGAACACCTGCACTAATGTATACATGCCAACACACACAAACTTTAAAATAAAAATAATCTAAGACAATGCAGGGGTGGAGGGTGGAAGTACTGAAGTACTTACTGTAGCAGACTCAGGAGAGTACAATGGGAGAAACAGTATCTGTCACATACAGTCCCCACATCGAGCACTTTTTGTGACTCCATCTTTTTTTAATTTCCCAGCAAATGCGGAGCTAGTATGGGAAGCCTGCACCAGGGCCTGATGGTTATCCTTTGGCTTTTCTACTTATAAAGGTAACAGCTGTGCTACAAACTCAGACCTAGCCTTAGAAAGCCAAAGGACACCTGTAATTTCGGCACTTAGAAGGCAAAAGCAGGGGGATTGCCATACATTGGCCTCAGCTTGGTGAGCTACGCAGTCTTCTATGCCAGCCAGGACTACTGTGTGAGACCCTCTCTTGTAAAACCTGCAAACCAACAAATACTCGGGGCTAGTCAGCCATGGGGGCGCATCTGTGATACTTGCACTCATAAGTCTAAGGAAGAGCATTGCTTAAGGGTTGGAGGCCAGGCTGGAGAGATGGCTCAGTGGTTAAGAGCACTGACTGCTCTTCTAGAGGGCCTGAGTTCAATTCCTAGCAACTACATGATGGCTCACAACCATCTGTATTGGGATCCGATGCACTCTTCTGGTATCTGAAGACATCTACAGTGTATTCATACAAATAAAAATAAATCTTAAAAAAAAAAGTTAGAGGTCAATATGGATTAAACTGTGAGAGCTTGCCTCACAAACACAAAATAGAGTAGCCATCTAGCAGGTGCAAGGCCTACGGTTTCTCCCCTAGTATCCAAACCAAAACAGAAATATGAAACATTTCTGTTCCAAGCAAAGGGCAGGACAAGCCTAGTTGCTCAATAAACCTAACCCTTAGGGACTCAGCCAAATTACAAGGGGCAACAGATCCTGGAGTCTAACAGGCCTGGCCCTCAGAGACTCAGGCCAGGAAGAGTTGGCTGAAGCAGAGCAAAGGGGAGAGAGAGAGTAGGAATGGAGTTGACGTTGGAGCCCCAGCTTCCTGATTCTTAGGGGCCAACCTCAGCTTGGAATGCTGACTCACTCTATTCTAATTGCAAAAGCAAATGCATGCCAGTACATTGGACATTGGCTCAAGACAGCTGGACCATTTTAGCATCTATACCAAACAAGCACTGTGAAACAAGAAGTGGCACAAGATGGCTTCCATCAACTTTAGTTACCACCAGGCTCCTTTTAAGAAAGCTGCCCAGAACCTGAGAGGCCCAAGATGAGTGATCTTCCCTCAGTCAGACACATCCTGCTTCTGTTTACACACAGGACCACCAGTGTTCTATTTAGAATTTCTCCCAGTAAAGATAGAGGCACTGGCGGCAGCCACTGTGTGGGTGCTCTGCAGTGCCCATTGGACTGTGGTGACCCTGAGGAGTGAGCACTGGTGCTGGAGGGCACCAGCCCTGGACAGCAGTAGCTGCTTTCAAATACCCACACTCTTCCTTCACATCCTGTTGCCATCACCAGTGTTCAGAGATGTCACCACTTGCCTGAAAAACAGGGAGCTGAGTCACCAATCAACACAATGGAAGCAGAGAGTCTTACTCTGACTGTCTATTGGGAGGAGCAATCTGGCCAGGAGAAACAAGCTACTTACTCCTAGCAGACAGCCTCCATTCTAATGAAAAATTCTATGATGATGTAGCTGTAACTAGCACCAACCAAGAGGCTGTGACTTCATTTCTATCACATCAGCTCAAGAACTACCTCAATGGGCAATATGCCTGAAATTGATTTTGAAACCTCTTCACCTCACGGTGGCACAGCACTAACACAGTACCAACTGCTGCACTAACAGTATATCTACAGCACTCACAGACACCAACAGCTTTGTAGCAGACGAGGCCTCAAAACTTGGAAAGCCAGAGCTGGAAAGTGTGCCTTAACTTATCCAAACAGGCAGCTCACCACAGTCTATGAGGCCTTAACTACATGACTGACTCCAGACCATTTCCTCCATCACCTCTACCAATGGGCAGGCTGCTCCTCCCAGACCTTTAAAGCAGTCAGCAAATAACAACTGCCAGAAAGCTGCAACCTTCCTGTGTGCCTGTTGTGCACCCCAGCAGTGGTGAGGCACAGCCATGGGCCTGGCCTCAACTCCAGCCAGATCACTTAAGATCCCACGGCAGGCAGATCAGCCACTATGGGAGAGTCCATCCACAAAGACCACAAGTAGGCTTCCTGAATTTGGTTTGACTTAAAGCTATCCAGAGACCTAGAGTCAGTTTAATCAATGACTTTCAACAGAGGTATTCACTGGAAATGGATCCCTAATCCTTAACCCCATGAAAAAGGTTCTAGGGACTCAACAGTCCCCCAACCTCCCCAACCCCTTCACAAAACAAAGTGGAGAATCTGACCTGGTAATAAGGGAGCCATAGGGAAGAGCACTGTGCAGGAGAGGAGGCCATGCAGGGCCGAGGAACCTGTCCTAGGGTTCAGCTGTATGGAAACAAACTCAAGAGCCACACACTCACCAGGCAGAGCAGCCAGGACAGACTGCAGCCAAGACAGTCTGCCTTCCCAACAAATTCCCTTTAGGATAGGTCTGAAACCACAAGGATGACTTTCTAAAACAGCTAGCTACCTTTATTCCAGAAAGGTCTTGTCAATAAAATCAAAGATCTAAACCTTAGAGTAAATGAAGGAAAGCCCTTAGAAGACAGACTAGGAGTTAAGAAAACCTATATACGGGATGATCATTTTCCTCTTTGGTGGAGTAAACTGGAGAACTGGGGGCTGGAGACTGTGTCTTGGAGCATGTACAGTGTCATGGTCAAAGCCCATTCTGCTCCTACTGGGAGATTTTGACTTACTTTCAAATGAAATCTTTCGTTCAGAGGAAACAAAAATTTCCAAGGTTACAAAGTATATAATCTTTGCTGTTAAAATCAGGGATTCCCAGTGACACCCTTTTCTTTTGCTTTTGCAACATCCATTAATTTCATTATTAACTAATACTGGTACATCAGTTTAGGGAGGAAAAAAAGGTACTACTGTGACATTTCAAAAGTACAGAACACCCAAAAAAGTTAAACATTGGAACTCCTGTGCCAAAAAAAAAAAAAAAAAAAAAAACCAGATAAACCCTTGCAGGGATATGTCTGAGAGCTTTTTAAAATGTTTGGAGGAAATATTTTCATGTTCAGCAAAATGACTGCTAAATTTTCATTCCCAAAAGGAATCCCATTTCCTAACATTTTATTTTTAAAGTTTAAATGTTCTTTTATAATTTAGTAATTCTAAACACGTGGAATGGAAGGGTTATCAGCTGACACTGTCTCTGCTCTGAGCTCCTGGAGGAATTTTACACAAGATGGGAACCTTCTAATGTTTTTTTACCAGCTGACATAGATTACTAGATAGTGTGTTGCGTTTGTGCTTTAGACATTTTGTGCGGGAATGCTGTACATTCTGGAAATATCTTCCTCAAAGAGCTGATTTTACATCAGACCACCATTGCATGGCAGTTAAAACTGAATACATTTAAAGGAATAAAGCAAGTGGCCTGACAAACTGCCGCTTACAGGGTCCTCAAGTGCAGACGGACATCATTTCTCCTAAGAATGCAAAGAGGGAACAGGCTCCTTTGGAAGGACCAGGCTTGTGTGAGAAAGACTTCCCTAACAAAGTACTCCAGAGACCAAAAGTGGGCAGGGGCACAATGGAACTTCAACGTGTCTTTGTCTTTTACAGAAGAACTTATGCTTGTAAAACACATCAGAAGAACAGTGTTAGGGCCTGCAAGTCACTGCTGCTGCTTTTGTTGTTGTTTAACTTGTATGTGTAGGATGAGGGGGACTGAGGATGGGACATGTTCTCTCCAACATGACTGGGCGTGTAACACGGTTTACATCAACTTTTCAGTCAGGCATGTGCTTTTGAACAAAGAGCAGTGGAGACAGGAGAGATCAGGGTTTGACACAGTTTACAGATACATTTTGTGCTTAGACAGTACTTTACAAATGACTTGCTCCATTTAAATGTCTATCACCGTAAGTAACATTTGAGTAAAAAATATGGAAAATGGGCCTGCTTGCAACAGTCTTTTCTGGGAGGGCAAGGGGGTGTGACTTTAACTTGGCTTATCTGTAAGCTTATCCCTTCCAGAGGGACGTGAAGTAGCCACTTTCACATGAAGGCTGGAGACAAAGCAACGGATGAAAGTAGAGGGACACCAAGGGTCTGAAAACACACTGGACTTTTCCATGGATTTTTGTCATGTTACAGTAACACTTTTTTTTTTTTTCAAAAGAAAACTGTGTACATCGAAATTTTAAAAATTAAAAACACTGAAAGGATGTGCAAGTCTAAAAGGGCTCAGTAGGTTAGAATCCTGATTTGAACATAATAAATCTACTCTCAAGCATCACTTTGGTCTAAAGGCGAGGAGTAAGCAGGCAGGAAAGGGACTAAAAGGGAGATAATTGAATTACTCAATAAAAGAGGCTACTTACCATCCCAACCCATTGTAAGACATACACTTCTGACATAAGAGAACTCCTTAGAGGTCGGATAAAGCTCGTAAGCACCTTTGAGTAAAGCACCTGCCCCCGAGAGGGCCTGGAAGCCCAACGTGGGCTTAGCGAACAGACCTCCGCTAATCTGTTTATTTCCTTGAACTGTAGTCTGGCTGCGAAGGGCTGCGATTCCCAGGACGATACATTTAATTAGAACAAAACAGAAAAAAAATTGTAAAAAAAGCTCACCAAACGGCTGCACCTGTGTCTTTGAATGTGGGTGGCATTTCTTTTAAAAGGCAAAGGAGGGTCTGTGAAGGAGAAAGGGAGAACGGGAGGTGGGAGTGGGGAGAAAGGGCTAAGACCCATGTCTGAAGGGGTCTTCTGCGGCTGAGAGGCAACTGTCTAGCGCATTCTCCACCCTACCCCCACCCCTGCCTGCAAGACTAGCTTTTCTGTTCCCTGAAACCCACCTATTTTCAAACCTACTCACTCCAGTCTCCAGGAGTCAGCAAACCATGTACCCCATATCTTTGGGCTCCAGCAGGGCAAAAATGGCCCCAAACCTCATCCTCAAAACGCGCGGGTCTGGTCCCATTATCACCCGCCAGAGAAGGGCGTGGGGAAACCATTTCGCACTTAATAAAGGACAAGAGGCGCCACAGTTCACGTCCTGCCAAAGTACAAGGGGAGATCTCCTTTGCTCCCGAGCGAGCGACTGCACCCTATTTTGCCCCAAAGAGGGGCGATGACCGGGAGAAAGCGGTGGCCAACTTCCTCTACCATCCAATGCAGGAAAAGCAACCTTCGCACAACCCTCCCCCCGCAAAAAAAAAAAAAAAAAAAAAATTCTTAGGACTAAGGACCCTCCACCACTGTCACCTACAAAAAGAGAGGGACTCGAAAAAAACAATAGGGTTTCCAAAAAAGGTCAGGGACTTTCATCAAAAGGGCTGGAAATGCACCCCTTACCTGCCTGCTTTCTAGAGAGTAGCTAGAAAATACCTCCCGCCAAAAAATTAAAAGTGCACAAGAGCCCCCATCCTAAGGAGCCCTCCTTAGAACGAAAGAGCAAAGGCTGATCCAAACCCCCACTTTCTGCCTCCGTTAGACTCGGGTACCTATCCAAAATGGACAGGGTATGCCTCCCCCAGGAGAAAGGATACTGTAGGGGATTGGGAAGACCCCCGACTCCAACCCCCTAAAAGGAGCTGTAAGCTGAAGATCCCCCTAAAACAAGAGAATCCGGGGCCCCTCCCCCAAAAGCCTTCCCCGAAGCCAGGCGACAGGCCGCTGACGGCCAGCTCCAGGAGCAGGGGCGGCCGAGGAGGCTGATGGGCCTCGGCAAGCCCACCCCCTTGGCGGCCCGTGCCCCAGGCGGGCGACGGACAGACAGACCGGCGGGCGCGGGGGGTCCGGGGGGCGCCTCCTCACCTTCCCCTCAGCATGGCGCCCAAAAAAAGACAGAGCGAGAGCGAGGGAGAGCGGGCGAACGCCGCGAGGGGGGGCAACGCATGAGGCCGGGAGAGAAAGCGAAGCGAGAAAGAGCGAGCGAGCTAGAGACACCCACCGACCCCGCCCTTCCTCCTCCTCCTCCTCCTCCTCCTCCTCCGCGGCCCGGCCCAACATGGCGGCCGTCCCCTTCCTCCTCCTCCTCCCCCCCCCCACGGGGGACGCTGCCCGGCCCAGGCCGGGGGGCCTGACCTGTCGTCAGGGAGCGGGAGGCGGTGGTGGAGGAGGTGCGGGGTGGCCGCGCGGCCGTCGGGGGAACACGGAGGAGGCGAAGGCGTTGATGGCGGCGGTGGCGATGGCGGCGGTGGCGACTCTGATGGCGGCGGCGGGGGGGTCCCGGGCACGGCCTCCATCGTTCCTTTGAGGGGGAGGGGATGTTAATGCACGAAAAAGGACTGCTTGGGCGTGGCGGGAGGGGCACACTTCAGCTCTCCAGGGCTCCTGATGGGAATTGGGCATATATATAGATATATAGTATTTTTTTCGGTTTCGGAATCACCTCTGAGCCGACTTCCACGTAGGCCGCGAGGCCTAGGCCCCGGCAAGGCCGCCCGCCGCCTGCTTTCTCCGCAGCCTGGCCCTGAGGTCACTTGCTCACGGGCACGGGACCCTCATCGGGACGAGAGGTCCCCTTCCGCCACACACGCGCGCACACACGCGCGGGCACCCAAGGCCTGAGACCTGGGGGGACACGGACACTAGTGGGTGGTTGGGTGTAATTAGCGCGGGCCGCGCGCAACGGAGCAAGCGAAGGGAAAGGGGGAAAGAGGAGAGCGAGCAAGGGATGGTTAAAAAAAAAATCAGGGAGAAGAGGAAACGGGCTATGGAGATGGGCCGACTATCTGCCCGCCCTAGATGCCCCAGCTGCCCGGCGCCGCCGCGGTCAGGAATTCACACAAAATGGCGGCACAGCCGGGGCGAGCACAGAGGCTGAAGCTGGAGGAAGGGCGTGGAGGGAGGGGGTAACTGAGAGGCCGAAGAAGCGTCACGTGGAGAAGGGCAGCGACAGCCCGCACGAAGGCAGGCGGAAAGAACCGAAGCGGAAGGGCGAGGCGGAGGAGGGGAGACGGAAAGAGCCGAATACAGCTGAGACTAACTCGAGACTGAAAGAGCCGAAGGAGGATCTAGGTCAATGAAGCAGCGTGAAGCGGATCAAAGACCCACCTAAAGAACCAAGGGTGGTCGTGGGGGTGGGACTAGAGAAGGCACGGAGAGCCGGAAATAGCCGAAGCGCTTCGGGATTGGAGAACCCCGGGGACTTGCGATAATCCGGAAAAAGCCGAAGTCAGTGAAGGGATCCCGGTAGAAGGCGGAAGTAGCCGAAATAAATTGAGCCGAGCGAATAGGAATTAGCGAATAAGCTGAACGGGTGGGGCTAGAAAGGCGATTAATTAACTCAAGGGTAAATGACTTTCAGGAACTCGCCCCAAAGCAAGCGAGAAGAGCCGAAAATTGCTAGTTTGAAGGAAGGCGGGAAGAGCCAAAAGTTTTAGGTGGGAGAATAATGGGAGGGAAAAAAATTTAACCGAAAGCCGGAGACCGGTCCCAGGAGTCGGACGTTTCCGAAGAGGGGCTGGAACAGAGGCGGCCCGGAGATGACGTCACTACATAACTCAGCCAGTGGCGTCATCCTTGGAGGCGAGAAGGGCGGGGCCACACTGTGAGGGCGAAGTGGAAATTTCGACCAAGTGCTTTAAACACGTACAAAAATTTTTGAAGTTCACCTCCTGTCCAAGTTGATGTTCCTAGTTTATAGATAAAGACAACGAGAAGGCTGGAGGCTCAATTGGCTTAAGGGCATGTGTTTGGAGCCAGGATTTGCGGAAAAGTTGAAGTTGGCATACTCAAAAGCTTCATCTGCAGCACCTTACAGAATCGGTTGCCGTGTCCCCAGCAGCACTCAGCAGTGTAAAGGCAGAACAATGAGAAACTCAAGATCATCTTGACCCGCACGGTGGAAAAGCCAACTGCCGAAAGATACCACATTCTCTAACCTCATGCAAGAATAAAGGGAAAGACGGGATCATGGTGCAGGCAGGGACAAGTAAGGAAAAGAGTTGGAGCCTTGTGACAAGAGAGGAAAAAAATTCTCATCTGAGATGCAGGAGTGGAGGTGTTATGAAATACAATGCAGCGAGGGGTTATCATGGTGGGCCCATGCAAAGGTATGCCCCTAAGAAATTACACCTTGTAACAGATCTGGTATAAAGAGAATTTTTGGGGGAAGGGACAGGAATAAAGGTCTGGAGAAGGGGTAAAGGCAGACAGACTGGAGCAGAGCCATAAGAACAAAGAAGGACAGACAGGGGTCCCCAGAGACAGAAATAGGAAGAGAGATCGCAGAGAACACACGCACACATGCTGGGTAGGGGGAGAGACAGAGGGAATTGGGGCGGAGGAGTCCTTTTATCAGGAGCACACACTTGCCGAACCTAGCAGCAGGAGGTGATGACTTAAACCATCACTAGGTACCTGGGGGCAGGACAACTGGATCTTCTGTATGTTAACATGGGGGCCTTGACACAAAACTCTTCTGAGAAACTAGTGAGCCACTCATCTGAGACTGCTTGCTAGAGCCTCTTGTCCGGATACAATCCTTAATCTAATTTCTTTGGGGCAACCCAAAGCCTTGTATTTGCTATACAGATTGCTAGACTAGACACATCCCCAGCCTCAGTTCCTAATCTAATAGGGCTAGACTGGGCTACATAGCTCTGTCAAGAAAGAAGGATGCCAGGTGTGGTGGCACATGCCTTTAATCCTAGCACACCACAGGCAGAGGCTGGTGGTTTGAGGTTGAGGCCAGCCTGCTCTATAGAGAAAGTTCCAGGACAGCCAGAGCTGTTACACAGAGAAACCCTGTCTTGAAAAACCAAAAGGGGAAAGAGGAGGAGGGTGGGAGGAGAAGAGAAGGAAGAGGCAACCAGTGAAATGAATACAGCCCTTGCTGCCAAGTCTGATGACCTGACTTAGGTCAGCCAGGGTCTGCTGGGCCCCGGCATGGTGAGAGGAAGAGACTGTTGGTCTAGCTAAACTAGATCAATAGATCTTTATCCCAGCAAGGTCATTCTTACTACACAGTGTGTTTTAGCCCAGGGCTAAATAGCAAGACCATGTCTGAAACAAGCAAAATTTTCTGTGGAAGCACTGTTGAACCAGCCCAGCAGAGCATGGTGGGATACACCTTTAACCCAGTACTCAGGAACAGAGGTAGGCAGATCTCTGTGAGTTTGAGAGCAGACTGGTTTACAGTTCCAGGACAGCCAGGGCTTTGTAGAGATCCATCACACCTCCCTAGCAAAAGGCCTTCCTAGGAGATTGCACGCTGGGCAGGTACTTTTGAGTCACATCCTCAGTACTTTTAACTTGTTGACTTTTTAAAAACAAGTGTCAAGTGGTGAGCACATGACTTAGTCCCAGCGCTCACAAGGCACAGGCAGGCAGTCTGTGAGTTCAAGGCCATCTGGTCTGCAGAGTTTCAAGACAGCCATGTCTACAGAGAAACCCTGTCTTCTGCAGGGGGGTGTGGACAGTATCATTTAGCCCAGACTGGCCTTAAACTTTATATAGAGCTGAGAAAAACCCTAAACTCCATAACCCCCACCTCCAATTTCTACTTGCTGGCAGTACAGATGTGTCACTCTACCTGACTTTTGCCATTTATTATTGGAGAAAAAAACAAAAAACAAAACAAACAAAAAAAATGCCAGTAGACCTCCTCCCTGGATCTCTTTGTGCCTTGCTTTGTCCCTTGTCTTCCCTCTTCTCTTTCCAAATTGGCCTTTGTTATGTTCCTGGAATAGCCTGGAACTCCTAGGTTCTCTCTAATCCTCTAACCAAAGGTAAGACTGGACATTGAGACATCATCCTCAATGCTCTCCCTATCTGGATATTTGACAGCCTCATGTAGACCAGGCTAGCCTTCAGCTTCCTATATAGTGGAGGATGACCTTGAACTTCTGAGCCTCCTGCCTCCACTTCCGGGGTGTGGAATTACAGTCATGCATCATCCCATCTAGGGGATCAAAGAGAATTTCCTGTGTACCAAGTAAACTCTCTAACCAACTGAACTCTGTCCCCAGACCAACAAGGTCTGGAAGAGAAAGGAACTCATCAAAACCTAGCAGTGCAGGTGCACACCTTTAATTCAGCACTGGGGAGGCAGAGGCAGCTGCATCTGTGAGTTAGAGGCCTAGCCTGGCCTGGTCAACAGAGCAAGTTTCAGGAGAGCCAGTGCTACTCGGAATAACCCTCTCTTGGGAAAAAAAAGAAAAAGAAAAAAGAAAAAAAAGAAAGGAAGATCAGGGGGAAAAAGACATTACAATAACTTGTCCCTGCTGCATGCAAACCAATTACTCACACTCTCTCTCTTTCTCTCTCTCTCTCTCTCTCTCTTTTTTTCTTTTTATATATCTTTTGGTTTTTTGGAGACAGGGTTTCTCTGTGTAGCCTTGACTGTCCTGGAACTCACTCTAGACCAGGCTGGCCTCGAACTCAGAAATCCGCCTGCCTCTGCCTCCCAAGTGCTGGGATTAAATGCATGCGCCACCACCGCCCGGCTTCTTTCTGTCTTATTTTATAATCCAACCCAGCTTTTAGCAAAAAGGTGCCAGAGAATAAAAATCTAAACGGACAGATTCATTTTCTTCTCAGGGGATGATGTCGCCCCCTAGAGGACCTCTGTGAAATTACTGAGGAAATTAATGAGCAGTTTTCAGTAATCAACTTTCTCCAGGGAACAGTATACCCTCCCTTAGGATTGCTTGTTTTGTTTTGGTTTTTGGTTTTGGTTTTTTTTTTAATTAATTTTTTACTGTTAGTTACAATGATGAGGGGTTTATTTCCAGGGACCAGACGTTCATCACAAGTGATTACCTCATTAACAGGTAATGAAAGCCAGGCCTGGGGCAAAAGGCAAAAATTCCAGAAACATAGAAGACTTTGTTTTTTGGTTTTTTTTGTTTTTTTTTGTTTGTTTGTTTGTTTGTTTTGTTTTTCAAGACAGGGTTTCTCTGTGTAGCTCTGGCTGTCCTGGAATTCACTCTGTAGACCAGGCTGGCCTCGAACTCAGAAATCCACCTGCCTCTGCCTCCCAAGTGCTGGGATTAAAGGCGTGCGCCACCACCGCCCAGCTCAGAAACATAGAAGTCTAAGCAGCACAATCAGGAGTTCATGGTCATCCTCCAGTACATGGCAACTTGGAGTTCAGCTGGGGCAACATGAGATCTTGTTACAAAAAAGATAAAAAGAGGGCTAAAGAGGTGCCTTAGTGGTTAAGAGCACTGACTGCTCTTTCAGAAGTACTGAGTTCAACTCCAAGCAACCACATGGTGGCTCACAACTGTCTGTAACTTCAGTCCCAGGGGATCCTAGGAGTGTCCATGTGGTGCACAGACATACATGAAGGTAAAACACCCATACACAAGACAGGTTTTATGATTGTGATTATTGCTAAACTATGGAGAGCTTTTGGGGCACTTGACAGAAATCTGATGGTCAAGGACAAGGAAATAGGCTTTAAGCAGAAATCTGACTTTGGGCCATGACAGGGAAGTAAATTCAGGCAGGAATCTAATTTTAGGCTAAAACAGAGAAGTAATTTCAGTCAGGAATCTAAGTCTTAGGCTAGAACAAAGAAGTAGGCCTCAGGCATGAATATGACTGTGGGCTAGGACAGGGAAGTAGGCTCAGATATTTTTGTCATCCTGATGAACCCTTAGAAAGTGATCCAGGAGAGTGATCACAGGAGTGATCAGGGAGTGATCACAGGACTTTGTCTATTGCCTTGTTTGTTCCTTGACTATTTGCATCTATTGTATTGCTGGTTCCTCAATCTAGAACTGACCTCAATACTTGTATGTAATTAAAATGGTTTAAAAGAAAAGTGAGAAAAAATAAACCTGCCTCAGTCTTCAGCCTCAGAATTGGTTGGGGTCATGCTACGATGTTGTCTAATCGTCTTATTTTTTTCTTTTTAATCCTCACTCCTGCACTGGAGAGCCTGTTGACTGAGCTGGCTTGGTCACTAAAAGTACTCAGGGTTGAAGGTAGTTTAAAGATGCTTATAGAGAAGAAGTAAAAATAGGCTATAGATTAAGTCAGTGATAAAGTCCATGTCCCAGCCCTGATTCCATCACCAGCAGTGCAGAAAAAAAACAACTTGTATGTAGCCCAGCATGGTTTCTTATACCTGTAATCCTAGTACTCCAGATGCTGAAGCAGGAGGATTGTTTTTAGTTGCAGGCCAGGCTATGATACTGAGTGAGACACTATCTCAATCTTTAATCCCAACACTAGAGGCAGGGGGGTCTCTGAGGTCCAGACTGGTCAGGGGTACCTAGTATGTGTGTACCACATACATGTGGGCATCCCTGGAGGCCAGTTGAGGGTGTGGGTTGACTGGAACTTGAGTTACTGGTAGTTGTAAGCAGCAGATGTTCTAACCTTCCTACCAGTCCCTTGCAAGCCTTTTTCCTCCCTTTTGTTTTTTTGTTTTAAGACAGATTTTCTCTTGTGTAGCTCCAACTTGAATTTACTTGAATTCACTCTGTAGACCAGGCTGACCTCAAACTCAGGAGTCCATCTGCCCCTGCCTCTTCCTAAGTGCTAGGAATAAAGGCTTGTGCCACCCATTCCCGGGGTATTTGTTGTCGTTGTTTGACCAGGTGGCCTTTAACTCAGAGATTTACCTGTCTCTGCCTCTCAACTGCTGGGATTTAATGGCTTGCAGGCCATTTCCAAGTATTTAACTCACAGTGACACTTAGTACACTTACTGTATGTCTTAGACAGGGTTCTCTAGGGTCACAGAACTTATGGAATATCTCTTTATGTTTAGGGAATTTATTGTAATGACTTACATTTTGTAGTTCAACTAAATAAGCAATAGGCAGCTGTGAACAAGAAGTCCAAGGATCTAGTAGTTACTCTGTTCCATGAAGCTAGTTGTTTCTGTTAGTCTTCTGTAGAAGTTTAGATTCCAACAGATATGCTGAAAAGTGCAAGCAGACGAAGAAGAGTCTTCCAAAGCCCTTATGTAGGCCTCTAGCAGAATGTGTGGCCCAGAATGTGTACCACCTTTGCTTTGTCCCAGGCTGACCTTGAACTCAGAGATCTCCTTGCCTTAGTCTTCTGGGATTAAAGGCATGTACTACCTTGCTTGGGCCTAAGCTTTTCACAGCTACTATGCCTCAAAATCACCAAGTCAAGATCCAGGCTAGAGACCTGTGTCTTCCAGCCTCAAGATCTGGACGATCTTCCAGTCATGAGCCTTCCAATTCTGGACTGTGGTTCATCCCAGATATAGTCCAGTCGACTACCAGGAATAGCCACCACACTATGCCAGCCAATCACCGGCTCTAATGACACAATTTTTTTTCTTTCTTTCTGTCTCTCTCCCCCCTCTTCCTTCTCTTCCTTCTCTCTCTCTTTCTTTCTTTCTTTCTTTCTTTCTTTCTTTCTTTCTTTCTTTAGTTATTGACCCTCTGGCAGTGGTTTGCCTTGCTTTCTTCATTGACCTTCCCTGGTCATGACTTTTTAGAGAAGAAATACACCAAAGAACTTCTGGAGGTGTTCTGGATGCTTCCTGTTGCCTCAGCAGACTCAGGCTGATTAGTTTCTTCTGGATTGAGCTGTTGCTGCTTCAAGTGGACTGAACTACTGACAACAAAGATTGGAATCACCACAAGGAACTACTGCTAAACAGGTCCATATCCCCCTTGTCCTGTTAGTCATTTTTCTCCCCTACCTTTGGTCTGTGTGCTATAAGAGAGGTTGAAGTGCCAGGCAGTGGTGGCATACGCCTTTAATCCCAGCACTCAGGAGGCAGAGGCAGGCAGATTTCTGAGTTCGAGGCCAGCCTGGTCTACCTACAGAGTGAGTTCCAGGACAGCCAGGGCTACACAGAGAAACCCTGTCTTGAAAAACAACAAAAAACAAAAAACAACAAACAACAAACAACAAAAAACAACAAAAAAAACCAAAAAACAAAAAACAAAACAAAAAGAACTCTTATTAAAGTAGGTTTTGAACAATATAAGCCTAGACTTCCTGCTTCTGATAAGGGTATAAAAAGTCTGACTGTTTGTAGTAAGTCAACAACCTGGACCTGATTTTCATTCCCAGTGACCATATCAGGAGACTCTAGTTGAGTAAGTATATATATAACTATATAATCATATGACTATATAACTATATGACTATATGACTATATGACTATATAACTGTATAACTGTATAACTGTAATAGTATGGGGTTAGGAGTGGTTCTTCTGTCCCTTTACTCCCCAATTAACTGCAGGCATTTCTACTCACAGGCAATCTCTAGCTTGGTTTAGCACCTGAGTAAATGATACAGAGACATGCTATTTTTATTAATAAGCTGCTGGCAATATGCTGGACAAGTTATGAGCTATTCTAACCCTCTAAGGAACCCTATTTCCCAGCCACATGGTCTTACTTTTCATCTGTGTCTTACCCTGGCTTGCTCTGATCCATGTGTGTCCTCATCAAGACTCCTGGTCCCTCCACATGGTCTCCTCATACCTTCTCTCTCAGCTGTGACCCTCCCTGACTAGGATCAGAAGCCCAGCCCTATTCTTTTCTGCCCAACTAATTGCCTAGTCTGGTCTTAACTAACTGATCAGAAGTGATGGAAAACAATTTTTACACAACATTCACACCTGAGAAGCTTGACCTACCATAGTACATGCCGTAAACAGAGGTCTGAACACAATAGTCAATCAGCATCTGGATACATAGCGCACAAAAGCATCCCTTAGCATATGTCTGTCTCTATCTCCAGCTCTCTATCTCTCTCTGTCTCTGAGCCATTTCTGTAGCCCTTGAGTGCTGTTGCATTACTTATGTTTTATTGTTATTTTTCCTTGCTTTTTTGTAAGATTTACTAAGTCTGGGGTGTTTTTCTCATATGTATGTGCACTACTCTGTGTGTGTGTGTGTGTGTGTGTGTGTGTGTGTGTGTGTGTGTCTGGTGCCCAAGGACTTCAGAAGAGAGCACTAGCTCCCCTGGAACTGGAACTCTGATCCCTGTGAGCTGTCATGTGGCTGCTGAGAACCAAACTCAGGTTCTTTGCAAGACTGAGTGCTCTCAGTCACTGGATCATCTCTCTAGCCTCATATTATTATTATATATTATTGTTATGATCAAACACCATGACCAAGGTAACTATTAGAAGCATTTATTTGTGTTTATGGTTTCAGTGGGTTAGAGTCCACTCTGGTACAGTGAAGGCATGACAGCAGGAGAAAGATGAGGGCTCATATCTTGAACCACAAACATGAATCAGAGGCAATGAACTGGGAAGGGCTAGTGCCAGGACCCCCAGTAACATGCTTGCTCCAGCAAGTCTACACTTTCTGAACCTACCTATAAGACACTGCCAATTGGGATCAAGCATTCAAATATCCGAGTCTACAGGGGATATTCTTTTTTATGTATGTGAGTGCTCCATCTGCAGGTACACTTTCATGCCAGAAGTGGGCATTAGAACTCCTTATAAATGGTTGTGAGCCACCATGTGGTTTCTGGGAATTGAGCTCGGACCTCTGAAAGAGCAGGCAGTCCTCTTTACTGCTGAACCATCTCTCCAGCTGTGGACATTCTTATTCAAACCACCACTGTTATGTTTTCTTTCTAAAGTTGTTTGCTTATTTGTTTGTTTGTTTGTATATTTATTTATAGACAGGGTCTCTCTATGTGGCCCTGGCTGTCCTGGAACTCACTATGAAGAACAGGCTGGTCTCGAACTCACAGAAATCCTCCTGCCTCTACTTCCAAAGGCATTAAAGGCATGTGCCCCGAGGCCCAGCATCGT
Source organism: Rhabdomys pumilio (assembly GCA_030674055.1). NCBI lineage: Eukaryota > Metazoa > Chordata > Mammalia > Rodentia > Muridae > Rhabdomys > Rhabdomys pumilio. The sequence goes on along the minus strand of JANHMN010000003.1, from coordinate 24,200,735 downwards.
TTGCTCTTTTAAAAAGATTATATATAGCCAGGCAGTGGTGGCACATGCCTTTAATCCTAGCACTTGGGAGGCATAGGCAGGCAGATTTCTGAGTTCCAGGACAGCCTGGTCTACAGAGTGAGTTCCAAGATAGCCAGGGTTACACAGAGAAACTCTGTCTCAGAAAAACAAAAACAAACAAACCAAACCAAACCAAACCAAAAAGACTATATATATATATATATATATATATTTGAAAAGGGCTGGAGAGCACTGGCTACTTACTTCAATTCTCAGCACCCACCTGGCAGCTCACAGTTGTCTGTAACTCTAGTTCTAGAGCATCTCACACCTTCACACATGCACACATGCAGGCAAAAAAATCAATGCACATTAAAAAAAATAAATCTTTAAACTATTGTTTTCAGTTGTTTGTTTGTTTGTTTCAAGACAAGGTTTCTTTGTGTAACCCTGGCTGTCCTGGAACTCATTTTGTAGAGAAGGTTGGCCACCAACTCAGAGAGCCACCTGCTTACCAAAACCAAGGTGTGCACTACCACCTCCTATTCTCTGTTGTTATGTTTTCTTGTTTGCTTGTTTGTTTAAAGATTTATTTTTTGTTTGTTTGTTTGTTTCAGTTTTTCAAGACAGAGTTTCTCTGTGTAGCCCTGGCTGTCCTGGAACTCACTCTGTAGACCAGGCTGGCCTCGAACTCAGAAATTCGCCTGCCTCTGCTTCCCAAGTGCTGGGATTAAAGGCGTGCACCACCATGCCTGGCAAGATTTATTTATTTAATGAATTTAAGTACACTGTAGCTGTCTTCAGACCCACTAGAAGAGGGCATCAGATCCCATTACAGATGATTGTGAGCCGTCTATAACCTGAGCCATCTCTCCAACCCTGTTATGTTTTCTTAACACAAACAAAAGAATCAGGATTGGAATGAAGCAATAGGAAATACTTTTTGTTGCATGCTTCTCTGTTCTTATGGCAGGTATTGCATTTCAGAACCATCAGGAGAAGGTTTTGTAAAATCCCCAGTATCTCAGTTTTTCCCCAGACTAACTAATTGGAGTCTCTGAAGGAGGTTTGGCAGAGCATCTGCTCCAAAGCTCCCAAGGTGATGCCTATATACAGGAGGGAATGAGAATTCTCACTGCCGACATTATGAGTGGTAAATAGTCACCTGGGCAGATGTAACTTCACAATCTTTAAACCCAGGCACCTAAGCTATTGAATAACTGTAATTTTCCTACTCCTTTTTTTTTTTGGTTTTTCGAGACAGGGTTTCTCTGTGTAGCCCTGGCTGTCCTGGAACTCACTCTGTAGACCAGGCTGGCCTCGAACTCAGAAATCCGCCTGCCTCTGCCTCCCAAGTGCTGGGATTAAAGGCGAGCCACCACCACCCGGCTTATTTCTGTTTTGTTTGAAGGGCATTTTGAGACAGTCTTGTTATGTAGTGACGCTGGCCTCAAACTCAAAATGGCATTGTTCCTACATTAGCTTCCCAAGAGTGAGCCTAAACATGCTGCTTTTGGGGCTGGAGAGATGGCTCAGAGATTGAGAGCACTGTCTGCCCTAGAGGTCCTGAGATCAGTTTCTGGCAACTACATGGTGGCTCACAACCACTATATTGAGGTCTGGTGCCCTCTTCTGGCCTGCAGGCACACATGAAGGCAGAATACTGTATATATAATAAATCTAAAACAAACAAACAAAAAGCCATTCATTCTGCTTTTGTTGTGTGTATGATGGTATCACATGCATGTGTGGAGGTGAAAGATTAATCTTGGATGTACTCAGGTGCTGTCTATTTTACTAGGATTTTTTAAATTACTCATTATTAATGTGGAGGTGGGAGCCTGGAGATGGCTCAATGACGAAAAGCACTCATTGTTCTTCCAGAGGATCTGGGCTCAATTCCTAGCACCTACATGGGGGTTTCTAACTACTTGTTTCTCCAGTTCTGGAGGAATTCAGCATTCTTTTTTGTTTGTTTGTTTTTGTTTTTGTTTTTGTTTTTCCGAGACAGGGTTTCTCTGTGTAGTCCTGGCTATCCTGGAACTCACTCTGTAGACCAGGCTGGCCTCGAACTTAGAAATTTGCCTGCCTCTGCCTCCCAAGTGCTGGGATTAAAGGCATGTGCCACCACCGCCTGGCTGAATTCAGCATTCTCTTTGTTGGACCCAAAGATCCAAGACTGGGGACACGCTCCCGCAGAAACATCTCAGACAGGGGATTTGCTGCAAAAACATGAGGTTTAATGATAACCAGTGCACTGGGGCTCCCTTGCACGAAGGCAAGAGGAACCCTGAGCCAAAGCTGGGAGCAGTTTTTATACAGAGTTCAAGAGGACAACCACAAAGGCTGTCCTCCCCAGATCCGGTCTCTAGGTGACTCAGATTTGCACATTTTTTTAATGACAATGAATGTCTCCCATTTGCCCAGGCTTACCACATTAAGGGCCCAGCTTCCTAACCACCTCCCATCCTGGGCCCCTCTCCTGGAATGTGTCTACTTGCTCTGGGCCTTCCTCACCTGCAGGTGGGTTCCCTCCCCTATGGTCTGAGGAATGTTAATCAGCCTCTCCCTTCTTCCTCTGAATGTGAATCCAGCAAGTGTCCTCTGACTAGGGAATGTGTTCCTCTGAAAATGAACCCTGGGACAGTGAATTCTAAGTTCAAACCAAGACCTAAATTTCCTACATTCCCCTGAATTTCCCACATCTTCTCATCTCCTTGTGTACACATCCATTGCACAGACAAAATATCTATACACATAAATTTTTTTTTTTTTTTTTTTTTGGTTTTTCGAGGCAAGGTTTCTCTGACTATCCCTGGCTGTCCTGGAACTCACTCTGTAGACAAGGCTGGCCTCAAACTCAGAAATCCTCCTGCCTCTGCCTCCCAAGTGCTGGGATTAAAGGCGTGCACCACCACTGCCTGGCACATAAAATTTTTTAAAAAATGAAGTTGTGTGTGTATTCACACTTGTGTGAGAACACAAGTGCACATGCCTGTACACAATGCACATGAGGAGGCTAAAAGACAAGTGTTGAGTCAATTCTGCTCTTCCAGTCTTCCGTGGGTGCTAGGAATAGAACTCATGTAGAGTGAAAAATTATAAAAATCATTTTATAAAATGTAGGCTTTTCTTTAGGCCTCACTTTAAAGGGCATGGAAAATTTTCTCTGAAGCAAGCTAAAAATGTAGACTGGCCGGTTTCAGGAACCGGCTAACCACAAATGGAAGAGAGGAATGCAAGTCATCTAGGTGGTGCTAGAAACTAGTGACCACAGTGACATGGCAGGGCCGTGTCCGGAGCAACTGAGAAATAGTTGAGCAAGTGACAGGGCAAGGCCACAGTGACATGGCAAGACCACATTTTTTAGAAGAATGAGTATACAGAGTGTTTTCCACATGACCCTGACTCACTTAGGTTGGGTTCCTCTGGAATTTTCCGCTATTTTTATGTTATGTTTCCTTAGCAACCCCTCAACTCCTCCTCAATCCCCTGGCTTGTGGTTTTCCTCTTTAAAAAGCCCCTCAGCCAGCTGGTCTTGGTCAATTCAGCTCCTGCATGAGCAAACAAATTGACCGTTAGCCAGCTAACTCTCCCTAATAAAGCCTCTGCTCTTTGCATCCAGATTCGGTGTCTTTCAAGTTTTTGAGTGGCTGTGACTTGAGTGAGGGTCTCCCCTGAGAGGGGGTCTTCACTCAAGTTACTACGTGTGCATAAGAAGCGCTTTTACCCAGCAGAGGGACCAGCTGGCTAGCATTCTGCTTGTTTTTCTTTTCTTTTTTTTTGGTTTGTTTGTTCATTTTTGTTTATTTGTTGTTGTTGTTTTTTTTTCCAGATAAGGTTTCTCTATGTAGCCCTGGCTGTTCTAGAACTCACAGAGATCTGCCTGCCTCTTGATCCAGAGTGCTGGGATTAAAGGTATGGGCAGCCATCACATCCCAGCACCAACCTTGTTTTTTGATCAGGATATCTTTATTGGAATATGGGCTTGTTGGTTAGTTAAGTCTAGGTCTTGAGCAAGACTCAGAATTCCTTCTATAAGTCTCTATCTCCCAAATGCTGGGATTACAAATCTGCACTACAAAGCTTTTTTTCTTTTTTCTTTTTTTTTCTAAACAGGAATCTAGAGATTAAACTCAGATCTGGGCAAGCACTTTACTGAGCCATCTCTTCAGTCCTTGTTGGTTTTGAGGTAAGATCTCACTTATAATAATTCTACTTGAGCCTCATGAGTGTGTGAATGCTGGGATAACAAGCATGAGCCCATAAACCTAGGTTTGCTTCTGTTAACAGGATCTCATGTAACCCAGACTGGCCTTGAACTTTTGATTCCTTTCACTTCTTTTTGTCCAAAAGCTGTGATCACAGCATGACCCACCATGACCAATTTGAGTACTGCATTTTACATAAAGATTTGAGAATGTGTCCCGAGAGGAGAGGTGATGGGGCAGGGGAGTCCTTCCTTCCTAAGTACTTCAATTCCCTCCAGGAGGACTGTCTAGTTTTTTTGTTTGTTTGTTTTCCCCTCAATAGGTAGTGAGTTCCATGTGGACAGGTCATTATTTTAAAGTAGTATCTTTATTTCGCCACACCATCAACGCTGGAATCCCCGTGAAAACTCGATAAACACCAGAACAGCTTCATAAATGACAGCGTGGACATCCTCGAAGAATCAAAACACCCGCCACTTTTCTTTTTTCTTTTTTTTTTTTTTTCCCCATCTCCAGGATTGATTGGCGTCTCCGACACGTGATCGGGGCAGCTAGGGGGCCTTGGAGTCTTGGGCATCCACGTGGTCTCACGCAAAGAACAGGGGCGGGACTACGCAGGCGCGGCTGTCTGCGCAGGCGCAAGCGCAACCGCGTCCCGGGTGCACGGGTTGTCTTCTGACGGTTAGAACGAGCGGGAGCTGGTGATCTGAAAGCCGGCGCCATGGTGGAGAAGGAGGAGGTCAGTGCCGGCGGCGGCATCAGCGAGGAGGAGGCGGCGCAGTATGACCGACAGATCCGCCTGTGGGGACTGGAGGCCCAGAAGCGGTGAGGGTCGCCGCGGTCCTGGGTCGGCGTGTGGGCTCTGAGGGAGCGGGTGCGGCCCTGTTGTAGGGCGGAGTCGGGATCGATGCTGTTGGATTTTCTAGTGCCTCAGAATGGACGACTGGAGAGGGTGTCTGCAAAGTATGGGAGATGGAGATATCCCCTGAGTAGTAGTGCGAGTGTCCTTGGAGGAAGCAGGGAAGAGGGAGGATTCGAACTCGAGGCTCCCTCGGTGTCTGTACCTGGGGATGATGGGATTTAGGTGAAGCTTTTAGGGTGTAAGAGGAGTGAGCATGAGTACACATTGTGTGGGCGGGCTTAGCTCGTTAATTTCTAGTCAATGGGAATCAGTGTTGGAAGCCCTGAGGACTTGACAAACCCCACAGGCTCCTTTTGAGGAGTGCTCGAGAGCAGGTCCTGACAAAGGGACTCCTGGAGAGGCGCAGAGTGGCCGAATTTATTGACCACACAGCTACAGATGCTGTCTCCGTACCCCCAGACCAGGTTTCTCTGCGTAGCCCTGGCTGTCCTGGGACTCACTCTGTAGGCCAGGCTGGCTTCATACTCAAGAGATCCACCTGATTCTGCCTCCCAAATGAGTGCTGGGATTAACAAGGCATGCGCCACCACTCTTGGCTTCCTTCACATTTTCAAGTTATATTTTGTGGGGGCATGGTTGTTCATATTTTTAATTCTGGTACTCTGGAGGCAGAGGCAGGAGTATCTCCTTTGAGCACGAGGTTAGTCTGATCTATGTAGTTCCAGGACAGCCAGGGCTACCACAGTGAGACTGCCTCAAAACAAACTCCTAAGTTAATGAATGGTTTTTCTAGCATAGGCTGGTTTTGAACTTGCATTGATCTTATTACTTAGCCTCTCAAGTGCTGGGATACATGCATGTGCCGTCACACATTGGCTCCCTAAGCATTTTTAGGGGGAGAGGTTTTAGAATTTTATGTATTGACTTCTGTACGTTTTCCATGGTGTTGATGTGGATGCCAAAGGACAATTTTGTGCAGTCAGTTCTCTTCTTTCACCTTTATGTATATTCTGAGGTTTAAATTCAGGTTGCCAGGTGTCCCCCAGGCATTTGAGACAAGCACTTTACTTGGTCAGGCATCTTGCTTTGGCTCCTTGAGCATTTTTTTATTGAACAAAATAGGCTCCTTCCCAAGTTGAAGCTTATGTTTTGATACTGGCTAAGGGCAATATTCATAAATAATAAAGTTCCATAGTAATAAGGCTCTAGGATAGTGGCACACACCAGACATTGCAGTACCTAGGCTGAGGATGGAGAAATGAGCTCAAAACTAGTCTCCAGTACAGAGTTTGATTCCATTGTGAGATAGACAGGGGCACCTTATCTCCAAAACCAAAAATCCTTCCAGGCATGGTGATAAAAGCCTTGATCCTATCAAGAGGCAGGTTAGGTCTACGTAAACACCCCCAACAAACCAGAAAACTGTACATTGGTGAGGTGGCTCACACTTATAATCCCAGTATTCAGGAGGCTGAGGAGGGAAGCACCGTATAAGCAAGATGTGTTGGTGAATGTCTGTGATCTTAGCCCTCAAAAGGTAGGTGCAGGAAGATGAGAAGTTCAAGGCCTTGGCACGGTGGCATACTCCTGTCTTTTATTCCCAGTGAGCTTGAGGCCACGAGCTCTACATAGTGAGACCCTTACTTTAAGAGAAGGAAGGGGGTAGGGTGGGTGCTGGAGAGCAGCTCTTGGAAGTAGGCTCATATTTTGTCCCCCCTCATCCATGTGATGACTCACAACCACCTGTAACTCTGGTTGCAGGGAATCTGAAATCCTTTTCTGGCTTCTGGGCACTGCACACATGTGCTGCATCCTCTCAGATGTTCGACATACAGTCTGAAGAAAAAAAGGGAACGAATAGACTATGATATTGTGTCGTAAATGAGACAGCACATGGACAACTCCTGTGCTCAGCCGACATCAGTAAATTCTCTGGTTAGACAAGTCTGAATATTGAGCAACAGAAGAAAGGAAAATATTAAAAGAGTGTTGAATCACTGACATCCTTAAGAGGTTTTATGAGCAGTTAATAGTTTCAGGGCTAGAAGTGGAATCCCATGCTAGGCATGTGTGTTTTACTTGGGTTACAAATACTCCAGCTTCCCAGCCTATCTCAGCAAATGGCTTATTTTTCCTTAGACAGGGTTCCATTCTAGCCCAGGCTGGCATCAAACTTGGAGCAGTCCTCCTGCCCAGTGCTAGGAGAGCTGGCATCATAGGTACAGTGATATTGATAATCCTAGTGTTTCCAAGGTGGCTTCAGGAGGACCAGGAGTTCAAGGCCAGCCTGGGCTACATGAGACTATCAAAACCAAAACAAGACATTTCTGTTTTAAGGCCTTTTTTTTCCTCTCTGAGGATTTTAATAATGTCAGTTAGCATAGAGGTTTATGTTTTGCTGGCTGGAATCTGACCTGTGCCTTGTCATCCAGCATGTCACTTAAGCATCGTGTCATGCTCTTTGGTGTATAGCTCAGTTGGTAGAGTGCTTCTTAGCTTATACAGAGTCCTAGGTTCTGGTTCTTGCACTGTATAAGGAGTGGTTCAGTAGCTGATGTCCATAATCTCAACCCCTGTCTCCCTCTCCTTAAAACTAAAACCAAAACAAACCCCACAAAGTTTAGGTCATTATGGACTTCTCTAGGAAAATGCTACTTTCCTAGAGAAAGTCTGATAACTAATGAATGAGTCGTTTGTTTAAACTTGGAGAGGTCAAATAAGATCCTTTAATACCCAGGTCCTTTGTTGGGAGCAGCCTTACTTCCTGAGAAGTTTGGCTTTAGCAGGTTAGTGGGTGAAAGAGTATAGAATGAAAAATAAGGATCCACAGGGCTGATTTTGCACCAGGCTTGCAGAGACCATTCAAAGATGTGACCAAATGTAGCTTACATTGTAAAAGGTTTATCTGGGCTGGTAAGTGGCTAGAACAAGGGCCTAGCATATGAAGCACTGAGTTGTGCCCAGTAGGTTAAACAAAACATGTCTTCCCCACCCTCCTAAGACAGGGTTTCTCTGTGTAGCTTTGACTGTCTTGGAACTAAATCTGTAGGCCAGGCTGGCCCTGAGTTCAGAGATCCTCCTTCTGCCTCCCTAGTGCTGGAACTAAAGGTGTGTGCTACCACTGCTTTCCTCCAAACATGTCTTTGAAGTGGGGACAGTAGATTATAAAGCATGGGAGCCAGATGCATTTGACAGGGTCTCCAGGCTTGCGTTAGACTCAGCCTGATCACCTTGAACTTCTGGTCCTCCTGTCTCTTGCCTATCTCTCTGTCTCTAGAGTGCTTGGATTACAGCTGTGTGCCACGCACCATTTATGCTATTGGGGATGGAGCCCAGTATTTTGTGCTTGCTAGGCAAGTACTTTATCAACTGAGTTATAGCCATGGCTTCTTTGCTTTTGTACTTTTAACTTGGGCTGTTGAGATGACTCAGTTAAGAGCACTTAATGCTCTCTCAGGAGTTTGGCGTTCAGTTCCTGGAACCCGCATGGCAGCTTACAACTTCCTGCAACACCACTTCCAGGGGATCTAGCCACCTGTGCCTCCTGCACACATGTGCACAAAGGTGTGTGCAAGTGAGTACAACAAAATAAATAATATATATATATATATTTTTTTTTTTAAAAAAAAGAAAGAAACAAGGTCTTTTTTTTTTTTTGTTTCGTTTTTTGAGACAGGGTTTCTCTATATAGCCTTGACTGTCCTGGAACTCACTCGGTAGACCAGACCAGGCTGGCCTCGAACTCAGAAATCTGCCTGCTTCTGCCTCCCAAGTGCTGGAATTAAAGGCGAGTGCCACCACTGCCCGGCAGAAACAAGGTCTTGTTTTGTTCTTCCTGGGTTCAAGTGATGATCTTTCTGCCTCAACTTTCAACATAGCTGGAATTATATATGCTTGCTTTTGTACTTGTGGGTACAGTTGAGAAGTAATGATTACATGGCTAAGGTATAGATAGGTTGGTCAAGTAGAAGAATGTGTATGGTGTACATATTTTTTTCAACTCAAATATTGTGCCTCAGACAAATCTCATTGACTACAATATTGCCACAATGCAAGCTTCTATAATTTTTATGTTTATGTATGTCTGTAGGATTGAATCCTAAAAGGGGAATTGCTACTTCAGAGAATATAAATAATAGCTACTTCATTAAGTGCTGACTGTGTGCTAGTTAGTGTTTTAAGCCTTTTTCATATAATTGAGCCATAAGTAAGCTATGGTCTCTGGGACCCTGGTATGTGTTGTTTAGATTAAAGCATGATACTCATTTCCACTTGCCGCTAAAAAAGAGAATAGTTCTAGACCCCTCATTCTGAAGAGCTGTGTTGTAGTGGATGGGGGTTGGGGGACTGTAGAAGCCATGCAGTAACTTGAGACTGGTCAGAAGCCTTTTCTCCCTTTTTGAAAATTTGTTCACAGAATAGCCCTCTTTTTAGTGTTTCCAGCTGTCTATATGTGTGTTTTGAGACAGGGTCTCTCTGTGACAGCTGGTCTGGAACTCCCTTTGGCCTGCTGGATTTGCAGGTATGAGCCACCTCTCCTAGCTAGCTTTACTCTGTACTTTTGATTCTGTCTCAGCCTCCTGAGCAGGTGGGATGGCAAGCCTGTGCCATTGGGACCATTAGAGAGTTTAAATATTGCTGCTGCAAGGAAAGTTCTGGAGAGGTCATTCTCCCTTGAGTGTGCCATGGTAGGAAAGGCCCCTGAGGTTGGCAAGCTTGCTCAGCAGGTAAAGGTGTTTGCTGCAAATCCTGACAACATGGTTTCAGTCTCAGGAACCTAAAAAGTGGAAGAACAGAATGGATTCCAGAGTATACATAATGTGATAAAGGAGGATGAGAAGACTGGTAGAACTGCATGTAGTCAGCAAACAGGTGAAAAGCTGGGGCTCTGTTCCCTGCTGTCCCTTTAAACTTCATTATTTTGTTTGTTTTGAGACAGGGTCTAGGAAGTGGTTATGTAGACCAGGCTGGTCTTGAACTCACACTTGCTACTGCCTCCTGAGTGGGAATTTTATTTATTATTGAATGTCTATGATGGGGTGTATATCTGAGCAGGTATGTATGAAAGTCAGGGAGACAGCTTTGTGGACTTGGTTCTCATTAACTTCCTGTAGCTTCTGAGAATGGAACTCATGTCCTCAGGCATGTATCCTCATGCAGCAGACAGTTTGCTTGTGGAACCTGTGCCAGCTTGCTGCCTTTTTTCTCCTTTTCATTGAATGTGAACCCACTCCATTGATTGTGGTGCCCACAGTCAGGGTAGGTCTGGCCACTTTCATTGACCCTTATAGAAACACTGTCATAGAACATACCCAGAGCTGTGTGTACATGGTGATTCTAAATCTGATAAAGTTGACAGTGAATATTAACCTCCTCGGGTTTTGAGGAAATGGCACTGGAGTTGGGGAGTTTGAACGGGCCAGAGAGGAAGAAGTATGTCTAAGGGGTCTGTAATGTTTTGATTTTGAAGTCTTGGTGAGCAGTAGTGTGATAATAGTCAACAAAGCTGGTAAAACAGTACATACAGACAGTCCTGAGCAACTGAATGTGAGCTGGGAACGTAGCGCTCTTGCTTGCCTTCCTTGCATGCATGATGCCCTGGGTTTGATCCTAGTACCAAATACGCTAGGCAAGAAGGTACATACTGGAGGTAAAGGCAGGGGGGTCAGAGTTCAAGGTTATCCTGTGCTACATACATAGTTTTAGGGCCACCTGATATGCATGAGGCCAAGTCTCAATTCTTTTTGAGAGTGGGTGCTGAAAAAAATCCAGATTCAAGTGTGTGACTAGCTAGGCTTTTCATAATGAAAGTGATGGGGGTTAAGAAAAGTCTGTCTTTTTTGTTTGTTTGTTTGTTTTTGTTTTTTTGAGACAGGGTTTCTCTGTGTAGCCCTGGCTGTCCTGGAACTCACTCTGTAGACCAGGCTGGCCTCAAACTCAGAAATCTGTCTACCTCTGCCTCCCAAGTGCTAGAATTAAAGACATCTGCTTCTGCTGCTGCTGCTGCTGCTGCTGCTGCTGCTGCTACTGCTACCTGGCTTAAATATTAGCTTTTAAAATTTTTCTTTTGAGAGTATTAATTTCTACTACATAGCCATAAAGTTGGCTTTCATATGAACCAGTGTGATGTATATTATGCCTTGTTGAAGTTTGTTTTCTCCTCTTCCTCCTCTCCTCATCTTCCTCCTCTTCCTTTCTCCTCCTTTCTCCTCTTCCTCCTCCTTTCTCCTTCCTCCTCTTCTTCCTCCCTCCTCCTCCTCCTTCCTTCTTCCTTCTTCTATCTTTTAGAAAGGGTCTCAGCCCAGGCTGACCTCAAGCAAAGAATGACCTTGAACTTCTGATCCAAGTGCTTGGGATTACTGGATGCCCCACCATGTCCAGCTTTATTTTGTTTTTAGCTTTAAGATTATATAGTACTATAACTGGCCTCAGACTTCCCATCCTTCCTTAGGATCTTGGGTATGCAACTCAGCACCTAACAGCTGCTGGGCTTACTAAAGACTCTTGATGTAACTCTAAGTAAGCACTCATTGATTGTTGTAGTCATTTTGAAGAGCCTCTGGTATTCTCCAGGTGCTTTGTTTGTTTTGGGGTTTTTGTCTTTTTTTTTTTTATAGAGATCAAAACAATTCCCCTACCTGTTGTTTTTGTTGTGCTCAGGTTGGCCTCAAACTTACTATGTGGCAAACTTACTATGACTCTGAACCTACCCCTTATCCTGTCTCCATCTCTCCAGTGTTGCGATTACATGTGTGCACCCATTCTTATGCTTCCATGTGTTTTGTTTGAGTGCTGCAGATTAAATAATATTCCTCTTGCTGAGCTAGGGTTATACTTCATCGGTAAAGCACTTGCCTGCTCTGGCAGGAGTCCTTGAGTTGAGTCTCCAATACCATAATAAATACACTGCCCTTTTCACCACTTCTTTGGTTATTGTACTAGTCTGAGTGGGTGTGCACATATAACCACTCCAGTCTTTTATTAACTGTGGCATCATCTTCTCACCCTATGGTTTCTAGTGCCCGCCCAGAGCCCTCATGCCATGCACCTCATTTTCATTCTTCACATTTGTCTTTTCTGCACCACTTTGCAGCCTCTTTGTTTTTGCTGTCTCTGAAAACAGTCAAGCCAGGCATCCCCCTTTCCTCTCCTTTTTTTTTTTTTTTTGTTTCTGAAACATGTTTTATGTGTGTGTGTGTGTGTGTGTGTGTGTGTGTGTGTGTGTGTAACAGCTCAGGCTCTCCTGGAACTCACATAGATCTGCCTGCCTCTGCCTCCCAAGTGCTGAGACTAAAGGTGTGCACCACCCTGCCCAGCCTCAAGTATCCCTTCTCAGGTTTGTGTGTTTACAGGTTAGTTTTCTATAGTTGGAATGCTTTCTTTTCAACTATCTGTATGTTGATTGATTGTTTCTTTTGATTAAAAAGCACCTCTGGGTTTCTTTTTGTTGTTGAGACAAGATCTTTGTAATCCAGTCTGGATGTGAACTTCTTGGGATCCCTCTTGTCTCAGCTTCCCAGCCGCTCAGATTACAGATACACTCCTTCAGAAAGGTTTTCATCAGTACCACTGGTCTGTATAAAATTGCATCTTCCTTTTGTCTTCATTTTATTCATTTATTTTGTGGTTCTGGGGATCCATACAGGACCTCATACATGCAAGGCAAGTATTCTACCGACTGAGCTATATCCCTGGCCCCATCATCTGGTCTTATGTTTGAAGAGCTGCTTTCTTTACTGCTCTGTACATTGTGGAGAGAAAGCACAGTACATGCTCAATAAAGAAGTAATTTTCTATGCAGAATTGTTTGGGACCAGTTTTCTAGATCTAAAGGTTCAGTGGTGTTTCTGTAGTGCATATAGTGAAAATCAAGTTTTCTTTTTTTATTGTTCTGTGATTGAACATTTGGGGTCATCAGATTAACATAACATGTGTTTCATAGGCTTCGAGCTTCCCGGGTGCTGATTGTTGGCATGAAAGGACTTGGGGCTGAAATTGCCAAGAATCTTATCCTGGCAGGAGTAAAAGGGCTCACCATGCTGGACCACAAACAGGTATGTGCTGTCTGCTTGCCCTGTCTGCCCTCAAGAGGCAGGGCTGTGAGTGCTGCTGGGCAAATCCATGTTCACTGGCATTGTAGGTGGGAGACTGAGGCCTGGATGGAGGCTTACGCAAATATGTAGCCTTCAATTCCTGAGCTGCTGATTCAGAAGGTCCAGAGTGGTCCAGAGTGGTTCAGGAATGGGAACATAAAGATGTCTCAGTTGAATGTGATAGCACATACCTATAGTCCTCAGAAGATTAAGGCAGGATTATAAATTCAAGTCTAGCTTTTGCTACATAATGAGGCTCCTAAAAAAAGTTGCAGTGGGGCTGCAGAGATGGCTCATCAATTAAGTGTACTGACTGCTTTTCCAGAGTTCAAATCCCAACACTCACATGGCAGCTCACAACTGTCTGTAACTCCAAGATCTGACATTCTCACATAGACATACATGCAGACAAAACACCAATGCACATAAAATTAAAGGTATATAAATAAAAAATAGTCAAAATAATTTTGTTGTAGATGGCTCACCATCATTACTTTGAAAAATATTGAGTGAGAGAGCAGGTATATAGACTGCATATACAGAGTGGTGAGCATCTCGTATTAAGCTGTACATCTTATAGAGATAGCATAGCAGTGCCTGGTTCATGTGCAGCTTTCTCTGCCTTGTCTTTCCTTTAGGGTAGAAGTATTTGTTTATACACTTCAAGCTTCACTGACATGTAAATTTTCTAACAATTTTTTTTTGTTTATTTGCTTGCTTCTTGGTCTTTGGAGGCAGGGTCTCACAGTATAGTTCAGGCTGCCATGGGATTTGGAGTGTAACCTCAAACTTACAAGACCTTGTCTCAAAAAACTAGAACTTTCTACTGTAATATGAAGAAAGCCATGGGCTTTACTTGTTCAGTGCCACAACTTTTGTTTGTTTGTTAGTTTCTTTTGTGACAGAGTTTCTCTGTAGTTCCTGACTACCCTGGAACTTGCTATGTAGACCAATCTGATCTTGAACTCACAGAGATCTACCTGTCTCCACCTCCTGAGTGCTGGGATTAAAGGCAGGCATATATGCTCTTTCATGCCTGGCAGGGTTGACTATGTAGGGATTGGCTGGGAGCTTTCTACGTAGACCAAGCTGACCTCAAACTCACAGAGATCAGCCTGCCATCTGCCTCCATAGTGCTGAGATTAAAAGAATATGCCATTGATTCTGGTTTTATTTATTTATTTGTTTGTTTGTTTGTTTTTTCGAGACAGGGTTTCTCTGTATAGCCTTGGCTGTCCTGGCACTCACTCTGTAGACCAGGCTGGCCTCAACTCAGAAATCCGCCTGCCTCTGCTTCCCAAGTGCTCGGATTAAAGGCATGCGCCACCACCGCCCGTGATTCTGGTATTTTTATTGCTATTGAGGTAGGATTTCAGTTAGCTCAAGCTAACTGAACAGGTGAAGGTGACTTTGAACTCTCTGATCTTGACTCTACTTCCCCAGTGCTGTTATTACAGGCAGGAGCCACCACACTATTTATAAAGCACTGGTGGTCAAACCTAGAGCTGCATTGTTAGACAGATATTGCCAACTAGGCTATATCCCCATCTAAAAATTAAGTCTAAGAGGAAAGTGGTATGGTGATACATAGCTATAACCCCAGCACTCAGAAAGCAGAGGTAGGAGGATTGCTGCAAGTTTGAATTCATTTTGGGCTACACATCAAAACTCTCATACAGCAAACATTTAAAAAAAAAAAAAAAGAAAGAAAAAAGAAAATACATTATCTGTGAGCAAACAGGATAGGTGATATTTCTAAGACTACAGTGCCCCCTAGAGGCAGAAACACATCTGGAGGATTAGTACATGTGCCACAACAAGCAGTTGTCTGGCTGTGGGTCTTTAGTAGTTCTATTGAATACCAGATGTGTGAGGTGGCTCTGATGCCATGTCAGAAGAGTGCGAAGGGCTGCCAAGTGTTGAGAGGCATGGGCTGATTTTCTTTCCCTGCTCACTTGGAGGGCCATAGTACCTTCTCCTTGAGTGTCCTCAGCCCCAGCTACACCATAGAGAACCCAGGCAGTGATACAAATATAAAAGCACTCCAGGGTTGGTGTTAGGTATGGTTTATAGTGGACTTCCTGAAGCCTAGTGCTACTCAGCTAACTAGCCCAACTCCCATCAGATAAATTTAACAGTCTATAAATACACTATGCTTTTCCTTCTGCAATTTCCTGAACATTGTTGGAGGCAGAGGTGTAAAATAGTTTGGAAGACTATGGAATCATGTGGACTTGGCTATAGTCCCATCTTGTACAGCTAGACAATGGACTTCTCAGACTTTGTTTTCATTTAGATGAGGGTTTTAATGCCTGCTCCTTAGCATTTTTAGTCTATATTCACACATCTTAGAGCCCTTCCCGGGGATCTGAAGTCTGCTGTGCCCTGAGTAAAAGGGTGCTTACAATTTGGTTCGCATTCTCAAAGCACTGTCCAGTCTGGCTTCCTTAACTCAGATTGTGATAGGGAGACTTGAGAGGTTTTCTAGGGTTCTGATCTGAGTTAAGGAGGTGTTTATCAAGTTGAAAGACTTCTTTGGCAAGAGCTCTTTTAAGAGAGTCTGCTAGAGCTGAAACTATTCATTAAATAGTTTCAAAGAAAGGGAGAAGGCAGCCTGACCAGCCTTGGCCTCTGTCACCAGTCAAGATGACCTCCACTATTGAAGTTCATCGCTAATTTAGATCTTCTAGGTGTGTCTGAGTGTATCAGTAATCACTGCACTAACTGAGAGACAACTTTACAAGTGTGCTACATACTGTAGATGGGAGGGGAAAGGGTCTAAGCAGTTGTAGTGATGAGAAGCAGGAGAATCTGCTGGGACATACATGCATGAGCTCAAAACCAAGAAGAGGAATAGAAGATGACTTAACTGGTTTTGTTTTTGTTTTTTGTTTTTTTTCGAGACAGGGTTTCTCTGTGTAGCCCTGGCTGTCCTGGAACTCACTCTGTAGACCAGGCTGGCTTGGAACTCAGAAATCCCGCCTGCCTCTGCCTCCCAAGTGCTGGGATTAAAGGCGTGTGCTACCACTGCCGATTAATGTATTGTTAATGACTTATCTCCAAAAGGTGTTAGTTAAGAACACTCAGTGGTGAGGTCTGGAGTGATATCCAAGAAGATGTGACTTTAATAGACTGAGGTGGATGACTGGAGGGGTCCCAGTCTGCAGCAAGAGTGACTTGAAAAATGACACCAGCTTTTGGTAGAAACTAAAAGCATCAGTGAGTTGGTTTTGGAACTATGCATAGTGAAGTCAATGGACCCTGAGATGGAATCTTACACACAGCTTTACTTCACAGGGCCTTATGGAGACTAGAATGTTTTTATCAATGGAAGAGAAGAGCCAAGATCTGATCTCAGGGTAGTAGCATGTTGTGTGGTAGGTGATAATCTGTGGAATGATGAGTATCTATACTGTTTCTTATACACAGTACAGTCAGTGATGACCCAGGGTTTGATCTAACCAGAACAGTCCAAAGCCATTGCCCTTAGTCACAGATTTATGCCTTGCAGTAGAGAACGAGGTCCCAACAGGATGTGATAACTCAAAACATGACACTGGCAGAGCTCTGGTTGGAAAAAATGCCACCCCTTTTTATTATTAATATTTTTTCAAGACAGGGTTTCTCTGTGTAGCTCTGGCTTTCCTGGAACTGGTTCTCTGTAGACCAGGCTGGACTCAAACTCAGAGATCCACCCACCTCTACTCCTGTGTGCTGGGTTTTAAGACATGTGCCACCAACTCCTGACTTGACTCCCTCCCACTCCCACCCCCCTTTTTTAAAAGATTTATTTATTTTATGTATATGAGTACACTGTAGCTGTCTTCAGACACACCAGAAGAGGGCATCAGATGCCATTACAGGTGGTTGTAAGCCATCATGTGGTTGCTGGGAATTGAATTCAGGACCTCTGGAAGAGCAGTCAGTGCTCTTACCACTGAGCCATCTCTCCACCCAGACTTGGCACATTTTCTTGATATTAACAAAGAGTGTGTCCTACCGGGCAGTGGTGGCTCATGCCTTTAATCCCAGCACTTGGGAGGCAGAGGTGGGCAGATTTCTGAGTTCCAGGCCAGCCTGGTCTACAGAATGAGTTCTCAGACAGCCAGGGCTACACAGAAACCCTGTCAAGAGTGTGTCTTTTGAATAGTTGGGAGGCAATGGGAGGAGATGACTTAACTTCCCCTGAACCTAGTTCTGGTGAATTCATTTGGTAAATTAGATGTTTTGTGTATGAAATATTTTTGAGTGATATGGATGGATCTACTTGGTAGCCCTGGTCTCTGAGGCTCCACTGGCATCTACCCTTAATGAAGTTACTCTGCTTGCTTCCATGGGAAGGGGTTCTTCCCATTCAGGGAAGGAAGGTCCTGTGTGCACTAGGGAAGCACTTTACTACTGAACGTTAGTAGTCGCTCATTTTACTAGCAGTTAAAAATCTACCCACATTTAAGTAGAAGAAATCTTAAACTTTGCTTGGAAAGTTTCCCTTGTAAACACAAGAGGGTGCTCTTTAACCATCAATGACCAGTTTTAAAAAGTTAACTGCAGTGATTACAGCCTCAGAAGGAAGAGCAGTCAGCTGGGTTTCTATTGCTGTGATAAATACTATGACCAAAAGCAGCTCAGAAAGAAAGCATTTTATTTAAGCTTGCAACTTTCAGGTTACCTCATGACTGAGGGACGTTAGAGCAGAGCAGAATGTGGAGGCAAGGATGGAAACAGAGGTCATGGGAACAGTGCTTACTGGTGTGCTTAGCTTTCTTTCTCACGTAGACAGAAAATCAGGGACATCTGTGTAAGGACACCACTACCTGTAGAGAACTGGGCCCTCCTACATCGACCTTGCCTGTGAGCAATCTGCTGAAGGCATTCTCTCATTTTGAGTTTCCTCTTTCCAAATAATTCTAGCTTGTTAAGTTGACCAAAAACTCCCCTCCCCAAAAAACAAAAACTAACACATCACTAATTATATCTTTTCTTTTCTGATTTGTCCTCAATAAGATACTAAGCAGTCTTTGGTTTTTTGAGACAGGGTTTCTCTGTATAGCCCTGGCTGTCCTGGAACTCATTCTGTAGACTTTCAAGTCTTTCAACTAACTGTGGGCTCCTGCAAAATTTAAAAAAGAAAGAAAGTTACCTGCTTCCTTAAGCTTAAGAGGGGAAACCTGAACTCAGTCAAAGTCCAACAGTGCAAACCTTGGTGTCAGACTCCTGTGACTCAGGATCTTCCGTCTCCAAAGAGCTTGAGGAGCTCCATTCCACAGCTGCTTCTGTCTTTGGTACTAGCATCTCCAAGTGCTGGCATCTCTGTGGCAACTGGGCTGCATCTTCACCACAGGCCTCTTTTGGGCTCTCTTCAGGCACTCTGACCCTGCAATACCTCAGCTGCTATCATAAGGTACTGTCTAGGCCCTATCTGGACCACAGCTGTGTGCTGACCCTGAGCAAACATTTCCACGTTTCCGTACAAGATTTGCCTCGGTGATGCTGGCTGACCTCTTGCTTTGTTTTGTTTGAAACAGGGTTTGTCTATATCCTTGGCTGTCCTAGAACTAAGCAGACTCTAAGTTAGATCCATTTCTGTCTCTTAAGTACCAGGATTGAAGACATGCATTGCTACATCCAGCTGCCTGTTTCCTTCTTAATTACACTTGATTCTTCTGCTCCACTGACAGTATCAGTATTGTCTCAACAGAGCGAAGGTTTCATTTTAGTGGTTTGGGTCTCCTAGTAATCACAGCCAGTTCTTCAACTCCAGCTTAACCAGGACTGCAAATTCCTAATTCAGAATATCACTCACATGGCCCTGATAGTGTCTTTGCTTTCCTTTCAAAGCAAAAAAACTTTCCTTTCATAAGCCAGGCCTCCGTCGTCTGCACTGCTCTTAGCATTCTTACCTACAGAGAAGCCCAATTAAATTCTGAGCCCTAAGTCCCAAATACTTCCACAATCCTCCCCAAAAACATGAATAATATGATTAGGCTTGTACCAGTTTTTGTCTGAGAGTTTTCTTTTAAATTATGTATTTTATTTATATGAGCACATTGTCACTGTCTTCAGACTCCCAGAAGAGGGCATCAGATCCTATTACAGATGGTTGTGAACCACCATGTGGTTGCTGGGGATTGAACTCAGGACCTCTGTAAGAGTAGTCAGTGCTCTTAACCACTGAGCTATTTCTTCAGCCCTGTCTGAGAGTTTCTATTGCCTTGATAAAACACTTGACAAAAAGCAATTTGGTGAGGAAAGGGTTGGTTTTGTTGCCTTACATGTCCCAAGTCCGTTGAGGGGAACAAAGGCAGGAACTGAAGCAGAAGCCATAGAAATGTGCTGCTTACCAGCTGGCTCCTCCTGGCTTGCTCAGTTTACTTTCTTTCATACCTAGGTCCACCTGCCCTGGGATAGCACCACCTTGGACGGGCTGATCCCTTCCAAGTCAATCATTAATCAAGAAAATGCATTACAGACTTGCCCACTGGCCAGTCTGATAGAGGCAGTTTCTCAACTGAGGTTTCCTCTTTCTTGTCTAGAAGAATTACGGAGAATGTTTTTTCTAGGTATCTCCAGAAGACCCTGGAGCTCAGTTCTTGATTCGGACTGGGTCTGTGGGCCGAAATAGGGCCGAGGCCTCTTTGGAACGAGCCCAGAATCTCAACCCCATGGTGGATGTAAAGGTGGACACTGAGGATATAGAGAAGAAGCCAGAGTCCTTCTTTACGAAGTTTGATGCGGTAAGTTTCTTGGTATTAAGCCTGTTGGGAGAGTCAAGCAGGTTGAAATAGTAACGGAAAGCTCAGTGTGGGTTCCCACTCTAACCTAGTGCTTAGGAACCAAGCCGAGGTCAGCCCGCACTTGTTGGTATCAGGCTCCGAACCCAGTGACATCACATCTTGGCAACCTCCACATTGTTGCCAAGGCAACCGCCATACACTCCCAGAATCCACCTGCCTACTTCACCTTTACTTGGGAGATACTATGTCACGGCCCATATAAAACAGGCAGGACCCCCTAACCTCGCTCTCTTCTTCTTCCATCTTCTTCCCCCACCTTTGCCCTATCTCCTGAATAAACCTCTCCCCTTGGAACCGTGTGGTCTGTTTGCTGCCGTCGGACATCTGAGCTAACAACTGACAGGACTGCCTAACAAGATTAATTGTGGGTGTACAAGAGCTTTCAAATCACACACACTGAACTTTTCTCCCATGTGTGTTTATAGACTGTTCTCTTCTTTAGGCTTGACACACTGTGTAAATGTTTCTAAGTAGGTCCAGTCTATTAGACCTATTGTGGTTGTTTTTAAGGTGCCTGCTGTCTTCTGTGTCTGGGCTTATGTTATCCGAGACTAGGTTTCAGCATTAGCATTTATCTTCCTTCAGAATCTTTGTTCTTGTGTTCTGAAAATTTAAGTTGCTGATTAATTTTGTTGCCAGCTGCACTTAATTTGATAGAAATACCAAGCTATAGCCTATGTTTTGTGTTAAGGAAGCAAGCAAGCAAACATACCTGGCTAAGAGATCAAGACTGAGTTTGAGGCCAGTCTGGGCTACATGAGGCTGTCTATTTTGTTGGGTTTTGTTTTGTTTTGTTTTTAAGACAGTTTCTCTGTAGCCTTGGCCATTCTGGAACTTGCTCTGTAGACCAGGCTGGCCTTTGAACTTGAAGATTTGCATGGTTTGCCTCCTGAATGCTGCAATTAAAGGTGTGCACCCCTCCTTGCTTTGTCTTAAAACAGAGATAACTAACAACCAACACATCTCTCAATGTGTCTGTGCCCTTGTTTTACACAATCACTTTGGCTATGGAATTGACAGTGATACACCAAATGAGGCATATCTAACTAACTTCATCTGTTCTCAATTCTGTGTTAGTGTCCGTTAGGTTTTGTTTGTTTGTTTTTCAGGCAGGATCTCTCTACAGATCTCTAGAGTCCTGGAACTCACTATTGTAGACCAGGCTGGTTTGGAGCTCTTGGGAGACAGGCAGAGATTTTATTTTCCCTTTCCTTGCCTCTCTAGTGCAGAGATTTTGTTTTTTGTTTTTTCTTTTTCGAGACAGGGTTTCTCTGTGTAGTCCTGGCTGTCCTGGAACTCACTCTATAGACCAGGCTGGCCTCGAACTCAGAAATCTGCCTGCCTCTGCCTCCCAAGTGCTGGCATTAAATTCCACCACTGCCCTGCTAGTGTAGAGATTTAAAGGCTTGTGCTGCCACATCTGGCTGACTTCAGCCTCTTAAGACAGGGTTCCCTGTACCCTGGGAAAGCTTGAACGATCTTGGACCAATAGTTAAAAAAATTTTAAAGTGTGTGTGTGGGCTCAAACATGACCTTTTGGTCAGTTAAAAAACTGGCTTTACTTGTCACCAGAACTTGCTTGATTTTGTAGTTTAGATTACCTTGATAACCTGTCTTCATGAGAACTATTAAGTGTAGTTTATATGCTCATGGATTAAGGGAACAGATCGTCTTGAGTGGTTTTACTGTCCAGCTAAATTCTTCTCTTAGATGTCAGAAGTGCTTATCATATCATGTATATTTTCTACACCCCAAAACCTGCAACTTCTCTTTTGTCTTTTACTCACAGCACCCAAAGAACCTGTTGTTCCTGTTGAAACTGGTCTTAAGTCTGCCAGAGAGCCAGTTAATTTAAAATTTATGTACACACCAGGGCAGTGATTCACAGTTTGCAGCTCTTACCAGTCAGTTCCTGTCTCCCTTCAGGTGTGCCTGACTTGCTGCTCCAGAGATGTCATCATTAAAGTCGACCAGATCTGTCACAGAAACAGCATCAAGTTCTTCACAGGAGATGTCTTTGGGTACCACGGGTACACCTTTGCAAATCTTGGAGAGCATGAATTTGTAGAGTAAGTGCTGGGAGAAGAGGCTGAAAGGAGCATTCCCACAGCTGAGTAGTTATGGTAGGGAAGGAACTGCCTCAATGAAGTAGCTTACTTTCCTGTAATACTTCAGAACATTCTGAAACAAGGGATTAAAAAATTATGAAGTAGAGTTGTTTTGTGGATTCACATTTTTGTTGGTTTTTTTTTCAAGGCATGGTTTCTTTGTTTGACTGTCCTGGAATTTTGTGGGCCAGGCTAATTTCCAACTCAGAGATCCACCTACCTCTGCCTACTGAGTGGTAGGATCAAAGGCATGTGCTGCCATGCCTGCCTAGCTTGTGGGTTCAGAATTTTAGGAGACATGTAGACCCCACTTTTGAAAACAACGATGTTATCTGAAGCCCAAAGCATGCAATGTTGTGGACAAACTGCATCGTGTGGATGTCTCAACTCCTGAACTTGAGGGTTGGAACTCACATGCTGTCCAGGGAAAGTGTGCTTGGGTTTTAAACACTTGTTCCTTAGCTTGTGCTTGCATGTTGAGAGATAAAGATGGAGTACCTGCTAGTTAAATGGGTTGTCCTTTGGGCAAGTTCAGCCTGCCTTGGAAAAGCTCCAAGGTTCAGAGCCTACTGTGGAGCATACAGACCTTATCCCCTTATTTTGAACATGAAGCTATAGAGCTTAATAATTCTCACATGACACAACTTGCAGTGTTTTTATTTACAACTTTCAAGAGAAAGATGGCAGACGGTAGCATATTTATAAAACTGTATGATCTAGGTATTTGGCCACCCTTCATTATATTTTTACTTTCTTGCTCGCTCTCTCATCTCAATCTCTCAAATAGCATCTAAAGCCTGCCTTGCCAATGAAGGATACAGTTGGGCACAGCTTCCTCCTAAACAGTGTTCTCATTGTTCAGCCTCTCCAGCAAGTCATTGGTATTTCTCTGGCTCACAAGTTTCTTGGCTGGTGCACACCTTTAATCCCAGCACCTGGGGAGCAGAGGCAGGCAGATTTCTGAGTTCTAGGCCAGCTTGATCTAGAGAGTGAATTCCAGGACAGCCAGGACTACACAGAGAAACCCTGTCTCAAACACCAGTGGGGGTGGGTGTTAGTTTTCTTCTGTCTAAACTCCACCTCCACAGTTACCTGGCAACCGCCAGGTAGGCCTGGCCCACTATAAAAGGGGCTGCTTGCCCCCTCCTCTCTCTCTTAATCTCTTAATCCTTTACTCCCTTACTCTTAATCTCTTACCTCTCTGTCCCCTCCCCCTTTCCTCTCTCTCCACGTGGTCATGGCCGGCCTCAACTTCTACTTCTCTCTTATTCTTCCACCTTCTTTCCCCCACCTTTGCCCTATCTCCTGAATAAACCTCCTCCCCATTGAAACTGTGTGGTCTGGAGTGGTCTGTTCTGAGCTGCGGTGGACTTCTTAGAATAACTAACAGTGGGGGCGAACAACCTTTGAAAGGGGCAAACATGTTCTCACCATCTCCTACCCTAGCCACCCAGAAGCTTTAGAAAGGTCTGGTTCTAGGACAGTAATGAATCAAACAGTTATAACAGAAGCAGGCTGGGCTACTGTAACTTGACGTTTCCACAGCAGGAGGAGGAGTTAGATTTGGCTCTTTAGTTCTTGATTCCTTAAGAATGTTTGCAAAGCAGTCTCTCTGGCTTATGGGATCATGCTTATGCTGGCAGTTTGTTTATGCCGTTGTCTTCCCATAATCACATCAGGGACAGCTAGTCTTAAGAATGGTTAACTGATTTATCAGATCTCTCCAGTGGCGGAGGTGAGATTTGAGCTCAGGTCTCATTGAATCCAAAACCTTTTTGCTCTTTGTTTGTTTGTTTGTATATTTGTTTTGTTTATCAAGGCAGGGTTTCTTTGTGTAGCCTTGGCTGTCTAGACTCTGTAGACCAGACTGGGTTCAAACTCAGCTTTTTGCTCATTAGACATAGGTATCCTGTGAGTTGATAAACATTTTCTAAAATTTACATTCCAGTGATTTAACTTTCAAACTTGGCTTCCTCCCATTGTCTGTCTCTAGAGAAAAAACCAAAGTTGCCAAAGTCAGCCAAGGAGTGGAAGATGGACCTGATGCCAAGAGAGCAAAACTTGATTCATCAGAGACAACCATGGTCAAAAAGGTAAGTGAGAGAACTGAGGTCAGAAACCCTCGGACCTTATGGGGAGGGCCTTTCATAACTGCAAATGAGGTAAGCCTGGAGGGGAAACCTGACAGTGGGCGAGCATTCAGTAGGGCATGGCTACTGCTGATTCCAGCCAACTCTTCCCTCCCAAGAAAATGGGTTTATATTCCAAATGAGATTTTTCTAGAACATTAAAACTCCTTTACAATTCTGGCAGCCTTTTCAAATGATTTAAGTACTGTTCTGGTGCATCGTTGTGGTGGCCAGATGACAAGCTGGTTTAACCGACTTGGCATAAAAGGCATCAGTTTTGATCCTCTAGTGTCAGACTGGAGCAGAAGTAGTTACTTTTCCCTCTCTTATCACCTACTCCTTGCTCAGTCATTTTCTTTTTCTACATTGGTATACAGTTCAGTAAGGTCCTAACTGCAGGAGCCAGTTTAAATTTACCCTACCCCACCCCCAGATTGGGTTTCTCTGTGTAGCTCTTCACTTTTTCTTTTACCCTTTATGTATATGTGTGTGTGCCGTGTGACAGTGGCCTATGAGGCTGGAAGGGGTGTTAGACCTTTCTGAGACTGGTGTTACAGACAGTTGTGAGCCACAGCGTGACTTGAGATGCTCAGTTCATAATGTTTGCTGTACAAGGGTGGTGATGAGCAAGCTCATCCCAGACCTCATAGCAGCTCATGCCTATGTGTGAGCCAGTGCAGGGGCTGGAGATAAGCGGATTCCTGGGCCTTGCTGGTGGTCAGTGTAGTGAGTGCCAGGTTCAGTAATAGATCCGGTCTCAGAAAGGTGAAGAGTTGGGCTGGAGCTCTATATTGTAGAGGAGAATCTGGGTACTACTCCCTGTGACACATAAACCCAGCATGGTGACTCATGCCTTATAATCCCAGCATTAGGAAGTAGAGACTAAGGATCACAAGTTCAAAGCTGTTTTGCTCCAGTTCCAGGTTAGCCTGGGCTACGTGAGACTTTGTCTCAAAACAAGCAGAAAGGTCTTTAATATGTGTATAGTAATTGCTGGTGTTGTGTGTGGGTTTTCTTTTTCTTGGTTTTTTTACCCCCAGTATTGGGTGTAGAACCTGGGGACTTGGCCATATGTTTGGTTTTAGTGCAGTGTTTAATCTCATTTTAGAGAAAACAGCTAGGAAAGCGATCAGAAAGCAATGGTTTCTTTAGCTGGTGTTAGACAAGAGAATCTTAATCTTGCACTGGGGAAAACAATTTGAAGTGGCTTGTGTTGGTTTTGTTAAACTGAGAAATGATGGGACCAAGCCCATATTTACTCCTTGCCTTGTAGATTTAAATGTTGAGAAAGGAAAGCAACTGGTTGGAACATTCGTGTAAAGTTGCGTTGAGCATTGGAGCTTCTGTGCGGGATCTGCAGCACTGGGAGGAAGTTTTCCTGCAAGGCAGAACTGTGCATTTTCTGTCCCTTACTTCTCTGTGTGTGTTGGGACAGCTTTATCTGTGAGCCCGATGAAGAGGATTATCAAGCTCTAGTTTTAGTGTCTATTCACAGGACTGTAATTACCCAGAGTGAACATTGGAGTTTGGGCCAGACCTGGAGTCTTTTCTTTCTGAGACCCACTCAGGTTTTCTTTGCGTGGCTGCTTGAGTCTGGTGGGGAGAGAAATTGTGAACAAATGGAGGAGCACAGAAAGAGCTTTGTGGGCGGCTCTGTCAGTTTATAAATCACACCCTCTTACAAGTGTGACACTTGGCCCTGGCCTGAAGGGTTTTATGGCTTAAGGGCCTTCTCTGATTGAGGCCCACATTTTGCATTCAGATGGAAAAAGCCCTTGCTTTGTTAGCCATTCACAGCTGGAAGTTTCCCTGAAGTCACTTCTGAAGATGCCCACTAGGGTGGATATGGAAGCTTCATTTGGGAGCCACTTTTCTGTCACTATGAAGAGAATGTGGGACCCCAGGCCAGGACTTGGCAGCCTTGATGTGCCATTTCTGAGCGCTCGGCCGCACTTTGCCCTTTGTGCAGGGTCTTCCTTACAGAGGGCAGAAACTGAAGATATCAAAATATTCCCCAGCTGACATTGTTAGTCAGCTGTTACAATGGGCCTGTTGAGCTGGGATTCCAATCCTGAGCTCTTGAGGGCGCAAGGCCTGCAACACATTCCTTCTGACAATCCCCTGGATTCCAGACCTTGGCTTTGTGTCTCACGAGAACACAGGGCAAGGACTGGGTGTGGCAGTGTTTGGCCTGTGGCTTTGCCACCTGGTAGTAACAACTTCTCTATTTGGGCAGAGAGGGCCTTGGGATTTTGTTTTACTTACTTGTAATTTTTTGAGTGTGTCAGTCCTGGCTGGCCTGGAACTCAGAATGCTGACCAGGTTCACCCAGATCTTCCTGCCACCAGGCGAAGTGGCCCTGGGATTTTGAAGTTTTGTCTAGTTAAGTTCCTTCACCCAGATTTTAAGATTTCCTAAATTGTACAGAATAAATAGTTGGGCTCTACTCAGATTGCAAGATGGGGTGAGGGAAGCAGCTACTTCCTGTTTCCTGTGAAAGGTATCTGTCAGAGTCCCCCTCTCCTCCCACTTGTCCTGGGTTCAATCAAATGTTGTAAAACCACTTTGGGTTCAAGGTACATGGTGTGCTCCTAAATTAGAAACTTCAGAAAACAGAGAGGAAAAACAGAGCTTGTGGTTTTCACACATCTAGGAAGTTGGGCCTTTTTAACACATATGTGCCTGTGATAAATAGGGTAGTAGGAAAGGCCCAACTGGAGGCAGCTGGCACTTGGCTTTATTAGCATCTTTTTGGTACTTTGGTTTTTAAATTACATGTGTTTACTTTGTGTGTGTGTCTGTGTCTGGGGCCTGTTCAGTGTTGTAGGCAGTTCTTTTACCACTGAGCTACAAGTACTCCATCTTCCCTTAAGATTTTAGTCCCTGGGCTGCTTAGATGGGTAAAGGGACTTGTCACCCAATCACATCATCTAAGTTGGTACTTCAGGACACACATGGTGGGAGGAGAGTCAACTCCTACAAATTGGCCTCTGACTTCTGTGTATATGTGTGTGCACACACAATAAATGAATAAATAAATGTGCTTTTAAAATATTAGATTTGGGGGCTGGAGAGATGGCTCAGCGGTTAAGAGCACTGACTACTCTTCCAGAGATCCTGAGTTCAATTCCCGGCAACCACATGGTGACTTAGAACCATCTGCAGTGGGGTCTGATGCCTTCTGGTGTGGCTGAAGAGAGCAATGGTGTACTCACATACATTAAATAAATCATTTAAAAATGTTTAGGAAAGTTTTGTTTATTGCCATATTCTTAGGCCAGTGCTTAGCACAGTCATAGTTAGAAAATACCGTTCAGTATAATGGCATTTCCTGCAGCAGGAAATGACAACCTTGAAGGAAATCTTTGACATTTTAAACCTAGATCATGGAATTAACTGTGAGATGACCTAAATGACTTAGCCCTATATACAGTACGTTAGTTTTCGTAGATAAATTACTTGATCTGAGAGAACAGAATTCCAAAGATAAGAAACTTCCTCAGAAACAGAAGTGACTTACAGAATTGTCAAGACAGGGTCCTCACAGGACAAGTGAGAGTTATGGCCCTCCTAGGTATCAAGATTGCTTGGTTTAGAGCTGCTGTTACCAACTTTTTTGGGGTGTCGAATGACTGACTTTTCACGGGGTTACTGTTGGAAAACACAGATATTTACATTATGATTCATAATAGTAGCCAAATTGTAGTTCAGAAGTAGCAATGAAAATAGTTACATGGCCAGGCGGTCCTGTGCACGTCCTTAATCTCAGCACTGGGGAAGCAGAGGCAGGCAGATCTCTTTGAGTTCAGCGACAGCCTGGTCTGCAGAGCTGAGTTCTGGGTCAGTTAAGGCTCCTCAGAGAAACCCTGTCTTGAAAACAAGGAAGGAAGGAAGGAAGGAAGGAAAGAAGGAAGGAAGGAAGGAAGGAAGGAAGGAAGGAAGGAAAGAGAAAAAAGAAAGAATAATTTTATGGTTGGGGGTCACCAACCATAAATGAGGACGGGTTGTAGCATTAGGAAGTTTGAGTACTACTGTTTAAAGACATGAAATGCACTGGTATTTATGAAGTGTTTGGTGGGAGACTGGTGTCAGGTTTTCAGGGAAGATAATTAGCTGAGATGGGGAGTGATATCTTACTTTATGGGGAAATTTTTTCAATTCCAATGACATGAACACAGAGGATGAACCCTCCTCATCAAGTGTGTGTGTCTGTCTCTGTGTGTCTGTTTCTAACCTTCCATTCCTTCCCTTCCTTCGTCTCTTCTTTCCTCTCTTTATGACTGAAAAAGGGTAACCCCTCTGGGTTTAAACTCAGTCTGTAGCCCAAAGAGGTCTTGTGTTTTCAGTCTTTAATGCTTCAGAATGCTGAGTCCAAGGTGTACTGTTGGCACTGTATCTGATACACGTGTAAGTATGATATAACTGTTTATTTCATGTATAGAAATACGCCACATCCTTGAAGGTTAACAGGAATAATAAAATTAGACGCCCGTGTTCTCAGTGCTGGCATACTAATCTCTGCCGCCTTTTTCTTTATTCTTTGCTGTATTTTACTCATAAACAGGTGACTCTGGGGCTCTTGGGATGTCTGAGTAGATTAAAAAGGCACCTGAAAGGTCAGACCACACTCATGCTTACTTGCCTATGATTTAATCATGTTTGTAAATCTAAAGAACTCAGATTTTGGGGGCTGGAAAGAGAGGGCTCAGCATTTGAGAGCACATGTTGCTCTTGAAAGGACCCCAGTTCCAGGGGATCCAATTGCTGTGTTTGTAGTCCATAACATTCATATACCCACCTACAGTAAATGGTTTGGTTTTAGTCACTCTCTAAAAAACAAAAACAAAACAAAAAAAAAAGATGGACTTTCTGTACAAGAGTTTAAGCATGCCGGGCAGTGGTGGCGCACGCCTTTAATCCTAGCACTTGGGAGGCAGAGGCAGGTGGATTTCTGAGTTCGAGGCCAGCCTGGTCTATGGAGTGAGTTGCAGGACAGCCAGGACTACACAGAGAAACCCTGTCTCAAAAAAAAAAGAGATTAAGCGTAACTAAGAGTCTTAGCTAGCACCATACATACTACCAAGTTAAAGAAGCACACGTTTGACATGGCGTGGCTGAGCCTTTCTGCTCTCGTCAGTGTAAAGAATGGTTATCAGCAGTTGGTTCTTGTTCCCACCTCTTGTCTGTGTGCCTTATCTGTAGACTTGCTTCCCATGTCTCTTCACTACTTAAGAACTGGTTTCCTGTTGCATGTGTGCTGCCACCTGCTTTGTCAGAGAAGCATTATGTTGGTGGGGCCATCTGTTTTTATGTCTATGGAGCTTTGCTGTCCTTTGTGGTAGTTACTAGACGCATATGGCTATTTAATATTAAATACAGTATAAAAAAACAACAACTCTAGGACTCAGTAAGCACCTGTAGCTGCTGGCGTGGGAGTTGCACACCATGTATTCATGGCTACACCATCATAACCAGTCCTCTTGGACAGTACTGCAGGGCTTCCTTCTTACTGTTTATATATCTGTGTTGTTGATGGCATTCAGGTGTGTAAACTTACCCTGTTAGAGACTGTGCTGTGCTAAGCATTCTGTTTGTGCATGTGAGATTATATATAATCTACTTGGGCAATTGTGTTCTTTTCTGTAGGGTAAAATTAGGATGAGGGTATCTTCACCTTTTCCAGATTTTGTTGTTATTCTTAAGAATTTTTGCCTATTTACATTCCATGGCCAGTAGCATGTAATAGTGCTGTTAAGTAAAAATTATTCAACTTATGGCTGTCATTTGGTTGAGTACTTTTTTTCTTTTTCAGATAGGTTCTCAGTATATAGCTCTGGCTGATCCAGGAAGTAGCTTTATAGCCTAGGCTATAAAGTTGGCACTCTCCTGCCTCTGCCGTCCACTTTCTGGGATTGTAAATAAATATGCACCAGCATGATGGGCACTTTTTTTTTTTTTTATTAAAAAATTGCCATTAGATGGTAGTGGCACATGCCTTTACTCCCAGTACTCAAGAGGCAGAAGACAAATATCTTGAGTCAAGGTCAGCCTGGTCTACAGAGTGAGTTCCAGGACAGCCATGGTTGGTTACACAGAGAAACCCCATCTCAAAAAACCAAAAAATTAGATGGATGAATGGATAGATAAATTTTTCCTCTTTATTTTACATGTATGGGTATTTGCCTGCATGCATGTGTATGTAACCTCATGCATGTAGGGTTTTTTGTTTTGTTTTGTTGGATTTTTGTTTTTGTTTTTGTTTTGCACAAAACTGACTGTAATGTTTGTAAAACTTTCATGTTCTTTTTTATTTTTTTATTGGATATTTTATTTATTTATATTTCAGATGTCATCCCCTTTCCACATCCCCCTCCCCATAAGCCCCTATCCCATCCCTCCTCCTGTTTGCTTTTATACCATTTTAATTACATGCAAGTATTAAGGTCAGTTCTAGGCTGAGGAACTAGCAATGCAATAGATGCAAATAGTCACAGAACAAGCAAGACAATAAACAAAGTTCCGGCTTATCAGGATGACCGAAATATCTGAGCCTACTTCCCTGTCCTAGCCCAAAGTCATTTTCATGCCTGAATGCATGTAGTTTTTATGGGAGGCCAGAAGAGGGGTCAGATTCCCTGGGACTGGAGTTACAGATGGTAGCAAGCTGCCCTGTGGATGCTGAGAATCAAACCCAGGTCTGATGTAAGAGCAGCCAGGGCTATTTACCACTGAGCCAGCTCTTTAGCCTCTGAGAGGTTGTTTTTTTCTGCTGCGATGGTAAATGTTTTGTGGAGAGGTACCTTTTAAGAAATGGTACAAAACTCATTTCTCAGCAAACTCATTACTCATCTGGGGATGAATGAATCTATTATACATTTATGCCATTCATGCTTATGGGTTATACATGTTTGCACATAGAAGCCACCTGAGGTTAATATCAGGCTGTCTGTTGTTCTTGATTGCTATGTTTTAATTTATTTAATGAGGTCAGGTGTCTTTCTTGAACCCAGAGCCCACCTTTTCAGCTAGTCCAGCTAGCCAGCTTGTCTCTCAAGTGCTGGGATTATAAGCCTACAACATGCCTAACCAATAACCAGCTAAATATATTTCTCTCTATATATATTGCCAGTGAGTTCAGTACCTCTTAACACAATATTCATTCTAGTTTCTTACTGTTCCATGTGTTAATGAATTAATTTTCTTCTGATAGGCAAGCCTGGCTTCCTGGATTGCAGTATTTGCTTGTGGTAGCCACTGGATGGAACCAATGTTCTGTTACTGTTTCTATGGAGATAAGTGTTCTTATTCTGTTTACTAGACTTTTCACTCAAGACACCCATCTCCTGCATGCTTTCTCGGAAATTCCCTTCCCAGAAAATGTGTATGTTTGGGTAATATGGGACTGTAGTGCTCAGGAGAAAGTAAGTGATATTTGGGTCTTTTTTAACTGTTTCTTTTTAATTATGGGTATGTTCAGGTGCCTGTGCAGGCAAGAAGCTCAAATCTCTTGGAATGGGAATCATATGATTATAGAAACTGGGCATGGAAGCCAGGAATTGAACTTAGTTCCTCTGCAAAAACAGTATGTGCTCTTAGCTGCTGGCCATCTCTTGTAGGCTACATATGCTTTTTTTTTTTATTTTAATGTTTTATTGCGTGTGTGCGTGCGTGTGTGTATGTATACATCTCGTGGGAATCAGTTCTCTTCTTCCATCATGTGGGCTCCAGGGGGTGACCTCAGGTTCTCAGACTTGACCAGCACCCTGACCTTGTTGAACAATCTCTCTGGCCCTGTGTTGTTTTTCCTTTTTGCTGTTTCCTAATTTTTAGAGGGAGATCAGTAATACTTTTGCACTAAATAAATTGCAACTTAAAATTAATATGTCCCATTGAATTTTTCGAGATAATTTGATTTGGGGCTAGATTAGTGGTAGAGCATTTGCTCAGCAGTTGGAATGCATGGCCAACCCCAGCACAAGACAAGAAGTAATGTGCTTCAGATGCATGACTTCCATGCATCTAGACCTGCCATAGGACCTTTGCAAATGCTGTTTCTGGTTCTGTAGCCTGGACC
This sequence comes from Rhabdomys pumilio, assembly GCA_030674055.1. NCBI lineage: Eukaryota > Metazoa > Chordata > Mammalia > Rodentia > Muridae > Rhabdomys > Rhabdomys pumilio. Next base: position 24,168,464 of record JANHMN010000003.1, on the reverse strand, counting down.
TTTTGTCCCATCCCTTACTCTTTTTCATACTGTCAGTATCAAACCATTGTACTGGGAAATATTTAAATTTTTGTTTCCTTCATAATTAAAGAATGCTCTGTTTAACACCTTTTGTAGTTCTTTAGATTTGAGTCTTGCTATATGTAGTAGCTCAAGCTGGCTGTCCATCTCCTGCCTCAAGCCCTTGGGTTCCAGAATTAAAGGCTTGTGTACCACCTTATCCAGTTGAGTCTGGGAGGCTGAAACAGGAGGATCTGTTTGAGCAAGTTTGAGGTCAGCCTGGTCTAAATAGTGAAATCAAAATGAAACAGGTCTTAGGAGGTTGGCTGTGCCGTCTTCCTACATAGGGAGCACATGTTCAGAGTATGAAGGAGTTATGGCTCTGAATGTTTAAATTTGTGTGACCTGGAAAGTGTTCCTGCTCAGATTCAAACCAGCAGACTTACTTGTGAGCATTCTGCCTTTTTCCCCACAGAAGGTGCTTTTCTGCCCTGTAAAAGAAGCACTAGAAGTGGATTGGAGTGGAGAGAAAGCCCAGGCTGCCCTGAAGCGTACTGCCCCAGACTACTTTCTGCTGCAAGGTGAGATCTGGAGATGGAGCTGCCCCAGTCAGGCTTGTGCTGTGGCCCAGCATTAAAGCTGTGTAGCTTCCTCTGTCTCCTCCACACAGTGTGAGATGCAGCTTCACTGAGGTCTGCTTTCTGGTGACTTTCTAAAGCTGTTAGAATGCCTTGTTCTTTACAGTTGCACCTGAGGTGACTGTCAGCTCCCTAGTGTCTTTTCACACTACCCCTCCAGAACTTGGTCTAAACCCTTATTCTCCTGACAAGAGTTTTGAATGTTTTCTTTTTTTTTGTTTTTGTTTTTGTTCTTTCCTTCCTTCCTTCCTTTCTTCCTTCCTTTCTTTCTTTCTTTCTTTCTTTCTTTCTTTCTTTCTTTCTTTCTTT
>JANHMN010000003.1:24063086-24167417 GCA_030674055.1 Rhabdomys pumilio | reverse complement strand
TGGTTTTTCGAGACAGGGTTTCTCTGTGTAGCCTTGGCTGTCCTGGAACTCACTCTGTAGGTAGACCAGGCTGGCCTCGAACTCAGAAATCCGCCTTCCAAGTGCTGGGATTAAAGGCGTGCGCCACCACTGCCCGGCTTGAATGTTTTCCTGTCTTTGAGTTGAGTTGTTGCTTTTTACCCTTTGCAGTGAGGCCTCACAGAAGAGCCCAGGTTGAACTTGAGATGATCCTCCTGCCTCAGTCTCCCATATTTACCATTTATCCTGCCTGGTTTCTCCCTAGCTGAATGAGCCATTGTTCAAGGATTTGATAGGAAAATACTGGTTGACCTCTCACAGTGTTGCTTTTGTCCCTAACAGTTTCAGTCGTTTACTTTTAATTTTTATTTTGTTGTTGAGATAGTGTGTCAGTAATATAACTTTGGTCTGGAATTGGCTGTTTAGACCAAGCAGGCCTTGAACTTACAGAGATCTCCTCCCCCCCCACACCCCTTTTAAAGATTTTTGCTGCTATATATTTACATGCATTATCTATGTAAAAGTACAGGGCATGTGTGTTTGCTATTCACAGAATACTGAGGAGTGTGCTAGCTCTCCTTTTCTGATGGTTGTGAGCCACCTTGTCAGTGTAGGAACCAAATTTAAGTCCTTTGCAAGAACAGCAAGTGCTCTTAATTGCTGAGCACTTAATTCCAGCCCCATCAAGGTTCAGTTTTTAAAATACCACTTAAATAATTGTTGGGACATGGTGACACAGGCCTATAATTCTAGCTAGCACTTGGGATTCAGACACAGGAAGATCATCAAACTCATTTTCAGCTACCTCATACATTTGAGGATAGCTTGTGCTACATGAAATGCTCAGAGAAAGGACAGAGGATAGGAAAATTTAGCGTGTGGACTATTTTAAAAGCCTTAATGTCGATTCATATAGAAATACTTAAGTGGGTTAAGTAGGAATGAGTGTTAGGCATGTGAGAAATGCCTTCTCTAAGGACTGTGGGAGACCCTGTGTGGAAGAAGTGCCAGCTGCACTGTAAGCAGCACCTGCTCCTCTGGGCCAGGGTTGCCTGGAAGCCCTGTATATGGCACAGGAAGCCAAAGTTCCTAGCTTGCAGCATTTGTGTGTGTGATGAAACCCTTTCTAGTAAGCAGCCCCCTGAGTCTGACCTGGCCTGCCTGGGTCTGGTAGGGTGGTTCGTTCTAGTTCTGGTTGTTAGAATGTGTGGGGAGCATTCCTACATCTGTCTAGTGGGAAGAAGTGAGTGATGTCACTCAACGTTCTCCAGCAGCTCCCATGGCAGAGATGGAACCACTAGAAATGACAGTCCTAGCTCTGGGGAGTTTGACACAGGAGAATTACAAGTTCAAGGCTAGCCTCAAACAGTGAGACTGTGTCTCAAAGAAAAAGAACAGGAAAGAAAACAGGATGTCATGTCTGAGAATGGCAGTTTCTAGGGTGGCCACCCATTTATCTCAAGATTACAACATTCTCCTAAGGTGGGTTAGATGGTCCTCGGTTTGTTCTTTCATTTATTCACCTTATTTGGTTTGTAGACCCGGCTGGCCTCAGATTCGCTGTATAGCTGAGGATGATCTCTGAGTTTTCTCAGATAGTGGAACTAGAGGCCTGTGCCTCTGTCTGTTGCCCAGTTTTTTTATAGGCTACTTTGAATGAATCCAGGACTTTGTGCATTCTGGGCAAGCACTGTCAGCTTGAGTCCAGCCCTTTGAAGTCCAGGTAAGCTTTGTGTGGGACTGGGTACCAAGAGCATCCAGGTGCCTGGGCTTGGAGGGACAGACAGTTATCCAGCAAGAAACAAGAGCTGCCTGGTTTTGCTTTTGTTTTTCCATAACTACATAGCCCAGGCTGACCACCAACTTGCGGTACTGCCTTAGTTTTTCAGGTGCTGGCATTTCAAGTATATGTCACTATAGCTGACATCAACTGTAATATCATGATCATGTGGCATCCTATGATGTATGGTTTGTTCTGTTTTTTGAGACAGGCTCTCACTATGTAGCTTTGGCTGCCTTGGAACTTACTATGTAGTCCAGGCTGGCCTTGAACTCACAGAGTACCTGCCTCTGCTCCCCAAATGCTACTAGACCAGATGTTTGGAATAAAAACTGACCTAACATTTCTGGCCTATTCTGCCATTTTTCTTAGATGAGTGATCCTGGGGTAAGGCCTACAACTCTGTTCATTAAAAATTCTGAAATGGGCTTGGTACCTAAGTATTGAATAGTTGCCTAGTGCATCCAAGATCTTCAAGTTCAATCCCCAGCAACACAGAGAAGCGAAGTTTTTGGAAGAGAACAAAGAGGAAAAGTAATACAGTGTGGGGCTGTATTCTTCAAACTGTCACCTTTTCCTTTTTCTTTTTATACCTTTTTATACCTTTTCCTGTAGAGTGCACCCCTGAGGGCCTTACCCTACAGAGTGCTATAAGGAGTGCTCTTAGGGAGCGGCTGTTGGTTACCAAAGCCTGTTGCTTTTCCATGATGCAGTACTGCCAGCTACTTCCTTGTCAGTCTGTAAACAGTGAGTAGTCAGGGGTGGGGCTCACCAATAATCCCAACACTGAGAAAGCAGAGGTAAGAGGATTGCAGTGACTGTGAGGAGAGCCTGGCCTACAGTTTAAAAAACCAAAACAAAACAAGAAACTGGGGAAAGGGGGTTAAAAATAGATTGGGCAAAAACTGATTCTAATAATTGACTCTAGGACTAACTGGAAGATCTGCATTAAACTGTTTTTATATCTGTGGTACTGACGAGTCAACATACGTGGCGTCACATTTGTTAGGCAAGCTCTTTTTCACGGAGTCATCACTTCCAGCCCTTTGTTCTGTTATTGTTGGTTGTTTTTTTTTTGTTGTTGTTGTTGTTTTGTTTCTTTGTGTGTTTAGGGTTTCTCAGTGATTGGCTATGACTTTCCTAGAACTCACTCTGTAGACCTGAGATCTGTCTTCTGAGTGGCAGGTGGTGTGCACCACTACCGCCTGCCTGTTGTTTGTTTTTTATTCTTACATGAGTACACTGTAGCTGTCTTCAGACACACCAGAAGAGGGCATCAGATCCCATTACAGATAGCTGTGAGCCACCATGTGGTTGCTGGGAATTGAACTCAGGACCTCAGGAAGTACACTTAACCTCTGAGCCATCTCCGGCAACCCTGTTGGTTTTTGAGAAGTATACTTAATGAAACACAGCCTGGTAGCACTGGACAGTAATCCCAGCTTCTTGGGAGGCTAAAGTGGGATGATGGCGTATTCAAGGTCTCTAAACTATAATATGATCTCAAGTCAGCCTAGACAAGTTAATAATACCTTGTCTCAAAACAAGAAGGATAAAACTGGAGGGTGCACCCCAGTGGTTAGAGTACTTGTCTTGCCAGTGCAATTGGTTCAGTGATTCATAAACAGCATCAAAAAGAAACAAACACACATTTAAACAGATGAGACACAAAAAGTAAATGATGTGAAAAATCATATCAGCAGAGTTGTTTTGAAGTATAAAAATGTACAAAGATAAACACAGATGAACTCACATTTCATTAGGTTATTTAGAATTCTGATTTAAGAAACTGGTCAGTTATTTTTTTCCTGTCATATAGCTGAGTAAACAAACTCCCTAAAAGCTGAATTGCCTCCTGCCCCCCTCGAGGCAGGGTTGTAGCCCAGGCTACATAGAGCATTTGCTTTCCTGGAATTAGCCTGTAGACCAGGCTAGCCTCGAACTTGGAGATTGTGAGTGTTAGAATCAAAGTTGAGCACCACTACCACTCAGCAGCAGATTGATTTGTTTACTCAAGATTCCAACCACAGTTAATGGGAAGGATGCTTAGCAGAAAACCAGTATACACATGGAAGCTGATCTGCTGCCCTGAGAAGTGGAATGAGGTCAGTATAGGGGAGAGGTCTTGGTTGGGGACTGCAGATGTGGCTGCTCAGTGATTAGGAGCACTGGTTTCTCTTACAGAGGTTTGGGGTTCAGTTCCCAACACCCACACAGTGGCTCATAACTATCCATAACTCCAGTTCCAGGCTATCCAACACTCTTCTGATCTCCATGGGTGCCAGGCACACAAGTAGTTCACGGACTATGTGTAGGCAAAACACTCATACATATATAAATCTATTATGCTCATTAACTAAAGAAAAAATAATGATTATTGTAACCAAGAAATTGATAAGATACATTTCTGTGAACTTGAGACAAAGGCATTGAGCTGAGGCTGGGACTCATTGGTAGAATGCTTAACTTCATTTGCATGAAGCTCTAGGTTCGACCCCTGGTTCTACCAAAGGAAAAAGAAGTATTACATATGTATTACATATACTAATACTTCTTATATAATATAATTATTATATATATTATAATTATTATGTGTGTGTGTGTGTGTGTGTGTGTGTATATATATATATATATATATATATATATATATGAAGTATTATTATATATAAGCAGAAAGTAAACCAAGCTTGTCCTCTGCATCTGGATGCTCCATTTCTCATTGTAGCACCTCTGGAAATGTATGACCACTCAAGATAAAAGCAGGGGCCTTCATAGATGGCTCTGGGGTTAAGACTACTTTCTTCTCTGCTAAGGACCCATGTCTGGCTTATAGCCAGCCGCCTGTAACTCCAGCACTGGGGGATCCAGCACCCTATTCTGTCTAACCTCCATAGGCATTGCATTCCTACAGATACATCAAGGGGGCCAGCAGAATTGCTCAGTGGATAACAGCTGTTATGACCTGAGTTTAGTCCCCAGAATCCACATAATAATGGAAGGAGACAACCGATTTCACAAAATTTTTCTCTAGCTTTCACACATATGCTTGCCCCAAATAGTAGTAATAAATGGAGATTAAAAGAAAAGAAAATCAGGAGCATAGTTGTAGACATAGTGGCCATTGGGGCTTGGCATGTGCTACCAAGAAAACAAGGCCTGGGAAGAGGGTATGTGGGGTGTCTAGAGGAGGATGAGTGAGCCTGTGAAGAACCAGGTCCTGGGGCTAGAGAGAGGTCTCAACAGTTGAGAGCACTTACTGCTCTTCCAGAGAAACTGGGTTCAAATCCCAGCACCCACAAGGCAGCTCACAACTGTCTGTACTGCAAATATCTGACACTGTCACGTACATGCAGGCAAAACACCAATGCATATAGAATAAAGGTAAATAGATTAAAAGGAGGGAGGGGCTGGGAAAAGCGAGAGGCTTGGGATTTTATAGCTAAGCTGTTTACTATGTTGTTCAATTTGGTTTTGTTTGATTCATTGAGTTTTGTAATTGTGCGTGCGTGCACACACTCACTTGAGTGTAGGTACCCTCAGAAGCCAGAAGAAAGAGTATTGGATTCTCTCAAGCTGGAGTTAATAGGTGGTTTTTTGAGGCCTCCCACTGTGAGTGCTGGAGTTGGCCCCTTCTGTAAGAACAGTACTGAACAGAGAGAGTCAGAAAAACAGAGACAGACAGACAGACAGACAGACAGACAGACAGACAGACAGACATACGGTCGATAGAAAAGTTGATCTTGAACTCCCAGTCCTTCTGCTTTTACTATACCCAGATAATTTGCTATTTTGAAGTGATAGCTTAAATGATATTGAAGAGTCTTTGAACTGGTGAGTGATCTTGTTCTGTTGGCTGGACGACATACCGTCATCTGATCTGGAAAGATGTCTAAGTAGTTTTCAGTATTTTCGGGCCTGAGAATGTGACCCAAATGGGCTGATGATGCCTTAGATGAATTCACATCACCTGGTTGAGCTCAGTGAGGACAGGGTGGTTGGCTGTGACACCTGAGAAGGAAGAACCTGACCTCATAGCCCACTTGCCTGGTTGGAGACACTGGGTGCTTGTATGAGTGACTGGTTATTGGTTTTCTGCTCATTTATTCCACTTCAGAATCCAAACTGCTCGCATGTTGGTATCCCTTTAGCATCTGTTGCTGTCTGGCAAGGCTTCTTTTTGTCTTTGCTCTTCCCTCCCACCAATCCACCTCAAGACTTGGGGCTAAGGCTAGAGCCAGCCTTAAGTGTGTAAGTGATTTCTCATGCTGTTTTAAACCTTTAAAAACACATTTCTAGCTGGGCGGTGGTGGCGCACGCCTTTAATCCCAGCGTTTGGGAGGCAGAGGCAGGCGGATTTCTGAGTTCGAGGCCAGCCTGGTCTACAGAGTGAGTTCCAGGACAGCCAGGACTACACAGAGAAACCCTGTCTCGAAAAAACAAAAAACAAACAAACAAAAAAAAAAACCCACACATTTCTAGGGCTGGAAAGATGGCTCCGCACTTAAGAGCATTGGCTGGTCTTGTGGGGACCCTGACTTTGATTTCCAGCACCCACATGACAGGTCACAGCTGTCTTGTTATTCTGGTTCCAAGGGGTCTGACACTCTTCTGATCTCTGTGAGCACTAGGCATGCACATGGTGTAGGCATACATGTAGGTTAGACACTCATACACATAAAATAAAGTTTGGGGTTTTTTTTGTTTGTTTGTTTGTTTGTTTGTTTTGTTTTTTTGTTTTTTTGTTTTAAATTTGAGACACCAAGTTGTTTTTAGATGTCTTGAGGTTGTGATCCTCCTGCCTCGTCTCTCCACAGCTAGGGTAATAACACCATCAAACCCAGCACAAAGCAGGTTGATGTCCAGTGTCTTCCAGAGTCTCCTGCTGCTCTGCTGTCCCTGTGTGTGTGCTTGGCGTGTTTGGGAACTTGGTGTTTTTCCAGTTAATCTAATACAATAGTGGCCAGACCAAATGTTTCTTGCTGCATTTTTCCACTATCTTGAGAGCTGTCCTCTCTATCTGTGAGCAGAAAGGGCTCATCTTTTTATTATTCTCCCATGGTGTGTTTCAAAACATTAAGTGTGATCTGGTTTCCTGTGGCAAAAAGTTGACTTTGATTTGTTCTTTTTGAGGTTACTGTGAGTTTATCATAACAGGAGCGCTAAAAATAGTGGCTCTCAGATGGAAACTGTTCTCTTACCAACATGGACATCAACACGCAGACTTACCCAGGAGCAGAAAGGAGTGGACCACATCTCAAGATGAGTTACTATCAGAGGGTCCTGCTGTCTCCGTGCTCTCAGTCTCTTCTAATAAACTGTGGAAAAATACTTAGCACATACTGCTGCCTTAGAACTGAAGGCAAAAGTAACCCAAGATCAGACAGTTTTTATATATCTGGTATTTGCAAGACCTGTAGCTAAAAATCAGGAGGAAGAATTCATCTCCTTATCAGTGGATTCACAATTAACTCCTTGTGAGAAAAGCCCTAATGTAGGCTGTAGAACAAAACTGCCCTATCATGTAGCTGTTCAGTGTGACCAAATAGCTCCACAGCTATCAAAGCAGGCAGGCATCTTTTCAGATTGAGGTAAGAAGGAGAAGGATAGTGTTGCAAGCCAAAGAGCAGCATAGGGCAGCAAGAGGCTGAATCCCAATGATATGGTACCAGAACCACCCAGGGAATATTGAGAAAGTGCAGATCAACTAAGTGTTGCCAGCTCAGAAGAACAGGATGACTTACTTCCTGGCATTTTTCTTAAGTTTCTCAGATGAGACCTTCTATAGTAGGAAAAGAAGCCATACTTCAAAGCAAAACCCCAGTCACCTATTTTAATTTAACATGTTCTAGGTTCTTATTCTTTAATTAACAGTATTGTACTGAAACAGGAATAATAGGAAGCTCCTGGAATACCTCTTGAGTGCCGTGGGCTTATTTTGTTGTTTGTTTGTTGAGACAGGATCTCAACCAGGATAAATGAGTGTGGTAGCCTCAGAAGTTGTGTAGCCAAAGCTGGCCTTGAACCTCTGATCTTGCTTCTACTTAGTATTTGGTGAAATTACAGACCTATGTATAACCACCAGGTCTTGTTTTAATACAGTAGTTTTTATGTGTATCGGTCTGAAGAAAGAACTGAAAATTAGTAATTTGCTTTTCAGTGTTAACAGTTTTAGAAACTACTTAATATATATCGAGGAGTGAGCAAGTAGGTAAACTGTGGATGAGGACAGCCAGATGTTTGTTTGTGTGTTTATTTTCTAGCAGATTGTTGTGTTTGTGGAAGGCAGGACAGGCTAGAAGGAACCCTGAGAGAGGGGGTGGGATTGGAGGGAGAAGGACAGATATGCTTGTGACTTCTTATCTGCATAACTGGGCATGTGTGCATTGTCTCTTATGCAGATGAATTTCTAAAGTCTGTGAGTCAAAAAGTTAAATGCAAAGGCCCCCTGGAGCGACTGACCTTGTTAACTTAGACCACAGTGGTTACTATCATTTTCCACTAAGTGGAACCAAGGCTTCTTAGAGAAGTGTATAATTCCAGAGGTGGGATAGGAAAATTACAGGTGAGCTTGTAACATCTTGCTGTGCCAGAAAATACAAACTTTCTTAAGAATGGTGGCACTTGTCAAAAGAATAAGACTAATAATATACATAGGAGGAATGATGGACATTTAAAAAACCAGTGGCTATTGAGATGGCTCAGTAGATAACTACACTTCCTCTCCAATTAATTATGAGTGCTAGAGTTCAAATCCCAGCATACCCACAAGAACAAATAAGTAAAATATAATAAAAAAAGAGAAGTTGTTCTGGGCAGTGGTGGTGCACACCTTTAATCTCAGGACTTGGGAGGCAGAGGCAGGCTGATTTCTGAATTCGAGGCCAGCCTGGTCTACAGAGTGAGTTCCAGGACAGCCAGGGCTACACAGAGAAACCTGTCTAAAAACCCAAGACAGCATCTAAAACGAAATGTGCCAGCATTGAATACAAGACACTGTGCTAATTCTCTAAAAGATGTTTGTTTGTTTTTAAGATTTACTTATTCATTTTATGTATATGTGTACATTATAGCTGTCTTTAGACACACCAGAAGAAGGCATCCAATCCCATTACAGATGGTTTTGTGTGATTGCTGGGAATTGAACTCAGGACCTCTAGAAGAGCAGTTGGTGCTCTTAACTGCTGAGCCATCTCTCCAGCCCAAAGAAAATTTATTTAATTTATTAAATAAATTTATTTAATTTAATAATTTAATTTATTTCAGTGATTTCTCCACCCGATCCATCCCTTTCCCCATTAAAATGGGGAGATCCAATATCCTGAATGTGTTAGATAAGCAGTCAGTCACTGTGGTATCTCCAGCCCCAAAGCTGTGTTCAATATCCCTCCTGTTGGGCATCATCCCTCCTGACAGGCTCTTAAAATGAAATTCCTTGTGTATACTCACTCGGGAATAGAGAGTCGTGTTTTGTTTCTAAAAGAGTAACGCTTTTGTGATGTGTTGGGAATGGGGGTTGTCCAATAAGGCACTTTCTCTGTAAAGGATTTTTTACTTTTATCAAATACTGGTGTTGGGGTTTATAAGGTCTATGAACAGCTACTGGTGATGACTGCAGACAGATTCAACTTTATTAAAAGCTGGTCAGGGCCTGAGTGTAGCTGTGCAGTATAGAATAGAATAGAGTGCACAGGATGGATAGGGTAAGTCACCTTCCTCACCGAGAATGGGCAAATTCACGATAAGCACAGGAGGCCGGGCACAATGGCCCACAGGTTAAATGGCTTGCCACTCTTGCAGAGGACCAAAGTTCAGTTTGAGTGTGAGATCCATATCATGCATCTCACAGCCATCTGAATGTAGCTCTAGGGATCTGATGCCCTCTTGGGTACCTGCATTTGTATGTACATATGTTTATGCTTTTTTTTTTTATTTTAACACAAATTATGAAAAAAATAAATGAAATTTTATTGTTGTTATTTTATATGTGAGCATTTGGTCTTCCTGTATATATTACATGTGAATGCATGCCTGCTAACCTTGGAGGCCTGAAGTGAGAACTGGAGCCTCTGGAACTATACTTAAGGATGGTGAGACCCCACCATGGGTGCTGAGGTTCATACTAGTGATTCTCTACAAGAACAGCCACTGCTCTCCAGGGCTGTTGTGGTTTACATGTTTAGCCCAGCACTTGAGAGGCAGAAGCAGGCGGATCTTGTGAGTTCCAGGGCAGCCAAGGCTACACAGAGAAACCCTATCTCAATAACACTGAACCATCTCTCCAGCCCCAAATGAAAAATCTGACATTTAATTGGGGAAAGATTCATAGATACTCAATATGTTAAAACCCAGTATGCTGCTGGGCGGTGGTGGCGCATGCGCCTTTAATCCCAGCACTTGGGAGGCAGAGGCAGGCAGATTTCTGAGTTGAGGCCAGCCTGGTCTAGCAAGTGAGTTCCAGGACAGCCAGAGCTACACAGAGAAACCCTGTCTCAAAAAACCAAAAAAAAAAAAAAAAAAAAACCAGTATGCTCAGTCCTCCTGAGTGCTAGGATGAAAGGCATGTGTTACCCTACCCCACCTCCCCTGGCTTGAGCACACTGGTTTTTAACATTGATTTCAGTTTGAGGCCAGCCTGGTCTACAGAGTGAGTTCCAAGAGAGCCAGAGCTACACAGAAAAACCTGGTCTCTCTAAGAGAGAGGGGGGGAGGGAGAAGGAGGAGGAGGAGGAAGAAGAAGAAGAGGAAGAGGAAGGGAGGAGGAGGAGGAAGAGGAAAGGAGGAGGAGGAAAGAAGAAGAAGAAAGAAGAAGAAACAGCAGCAGAGGAGGAAGAGAAAGGAAAGAAACAAACAAAGCCCAGTATTCTCTTTAGTCATTTTTCAAGAATTGTGTTTGAGTTCTCTTCTGACCTGTTTACTACATTCTCTTCCTTTTCTTTTTTGGAGACAAGAGTATCACTGTGTTCCTGTTGGCTGTCCTAGAACTTGTAGATCTGGCTAGCCTGGGATACATAGTAGTCTCAAAAAGATGGCAGCCCCTTTACACAGCTGGTGAGCAGCAGCAATAAAATACATGCAAAAAGCTGGAGCTTATCCTAGGTGAATCTATGTCTCATTCACACTTACTGGCAGAGGCCTGCTGCAGTGGTCCTCATTACCACATTGGTTCACCTGGGTATCCAGACTTCTGTGATCCTCTTTGTATCACAGAGATAGTCCTCACTGCCTAATTCTAGACACTCTACCACTAAGTCATGACCATAATTCTCCTTTTCTTCAGAAAACAGTTCTGACTATAGGTACATATAGGTCTCCGTCTCTCTCTCCCCTCTCCTGTTTCTCTTTCCTTGTGTTTGCATTAGGTTCCCTTCCTCTAATCCTTTCACCTTCTGGACAAGAGCACTGGTCTGACACAGTGCTGCTTGGTAAACAGGGACCCTTTGAGATCGCTTGGCACCTTCCCAAATTTGGAGATTCTAACTAATTCTTACTCTGTTGCTGTGTTAGTTTATTCTAGGCCCTTGTGAAGCTGACTATAAGGTAATTTGCATAGTAGACTGCCATTTTCCTACTGTTTATCAGCCAGGAAATGCATCTAAACCTAGAAGTGCAGGGCTCTGCCCTTCTGGAGGACTGCTACTGGCCTGGTTACACACATGGTTAGGAACTTGTAGCCATGCTGGGAGCCGGCCCATGGGGAAGATGATATCTGGCGGCTGCTTGTTGGTATCAGAATTGAGCCGGTTCACACACAGCTTTCTTCCCAAAGGGAGTACTTGGTTAGTGCTGGAGAGGTGGTTCACCAACTCCTATAACTCCAGTCCCAGGGGATCTGACACCCTCTTCTGACCTCAGTGGATACAGGCATGTACATGCATGATGTACACATACATGCAGACAAAATACCCATATTTTGTATTACATGAATACAGTTTTGTTTTCTTGAGACAGGGTTTCTCTGTGTAGTCCTGGCTGTTCAGAAACTCACTCTGTAGACCAGGATGGCCTCAAACTCAGAGATCTGCCTGCCTCTGCCTCTTGAGTGCTGGGGCTAAAGGTGTGCACCACCACTGCCTGCATGGTTACTTTTTTAAGAAAAGAAAAAAAAAGGACTTAAGTTGGTTTGGATTTGAAAGAACTTTGGGTTCATACTCACTGTGTAGTAGTTAGTGGCTCCCGCCATTGAGCGGTTTCTGTTGCTTCTCATGGGTTACAAAGAGAAGGACCACAGCGGTCTGTCACTCCCAATTTTCACATTAAGCATTGTTCTAGTCTCCATTTGTTTTCTAAAAAATAATTCTTTAGTACCATTTCGTTTTAATTCCTGAAAGGGCCACTTGGAGTTCCTCATGTTTTATCCATCATTCCTCCTCGTTACTCTACAGACTCTTCGTCTGCTGTGTTAGGAAAGCCACTTTCAGAGCTTGTTTGCTCTTGCCACTCCCACCTCCACCTCTGCCTCCTGGGTGCTAAAATAACAGTTGTAAACCACCACACCTGTCTCTCTTGTAGTATTTTCAGTCTCTGCCTGATGTGGGGATAGATCCTCTTTAGAACTCGTAACCTTTGCTAGACACGCCATACGCAGGCACTATTCGAGCATGGTGCTTCCCAGTGGAGTTTTGGTGCCCAGCAATGGTAAGAATTCCCGAGCAGCATCTAGCCAGGGCAGATACCTGTGATAATGGGAGTAGCAACTGACTGCTTATTGATTTGCTGCCATCGTGACCACAGATGTTTAAAAATAATTTATAGGCAAAAAGCAGTGGTGGTGGTGTTTGTGTCTGTGTGACTCTTATCAGTGGTAGGTTTGAAAGACCACAATCATTAAGAAAAGAGGAAGGTCTTACCATCCAGGGACAAGCAGGGATGATCCTCTAGCAGGAGTCCAGGCCCAGAAGCCCAAGTCCTGAATCTGGGTGATTAGTGGAGTCACGGTAGTTCCTGGTGGCATGCTTCTTCACTGGGGCCTGTTAATCTTCATGCCCACAGAAGGGCAAATCATACTGCGCTTTCACACAGAGAAATGAGAATCAGTGTTAGCGCTAAACTCAGCAAAGATTGTATCCAAGGTACCTGTTTAAGCATCACCTAAAAAGTGAAGGGAGATTGGTGGCCCTGATGGGCAGACTCTGAATGGTGCCAGTGGAACCATTACTTGATCTGAACTTGAAGAGCTCTGGGATCTTGTCTTATTACACTTTGCAAGATAGGAAAACTGAGACCCACCATGATCAGATGAGATAATGAGCCACATTGTTAGCCACCTGCCTCGGGTTTTCTCTGCAGGCCATGTCCCCTCCCCCCAACTTCCAGCATCTGTCTGTGAGCTGTTGACAGGCCCCAGTCCCAGCTGCAGTTGTTGTTAGAGCCTCACATCTTTTCTCTGACTGTCAGATAATAGTCACGGGAATGTCCTGTGCCATCTTCCTTCTCAAGTGTGGTTGGCAGAGAGCAGCAGATGCCCAGATTCAAGGCCACGTGCCACTCAAGTGCTGGGCTGGAGAAAAGACCCTCTTTCCCTAGTGCTTGTGACCAGGCAGAGTGGGCCGAGTGCAGAGGGCCGACTCTGGTTGTGTGACTGTTGTGCACTGGCCAGGCTGGTAGATACAGAGCAGTGCAGGACATAGCTGTGGGCTTACACTACTCGCCTTTGTGATTGCCTCTTGTTTGTCTTGTTCTCCTTCATTAATTACTGTCTTTTTATGCTAGTTGGAATGTCCCCATTGCGGTAAAAGTCAAACTCAGGAATCATTTATAGACAGAAAAGTAGACTTTCTGGCAGAAACTAGAGTCTTGAATAGGAGTGTCAGAGGTTTTAACCCAATTGATGAAAGAAATATAACTATGCAGCTCGCAGATTTTAGTGGTTACAGAATGCTCTATTCTGTTCAGTTACCATCTTCTTACTAAGATGAGTTGCTGAGGTTCACTGTGGTATAAATAACATGATCGTGAACACTTGTGTATAATCAGTCAAAGCTATGCTTTAGCGTGGTGTGAGGAATCCTTTTCTTGAGAGTCAGCTGTGCTCCGGACTGTCCTTGACCTCACCGTAGACAAGGCCCCAGGCTTGTAGTCACCCTAGAGCTCCCATCATCTAGGTGTTTATTAGCTGGTGTGTGATGCACTGAGCACTCCTGCCTCTGCTGAGCACTGCATGAATTACAAGCCCTCTGCCTTTTGTTAAGTAATCTTAGTGTAATTTGATAGGCAAAAAGGGTGTCTTATTTTGAGTCATTTCTTTCCTTTTTTAAAAAATTGCTTATTTTATTTAAATTATGAGTCATTTCTGAGAATTGGTCCTCTCCTTCACCCATCAGCAGCTTTCATGTGGCTGTCTGAGGGTTTTTCAAAAGCCAAGTGAGAGACTGACAATGAGAGACAGTGTCTTTCTGTCTTTTGAGCTGATTCATCATGAGGCCATTGATGAACTTTTATTGGAGAGATTAGCCAGGCAGTGGTGGCGCACGCCTTTAATCCCAGCACTTGGGAGGCAGAGGCAGGCGGATTTCTGAGTTCGAGGCCAGCCTGGTCTACAGAGTGAGTTCCAGGACAGCCAGGGCTACACAGAGAAACCCTGTCTCGGAAAAAAAAAAAAGAGAGAGAGAGAGAGAGAGAGAGAGAGAGAGAGAGAGAGATATAAAAGGGGGAGGTGCTCGCTTTCTGTCATTATAACACAGAAAACTTGAGAGTAAAAAGTTTTTAGAAGAAAAAGGGGCCCCGGGGTTGTGGCCGGGGGGGGGGGGGGGGGGGGTAGGGCAGTAGGATAGCTGCAGGTTCTGGGCTGATGTTGTTTGCATAACTAGTTTGAGACACTAGGGTTGCATAATGTGATCATCTCGAAAAGTATAAGTGGGTGGATGGTTCAGTCCCTTGGAACTGACTGTGGGTATACACAGCTG
The DNA here is from genome assembly GCA_030674055.1 of Rhabdomys pumilio. Classification (NCBI taxonomy): domain Eukaryota; kingdom Metazoa; phylum Chordata; class Mammalia; order Rodentia; family Muridae; genus Rhabdomys; species Rhabdomys pumilio. The sequence goes on along the minus strand of JANHMN010000003.1, from coordinate 24,152,717 downwards.
AGCAAGACCATTCATGTGTTGTAGACAAGAGGAGGTCAAGGTTCTATAATCCCTATCAGGTATACCTTCAGCAACCTACAGATCTCCCAGTCATGCAAGCTAGGAGCCAAGGCCTTGTCATGTGAACACTTAGACAAGCTGTGGGTAGCTCACACAGATCATCTGAGAGAGTCTTCAGGGAGTCTGCTCTAGAGGATGATCTGAGCATCCTGTGGCTCTGGCATCAAGCAGGAGCCTTTAAGTATATCATTGCGGATTCTAGGGTTCCCATCTCAGGCTTGGGGTAGAGCTCAAGGGCTCAGGAAGTGTTTATGAAGTTAGTATACCTATCATGTACTGATGGTGCTACAACTGGACATGAGGAAAACACTGGGCACTGATCTGAGCAGATGCCACAAGTCACCAGTTTGCTTGCCAACTCATGGTGGCCTCCAGGTATCCCTGTCCTCTATGGCCAGCTCTACCCTACTGCCTCTGAGCTTCAAGTACAACATTGTGACCTCTGAGAGATTTTGAGGGGGGAAAGGGAGAAGTATTTGAAGCAGGTTATCCTTTATTCCGGGCTTGTATTAACTATTATGTAGTAAAAGATTACCTCGAACTTCTAATGGTCTTGCCTTCACCTCTTAAGTGATGGTGTTATAGACCTATGCCACTATGTCCAGCTCAAAGGGCCATTTCTCTGTTTTGGGGATTGACTAAGGATGGCTTTGAAGTTCTGCCTCTACCTTCAGAGTTCTGCGATTACAGACGTACACCACACCTTTATTTCATGGGGGTAATTTGTTTTATTTTGTGTATGGGTTTTGTGCCTGCGCGTTGATCTGTGCACTGTGTATAGGCAGTGTCCATGCAAGCCAGAAGAGGATATCATATTTCCCTGGAACTGGAGGGTTGTGAGTCCTGGGTCCTCTGGAAGAGCATATTGGGTGTTTATAAAGTGGCGTTGCCATTAGGTCTCTACCTTCAACAGATAAAGTATACTCCTGTCCTGGTGACTCATCCATGATTACCTTGTTTATAAATACTTGATAGGAAACAGAATGAGGGACCAGAAAGATGGCCTAGCAAAGCAGTGAAAGAAAACCACACTTGCAGTCCTCCAGATCCTGGCACCCAGCTGAAGCTACCTGACACCTTACAGCTGCTGGGGATGCAGCCCCTTTCCTGACTCCTGTCTACACCTGCACATATATGGTGCACACTCACACAAACATAAAATCTTTTTAAAAAGAGATAAAACTATTAGGGTTATCTTAGAAACTACTCAGTTTGTCAAGTGTATTAACACATTCCTGTAATCTAAGCATTTGGGATGGGATGCTAAGCCAAGAGGACTGCCAAAAGTTTGCCTGCCTGGACTTTGAGCGACAGATACCTTAATGAAGAAGAGAGAAAGAAACTAAGGTGAGAAGGGTGAAACAGAAAGAGGAGGGAAGGAAGGGCTGAATGCTTAGAACAGATAAATGAGTAACCAGAGCTAGTGCTGCCTGCTGCCTCTAGGGGGCATGTGAGCTGGGGTGCCACACAGGGAGAGCAAGGGACAGACTGACTGGCAGGTATCTTTTTTGGTGTGCTTGTCTGGGATTCTCAAGAAACTCTGAAAAGGAGAGGGGAAAATCTCACCTAAGGGAAAAAGTCCTAGACCAAGGGTCAGTGAAAGACTGAATATCTCCTATCCTCAAGGGCAATGGGGGAGGGGTATCTCCAAGCTCAAGAACTCTCCCCCTGGGACCATACATACGGTTACTCTGACCATTGGGAGTACAAGGGAGTGGGTACCAGTTCTGGGCTAACGATCACGAATCTCCATGTGATGGCTGGGGTGGGATGCAAACCTGCAGAGTTTCTAAACTCGAGTCCCAGGGTTTGACACCAATGATGTGTTTATAAAAGATAAAGAGAAGGGAGATAGGTTCTATGGAGGTGTGGTGAGGTATGGGGGAAGGGGGAGTCTCAGTGGGCACATGCCAAGGTATTCCTTCCCCCTGAGGAACCAGCTACACAACAGTCAGTATAGAATAGAGTTTATTCAGGGCATGGGGAGGGGAGTTAAGAGGGCAGTAGAGGCAGAGGTGGTGAGAACAGAAGTAGAGCATGTGGAGAGGGGGTGAAGGGGCAAGGGGACAGAGTGGGAGCATGGGGGGGAGAGCAAGAGAGCAAGATGGGGGCAAGCAACCCCTTTTATAGTGGGTCAGGCCTACTTGACTATTGCCAGATAACTGTGGGTTGGAGCTTAGACAGGGTGCTAACACTTACACACTGTCCTTGGGGTTTGAACATCTTAGCTAAGTGTTCTTGAGTCTAGTTTTCCAAAAGAGACTTGAGCCATGTGGATGGTATTTTGTCCTACCCTCCAACTTGCCAGATCTCTGGCCTAGGGTGCCTGTGGCACAGAAGATGCAGCTTAGCAGAAAGAACTAAGTGTATATGGTTCTACCTGTGTTCTTCTGACTGCTTAGAAGAGCATTCCCTGGCATCCCTCAGCTGTAGAGCTTCTGAAGTTGGCCCCACTAGTCCCTGTGTGGTTTTTGACCAGTGTGGTCACCCTGTCAGAATCCTCTGGGGAGATAGATGGAGCATCCCATTTGCTCGTCCCTGCCCAGCCATGGTCTGAGCACTGGTTAATATACATACTAACCAGTATATACTGAGTGCCAACTCAAGAATCCCTCTCTTCCCTCACTAGCTATGTCCTACTGAATGGATGATTGGCTCAATGTCAGCCCCATAGTCTTTCTGTGGGAAGTGTGTGGTGCATGCTCAACAGTCCAGCACTGAGGATGCTGAGGCAAGGGAGTCACTCACTGGTAGGTGAGTTCTAGATGAACCTTGACAATGTAATAATGAACCTGTATCTAAAAAACAAAATGAAGGAAGTCTCACTAAGTAAGCCAGCTGGGGCTGGCTTAGGAGGATGAAGCCATAGTCATCTGGCCAAAAGACCCTGCGGCATAAATCAGGTGATTTTGTATACAGGTTCAGCTTACTGTCCTCAGTTGAGCCACTCTTGGAAGCTATCTTGTGTTGGGGCTAATTTTTGACACTTCTTTGTCTTCTATTAAATGCTGTGTGTGTACTATTTGGGTGGCCTTGGTGATCACATTAGCAGCTATCGCAGTATTTGACTTGCTTCTCTGCTGGGGATGAAACCCAGGGCCTTACACTTGCTGGGTAAATATACTATTACTAAGGTACATCCCTAGTCCCTGCTTTAATAGTACTTTATTTATTTATCTAATTATATAGGTTTTTCCAAGGCAGGATTTCTCTGTAGCACTGGCTGTCCTGGAACTCACTCTGTAGATTGGGCTGGCCTCGAACTCAGAGACATCTGCCTGCCTCTGAGTGCTGGGATTAAGACATGCTGCCGCCACCACCTGGCTTGTTTTTTGAGACAGCATGACACAATATAGCCCAGGCTGGACTTGAATGGGAAGTTCTCAGTGACCTTGTGCCTGTGTTTCCACAGCTGCTTGAAGCTGTGAGCTGGTGTTGTGAATGCAGATGAAGTTTGCATATATTTAGATATATTTCTGTAAAGGTGGTGTTATGCTCACATATACAGACATTCTCTTTGAAATAACATGAAAAGACACCTTTCCCCCCAAAACAGGTTTTCTTTCACTCTGTATACTAGGCTAGCCTTGAACAGTTATTGACCTGCCATTGCCTTCTGAGTGCTGGGGTTGAAGGCATACACCACCAGCACCACCACCCAACTGGTAGTTGTGAGCAAAGGTTGTCTTTCCCATTATATGGGCAGATCCTAAATTTAAGCAGAGACATGGGTCGCCCATCCATCAGCTCCAGCCATAGATGTCAGCCCCATTGACTCGGGCAATCCACAGCCAGTGGCTCAGTTGAAGTTAATTAAATTTGGAACTCTGATTTTTGTAGTTTGTTATGTTGCCGATGAGTTATCTTTTGTCAGAGCTGTTCTCCATCCCTGGCACTGTTTGAGTGAATTATGACCCACATTGGTAAGGGTGCACTTCACAGACACAGTCAACAGCAGTGTGTGTGTGTGACTTTCTGCTTAAGAGCAGCAGAAAGTACAACAAAGCAGAACATAGTAAGAACTTGTGAGGGTCTGGGTAAGTCCTGAGGCTGCTGCCTTTCTAGTACACGTGTTTCTTCTTGACCTCTGTCAATGAGTGCTGACACTGGAAGAAGAGTGAAAAAGACAGCTTCTATTTGCTTTACTGCAAATAAAGGCCTAGCTGCTGGCCGCCTTCCCAGTGGTCTGAGAGCACTTCGGATGTGGTCAGTGAGGTATGTGCATGGTGCCAGCCTGCTGGCCTCATCTGGGCAGACTACACCCAGAACGGCTAAGCTGATGCTGTCTCCCTTTGCTCTTCTCGTGATGCCACCTGGTTTCTTTCTGAAGTGAAGCTGATATTACTCTGAAGCCAGATAGACAAGGGTTTCCTGTGCTCACTCTCTGATATAGTTAGTAGTTTGAAGTGGATGCTGTCTTGGTGAGCATTCAAGACCATCTAGAAAAACTAAAAATGTAGTCCAGTATGCCAAAGAGCCAGACCACTTACTTGACACCTTAGATGGAAGGTTCCTGAATGGTTCTGCCACTTTTGGGTTCCGGAAGCAAGACTCTGTTTATAGTCCTGATCCTTTCCTCATAGTTCAGTGAGTCGTGCCCTCTGGATGTTTCTTTCTCCGAAAGTAGATGGGTGATGGTTCTCGGGTTACCCTTGCGAAGATACGAAGATACGAGGTGCTCAAACCTGAAGCATGTTCAGCATTGCTCCTCGTACACTGTCACAGTTCAGGCTTTGTTTCCAGAGCTGTGTTTGGTAGTAAAGGCTGGTCACTTGTGAAAGTAATTAACTTAATTTAGTAATTAACTCCCAACAGCAGAAAGGACAGGATTGTGCAGGCCACCACTGTAGGGCTGCTTCTCCTTGCTCCAGGAGCTTACAGGCTGGCTTCCTCTTGCTGTTGTGAGCCACTGTGCCTCATCTGGCTACTTGGCATCACATTCATCCTGTTAACAGTACCCATGACCCACTCTAGGAGTTAGTGCCTTATCTTCCCAGGAGTCACTGACATTGTGCATCCACCAGAGAAACTTCTCTGCTAGACTGGTGTCTGGGTCTCCCTGTCTTCATGGGACATTAGTTGGGACACAACAGAGAGCAGCTTCCATGCCAGCCAGTCCCAGGTGCAGCCAGTCATTCACTACACATCTGATGTGAAGCTAGAAGCCAAGCTCACATGGCGGTTGTCCTCTAGCATGTTAAGTGCTCAGACAGCACTAAGGGGACCAACAGTGCCCTTGGAGAGGCTAGCATCCCAGACTGCAGACAGTACCCCGAGCAAGCAGTTGTTCCAAAGATTTTTGGTTGGTTGGTTTTTTAATGCTTTCCATACACTACACTAGGGTCTTTCCATAGACCCTATACTAGACATGTAAGAGTTGCCAGAGAAATAGAGACTTGACATTTTGTTCAGCAGAGATATGCCAGAAATCAGACTTCTTCTATGCGGGCTCTTGTGGTCTGTGATTTTCTTGAAAAACTTGCAACCCATTTTCAAACTCTGCTCAAACTTCAGTGGAGTTCCATTGGCTTTGTGAATTTTCTGTCATGAATGTAGCCCCAGCCATAAGCTTCACAGATGCAGAAATTAAGACTCACTAGTGTACTTCCAAACCTAGGTTTACCTGGCACCCAGTCAGTGCCTCAGTGCTGGCTGGATAGTTTGTGCTAATTGGAGACTGGGACTCAGTCTTGGATGCTCATTTGCCAAGCTGTGTGTCAGTCTCAAAATAATAGTGTAGACTTTAAAAACAGACAGCCTGGGGTTAGAGAGATGGTTCGGGAGTTTAGAAAACTCTGTGATCTTCCAGAGTTAGGTTCCTAGCACCCAGTTCAGGCGACTCAGCCATCTGTAACTCAAGGAGATCCGATACCCCTGGCTTCCACAGCAGCTCGCACTTGTGTGTATACTCACATAAAGACGTGTGTATACTCACATAAAGACGCGTATACATAAAGTCTCCATCCAGGTCAGTGGAGTATAGAGCATCTAGGGCGTAGGCTAAAAAGCCAGTTCACGTATCTCTACTCCTACTCCGCAGTTTACTGTGTGTTCTGGCACAAACTGTGACACCCAGTGGTCATTCTGCCTTGTAAGAGCTGCATGGTCACAACAGGCCAGGTATTGCAGCAGCAGGAAGTGCTTGTGTTGCTACTATTTCATTTGGACTAAGGTGTAGGTAGCCTTGTTGGGGTCTCCTTACATAGGCCTGGCTCCAAGCCCAGGTTGGAACCTTTCTCCTGCTTCCTTGGTTTCTAGATGTTGACATAGTTCTTGTATTAAGGGAGGTTTATTTGTAGTAACCTGCCTGTCTGGTGAGTGAGTTGGCCTTTCTAACTGAAACAGCCCTTTGAACTGGTGCCTAGATTGCAGGCCTCCTGCCCTGGCCTCTCCTCCAGGTTGTCACAAGCCTTCCCTTCTATTGGCCCTTTCTGCTCACACACATTCTATTTGTTGCCTCCCCAGGAAAACCTTACCTGACTCTGACCTGTGACGGGGTCAGACCCTGTTTTACTTTCCAGTCACTTGTCACAGAAAATTTCTTATTGTAATTCATTGCTTTCTGAATGCATTTGTTGGATAGATGAAAGTGTATTACCTTTCACCTGGCCTACATTTTGATTTATGTATTACTTCCTATGGGTGAATACAAGAAAACAGATGTTTGGGGGTTTTCTTCTACTTGAGAGTTTAAAATGATCATTACAAGAAGAGCTTTCTAACCTCTGTTTCCCGTTTCCCAGTGCTGCTGAAATTCCGCACAGATAAAGGGCGAGACCCTGCCTCTGATAGCTACGACGAGGACGCAGAGCTGCTGCTGCAGATACGGAACGATGTGCTTGACTCACTGGGCGTCAGTCCCGACCTGCTTCCTGATGACTTTGTCAGGTTGGCATCTGAACAGACAGCTGTTTTGGGTGTTTGTCTTTGTAGAGACCAGAGTCTCAAAGGGGACTCCTGTGCCACATTTGCCAGCTGCATAAACCACCTCCTGCCGGTGCTGTAACCAGCATTACAAGAGAAGTGAAGACTTGTAGGTTTGAGTTTTCATGTGGTTTGAAGTTTAAGGTGCCATGTGGTCTGTTGACACCTTCTGTTCCACCTCTGTCGATGTTTGATTTCCTTGCCTATCATAGGATGGAGGATCCTAGCATGTAGAGTTTTGCACAGTCTCCTGCTTGTTGGTCTTGTGTTCAGCCTTTGCTATGAAATGCTACTGTGTGTCTCCTTGTGTCATACACTGTCCAGGTTCAGCTGTGGGATGAATGAGTAAGGAGGGAGTTGCTGGGTGTAAAGGTGTGATTGGTCACTTGGGGTATTTGTCATCCATTGGGCACCTGACTATACCTTTATCAGCCGAGACCTTAGATCCACTCCCCAGGCTCCAGGAAGCTCCAGCTGTGGAGGTCTCTTGCCCTCACACAGTCAGGTTTGAGGTATTTTAGACAAGTGGCCTTGAGCTTCTGAGCAGCTCTGCCGTCTTGGGCACACTTAGTTTGCCACATCGCTGAGCTTCCAGGCTGTAGCCCGAGGGACTGAGGAGCACAGTTCGTTTGCTGCAGTTTCTGAGCAGTTCTCTGCAACAGGCAGCCGGGCAGTTGCTCAGGCTCGTGATCTTAGTTCTACTTATGATCTGAATGTAGTTCATAGATGAGGGGACAGAAGCTCAGAGAAGTGAAGTAGTCTCATGCCAAGAGGTACCGTGCACATAGGTCTCTGCTCAGCTGAGTTTGTCACAGAGGACTCTTGATTGTAGATTATTTCCCTGTTAGTTAAATGAAGCAGTAGATTCATAGAGATCCAGTCACATTTTGTTATCATTGCTATCATCTTTTGAGATGTGGCTTTGTGGGTGCTTAAATGACAGGTGTGTACCACACTACCTGGCTCTGCCCAAGGGTTTTGTCAGTCACACTAGTGCTGCCACCTCTCTCACCACAGCAGCCCAGACTGCTTCCCAGTGCTTCTCAGCAATACAGTTGTCCAGAGAGCTCCTTCTAGTGCCTTCTCTCTTCCTGGGCTCCTCATGTCCACTAGACAGCATCATTCATGTTGGTCTTTGTCTCCCTGCAGAGCCATGAACTAAAAGGCTGTCCTCCACAGCTAGGAAGCACTCTTTGACGTACTTTGGCACTATAAGATCAGGGCTGGCAGCCTCACATGCTTAGTCTCGGCTCTTACTGCAGGAAAGACCTGACCCTGAGGTACACTCACTCCCACCAAGCTTACCTCCAACAGACCCTCCCTGAGAGTTTGATGTTGGGCTGTGAACATGCAGCTAGCTAAGTGACTAATTTGGACATTGAAGGTGATAAACAGGCTAGTTCTACTTTCCCCAGGTAACAGTTAAAGGCCTTACTTCCCAGAAGTGACAGCCCACATATGGCCTAATGAGCTATTGGCTGGCTCTTCTTTTCCCTGCCTACCTCCTATGGAAACTACATTCCTGGTCTAGGTTCTGTGTGCTCAGCCACTTCTCCTATTGCCTTCTAAGTAAGAGGTTCTCAGAGGCCTCTTAAAGCCTGTCTGCTGGCAGGCTGTCTGCCTTGCAGACCTGGGGTAAGATAGGGATGCGAGTGAGGAAATGAATCTCCGGAAGCTGAGCTACCCGTACAAATTGTTTGATACTGCTGCCGAGCAGGGATAGCTGTGCTTGAGCCTCTGTCTGTCTTCATCTGATGGTGGCCTGTGCTTTCACCTTCTTGTTCTGAGTGCTCTCTCCTCGAAGAAAGAGCCTTATTGCTTTTCTGATGATGAGAAAAGATGACCTGTTTCAGCCACTGCTACCGTCTTTAGGTCTGAGCTCACAGATATAGATGGATAGATGGGTAGATAGATGTATATTTATATATATTTGTATTTCTACTGTTTATCACAGTGGACATTCTTCAGTTGCCCCTTTGAACTGTGGCCATATGCTCTGTACTAGACAGAGCCATGTTAGTGTGTGTCAAGGTACTACACGGCCTGATGTGTAGCTGATAACCTTCATGTGTTAGGACGTGTTCACTGTTTCAGTCTAAATATGTACTCACGTGTAAAATGACATTATATTTTTAAACTTAGCAGTCGAGGGGGTAAAGGCAGAAGGATAAAGAGTGCAGACCATCTTCTACTATATAGTGTATTTAAAGCTAGCCTGAGTTACAGGAGATCCTGTCTCAAAACAAATTTATAATAAACCGTACATGACAAAAGTAGCCATCGTAGGGGGCTGGGAAGGTAACTCATGGGTAGAATGTTTGCCACCAGTTCTGTCAACTCAAGGCCAAAACACAGCCTCCTGCAGGTTGTCATCTGACCTCCGCTCTGCTGCAGCCTGCTCACACATACTAAATAGAAATGGAAGTGAGTAAAGAAAATTAGTAATAAAGTCCTCCTGGTTTAACCATTTTAGCACTTTATTTGAGTGTGGCAGTGTGTGATGATGTGGAGGTCAGAGGATACCTGCAGGGTCAGTTTTCTCTTTACCTTTACCCAGGCTCCTGGGATGGATCTCAGGATAGCCCACTGAGTTATTTCCCTGAGCCTCACAATAATCTGTGTTTTAAATTAGTCTTTTTTTTTTCTTTAATTGTATTTACTTTAGTATGTATGTATGCATGCATGCATGCTTTGGCTGTGTGTTTGTCTATGCCATATGCATGCAGGTGCACACAGGCCCAAGAGGGTATCAGATGCCCTGGAACTTGGCATAACAGGTGCTGGGAATTGAACCTAGGTCCTCTATCACAACAAGTGCTTTTAACCCCATTTTAACCATCTATCGCACTTAGTGCTTTCAAGTCCCATCTGAGTCCTCTTTAAATATGCCACACCTAGGTGCTGATTTTCTTTTGCTGCTGCACAGTCATCACAGTTGGCTCCCTGTTCTGTACCTCCCGGCTCCTGGTGCCTCTAGTGCACTGTATTTTGAACCCCTATTTAAATGGAATCATGTAGTTCTTTCCTTAGTATCAGATATCTCAGCATCACTTCTGAAGCAGGGGGACAAGAATTGCCGTGAGTTCAAGGCTAACCAGGACTCTAGATAGACCGGTTCAACCTCTTACCTACCCATGCTGTCCTTAGTGAGCTTTCTGAGACTTTTGTTGTTGTCTTCGCTTTTGTTATTTTGGACTTATTTTTTGTTTTGCTTTGGTTTTGTTTTGTTTATTTGTGTGTTTTTGTTCTGGAGACTGATTTAAAGGGCTCAAATGTAAAGTGAATTTATAATTCTAACATGCCCCTGTAAAAGACACACAATGCAGGTATTTTATTTACAAGTTGTAAGCCTAGATTGGGCAGGTTTAGGGATATTCTAAATTATTTTTCCAGCTATAAAGTCCCTTGTTGCTTGCTGTTTCTCCTAGCCACGTGCTCATGGTCTGCCTCCTCTCATGGCAGCCTCTTTGACCTCTGCCACCTTTCTTCTTTTCTCTCTACCTGCAGCCCCTCACTCGATCCTCAGGTCGCACCTTCTTCCCTCCACTGCCCAATCACAGGCTGTAGCCTTTTATTGACCAGTTAAATTGGGGAGCAAGGGTATCAGTGCACTTTTTGAGAAGGCAAAAGTTAAAGTACTATGGAATGTTAACATGTAGAATGTAGTGTGTGAGTAGTTTTGGGTTGGTTGGTTGGTTTAAATATCTGGATGTGGCAGTGTAGCCTATGAGGCAGTTGCTCAGAAGGTGAAGGCAGAAAGATCACAAGTTCAAGGTCAGATTGGACAACTTAGGTCCTGTCTTAAAAAGTAAAAAGAGGGTCAATAGAGTGTCTGATAGGGTGGTAGAGCACCTTCAGTTCCAGCAAAACAAGGAAAAAAAGAAAAAAGAAAGAAAGAAAAGAAGAAGCTGGAACTAGTACTAGCTTTGTATCTCCAGCATGGTGCCAGCTTGAGCTACATAGTCTTGTTTCTGTTTTGTTTTGTGATAAAGGGAACATTGTTGCCACACCTGGTCATAGGGGTTTACTTTGTTATGTTTTATGTGCCATGTGCAGTGGAGGTCTTTAGTATACAGCAAATCCTTCTGCAGTGTATACATTACATTCCAATGTATACAGTGCATCACCAACACGTGTCATTTTAAGAGACATCAGAAGCTCAATACCAAGATGGATGGTTGATGTGTGATTCCATGAAAAGTTTAAACAACTACCATTGGTTTACCAGATCAAAGAATGAATGTTGGTAATTGGGTTTACATTATTGTGTGTAGAGGTGTGGTACACCTTTAGAAATGTCTAGAAGGCATTTGTACCCATGTGAGAGGGTCAAGGTGGCCTGATAGTCCAGTTTGCTCCTCTAACTGACCCTTCTGTGTTGAGAGCTAGGAACTAGCCTGACAGCTTCTTTTGGCAGCCTGTTTTTTGGACCCTAGAAGGGTGATTGGAGGCCGGTTGGCAGTGTCCTGAGATTTGTCCTCTGAGCACGCCAGCCAGGTCCAGAAGGAAGGAGTTGCTGCCTGTGAGGGTCGTGCAGACTCTGTGCTGTGCCCGTGTTCACTTTCTTCTAGAACGTAACACAGCCTGTTCACCCATGGTTCTGGGAATAGCATACAGAGGAGCCCACTGCCCGTGTGCTGAGAGGAGAATTACGAGAATGTGCTGGGGCCACTCACACATCTGGTGTTTGTAGGACCTTATTTTTAGGAAGCACAGATATAGTCTTTCCTTGAACTTAAAAAAAAAAAAGAAAGAAAGAAAGAAAGAAAGAAAGAAAGAAAAAGAATCATGTGAAGGAATTCATGCTTTGCAAAGTTAAAGGTCTTCCCCGCCCACTTAGGAGCCCCTGGGGTCAAATTTAATTTTCATGCCTGGATATTAGCTCTAACACTGCCCTCTGACTAGGACTTTTATCCAAGATGGCCCCTGGCTGATTCCCACCCCTCCACCTTCCTGTGCCCTGGCGCTATGTTGTTTTGTTTTGTTTTGTTTTGTTTTCTGTCTTCTAGATACTGCTTCTCTGAGATGGCCCCAGTATGTGCTGTGGTTGGAGGGATCTTGGCACAAGAAATTGTGAAGGTAAAGTCATCATGGGGCTGACCACTGACCTCAGCGCCCTGACTGCACATAAACAGAGCCAAGGGCTGGCTGAGACCTACTTGCTTTCTTGCCTTTCAGCCTAGCATGCCCTGGCTCTGTACCAAGGCCATCATGGGCCAACCAGCTAGTGGCCTTGGGTGCTTCCTATAGTTGCCACTTCGTCTGATCTACCAGTTGTGTAAGTAGATGGAGATTTCCATCTAAGAGGGAAAGAAAACACAGAAAAGAGACTCCAACACCTGTACTCCTAACCCCATCAGAGTGATGTCAGGGCACTCTCTGTTTATTCTGCATGCTGTGAGTATGTGTAGAGAAGGTTTAAGTTGAGTGTTTATAGGACACATGATCTACCAGCAGCCACATGAGTGGCTCTACAGTGATTTGTGACCTTCTGTTATGGACAGTTAATGACTTAAAAGAAGAGTAGGTCTAGGAAGTATGTAGCCCTTCTAGAATATTTGGTTTGCTAAAACTGTGGCAAACTTTGAGTTAGATTTTATTTCCTTTAGAGATTAAATATTTGCCCAACTTTCTTAAATTTGTCTTATGGTGTAGCTCAGTGCTAACGTGTTTGTTTAGCATGCCCAAGGATCCTGCATTCAGTCCATAGAAACTTTAGTTTTGTTTTGTTTGTATCTTAATCTATAACCCAGGCTAACCTTGAATTCTCATCTTCCTGAGTGCTTGGGAATACAAGCATGAGCCGCCATGACAGCTCTTCCTGCAGAACTGTCTGTAATCAGGTCTGTTGTGGACAGAGACATGTCTGGCTGGCTGACTTCCACATCTCTGCAAGTTCAGACCAAAGAGGGCAGTGTATAGAGACACCAGTTCTTCCTGCTTTGACTTGGGGTCTTGTTGCGTATAAAGATTCAGCCTGAATCCTGTAGCTTTACCATCTTTTTCTCTCCTTTGCTGATTGTCTCCTTGTCATCCCCGCTTTTACACTCCAGACATCAAGGGTTGGAGAAGCAGGAGAACCTAGGGGCTCTGCAGATGTTAGCTTGCAGATGTTGCCCTAACAATACCACTCCAGAGACTAGCGTGGCACTGTTTGCCCTGGGGGTGGGGGTGGGGGGTTGGAGAGTGGAGGTTGGGGCAGGTGGCCTGGAACTATTGTTGATGGTGGCTTCTACACATCCCTGTCTTAATGCTGCCCCCTCCTTCCTGCCTGCTGGGTACAGCTGTTGCTCAGCATCTTGTTTCTGTTTACCCCAGACAGCCAGAGCACTCTACATTCTTGGTTGCTGGGTGTGTTTGGAATCTCGTACCCCATCTTGCTCGGGAAACACTTTACCTTTTGCCCCATGTTCACCCTCTGCCCTGTCCCTTCATCCCTCCACTCCCCCTGCTTAGCACACTATAGCCAGCTGGCAGGAGGGCCTGCATCTGAGGCCCTCTCTCTGAGCACCTATTAAAAGTACTTGGGAGCAGTTAGGGGGAGTGTGTAAGAGTCCTGCAAATCAGCTTTTTCCTTCTCCCTCCTTCTCTCCTTCCCTCCCTCTCTCTCCTTCCCTCCCTCCTTCCCATCCTTCTAGTCACTCACTGTCCTGACCAGCTTTAGGCTTCAGTCATCCCTGTGGTCATGAGTTTCTGTCCATGGTGGTAGAGGAATACCTGAAAGCAGCAGCCACAGCAGACCCCACATTAAAACATGAGTTGAGCTGACACCAGGGAACCTAGGAGACCCAAGACCAGTCTAGTCAGCATAACCATGAAGGAAAAAGATACTGGTCGAGTCCACTTTGGCTTGGAGGCTCTGGGAGTGTTGTCTATGGCCGCATTAGACAGTGCTCCTTCCCATTGATGGCAGCAACTCCTGGGACTGAGAAATGTACCCTGAGAAGGGACAAGAAAGGAATGGCAGAGGCATTCTGCCTATGCTGGTGACCCCTGGAGCATAGGTGTGCCATTCCCAGTTGAGGAGCACTGTCCTAAACCAGTTATATATGGTTGGTTTTTTTCTGACAAAGTCCCACCTCCACTGTGTTGGCCTTGAATTTACAGAGATCTGAATGCCATTCCAAGGATTAAACTCAATTTATTTAACTAAAGCTGGGTGAAAGCCTCTGTTTTAGCTTGACCATGGTTGTGTTAGACTTCTTGCTTTTTTCTTTGTTTGTTTTGTTTTAAATGGTATTTTTCTAGACATGGTTTCTCTATGGGCCAAGCTAGCCTGGAACTCATAGAGATCTACCTGCTCTGCCTCCTAAATCCTAGGATTAGAGACCTGTGCCACCACCTTCCAGCTTAAGCAGAAGCTATTACCCAGAGTACTCTTGGCCCTTCCTTTGTAGTTTTCATTTTATTTTTTCCCTGGTCACTTTAGAAGGCCCAACAGTTTGTTGTTCTGCTGTCTGTCCACGCTGCAGCTGAGCCTCCTCTCCCTCCAGGCCCTGTCTCAGAGGGATCCTCCTCACAACAACTTCTTCTTCTTCGATGGCATGAAAGGCAGTGGGATTGTGGAGTGCCTCGGTCCCCAGTGAGCCTGCGATGTGTACAAGGCCACCTACCCTCTCTACGAAGGCATGTCTAGAGCAACAAGGCCAGACTTCATCCTGCCTTTTCTTGTCCTCGAAGCTGTCAGGGACCTGCTGACTCCTGAGATGATATCACTTGGCATCCCTCTGGCATTGCTCTCTTGTGCTGTCATTGGGGACTGGCAACGCCTGGTAAGAGCATCACACTTCATGATGTCAGAGTTTCTTGTCACTTTTTGGACTTAACTTTCTTCTGTAGGTCAACAGAGAGGAACAGGACTTCAGTGGGGATTCAAGGCCCAGAGCCTCTGAAACTGGGAACAGCTCTCTGTTGACCCTTCCTTCAGCTGGAACCTGAATGTTGGAAAGGAGAGATTGTCACCCAGTTGTCATGTCTTTTGGTTGTGAGCCTGTGCACCTGATCTTCAATGGCTGAGCCATCTTTTCAGCCCAAACAGTTTATTTCTAAAAGGTGGATTTAATGCTAGGGGCCGTTTATTCAGGCTTGTAATCTTAGAAATTGGGATGCCAGGGCAGGAGGATTGCTGTAAATTTCAGGGCCAAGCTGATCTACATATATACCAAGAACTTTTCTCAAAATATAAAAAAGGTGTATTCCAGAGTTAGGGTGGGACACTGTCTCCCAGTTCCTCATATTGGGCACCCAGGTCCCCCAGGGGAGGGCCAAATTGGTTTGGTCTTCCTTCTAGGAGTGTAGAGGCAACTTGTCTAGTGTGTAGATTCCCTTGGTTGTTGGATGAAGGATGATAATAAAGTGTGTTTCTCTCAAGCTTGCTTGTCTCCTCTGTTTTAGAAGCTTGTGGGTGGGTGTCTGGTCTCCTATTTTCCTCAAACCTGAAAAATATCATACCCTCTTGTGCTGCAAAGGTTTTTGTTGTCTCTAGTCCCCGCCCTTGCTTCCTTTGTCCTTTTGATAATATGGCAGTTGGACTGCAGACAGGACACATAGATGCTTAGGCTCCTGTGTGTGAGCAGAGGGTAAGCCAGAGAGCCCAGCTTAACTATGGTGGGTGCCATACTCCTGTCATTTCAGCACCTAGGAGGCTGAGACAGGAAGGTCACAAGTTCAAATCTAGCCCCTGCTGTGCAGCCAGTTGGAGAGGTGGAGAGCAGACTATAAGATGGGGCTTTCCCTGCAGTACCATCAACTGGTGTTATTAGCCCTCTGTGCTCTCATTGGTGCAAAACACAGTTCCAGCCATGTCCCCGGATATCCATCCCAGGTGCAGTGGAACCCTTTTGTAGAGGAGTCCCTTTCTGGGCACCATTAGTACAGCTGCAGCACCAGGGTCTGCAGTCCTGTGGGTTTTGTGGGGTGTGGAAGGCAAAAGCAGACACCTTTATGGTTGTAATGTAAAGTCTTGGTCACAAGGGGGAGCAAGATACTCCTGAACCTACATGAAACAAACTTTCCAGCTGGTACCTCTAGATCACAGACTGAGTCACCAAGAGGGCCTCTGAGGAATCTGGAAGCTGCCAGCCGCAGGCAAGCAGTCACTGAGCTTTCGAATTCCACGCATCTCCAGATAGCAAGTACCCTACAGCTGGGAATATCCTTAAGTGTCTGTAAGTCAGTGAAGCGATGGCTTCTAGAACGTCTGGAAGGTACATAACTCTCTTGGGACAGAGCTGACCCTCAGAGGAGTCATGGGAGCAGGGCATAGGGGGTGAGCTGCCCAGAGGCACACTGTCTCCAGTCCACCCTTCTCAAAAGCATGCTGGAGAGTGGATTACACAAAGGACAAACAGCTGGACAAGGTAGCCTGTGCCTGTACTCCCAGCATGCAGGACAATCATGAAACTCAGGACAGCTAGGACTACACAGACCTTGTCTCAAACCAAAATTAATAAAGCAATTACTTACTTTTTAAAAAAAATGCTTAATGCGTTTTACCGAGTATGGTTGTTATGTGTGTAGGTTCTCATGCTGAGGTGGGAGAACAGACTTAAAATTTATAATGGTGCTGAGCATGGTGGCCCACATCTTAAATCCCACTCTGGAGGCAGAGACAGGTGGATGTCTGAGTTTGAGGTCAGCCTGGTCTGCATAGTGAGTTCTAGGATAGTCAGGGCTACACAGTAAGCCCCATATCAAAAACAGACAAAAACCCATAACATTTATAATGCTTTTGCACTTGCTCTGGAGATACTTGTATCATGTTAGACTTACACAATTAAGACCTGACCAGTTATTTTCATTTGAAAATTAAACATAAGAAGATGTGGTCAACTTGACCACATCTGGAATTAACTGAAACCCAAGCAACTGGGTTACACTTGTGAGGGTTCTTAACTCATTTGACATGGGAAGACCCACCGTCATCTGGGCCGTACCTAATAGCAAGGGTGGCAGATAGAACCTTCCACCTTGTAGGTTCTGGGAGTCAACTCAGGTCAAGATCTCTCTGCCTAAACAGTTCACTGTCTCAGTCATTCCACAAACTCCCTCTGCTCTCTTCAAAGGCCTCTCCTCTGTGTTTTAAACTCAATATGGTAGCAGTATGTGCCTATATTCCCAGCTGTTCCTGGGACAGGAGGATCACGAGTTCAAACTCAGCGTGAACTAAACAGTGAGAAGTCATCTCAAAGAATAAACAAGAAAAAACGCTCGGTGCATCAGGCAGCCTGGCAGCCTGTTAGACTCATAATCCTAACAGCTGCCCTCATGGCTGAACTCAGGATTTTGGAGAGAAACGTGAGATGCTTTTTGGATGTGTTTGCTATATCCACTTTCCCTGCCCCGAGGTCACCCTCATAAGTCTTGAGAGGGAAGCTGTCCAGATGGCCACGTTCCACCCACACTCAGCTATGTAGATGTATGACCACCGTGGGCAAGTGAGGTTTTTTTTTAACTTCCTTTACACAGCTTGTGTTTAAGAATAATATGTTAAAAAGTCAATTGGTGCTGGTACATGCCTTTAATTCCAGCACTCAGGAAGCAGAGGCAAGTGGGTGTCTGAATTCAAGGCCAGCCTGGTCTATAGAGTGAGTTCCTGGACAACCTGGACAACTGTTACACAGAGAAACCCTGTCTCAAAAAAACAAGGAAAAAAAAAAGATTGTATGTTAGGGCCAACAAAATGGCCCAACAGCTAAAGTTATATGCTGCCAAGCCTGATGAGCTGGGTCCTTATGCCAGGCACCAAGGAATGCTTGTGGGGGTCAGAGGATTCAGGAATGCTATGGGGGTTCCAGGGATCACCCACTGAGCCATCTCACTGGTCCCACTTAGGTGAATCTATGTTTTAATTTTATGTGTATAGTTGTTATGCCTACATGTATGTGTTTTTATGCACCACATTCTTGCCTGATGCCCACTGAGGCCAGGACATGGCATCAATTCCTCTAGACCTTGGAGTTACATAGCTTTGTGAGCCACCATGTGGGTGCTGGCATCTGAACTCCAGTCCTCCACCAGAGCAACAAGTACTCTTAACTGCTGAGCCATCTGTGATACTTTGTTTTGTTTTTTGTTTTTCGGAAACAGTGTTTCTCTGTATAGCCCTGACCTTCCTGGAATTCAACCTGTAAGCCAGGCTGGCCTCGAACTCAGAAATCTGCCTTCTCCTCTGCCTCCCTACTGCTGGAATTAAAGGGATGCACCATAACCACCTGATACTAGGCCCCACCCACCCCTGCCCCCTACACACTGTGATAATTTTTAAGAAGGAAATAAACTTGTAGACAAAAGTTCATCTTTCTCGAAAGCGGCCATGGCAGGATGGGGACATGTACAGAGCAGAGGTGCTGAGCCTCTTCCTGGGAAGGTGTGGAGCCACTTAGTTCCTGCATCCCTTGGTCAGAGGCCATGGTGGCTGCAGCTGCTTCCTTTTCTCTTGGGTTTATTTTTCTAGGAGCCTGTTGGGTTTGCAGATCATAGCTTCTGGCTGTAAGTATCCCTGCATCTTTGATGCAAGCAGGACATTTTCTACTCTCAGTGTTTGGGTCTGTGAAAAGAAGGAAATGTGGAGACTGGAGAGACAGCTCAGTAGCTCAGAGTACTACCTTGCTGAGGACCTGCCCAGCACCCACACAGTGGCTCACAATCAGTGGTAACTCAAAGGGATCTATCTGATACCCTCTTCTATCCTCTGCAGGCCCCGAGCATACAGTATAGTATATACACATATGTGGGGGGGGGGGAATCACATAATCACATATACATACAGAATAAAAACAAATCTTTAACATAGGAAAAATAGACTGGGCAGGGGCAGAGAGGCAGATCTCCACTAAATAGCAAGTTGAATGTAAATAAGCCCAGGGTACATGAGACTCTTAAAAATTAGTAAAACGAACAGGTTGCTAGTATAGCTAGAATCAGCAGTGCATGGTATAAAAGAACCAAATGAATATTCTAGGGCTGGAAAATGTACTAATATAATGGAGGTGAAAATTATTGAATTGAAAACAGAGGGCTGGAGAGATGGCTCAGCGGTTAAGAGCACTGACTGCTCTTCCAGAGGTCCTGAGTTCAATTCCCAGCAACCACATGGTGGCTCACAACCGTCTGTAATGAGATCCAATACCCTCTTCTGATGTGTCTGAAGAGAGCAATGGTATACTCATATACATAAAATAAATAAAGGAATCATTAAAAAAAGAAAGAAAACACAGAAATTTTGCAGCCCCAAAAAAGTATAAAAAGATTGAACAAGATGACTCAGCAGGTACAGGAGCTTATAGCCAAGCTTGATGACTGGAGTTTGTTCCCTAGAATCCACGAGGTAGAATACAAAACCCAAATCCCACAAGTTGTTCTCTGGCCTACACACACACACACACACACACACACACACACACACACAGAGACATATATACATACACACATAGATACAGGTCTATGCACACATAGACACAGAAACAGACACACAAAGACACATACATGCATACATATACACAGATACAGGTACATGGACATGTAGACACACAGACACGTATACATAGACACATGCACAGGCACATATACACAACATGCATACATGGCACACATTCACACACACAAACATATACATGAAGCATATATACACAGTGTGTAAAAGAACTTTATAGTATCTTGTGAGAAATCATCTGAAGGTCTGAACTATGGTACACAAGGCCTTATGCTATAGAGCCAGAATTACTGCCTGAGTCATCTTTCCCACTCACAAAATACTCAAATTGTAAAGCTAACTAAGAGGCAAATATGTTGGCTCAAACCTGTGAACCTAGTACTCAGACTGAGGCAGAAAATGGAGGACTGAGGGGTGGTGGAGCACACTTTTAATTCCAGCACTCAGAAGGCAGAGGTAGATGAATCTCTAAATCCAAGATCAGCCTGGTCTAAAGAATGAGTTCTAGGGCTATATCAAGAAACCTTGTCTCAAAAAACAAAAACAAAAAAAAAAGGAAAGAGAGCCAGGCGGTGGTGGCACACGCCTTTAATCCCAGCACCTGGGAGGCAGAGGCAGGCAGATTTCTGAGTTCGAGGCCAGCCTGGTCTACAGAGCGAGTTCCAGGACAGCCAGGACTACACAGAGAAACCTTGTCTCAAAAAACAAAACAAAAAAAAAAAGGAAAGAGAGAAAAGAATATGGAAGAGTGGAGGTTAGTATGGATATAGTGAGTCAAAGGCCAGTCTGGGTTCCAGAAGGAAATCACATCCCAAATTGTCGTGCATGTATACATGTATGTGTGCATGTATGCGTGTGTGCACATATGCTCCTTTGTGTATAGTGTGCATGCACACACACAATACATGCATATGTATTGGTTTGAATGAGTTCTCCACGGGTTTCTGGCTGTGAACCTTTGCTCAGTAGCTGGTGGCACTGTCTAGGGCATTGTGAAAGTGTGGCTGACACCTTGTGTTAGTGGGCAGGGTGCTCTGAGGGATCAGCCTGGGTCCCTATTCCCCGCTTCTAGCCTGAGCTTTCTGCTTTTGTGCTGCTAGAGGTGTGAGCAAGCCAGACACTCAATCAGATGTCCAAGGCTGCCCCAGCCGCCACTAGGATAGACATCACTCTCCAGACGGTGAGTTGAGAGACTGGCATGTGGATGTGGCTTGCACGTGTGAAGCCCTGGGATCAATTGCCAACACTTAGGAGGTGAAGCAGGAAGATTGGGAGTTCAAGGCCAACTTGAGCTAAGTGAAACTTGTCTCAAAAGAAAAAAAGAGAGGGCAAGAGTCTGTAAAACTACTTAAAATGCTGAAGGAAGAGTTGGGGTGTAGCTTAGTGATTTAGCACTTGCCTACCATGTATGAGGCCCTTGGGTTCTGTCCCTAGCCCCATAAAACATAAATAGGAACAAGGGATTGGCTCTGTGGGTAAAGCTCAAGCCTGATTTGGTTTGAGTTTGAGTTCCTGGACCCTCTGTGAAAGGCTGGGTGTGGCTGCTGTGCCTGTAACCCTAGCACTGAGGATTGAAGACAAGGGCAGATTCTCACAGCACCATGGTGGGAGTTGGGGGAGTGGGGGAGAAGGGAGTGAGGAGGAGTAGCCTGGTGGAAATCCTGTCTCAAAGCAGAGAAGCAGTCCCTCACCCCTGCAGTCACCAACACACAAAGCCAAATGTAAACGACCTCATCAAAGACAGAAGAAAAGAATTCACCGTCTATCTCACCAGCTCTGGCTACAGCTACATATATTTTCTTTTTTAAAAAATTCACATCTGAAATGTAAATAAATAAAATATCCAATTTAAAAAAAAAAAAACAGGAATAAGCTATAAACCAGGCTGCGGGAGGGCACTTCTTTAATCCCAGTACTCAGGAGGCAGAGGCAGGTGGATCTTTGTGAGTTCAAGGCCAGCCTGGTCTACAGAGTGTTGTAAGACAGCCAGAGCTACGCAGAGAAACCCTGTCTCAAAATAACAAAAAGGAAAAAGGAAAAAAAAAAGAATAACATTCTGTTGAGACAGTGCAGTAGACCTTGTGAGAGGACAATGGGATTTGATGCCAGCAGAAGATCCAGTGGCAGCGTTTGAGACTGAAGAGAGCGGGGACGGGATGAACATGGGCTGTGGAGTTCCGGCGGCCATAGTTTGGAAACATCTCACTGCCTATAGCCCAGGCTGGCCTCAGCATTTCTGGGTGAGAACTGATTTTCTCTGAGACACTGCGATAATTTACTGTGAGCGTCACCTTTGACAGGAGGGTCCTCACAGTCTCTCAGAGACGAACTTCTAAGTCTCAAGATTGAGTTCGTTTTGGGGGTGGGGGGAAGACCGACCTGTCCTAAGTTTGGGCAGCGCCATTCTGTGGGCCAGGATTCCAGACAGAAAGAAGAAAGCAAGCGTGAACAGGAGCGATCGCCTGTCTCTGCTTCCCGACTGGGTACAGTGTGACCAGTTGCCTTAGGTCCCTGCCGCCAGGTTTGGTAGATGGTCCTCTCCAACTATGAGTCAGAATACGCCTTCCACCTTTGCTTCTTCTTCTTTTTTCTTTATTTTCCTTTTTTAAAAGATTCATTTTTGTGGGCTGGAGAGATGGCTCAGTGGTTAAGAGCACTGACGGCTCTTCCAGAGGACCTGAGTTCAGTTCTCAACAACCACATGGTGGCTCACAGCCACCTGGGAATCCGATGCCTTCTTCTTGCGTGTCTGAAGACAATGACAGTGTACTCACACACATAAAATAAATAAATCTAAAAAAATAAATCAATTCATTTTTGTGTCTCCATGTTTTGCCCACTACAGGTTTATCTGGGCACCATGTGTGTCCAGTGCACAGAGAAGCCAGAAGCGGACATCAGCTCTGGAGTTAGAGATGGTTGTGAGCTGTTCTGTAGGTGCTGGGAACTCGACCTAAGTCCTCTCCAAAAACAAGTACTGTTAAGCACCTGGCCATCTCTCTAGTCCCCGACCACAACGTGACAACAACACTTTTTGTTATCCAGTATTTTGGCAGCAGCAACAAGGAAGTGTCTAACAGAAGGGTCTCACCTGTCCCTGGTCTAACCTTGGACCCTTGATCCCTCTGCCTCCCCACTTCCCAAGTACTGGAACTTCAGACATGTGCTTGCAATCTGGCCCATACAATACTTCTGAAAATTAATTGGTTAAATTTTATTAAAGACATTAAAAATATCAAAATAAACAATAGTTTTAAAGGCACAGTGCTTGTGTGGAGGTCAGAGGACAACTCCACGGAGAACAGTTCTCACCTTGGGTAATATGGGTCTGGACTCTGAACTCAGGTTCTCACGCCTGGTTCACACTTCTTTACCTGTTCATCCATCTCACCGGCCCTACACTTGGAACATTTTTAGACTGGTTGTACTGTCCAGAAACAATGAAGCCAATTGTATTGTTTCTATATATAACTAGACCAGACTTGGCACTTTCCCCTTCCCCAAAGTTTCTCTATGTAGCCATGGCTGTCCTGGAACTTGCTTTGAAAACCAGACTGGACTCCAACTCACAAAGATCTGCCTGCCTCTGGCTCCTGAGTGCTGGGATTAAATGCCACCACATCATGTCCCAGACTTGGCACTTTTGTGAGCCGTTGTATGCACAGTACACTTGAATTCTTGAAAACATATACGTTCTTCTAATGGAAGTGCTCAGGACGCCAGTGGACATGGCTTCATCAGACTCCTCTCCTGTATGCCCACAGTCCTCTAGAAGATCTGTTTCCCCTGAATTGCCTTTACTGTTAATGGCCACCAGGAAAGGATACATTACATATCTGCCTCTTTCTAGAGTTATACAAAGCTGGTGCATGACAGGGTTCAAGGACAGCATTAGCCCAATTAAATTCTCAGCAAGTTAGTAGGGAAAACTCGCCTTTCTCAAAATAATGCAAGGTGGGCTCTGAGGCTGTGCTCTGCATCGAGAGCTGGCTGTGTGCTTGGCCTTATTACAATGGTACAAGATATGTCTCATTTTGATCTTAGCTCAAGGTGCCCTTCCAGCCACAGAGGCAACCTGAGGCTGATCACAGGGCCAGGCTAGATCCCATGTCATCCAAGACAGAGCTCACAATCTGTAACTCAAGCTCCTGAAACAGTGGCTTCTAAATTATAAGCTATTCGTTCATTCATCTCAAGCTTAATTACACTGTTCATACCTGACGGAATAAAGTAAAGTACAAGGTATTGTACCCTCTGTTTGCTTGTTCTCTTAAGACTACAGCAGTAGCTGCCAGCTCTCTCCCAAACTGCCTTCCTTTTTCTCTCTTGGTATAAGTAATTGAGCCCAGGGCCTTGTGCTCTGTTGAGCCACACCTCCAGTTCCTACTAGGCAGGGGCTCTACCACTGAACCACACCCCCAGCCCCTCACTGGGGGATTCTAGGCAGGGGCTCATTGAGCAATATTCCCAGTCTTTCCACTATTTTTTAAAAATTATTTTGTTTTGTAATTAATTAATTGTATATGAGGGTTGTATCTGTACAAATGCCTGCATGCATGTATGCCCTCTTCTGGCCTGCAGACATTCATCAGATCCCACATGGTTGTGAGCCACCATGTGGTTGCTGGAATTTGAATTCAGAACCTCTGGAAGAGCAGCCAGTGCTCTTAACTGCTGAGCCATCTCTCCAGACCATTGACTTATTTTATGTGCATATTTGTGTTTTTTGTTTTGTCTGTATGTAATGGGCATTATGCACATGCCTACTTAGTACCCACAGAGGCCAGAAGGTGTCAGGTCTCCTGGAACTTGAGTTACAGATTGCGAGCTGCCATTTGGGTGTTGGGAACTGAATGCAGATCCTCTTGAAACATAGCCCGTGCTCTTCACAGCTGTCCCTTCCCATGATGTGAGACTGGGTCTCACTTAGTTGCTCAGGCCTTCTAAGAAGCTATAAGCCTTTGCCAGCAGACCAGCCTCTAGCTTGCCTTTTAGTATGAGTGCCCCTTAAGAGTCCACAAGTCCCAGTTTCTTTCCTGTCCTCACTGGCCGTGCCAGATGCCTTGCCGCTGGTGCGGCTAACAAAGAGTGTCCACTGTTCAATCGGATTTTATTGAAAAGGAAACATACAAAAATCATGTACAAAAAAAATTAACCAAACATGTACAGAAAATTCATTCCAGTATATCTACAGCAGTGCATGTACAGTATTTTACAGGCTGGGCCATCCCTCCCCGCTCCCAGACTCCTCCCTCTTCTGAGACTTCCCCCCTCCCTGACTCCCCATCTTCCTCCCCAGCGCTTTGCCCTGGGGACTAAGGCTGGGGTGGCTTCCGCCAATATCTCCCACCCCCCAAATGAATGCCAGTGGTCACACGTGCTCTCTCTAAACCTATGCAATGGGATGGATGGGAATTGGGGGGGGGGGTCCCGGGCAGAGCACAGGATTCACAGTCTGGACCCCTCCTGGACACCCCCAGATGAAGGTGAGGCAGGCATCGGTTACCGCCCGCCGGCGGCTCAGGGAAGATGGCTGGGCACTGGGTTGAGAAGGCTTTCACATGCCCCCCATTCTCTGGCTCCAGGAGGCTAGTGGTCAGGTTTGGCTCATATGCTCTTCACAGGCCCCCTCCTCAGGAGGAGGGGGGGAAGCACCAGGGGCCTGAGGCCAGGCCCAAAGTGAAGGCGCACTGGGGACACCCCCAGAGTCCCCCCTGCAGCTGGAACGGGCAGCCAGCACCAGCAGCCTTTCCTGAGATGGTGGTGGGCGGCAGAGGCGGGCGGCTCGGTCCCCACCCCCTCGGTCACCATGAGTCCTTCAGCCCTCCCTTCCCTGGCTTTCGGGAGGCCAGGGTCCCCCAAGTCCGTATCTCCATCAGTGCACCCAGGCTGCCCGGGCTCGAGTGGCTTCCCTTGCCTGCCCCTAGGACAAGCAAGGCTGGCAGTCCAGTATGCTACATGGTGCAGAAAAAGTCCCCCGCGCTGGCCAGGGTGTCAGAAGGCGGAGGGGGTCCTGCCCCACAAGTCTTCGACGTCCCCCGGGCGGGTGTAGGCACCTAGTTGGGCTCCATTTCTGGGGCTCCAGGATCCCTGGGTAAGGGGAGGAGTCCCATGAAGAGATTGTACACGACCCTCCAGGGCGAGGGTCGGTGTCGGTGCTGCTCTTCTTGTCTCTGGGGAGAGAAAGAGGTGGGAATTAGCTTGGACTCGCAGACACTGGGTGAGTGAGAAAAAGGTGTGGGTTTGAGATTGGTCCCAAAACTGAGTGCAACCCTCTTACCAGCCATCTTTCAGCCCCTCAGTCACCAGGGCACACTCTCCCAGGATAGGTGGGAAGGGGCAGGAGCAGAATCCCCACAGCATAGAGCCTAGCACAATCACCTTACAAATCACAAGGGCTCTAAGGGGTGAGCTGAAATGCAGCCCATTCAAGGTGAAAGACTGGCATGGTGGCTTGTACTCTGAATCCTAGCACGACTCACTAAATTTGTGCTAGACCACAGGCTCCTATCTGGAAAAACCAAACCAAACAAACAAAAGGCTGTCGGGGATGTGGGAGGGAGCAAGGAATGGTCCTGCAGCCTTAGCAATTCTCAAACAACTCAGGAGGAGAGCTGAGAACAGCATGCCATCCCAGCAAGGCTGAGAGAAGGTGTCTTTTGGCAATGCTGGATTCAGGGAACCCCTTGTTCTCTCCCTGGTGGCAGAGGAAAAAGTGCGGTTTAGTGTCTAGATTCCCTCTGTGATGGCACAGGCCTGTAATCCCAGGGGCTCAAGAGGCTGAGGCAGAAAGACAGAAAGTTCAAAGCCTGCCTGGGCTATAGAGTGAGTTCAAAGCCAGTGTGAACAAGTTATTAAGAGCCAACTTAAAGAAAAGAAAGAAAAAGAGAAGAAGAGAGAAAGAAAGCTGGGCATGGTGGCTCACATCTGGGCACGGTAGCTCACATCTTTAATCCTAGAATTTGGGAGGCAGAGGCAGGGCTAGCATGGTGGTCTACATAGTGAGTTCTAGGACAGCCAGTGTTGAAAGAAAAAAACAAAGAAAGAAAAGAAGAAAGAAAGGGAGAGAAGGGGCTTTTATTTGGTCCCTCCACTGGTTACATGGCCAAGCAGATTCACCCAGCTCACCCGGTTGGTTGCAAAGAAGAATGCAATCCACTTCAAAGATGCCAGGCAAAGGACCCCATTGTAGTACATTCCCAGAGCTAGCCCAGGCCTCCTGTGCCCTCCTCCTCCTTGCCACTGGGCGAGGTGGTGGATGCCACTTTGTGAGCCCACTATCATTACACTTAGTCAACATATTAGGGGAGCACAGAGCTGGGTGTTCACTCTGGAGACAACAGCATATGGGTTAAGCCAGAGATGGGCATCTCTTAGAAAAAAGAATAATGCTAGACAATGTCTCCTGCGAAGCTACACCTTTGTCACTCACTGGTGGATTCCAGGCAGGTGTTAAAAAGAAAAAAAAAAAAAAAAAAAGCCCAGCTGAGTGGAAACCTGTAACCCAGCACCTGGGGAGGGGTAGAGGGGAAGTGGGGGAAGGGGGAAACCTCTGAGTTCCTGGCCAGCCTGGTCTACAGAGTGAGTTCCAGGACAGCCAGGACTACACAGAGAAACCCTGTCTTGCAAAACCAAAAAACAAAAACAACAACAACAACAACAAGAAAAAAAAAAAAAAACCAGAAAGAAAAGACAATCTTTTTGCTTTCTGCTTTTGAGACATGATCTCATGTAGCCCAGGCTGTCCTGGAACTGAAAATGTATTTGAGGATGACCTTGGCTCACAGACCCTAAGGCTCAGTGTCTCTCCGACACAAACGCTCCACCAATGGAGTGACGTTAGCGTCCCCTAAACTTTAAAAAACAAAACCAAAACCAAAATAAAACTAAAAACCTAGTTGGTTGTGTATGTGCTGGCAGATATCAGAGGGAGTTGGATCCCTGGAACCGAGTTACAGGCAGTTGTCAGCTGGAAATATGGCTATGGTATTCTGCAAGAGTTTTCTTAACCACTAAGCCCTCTTTAACGTGTGTGTGTGTGTGTGTGTGTGTGAGAGAGAGAGAGAGAGAGAGAGAGAGAGAGAGAGGGAGAGACGTGTGTGCAGCACACGTGGAAGAGCACTATGCAGGATTAGACACTATCTTTTACTATAGGGTCCTGGGGATCAAACTCAGTTCATCAGTTTTGGCAGCAAGCTCCTTTATCCTCTGAGCCACCTCAAAGGCTCTTTATTTCTGAACTAGGGTATCACTCACTAGCTTGCCCAGGCTGGCTTTGAACTTTCTCCCTTCCTGAGTAGGTGGGATTACAGGAAGCAGCCACCAGGCCACGCTACTTGGCTGTGTCTCTGGGATGTGCTCAGTGGTAACCAATGAAGGGGGATGGAAGACTTTGGAAACCCTTAGTTAGAAGGGCCAGAGCCAGGGAGGGAGCTAAAAACAACGCCCCTGGCTGTGCACGTAAGCGGGTGCAAATAAAATAAAATAAAATAAAATAAAATAAAAACCTGCTGGGAGTGAGTCGCGGCTGGGAGGATGTCCCTTTTACAAAAGGTAGGGGACAGAGCCAGGGAGCAGAGGGACCTGTACCCATCCAACCAACGTCAGTGGCTCTCTCTCTCTCTCTCTCTCTCTCTCTCTCTCTCTCTCTCTCTCTCTCTCTCTCTCTCAGCAAACAATGCAAGGGCCATGTGCAGAGTACACAGCGCAAGGGGCAGGCACCGAGGTCTGGGGGTTCCATGGGGGTCTCCGACCTAGGGAGACTAAGTAGCGGGCCCGGCCCAGGGCAGTGCGGGCGCGAAGCAGCCGGCGGGAGGCGCTGCGGGGCGCAGCTCGGCGGGGGCGGGCGCGGCGGGCGCGCCGCGTTGCTGACTCACCGGCTATAAATAGCCCGGGATATAGGAGCCGCCGCGCCGAGCGCCGCCTTCAGTCCCCGCGACCGCGGGCTCCGAGCAGCGTTCCCCGACCCTGCCTGGGGCTCTGGTCCTGATCTGGCCCCACCGGATCCCAGCATCCAGTCGATTCCTTCCCCCACACCCTCATCTGCTTGTCCCCGGCGCGACCTCGCGCGCGCTGGGCCAGCAGCTGCAGCACATCTGGCGGGGCCGTGCAACCCCCTCCCCACCTGCCCGCCGCCCCGCACTCACCCGCCGCTCGTACTGCGCGTTGAGGTCGTCCGCCATCCGCCGCAGCTGGGCCCCGATCTCCCGGGCCCACTCCTCCTCCTCCACACGCACTCCCGGGGCAGCTTGGGTGGGGCCTCCCGCCAGGGCCTCCGGGGCGCTGGGCACGGGCGACTCTAGGTGCTGCTGGGCTGGTGACAGCGAGGGCTGAGGACCTGGGAGAGGGGAAAGGGGCGTGGTCACCATCCACTCAGTCTGCCCGGAGGCGTCCCGGAGTCACCTAGGTAGTTACACTGTGCTTTCTCCTCCGCTTCTCTGCTCAGTCAAAGAAATTCCTTTTTCCCCACTCTTCCCCGCAGGCCCTAGAAAGGAGTCTTGAGGAAGTGGCTCTGGGGTCATCTGGATGGCCAGTTATCCACTAAAGCTTATATCAATGTGGAAGTCCCTCAACTTATCTGACCTAAGTATCCCTATTCTAATACAGGGTCAAATCCAGCCTGCTCTATTTGACAGGCGGGGAAACTGAGGTTCCACCCAGAGAAGTGACCAAGGTCACACGGGGATACCGCCACTGACCCCACCCAATCACTACCCTCAGGTCTCCAGCTCACTCCTGCCCAACCACAGTGAGGCCACACCCCCGGATGTGGCATTGGCTTGATGACCAGAAGGCCAGACTGGGGCTAGCCCAGAGGAATAGGGCTTGGGTGGGGGTGGCAAGGGTACTGGGTTAGACTTTGTGCCCCACCCCCTCTAGAGCTCATCCTTGTCCCTCCGTCCTGTCACATCAGGTCCTGGGCCTCAGTTTCTATTATCTCTGAATCTAGTCCTGAAACGCAGGGAAAGTTGGAAAGTTTTTCTCTCTTTAACCTCTGGGCTCAGGCGTCTGTATGGGGAGGTGGGGCAGATAGAAAGGGAAACTCAGATGGCCATTCCCTGTAGCCGGGCACCACAGGGTTAACAGCCCATCAGGCGAGGGACCTTTAACCCTTCCCTCCCTGAGCCTCACCCTCTCCCCGAGGGGGACTTTCCCAACACAATGGCCCCTCCCCCTCTCCTTCCTCCCCCGGGACTGCGGACTAACTCTGCCAGTGCCAAAGAGATTCAAATAAAAGGGTAAGGCCTCCGACCCCTCCCCAAAGTCCTGAGGTGACAGTCCTCCCACTGGCCACACTCCTTCCCACTGCAATCCACATGGGGGTTGGGGGAGCCCAGGGACCCGGGCTGGGGGAGGGGAGCTAAGAAACAGCTGTTGCCCGAGGTCCGGGAAGGGACGTGGGCTGCAACTCGGGGGACTGTAGTCAGATTCCAAGAGGGACTTCCCACTCGACCTGGCCCCTCCATCCATGTCTCCCACTCAGTCTTCCTGGTTCTTGCTACACAAAGACCACACTGGCCACACCCTCCTGGTGGCCCCACTCAGCTCCATTCCCGCTTCAGCTTCCTCGGGTGTAGGGCGGGCACTCACCGTCCGGACGCGGGCCTCGGGGCCGGCTGCGGTGACCCCCAGGCCAGCGGGGGCCCCCCAGGGCGGCGGTGACGGCAGGCGGGGCGGTGGGGGCGCAGAGGTAGGCGGCCGGCAGCAAGGCAGGGGCAGCAGGGGCGGCAGGCAGGCCGGCCTCGCAGAGGCCGCAGGATACAGCGGAGGGCATCAGTCGGCCGAGCGGGAAGGGGCGCGGGCTGTCGCGGGCTAGGCCCTCTACGGGCTCCGGAGAGCTGCCCTCCTGGCGTGCGCGGGCCATGGCGCTCCCTGGAGCCTGCGGGACACGGCGGGAGGTCAGCGGGGCGACTGCAGAGGGGCTGCAGGACCCTACCTCGCAGACACCCCGCCTGGAGGTCACTCGCACCCAGGAGGGGATGACCCCAGGGACAGCCTGGCCGGGACACCTGGTGATGGGCGCACCGGGGAGGAGGTGAGGGGCGTACAGACTGCGTCTGGGGTTTATAGCAAAGTCCACCAGGAAAACTGCCTAGGACTCTCAGGGCTTGGGCCACGGAGAACTTTCTCAACAGAGGAGAGCGCAGCAGGGGTGCTGAGGCTCCCTGGATACACCTTGCTGTTACCGAACCCAAGTGTGTGTGTAAAGGGAAGACACCAGAGAACTCAGAAGTGTCCAACTTCACAGCCCCTCCTGCCTCCAGTGAGGTGGCTCACTCAGAAACATATGGGGACACACTTAGACATGCACACGCAGCCATCTAGAGCCCTCCACACATATTTACACCAGTCTCACACTGACCCGCTGCTGACATGCCCGCGCTCACCCACCCACAATGCAGCCGTCACACACTGAAGCACAACAGACTCGAGACTGCAACGTGTTTCTCCTGCGTACACACAGACAACCCGAAGATACAAGGCACCCCTACTATACCTTAGCACACGCACCACCATCATCTCAAAACATACCTGAATGTGCACCCCCCAACTTTGAGCTTGTGAGCTACGTGTGGCTGGGATACAAGAACCACACATAGACACATGTCATCACAACCAGATACATCATCTCCCCTCGCTGCGGGCCAGCCACATGGGGAGGCACTAGCCGCAGCTGGTAGAAGCCATCCGTCCAGTCTCTCCTCTCAGCCCCAATACACCACAGCCAACTGTCAGCCCCAGAAAACACACACACACACACACACACACACACACACACACACACACACAGCGCAGCAGCAGCACACACCTAATGCAGAGACAGAAAACACTGGCCTCACGTGACTGGTATAAACACTACATAGAGAGAGAACCACATGACACATAGGAGCCACGGATCACAGAGACAAACCCCTCAGACCCAAAACACACACACACACACACACACATACACACACACACACACACACACACACACTCACTGCATGCAGAGAGAGAGAGGCTGGCACTGAACCCTCTAGATCCCTCCCAACCCTCAGAGCCCTTCATGCTCAGTGTGCCTTATGCCTCTTGCCACTCAAAAGTCACCCAGGGAGCGATCAGGCACTGGGTGGCATCCCATCCCAAAAGCTGGGTGCAGCAGATGCTTGTCTTGGAGACACCCAGAGACAGCACGCGCGCGCGCGCGCGCTCACACACACACACACACACACACACACTCGGGCGAGACCCCTGCACAGCAACACAGCTCACTCAAGCGACACACAAACAGCTCAAGTGCCCCCATCGTCCGCACCACCACCATTAGCACTACCGGGCAAGCGACAGATCCCCCTATTCATCCCTTAAGAGCACACGTATACAACTCTGGTTGGGGGGTTGGCCACCCACACCCGTAAACGGACAGGTGCACCCCACCCCACAGACACGCGGGCAAGGACTCACGCAGACACCCCTCCGGGTGACAAACGCCAACATCTCGGTGTAGAGATACAAACTCGGGAGCCAGACACGAGCACACACACCCAGGCGAGACACCTGCAGATCCACAGCCCCGAACGCGCGGTCCCCGCCGCCCCTCCGCTGTCACAGCCCCCTCCACGCCGCCACGTGCGCCCGCCCCGCCCGCCCAGCGCGCGCGGGGCCAATAACCGGCTGTTGCTGGGGCGCAGCCCCCGCCCGCGGGAGCCACAGCCTCCGCCGCCCCCTGTCGCCGCCCCCGGCGGGCGCGCGCTCTGGGTGTGGCCGATCCTCGGTGCCACCCCCCACCCCGACCCTCCCGCAGTGGGACTCGGGGGACCCGAGCGAACCTGGGGCCACGCTCCTCCCCGGTCTCACTAGCCACCAGGGGGCGCGGGCGAGCCCGAACCCCATTGTTTGTAAACAAACCCGCCAGACCGCTGTGGCACCTGTGAGCCCAGACGGGGCGCCCCGAGTCCCAGGTGCTTCCTTTCCGCCCGCTCGGCCCAGCCTTAGTCCCAGTGATGAAAGCTGGGGCACAAACTGCGGGAATGCAAGGCGACCGCCCTCTCCGTACACTCCGTCACCTCCTCCAGGGAGCCCTCCTGGCCTGGCTGCTTCTAAGCAGCTTCAGGGATCCGGGTGAACACTCACCCCGGGGACATGAACACGCCGGAGGAAGGAGGCGATGGGGTGGCGGGCGGCTGCCTTCTGGAGGGCTCGCCCGCCGAGTTGCTTGCTACTACTGAGGCTCCTTGCTGCTGCTGCTGCTGTTCTAACTGCAGTGGCTGCTACTGCTGCTTCTGGCGCGTTCCTGTCTGCGTCCGGATCACCGCTGCTGCTTGCTCGCTGGTGTCGCCGCCACCTCCTGGGCGCCCCGCTCGCATGTGGATCTGCGCAGCGTCTCAGGCCTCCCGGCAGATCCCCGGGCCCCGCTCGCTCGGCGGCCGCCCCGCCCCGCTCCGCCTCTCGCTGGCTCCCACGCCCCGCCCCCGCGTGACGCCAGGGCCCCGCCTGCGGCCGGGGACAAGTCGGGGCTTGCAAGGGGCGCCGCGCCCCCTACCTCCGCGCGGGGGGTTTCCCGGCAGCCAGAGGGGCGGGGCGAGGCCTGGTCCGGGCAGGAGGAACACCGTGGGGACAGCCCAGACCTAGAGTGTCCAGACACACGATTGACACACTGACACACTGACTGGGACCCACACCCACACCCGAAGAGTACGCTCAGACTAACAGACTGGCACATCAGGGTGCCCTGAGTCACTGTTGACACAGGGACACAAAGTCAGACCAGAGGCACAGACGCACACCGGGACAAGGGCCTGGGCACACAAGTTCACACAGTCCCAGACTTCCAGATTATCTTCCTTGTCGGCTCACAGGGACACACACAGACAGTGACAACCCCACACATTGTTGCACAAACAATATTCAAGCAGGCTCGGACTCACAAACCCGTGTGTCCCCACTCAACCTGACACCCCTTCTCAGAACAACTCCCTGACAGGTTCAGAAGGACACACTTCCGGATCCAAAATCACACTCCCGGGGCTGGCACCCGCAAGAGCTGGCAAAGCACACCCACGAGATTCCTCTAGCTGACCCTACTAAACACACCAGTCACATACAGAAGAAACTGACCCCTGGCCTGTGCTCACAAAAGTCACTCCCGGGACCGGTTCCTGCTAAGTGGCTCGATGGTGGGCTACACTCGTGAACATGAACACCTGGCCCGGTGTAATACCAGTCTGGCACTGGACACGTGGAGAAGAGGCAGCCCTGAGCTCCTGGCACTGACATGCCCGGGCAGCCCCCTGCACCCTATTTCATCAAGTCTTGTTTTTGTTTCCTTTCCCTTTTCTAAAAGTCATTTCCCTTCCCTTCTGAAACTGTGACCTCTCCTACCAAGCCTTGGACATCTGTCTCTCATGGCACCTGACAGACTCTCTGTGTCTCACCCAAACTGTCACCTTACCTATGGGTGCCTAGCACAGGGCTGGCTGTGAAAGGGTGTCACACAGCCATGTGAGAGACACTTGTTTAAAAACAAAACAAAAACAAAAAAACATGGTCACTTACACCTGTTTGCCCAGCACTTCTGGAGGATGAAGCCAAGTGTGGTTGCAGGGCTGGAGTCTGTCCGAGTCACACAGTGAATCCCAGGTCCAGTTTTGAGCACAGCAAGTGATGGTTTTTTGTTTTAAATGAAGCAGGTGCTGGACACAGCTCAGCTTTAAGAGCTTGCAGCCCTTCCCGAGGACCTGGGCTGTGTTCCCAGTACCTACACCAGGTGGCTCCCAATGCTGTGTTACCCAAGCTCCAGGGAATCTAATGCTGCTGGCCTCCTTAGACACCTGTCTGTGTCCACATACTCACACATGCACACACAATTAAAAATAAAATAACCCACAACTGGACAATCTGCAGACAGTGAGAGACCTTGCAGCGTTCAGCTGTAAATTGGATGTTTTCATCAAAGTCCGTTCCTCAGGGTTCAGGGATCCAAGCAGAAGAGGAGGTGAGAAGATCACCAGAGGTGGAGGATGACTCCAAGAAAAGTGTCTTCCGGACACAACAGGGCTGTGACACTGCCTGTGTGCACACACAAACATTACTTGTACAGGTTCAAAACAGACAAAATCCCAGCACTGAGTAGGGTAGGACACCAGGTCCCACTTCTAGCCCGGAAGCTGTTTGTGATTGATTCCTTTTGAGGGGGACACCCAGTTCTCTCCAGTGGACTGTCGCTGAGCTCATATACTCCAGATGGGTCTGACACACACACTTTCAGTAGCTGGCCAACCCCAAACAGACTGCATGCTATTTTATATGCTTTTTCCAGAGTTTAGCTTTGGTTTGGTTCAGTCTTTTTGGTTTTCTGCTTGTTTTGATTTTTGGTTTCGGAGAGTTTTGTTTTGCTGAGACACAGAAAGAACATGAAGTTGGGTGGGTAGAGAGATGGGCAGGATCTGGGAGGAACTGGGGGAGGCATAAGAACATGATCAAAACATACTGTATGAAAAAAGTTAATAAATAGAAAAGTAGTTAGGTATGGTAGCGCATACGCTTAATCTCAGTCCTTGTGGCAGAGGCAGGAAGATATCTGTGAATTTGAAGCAAGACTTATCGATACAGCAGCTTTTAGGCCAGACAGCTACAGACAGCTACATAAAAAAATCCTGCCTCAGAATAATCTAAAAAAAAAAATAGCAACAAAGAAGAGGGGACTAGAAAGAAGAGGGGACTAGAAAGAAGAGGGGACTAGAAAGAAGAGAGGACTAGGAACTTAGATCTCCAAGCAAGTCCAGGGTCAGGATCTCATGAGAGATCTTCCTAATTTGAACACCTGAGACTGCAGATTTTAGGATTCCCCCCCACACACACACACTTCATTCCTTCCATCTTCATCCTTTCTCCCAAGGTTTTGTGGTACTTTGGTCTAGTGCAGACTACAAGGTGTGGTCGTGGGGGATGTCACTGCGATCATGGACTACCGACAACCGACAACTGTCACCCTGAGCCTCCCACCTCACCAGCTTACATCATTCATTGACAAATGTTTATAGGCAATAAAGTACACCCTTTCCTTTTGGAGACAACAGGTTCAATGAGTCTGAGTATACCTTTTACCAGATATGGTGGCCCAAACCTGTGATCTCAGCCCTGGGGCTACAGAGACAGGAGGAGAGAGAGTATAAGGCCTGCATGGGGAGACCACAGTTCAAAAACAAAGAGAACACTTGCCCAGCTAACATGAGGCCCTGGGGTTCATCCCCAGCACCATACATCTACAAAATAAATAAATTAAATCAAATCCCCACATGTATATGCTGAGGATACAGCTCACTGAGTAAAGTGTGTGCCTAGCGTGCATAAAGCCGTGGCTCTGGTCCTCAGCAAACAATGACGCAGTCTGCCTGTAACCCCAGCCCTGCAAGGCTGGGGTAAGGCCATCTATAGTTACACTGGGATTTGAGTTACACCTAGGATGTATGAGATCCTACCACAAACCAGCAAATCACAGCAAATGCACAGCAGATACAGAAGTGTATTTCTTTTTCCCCTGACACTGGGTTTCTCTGTGTAGCCCTGGCTGTCCTGGAACTCACTCTGTAAACCAGGCTGACCTCAAACTCAGAAATCCGCCTGCCTCTGCCTCCTGAGTGCTGGGATTAAAGGCTTGTGCCACCACAGCCCAGCTGTAAAGATGTATTTCTGAGTGTAGGTCAAATTCAGAGGCACCAGCACAGCCCTGCTTTTGACATTAAATGAGATGCTTCTCCAAGTCATTAAATGCAGTGTGTGACATGAAGGCCTAATCAGTATTTGCTGTTGTCATTAGTAGAACTAATTTGGAACAGTGTGTTTGCTTAGGGCCTCACAGGGAAGTGGCTGGCAGGGAGACATGCCTTGGGCCTGTAGTCCCTCCGGGGTCCCTTTCTCACCATCCAGTGACCTCCAGTCACTAATGGCAGATCAGACTGGCTGGAATGTTCCTCTAAGAAGGAATTAAGTGGCCGGGCGGTGGTGGTGCACACCTTTAATCCCAGCACTTGGGAGGCAGAGGCAGGTGGATTTCTGAGTTTGAGGCCAGCCTGGTCTACAGAGTGAGTTCCAGGACAGCCAGGGCTATACAGAGAAACCCTGTCTCGAAAAACCAAAAAAAAAAAAGAAAAAAAAAAAAAGAAAAGAAAAGAAGGAATTAAGTACGAAATGGGTGGGAAATCTGGCTGGGTAGGGAGGCTGT
Source organism: Rhabdomys pumilio (assembly GCA_030674055.1). NCBI lineage: Eukaryota > Metazoa > Chordata > Mammalia > Rodentia > Muridae > Rhabdomys > Rhabdomys pumilio. The sequence goes on along the minus strand of JANHMN010000003.1, from coordinate 24,116,097 downwards.
GTAGAGTCAGGTCTCAGCCCCTCTCAGAAGCGCCTCCAACACCCTCCACCCTGTCACTCGAAACCTGAGGGCTGATGTCAAGAGCCATTACCAAATAAAGCAAAGTGGTAAGGTCCAGCCTAGTATTTCAGACCTGTCATCCCAGCTACTCTAGAGGGTGAGGCAGGAGGATGGGAAAAACCAGCAACTTACTGATGTCCCGAAATAAAAAACTGGAATGAGGGCTGCAGATATAGCTCAGCTCGGACAATCAAGAAGGCTAGGCAGAGCTGGACACTGGTGGCGCACACCTTTAATCCCAGCACTCAGGAAGAAGAGGCAGGAAAATCTGTGAGTTTGAGGCCAGCCTGGTCTTCAAAATGAGTTTCAGGAAAGCCAAGGCTACATAAAGAGGCCCTGTCTATAAATAAATAAATAGATAAATAAATAAATAAACAAAACCAAGATGGCTGACCAGATAAAGAGACCTACAGTCAAGGCCGGCAATTTGGGTTTGATACCTGGGACCCACATAAAAAAGAGAACCAGGTCCTTTTCCTTTTTTTCTAATGTAACTGTTTTTAAAATTATTTACTTTTACTTTATGTGTATTGGCATTTTGCCTACATGTATGTCTATAAAAGTGCTGGTGCCCTGCAACTGCGGTTATAGACAAAGTGAGCTGCCATGTGGGAGCTGGGAATTGAACTCCAGTCCTTTGAAGAGTAACCTCCGAGTCACCTCTCCAGCTTCCCACAAGTTTTCTACTGAACTTCAGCATGTGTGCGTGCACAAACATAATAAATACATTTATTTTTTATTATTTTTATTTTGGTTTTCAAGACAGTGTTTCTCTAGGTAGCCTTTCGATGTCCCAGAACTAACTCTGTAGCAACTGGCCTCAAATTCACAGAGATTCACCTGCCTCTGTCTCCTGAGTGCTGGGATTAAAGATGTGCACCACCACTCACTGGCATAAATTTATTTATTTTTTTAAAGAGCAGTAGAGTCCTTACCCACCAGTGTATGTGTGTATGGAGGGGGTTGTGGAGATGGAAGTATGGCTCAATGGTAGAACATGCAAGAGACCTTGGATTCAAACCTCAGCATCTCAAATAAGTAAGAAAGTTACTTCACTGTGAAGAATTAGGGACTCCTGGGGATTGTGGCTAAAAGTGTGCCAATGGGTCAAAGGCTCAAAGGCTGATTTTTGTTTGAATGGTTTTTTGTTTTTGTTTTTGTTTTTTGAGACAGGGTTTCTCTGTGTAGCCCTGGCTGTCCTGAAACTCACTTTGTAGCCCAGGCTGGCCTCAAACTCACAAGAGATCCTTCTGCCTCTGCCTCCCGAGTGCTGGAATTAAAGGCGTGCACTACCTCTGCCTGGCTATTCACCTTATTTTTAACAAGGTATTTAGTTTCCTCTTCATGTGCACTCATGTTTTTCTGTGTGTGTCTGTGTGACTGTGTCAGATCTCCTAGAACTGCAGCTACAGACAGCTGTGAGTTCTGATGTGGGGGCTGGGAATCGAACCTGGGTCTTCTGGAAGAGCAGCAAGTGCTCTTAGCCACTGAGCCATCTCTCTAGCCTCTCACCTTATTATTCAAGACAAGGCCTTTCACTGATTGGCTACACTTGTTAGCTAGTGAGCCCCCGGTCCTCCTATCTCTGCCCCGCAATGCTGGGGTTACAGACCCACACTATAATATCTAGCTTTTTATTTTATTTTTTATTTATTTTTTTTGTTTTGTTTTGTTTTGGTTTTTCAAGACAGGGTTTCTCTGTGTAGCCCTGGCTGTCCTGGAACTCACTCTGTAGACCAGGCTGGCCTCGAACTCAGAAATCCACCTGCCTCTGCCTCCCAAGTGCTGGGATTAAAGGCGTGCGTCACCACCGCCCGGCAATATCTAGCTTTTTATGCAGGTGTTAGAACTGAACTCAGGCCCCAAGCTTATGTGGTAAGTACTTCACCCATCAAACCATCTCCCCAGCTCCAAACACTGTGTTTCCAGACCCCTTTACTCTAGGACAGAGGTTCTCAACCCTTTTCACAGGGGTTTGCGTACCCAATATTTACATTTCAATTCATAACAGTAGCAAAATTACAGAAGAAGCAATGAAAATAATGTTATGGCTGGTGTCACCACAGCATGAGGTGTTAGGAAGGCTGAGAACCACTGATCTAGGGTGACAGAGACTGAAGATAGACCGCACTTCCATTCTCATGTTAAGACTGTCTTCCAGGGGCGGGCAGTGGTGGCACACCTTTAATCCCAGCACTTGGGAGGCAGAGGCAGGTGGATTTCTGAGTTCGAGGCCAGCCTGGTCTACAGAGTGAGTTCCAGGACAGCCAGGGCTACACAGAGAAACCCTGTCTCAGAAAAAAAAAAAAAAAAAAAAAAAAGATTGTCTTCCAGGATCCTAGCAGGACTCCAAGGTTTGGAACTTTGTCAGCTGAATGTGGTGGTTTACTCCTTTATTCTCAGCACGCAGGAGGCAGAGGCAGGCAGATCTTGATGAGTTTAAAGCCAGCCTGGTCTACAGAGTGAGTTCCGGGACAGTTGAGACTACACAGAGAAACCCTGACTGGAGAGACAAAGAGAGATGGAGAGAGACAGAGATAGAGAGACAAAGATGTGAGTGGGTGGAGAGTGTCTGGGCAGACGGTCAGGCTAGACCTGGGCCAGCTCTTCTGCTCTATAGACATTTAGGATTGAATACATCTTTGTTGTGGGGCACTGTAGCATGCTTAGTAACATCTGATGTCCTCAGCCCACAGGACACCACAACACCTCTCTGTTGGGCTCCATTTCGGCCTTGGTTTGGGCCTTGTAGGCAAACCCAAGCCTGGCTCCAATTTCTGTGGCCTTGTGGGAAAGCCTAAGCTTAGCTCAAGTCTGAGACCCAGTTTGAGACCTGTCTTAGTCACTTCTGTACAGGGTAACTCAACAGGACCTGTTCGGCCCTGCCTATGCTCAGCTGGTGCTGATGTAGAGCTTTACAATTGGCCTGTCAGTCACCCCATGCCCTCTGTCACCCTTCCTGCCCCCTATGTCATCTCAATCCATCAGAACTCCTCCTCCCTATGCTCCAAGTTTATATAAACAAGAGATGGTTACATTAAAGTTGAGTTCTTGCTTCGACAAGACTCCCTACCGGGTGTGTGGGTTTGTTTCTTTTGGGCCTTCAACACTAACCATGACACTAACCATCCCACTCAGCACCAGAGAGACCAGGCAGAACCAGATGGCTCTCCTCTTGCCTGGACCTGCTGGCAAGGAGCTGACACCTCTCCCAACAAGGCAGAATGTTCCCTGGAGTAGGGATGCAGCTCAGTGGTAGAGCCCCTGCCTAGAATTCCCAGTGAGGGGCTGGGGGCGTGGCTCAGTGGTAGAGCCCTGCCCCCTCTAGTGAGCTGAAATGTAAAACTAGTGCAGTCCCAGGTGCACATCTGTAATTTCAACATTGAGGAGGCTAAGGCAGGATGCTCCAAAGTTCAAGGCTAACCAGATCCCCATATTCTCCTGTTTTGTTCTGCTGAAGACTGAACTCAGAGCCATGAATACACTAGTTTAATCGACCGTTCTGTTGCTCAGCTATATCCATAGCCCTTATTTTTTGTTTGTTTGTTTTTTGTTTGGCTTTCATTTTCTGAGTCTGGGTCTCGTTCTAACTCAGGCTGGCCTTGAACTTGAAAGTGAGCCACCATGCCCAATCTTTTTGATGTGCATTGGTGTTTTGCCTGCATGTATGTCTGTGTGAGGGTGTTGGATCCTCGGAACTGGAGTTACAGAGAGTTGTGTGCTGCCATGCAGGTGCTGGGAATTGAACCCAGGTCCTCTGGAAGAGCAACCAGTGCTCTTAACCACTGAGCCATCTCTCCATTACCAGTTTCCTTAATTTTATTTTGTTTTCTTTGAGAAAGAGTCTCAGTATGCACTCCAGGCTGACCACCCTCAGCCATGTTTCTTTTCTCTCTCTTTCTTTCTTTTTTTCTTTCTTTCTTTCTTTCTTTCTTTCTTTCTTTCTTCCTTTCTTCCTTCCTTCCTTCCTTTCTTTTCTCTTTTTTTTGGTTTTTTTCGAGACAGGGTTTCTCTGTGTAGCCCTGGCTGTCCTGGAACTCACTCTGTAGACCAGGCTGACCTCGAACTCAGAAATCTACCTGCCTCTGCCTCCCAAGTGCTTGGATTAAAGGCGTGTGCCACCACCACCCGGCAGCCATGTTTCTTCAAGAGCCTCAAGCACAGGGCTGTGGATGAGGCCCCAGACTTAGATGCTACTTCCCAAATAACTTGGTGGGGTATCTCTGCTTCTTTCTGTCTTTCTCTCCTCATGTGCCTCCGAAGCAAACATCTGTTTTGGAGTGCTTGCGGAAACCTGTTGAGGACCGTTCCAGCAGCTACACTTTCCCTGTGAGATGCTGGCTCCAAAATTCAGGTGTCAGGGCTGAGGATGTGGCTCTGCTGTACTGTCTGCTAAGGATTCACGAGGCTCCCAGCTCAGTCTAGAGCACCTCATAAGACTGGGTGTGGTTGTGCACATGTGAAGGGTCAGAAGTCCAAGGTCATCTTGTACTAGCAGTAAGTTCTAGGCCACTCTAGGCTATATGAGACCCTGCTCAAAAAACTTATTTTAAATAAAATAAATAAACAGATGTCAGTCAGGCACAGTGTTACACCCCTGTCATCTTAGCACCCGAGAGGCTGAGGTAGGAGAATTGCTGCAAGTTAGAGGCCAGCCCTGTGTTATATGAGACGTTGTTTCAAGAGTAAAGTTGAGTAAGAGGGACGTGATGGTGAAGGTCTTTAAACCCAGCACCCAGAAGGCAGAGGTGAGCCCATCTCTGTGAGTTTGAGGACAGCCTGGTGTACATGGGGTTGGGGCCTGCTAGGACTACGCAGTGAGCCTCTGACTTACAAAAACAATTTTAAAAAAAGTATCGTAAAATAAGCAGTTGTCAGCTCAGCGTGGAAGAGATGCACACATGTCATCCCAGAACTTGAGGCGCTGAGGGTGGAGTATTGTTGTGAGTTGGAGGCCAGCATGGGCTGCAGAATGAGACCTGTCTAAAATATAAAACTGACAAATGTAAAAAAGCAGAAAACTGCAGCTCGGGAGTTGGGAAGGACTTAACTTTCCACCGCAGGGCCCTGGTCCGAATTGGGAGCGACATCCTGGGTCCCCACGCGGGGCCGGGATACATTGGGCGGCGGGGCGTCCGGGCGTCCGCAGGGTCCGGGCTGCGCGTGTGAAGGTTACAGCTCTGCACGGGGCGGGGGCCGCGCTGTTGCTGGGGTCTGCGGGGCCTGCCTGCGCCCGCGCCCTGCCTCCATCTCGGCCAGCCAGTGAGCGGTACTCGCCGCCGTTGCCAGGGGAAACTCGCCGCCCCGTTACCCAGCAACAAGCCTGGCCCAACCAGACGCGAGGAGTCCCCAGGCCCCGCCCGCCGCTGCCCATCGCGTGCCCAATGCCAGGCGGGCAGAGCCAGCCCGGCTCCCGGAGACGGCGAGAGCTCTCATTGGCCGCCGCCAAAGTCCTCCCGGATCTGGGGGAGCCCTCCTTGTAGGGCGGGGGTGCGGGGGAGTTGGGCCCCGGGGAGCTTCAGGCTGTGCGGACCGCGAGCTCTGTGGACGGTTGGGGTGAGACCTCGGCTCTTCATGCTGCCCCGCACATTTTCAGGGCAAGGATGTGCAGTTACGAAGGGATGGGAAGGAAGGGTGGGGGTGGGGTAGAGGATGTGCAAAGTGCCCCAACGCCACTGCTAGAAGGTCCCATGGAATTTGTCTTAGGAAAATAGCCACCAAATATCCCCTTCCATAAAGAGACCTTTGCAGGGTGACCTCACGAAGGCAGGGAGTGGCTCTACCTATGCCCTTAACAGAAGTCAGAGTCCCAGCTGTGGAAAACAAGTTGGAAGACTTTACAGAAGAGAAATTCAGCTATGGCTTCACAAAATCAATGGTACACCAGATATGTTGTTGCTGCCCTGCCATCCCAGCACTCCAAAGGCTGAGGCAGGAGGATTGCTACGGGTTTGAGGCCATTCTGTGTCACATAGCAAAACTTTCTCAAAAATAGAAAGGCAACACACATAACGGACTTCCAGAGTCGTAAAAATAAAGGACATCACCAGCCATGGTGCCTCGTATCTTTATTTCAACACTTGGGAAGCAGAGGCAGACAAGAGGATCTCTGTAAGTTTAATGTCAGCATGGTCTGCATAGAGAGAGGGAAGTAGAGGCCAGAGGGTCCTGAGGTTATCTCTGGCTACGTATTACGTTTTTGAGACCAGCTTCACTTATGTAAGACCTTGTTTAAAAACAAACAAACAAACAAACTGGGTGTGTATATGTGTGAAAGGCTAGGCAGGCATGTCTGAATGGTCCTTTGAAAATGAAGACCTACATCTCACCGCACAGGACATAGGAATTGGGGTTTTTGGGAAATAGACCCCTCTGATGCCCCGGGGAACTCCCAGCCTAATTTACCATATTGGTGCTGATAGACAGACACCACCACCACCACCACCACCACACATTCACATAAGTCAGCAGACTTATGTCTAGTGCAGCCATGTGGTCACATACCCATCCTTGAGGCATGCACTCTCTTCTCTCCTGTAACTACTTGTTCCTGGGGTCCAGCTTGTTGATGTCCCAGAACCAAGGGGACCCAACCTCACATCTATTGTGTACTCCTTAGCACTCAATCTATCCCAGGCCTCAGTCAGAGAGCAGATCGAGCCTTTAAAGTGAACATGGGGAGCACCTGGGGGTGCTTGAGACTTTAGAACTGAATAGATATGGTGATTCACGCCTGTACCACCCAGGAGGGTGAGGCAGGAGGATTGCTAAGAGTTCCACGTCAGATGTCAGATTGGGCTGCAAAGTGAGATCCTGTTTTCATAAAAACACCAACAAGCAGAGCCCAGTTATACAGGTCTGTATTCATTCCCAGCTACTTGCAAAACTGAAGCAGGAGGATATAGAAAGTTTATAGTGTGTATGGACTACAAGTCACTAAAAAAATTTAAAAAATAAAGTGTAGGTGTAGCTCAGTAAAGAATTCCTTGCCTAGTGTGGGTGGGTGAAGCCCTGGACTGCATCCCCAGCACTGCCAAATAAATAAATAAATAAATAAATAATCCATCCCAACACCAAACACAAAGCTGCAAGTGAGTGAGAATTAACAAAAAGACCTCAAGGCTAAAAGATTCATAAGTCTGCTACCCCGATTCAGGGCTGGAAGCCCCCAATCTCCGGGGATATTGATATGCACTGCACTCTTAAGTCACTTTAGAGAGGCCCAGATTCCTCGGTCCCTACCCCAGGGACACCGAAGGCGCCGAGCCTTCAGCTTCAGACCCCAGCTTCAGCCCTTAGTGGAGCCCAGGTGCGGTCCGCCCCTTCCTTGGTACCTGGGGGGAGGGGGCGGAGACTAGGATTACTCAGCCTCCAGAATGAGGCGATGACATCATCCTGGGGGGGGGTGACTAATGGCCGCACTGGGGGGAGGCGGGGAAGTTTACCCGGTAACAGCGGCAGCCGCTTGGCCCCGCCCCCAGGAAGTGCAGGAAGGGGGAGGAACTGCACACAAATACACAAACACACGTCCTCCCTGCATCCCTCCCCCAGCATCCCACGTGCACTTAGCTTCCATGGACCAGGGCAGGAATGATGTGTTTATGTGGGTGACAGTTTCCTCTAGGCGTGTGGCCAGTGTGTTAGGGAGTTGTTCTATAAAAGTGATCGTGTCAGGGGGTTAGTGTGTCAGTGTGATGGTTCCTGTTAGCACGCTAAGTATGGTGATATGTGTGTGTCAGGCCGTTGAGACAGTTGAGTCCTTGGGCTATTATAGGAGTCCTTGAGATGCTTTCCTGTGAAGTGTGCAGATACAAGCCCTAGGCTGGCATGTGTCAATGCTATGGTTCCTGTGTGGGGTTGTTTGTGTGACACTGGAGTTGTGTCACAGCCACGAGTGTGTGGGAAGGTTTGTGGATCTCTGTACTGATGTCAGGGTGTCTCTCTGATGCTGTCTGCCACGCCAGGCACCAGTAGGACTGTGTGTACATCATAGTAATGGGTGTGTTTACCTGCTATACACTGCCACCAAGCATATACATTATCTATACAATGCCATGTGTCATTGTATATCACTGTGGTTGTGTCTGCAGGTTGAGTTGCGTGCCCCTGGGACTGTGCACACATTAGTGACATTATGTTGATTATAAATCTCCCTCGAGTGTGGAGTGGGGGCTTATGGCTGTGACACTGTTACTGTGACGAGGCCATTGTGTGTCAGTGTAGTGGTATGTGTGAACTGTGCATTGGTTTAGTGACTTAAAAAGATGGGTCGTGTCCCGGGGCTATGTCTGTGTTTTGGGGATTGTGCATGCCTGTAGGTGTGTGTGCTATTGTGTCTATGTATGTGTGTATATATATTCATCTACGGTGTATGCTTGTATTTATGTGCATCTGTGCACTCTGTATGTGCATGTGTACATGTTTATATGTGTGTGCATAGGTATATGTGTGTGCACATGTGAGTTTATTTGCATGTATATGTGTAAATATTTGTGTATATCTGTGTTGTGTGTGCACGTGTGTGGTGTGTGAATGTGTTTATGTGTGCGAATGCGGATATAGGTGCACGCGTGTGTATGAATGTGCGTGCATGTGTGTGTCTGTGGGACGGTCTCCGTGTGTGTGTTACCGGGGAGAAGAACTTCGCGTGTCCGCGGGACAGTGGCGGCGCGCGCCACCGAGCCTGTGTCAGCGGCTTCCTGGGTGTGGGAAGGTGCGCGTGTCTCCAGGCCTCCTGCCCGAGAACAGCGGCGCCGCTCTCTGATTGGCTGCAGCCTCGCCAGTCAGAAGCTCCGGAATCCTGCGGTAATTTGGTAACTTGGTAACTGGCCCGCGCCGCCGCGGGGCTGGGGGGCTGGGCGGGCCCACGACGCTCCCCATCCCGCAGGGCTGGTCCCTCCCGTCTCCACCGCGCCCATAGCCCGTCCTGCCTCAGCATCCTTGCCACTTGCTTGGTCCCTGTTGCCCGGGTCTCTCCCTATGACTGTTTTTCGCATTCCACCTCTCTTCCATCTGTTTTGACTTGAACCTGCTTTCTGTCTCTCCAACCTCTGCCTCAGTTTCTCTATCTTTGTCGCTCACAAAATGTCTTTCCCATTCTTGTCTCTCCTCTCCTTCCTCCCCACCTTTTTTTCTCTCCCTCCCACGGCTAGGCTCAGAATTCACTTTCTTTTTCATTCTGCAAGAAAGAGCCACTTCGTCCTCGTCCCTCCCGTCAGGCCCAGGGTTCTGGTAGCAGGCCCCATACAAGGCAGACTTCAGGAAGGACTTCCCGCCCTGGTTCCAAAGCAGAGCGTTATCGCTTGGGCCAGGCGGAGGCCGGGCGGCCCCGTGGCTTCCGGAGGCGCCCGGGCAGGATGAGCTCACTGCAAGTTGGCTAGGATTTCATCAGCTTCCTCTGCCTGAGTTGCCCCCGTGCTGGTCCTGCGCTGCCAATGCATCGTGCGCCTGCTGTCCCCTAGCGGCCAAAGGTGGAAGTGCAGGACACTCGGCCCAGACAGAGGAACCTGAAGTTCTCCCAGCAACCCAGGGACTTACAGTTGGTTCTGTAGTGCTAGTAGAACTCAAACCCAGGGCCACGGAGATGAACTACAGACCCTGAATTGACTGCGTATGCAGTTTAGGATTTGCACGTGTGTGTGCGTTTGCGTGTGTATTTAGGACTTCACACATCCTGGGAAGTTCTCATACACTTAATTATAACCCCAGCCCATTAAAGATTAAAAAACAAAAATGTGTGTAAGGGTTGGAGAGATGGCTTAGTGGTTAAGAGCTCTGGCTGATCTTTCAGGGTTGGTGTCCCAGGATCCACAAGGCAGGCTTCATTTTTAACTCCAGTCCCAGGGTCTCTGACGCCCTCTTCTGGCCGCTGCCGGCACTGCACAAATGATATACAAATGAACATTGCAGGGACAAACTTTGCACAGACAGAAAATAATAAATGCTCTTAAAAAAAAAAAGTGGTTTATGCCTTTAAACCCAGCGCTTGGGAGGCAGAAGCAGGTGGATCTCTGAGTTCGAGGCCAGCTAGTTTACAGAGTGAGTTCCAAGACAGCCAGAGTTACACAGAGATAACCCTATCTCATAAAAAAAACTAACTAACTAACTAACTAACTAACTAACTATGTGTATGTGTATGTGTATGTGTATGTGTATGTGTATGTGTATGTGTATGTGTATGTGTATGTGTATGTGTATGTGCGTCTCTGTGCATGTGGCCAGGAGAGGAGACTGTATCCCTTGGGGTTGGAGTTACAGGCCATAGTGAGCTGATCACTGTAGGTGCTGGGAACCAAACTCAGCCCAGGAACCATCCCTGCAGCCCATTCTCAGCTTATTTGTACTTTTTTTGTTTACTGACAGAGTCTTTTGTTAAGCTGCCTAAGCTGGCCTTGAACTTACCCAGTACTCCAGACAGGCCTCAAATTTGAGATACACACACACACACACACACACACACACACACAATCAAACTTGTGAACTAGTGCATAAACAACCTGCAGAAGTAGGCTTTCTTTTCCCATCACATGTATTCCAAGACTCCAACTCTGCTTACCAGTCTTGGTGATAAACACTATTACATATGGAGCTAACCACCTTGCTAACCCTCCATGTCAGGTCTTTCCTTGAACCTGGAGTCCACCAATCTAGGTATTGAGTTCCAAGACCTACCTGACCTGGCCTTCTTAATTTGGGGATTAGAGATATGCTTTTACCAGCATCCTAGGGGATCTGAACTCAGGTCTTTATGCTTTTGTGGCAAGCATGTTACTGAGTGAGCCATCTCCCCAGGACCTCCCCCACCTTTTTTTTTTTTTTAAATAGGTTTCTCTGTTTAGTCCTGGCTGTCCTGGAACTCAAACTATAGACAAGGCTGGTCTCCAACTTGGAGCCTCTTCAGTGCTGTGCACAATCATGCCTGATTTCCAGGCCCCTTTTAAAAAATTTTAACATTTAAGACAGGGTCAAATGTAGCCCAGGCTGGCCTTGAACTCATTATGTAGCCAGAGTTGTTCTTGAAGTCCAGATCCTCCTTTCTCTGAGCTGGAACTATGTTGCCAGGCTTCCAAGAATTATTTGTTGAATGAATGAGTCTGGTTTCTAATTGCAGCCAGCGCCCCCTCGTGGCGAGTGAGGAGCATATCACCTGCAACGCTATCAAAGTTCTGGCCACATCTTGTCAGCCTGTTGGCAATTCTGCAAGTAACTGAACTAACCCTTCCACAAAAGATCTTCTATGATTATTCTTGAACATTTTATGTGTGTAAGTGTGTGTGTATGTATGTGTGTGGTACTGAGGCATGCGCTCTTTGGTTGGTTTTTGAGACAAACAAACGAAGAGTGTAGCTGTCCTAGATCTAGGTGGCCTTGATCTCACAGAGCTGATGGCCTCTGCCTCCTGAGCGATGGGATTAAAGGTGTGTGCCACCACTGCCTGGCCAGGTTATGTACTCTTAGCGGTAATTACAGATCAGCCCTCTCTTCACTTTTTATTTTATAACAGGGTCTCAGCATATAGCTCAAGCTGACCCTGAAGTTTCAATCTTCCTGCCTCAGCTTCCCCAGTGTCTGGGATCCCAGTACTACTTGCCCTGCTCTGATCTGCTCTGTGGCTTTTTATATGTAACACTTTAAATTTGGTACAAGTTCCAGGCTCCAGGCAGTCTGCTTGGATCTACTGTAGGTCATTTTACTGTCAAGTAAATGATCCAGAAATTTGTGTACTTGGAAGCAATGATAATGGTGCACACCTATTGAGAAACTGTAGTTTGCTTTACCTGTAATTTGTATCTTTATCTATTTATTTATTGAGGCAGGGTCTCACTATATATCCCTGGCTGGCCTGGAACACTCTGTGTTGACAAGACTGGCCTTAAACTCACAGAAGTCTGCCTGCCTCTGCCCCCCCCCCCCAGTGTTGGGATTATAGGTGTGTGCTACTATGTCCTGCCTATGTGCTCTTTGAAGCAGACTTACGGGTCAGTTACTGCAAAACATGTGTAACTTTAAAACATTGCATATTTCAGATCCAGAAAAATGTGACTATTCTTGACACAAAGAAATGATAAATGGAGCCAGGTGATGGTGGCCCATGCCTTTAGTCCCAGCATTCTGGAGGCAGAGGCAGGTGAATCTTTGACTTCAAGGCCAGCCTGGTCGACACAGTGAATTCCAGGACAGCCAGCACTACATAGAGAAGCCCTGTCTCATAAAACAAAAGCCAAACCAAACAAAAAACCAAGTGTTTCAGGTGACCAAATATGTCAGTTACTGGGATCTGGCATTACACATTGCTTTACATATATCAAAATATTACAGCATGTGCACAGGTATGTGTCAACTAAAATAAAACAATGACACAAATCATTAGGCTGGGTATGATGACCCCACCTGCTACCCCGGCACTCAGAAGGCAGAGGCAGATGGATCTCTGTGTCTTTGAGAACACCTTAGTCTACAATAGAGAGTTCCAGACCAGCCAGGGCTATACTGTGAGACTCTATCTCAAAAATTAAATCTTTTTACACCCCCCAAACCCCAAACAAAACAGGTAGGCAAGGTGGCTCTGGCTAGGCAGGTACAGGAGCCTCCTGCCACATCTTTATGTCTGAGTTTATCCCTAGACCCCATATGGTAGGAGAGAACCAACTTTTGTAGGTTGTTCTCTAGTCTCCACCTATGTCACGGCTTGTGTACTTCCTTTCCTCCCCCCAAATTAAAACAATACAAAAACAGGCATGGGCAGAGTAGTTCACATCTGTAATTCCAGCATTCAGGAGACAGAGACAGGAGAATCATCTGGAGTTTGAAGACAGCTTAGACAAATAGGAAGAGCCTATCTCAAAAAATGAAAACGTGCAGATTGGCTTAGCAGTTAAGAGTGCTGGATCCTGGGCTGGAGAGATGGCTCAGTGGTTAAGAGCATTGACTGCTGTCCCAAAGGTCCTGAGTTCAATTCCCAGCAACCACATGGTGGCTCACAGTCATCTGTAACGGGATCTTCTGGTGTGTCTGAAGACAGCTACAGTGTGCTCATATATACAAAATAAGTAAATCTTTGAAAAACAAAAAAGAAAGAGTGCTTAATACTTTTACAGAGGTACCAAGTTCAGTTCCCAGCACCCACATGGTGCACAAGTGGTGCACAGAAATACATGCAGGTAAAACACACACTCACACACACAAATATAAAACTTTTAATTTTAATTTTGTGAGATAGGGTCTTACTATGTAGCTCTGGCTGCCCTGAAACTCATTATGTCGACCAGGCTGGCCTTGAACTCACAGTCTCCCTAGTGCTGGGATTAAAGGTGTTCAGCACCACTGCTCACGGACGACTGGCATATGTTTCAGTTTAAAAGAAACAAGAACAAAATTGGGCTGAGGATGTAGTTAAGTGACAGAACCTGGTCACAAGCCTATTTCGTCTACATCACACACACACAGAGACACACAGACACACACACACACACACACACATACACATACACACAGACACAGACACACAGACACACACACACATACACACTTCAGCAAAGTATCATCGGCAATTGCTGCTAACTGAAACAATCCTAACATCCATAAGATGGGTTGGGCAAATTGTGGCCATTTGTCAGATGGGATGTCTCACAGCAGTTTAAGATGGTCAATTTGGTGGGCAGAGCTGCTCAGACCTGTAATCCTACCCTTGTACTGAAGAGGCTGAAGCGGGAGAATCGGGAGTTTGGGGCCAACTGAGATATTATTTTAGTCAATATTTTATTGTAGAGACAAAACACCATGACCAAAAAGCAACTTGGGAGGAAAGGGTTTATTTGGTTTATGTTTTCCTATTGCAATCCATCATTGGAGGAAGTCAGCATAGAATCTCAATCAGGGTAGGAACCTTGAGTCAGGAGCTAATGCGGAGGTCATGAAGGCGTCGTACTTACTGGCTTGCTTCCCAACAGCTGTCTCAGCCTGCTTTCTTATAGAACCCAGGACCATCAGTCCAGAGATGGCACCACTCACAATGAATGGCCTGGGCCCTCCCCCATCAATCACTAATTGAGAAAATGCCTTACAGCTAGATCTCATGGAGGGATTTTCACAACTGAGGCTCCTTCCTTTCTGATGACTCTAACTTGTGTTAACAACAGAGCCAATACAGATATATATATATATATATATATCTGTAATAATTCAAGTGCCAGCACATTGCTCAACAGGTAAAGGAGGTTGTGTACCTGACAGTCCAGAGGTTGTGTACCTGATGACTGAGGTCATCATAGTCGGCCAAGTGCCTTTACTCTTTCAGCCATGTCACCTTTTTTTTTTTCCTCCTTTGAGACAGGGTCTATGTAGCCCTGGCCATCCATCCATCCATCCATCCATCCATCCATCCATCCATCCATCATGCTGTTTTTGACCCAATCCTCCTTCCTCAGTCTCCCAAGTGCTGAAATTAGAGGCACCTGTTATGACACCCAGCTTTATATAGCTGATTTTTAAAAAATATATGTTTAAAACTTTATTTATGTATATGAGTACACTATTGCTGTGTTCAGACACATCAGAAGAGGGAATTGGATCCCATTACAGATGGTTATGAGCCACCATGTGGTTGCTGGGGATTAAACTCAGGACCTCTGGAAGAGTAGTCAGTGCTCTTAACCACTGAGCCATCTCTCCAGACCCTATATAGTTGATTTTGAAAGTTTTTATATTTTTGTGAATTGGTTTCTATAATTAAGGTTTCATTTGCAAGAAGAGGCCATGAAACCAGTTTAGGTTTCCAGGAGTTCCTGTACAATGTCTGATTTTTACTTAGTAAAATCGGGAACCAGTAGCTCGGGATGGAAAAAGTCTAAGCCAGAAAAGGAGCCCAGAGATTTAGGGATACATGTCTATTTTCTAAGACCAGGAAGAAGAAACATGCTTCTGCCACCTTTTGCAGAGCCTGAGGGTGTGTGGACCCTTTAAGGCACCCGGAAATGGGATTTCAAGACCGGAAGTGTCCTACTTATTTTCTCTTCACGTGGTCTGGACCGGAAGTGACGCGTGAGGTCCGGGAGCTGCGGACGCGAAGGCGGACGGAGCTGAGTCGCAGACACCGCGGGGTCTCCGGGACAGGTGACCGGGGGAGGGGGCCGGGAGCGTGCCCGGAGAGGGCGGGGCCTGTTCGCCCACGTGAGGGGAGCGTGAACGCGCGCGGACTGGGAGACGAGCCGCCGGCGGGGGCGGGGTCAGGGTACTCTGCGGGGGGCGGGGACGCGACGCCCACATGTGTCGCTTGAGGGGTGCTGAGGTTGGGCCGTGAGCATGTGGGCAGGGCCAGACGAGCGGGTGCGGGCGGGCCCGGAGCCCGGACGGCTTCCAGAGCGGGGCGGGGCTTTGCAAAACTGTGTTCGGGCTGAGGGCGGGGCCAGGCTCCGGACGTTGGGCAGAGACGCTGGGGGCGGGACCAACCAAATAGTGTGGGGTGGGGATAAGAGGCGGGGTCTGGGCGTTGGCAGTATGAACCTGGGGGCAGGACTAAAGTGTTGGGGCGTGTTAGGGGTGGTTTTGGGCGGTAGGCGGACAAGCTGAGGGGGTGGTCAGAACGGCGCGGGGCGGGATAAAAGATGGTGGGCGGGGTGAACTGGTGGAGGAGCGTGGTCATGAGGGCCAGGGGCGGAGCTAAGGGGGTGGACTGCTGGGGCGGGGCTAAAGTTTGGAGGGAAGTGGGGAAAGGGGTAGGGTTTGGGCTTTGAGTGAAGAGGTGATGACTGAACTGCAGCGTTGTGCTGGGTTTGGTCAAGATGCTGGGGTTATAGCTAGAATGTTGTCCTTAGTATTTTGGGCATTGATTGCTGCGCTAGGGCATGGTTACAGTATTTAGTGGATGGGACTAGAGTTTAGGGTTGAGACCCCCTGGGTGAGGCAGGGAAGTTTCTTGGTTCTGGTGGTGGGTCCTTATCATTGCCCAGAAGCTAAGGGAGGGTCCAGGGGCTGGCTGACACTGGATGGAGGTGGAGCTAAAATAGCAGGGATTTCGCGGGTGGGACTAGGGTGCTGCTGGTGGAGAGTGGCAAATGGCTGGGGTGGAGGTGGGCCTAGGGTGATAGTGAAGAATGGAGAATAGCGGGGATGCCGCTAGAAAGTTTTTACTGAGCTGAGAGTGCGACAGAACATGGGCAGGGAAGTAGGGAACTTAGAGGCAGGGTCAGAAGGTTTCTAGGCATGTTGGCGCGGGGCCATAGGGCAGACCGGTTAAATTGGAGGTGGTGCCAGGGTGTGATTCTTTGTGGGCGGGGCCAGAAGTCTGGCGGGAAAGGAGGGGCCTGAAGTTTCACCCTAGTTAGGGGCGGGACCACGAAGGTTTTTCGAGGTCAGAGGTGCGGTTGCGGGTGGCAGTTTTCTCTTGTAAGCCTCTATAGAAGTCCTGTCTTCTGCCTTGAGTATCACTATGAAGGTCAAGTCCGGTCCAGGAAGGCCCCTGCAATGGACCCTGGGCCTGCTTGCTGAATCTTTTCCGCCTTGGTAGGATGAGTGCCTTTTTAGGTTGCTGGGGGCTGGGCTACATCAATCTTAGGGGAGCTACGAACTAAAGCTGTCTCAGAGTTGGAACTGTTTTTCCTTATGTTTTATTTATTTTGTACATGTATGAGTGATCACATGGAGGTCAGAGGACAGCTGGTGGGAGTCAGTTCTCTTCTACTTTGTAGGTCCTGGGGATTGAACTCAGGTTTTCAGTCTTAGCAGTAAGCACCTTTACTCCAGGAGCCGTCCCTCTGGACCCCTAGAAGTTACTTTTGCGGGTTGGAAGGAAAGGTTGGAGCTGACCTTCTGAGATCCAGATCCTGGCTAACATTGTCATAGGAAATGGAGCCTGGACTGACATCTTTGGAGGAATTAGTATTAGTTACAGGGGTGGGGTCAGAATTTTCCCAAGGTGGGTCTGACTAATTGCATGGGTGGATCTAAAACTGAAGGGCAGGGTTTGTGTTTCTTTAGGAGAGAGGAGAGGCTAGCACTTGAGAATTCCCTTGGTGAAGTGCAAGTATGTTTTTCTGTGAGTGTGTTTTTGGAACCCTCAGTGAAGGAAGGGAGACAGCATTTCAGAATACAGTTGATTTTAACATCCTGTTCTCTGCCCTCAGGAGCCCCCAGTGCTACATGTATTTTCTGTGAGGGAGGTCATTGCCAATGATGGTGAGCTGGAGAGGGGTGGGCAAGGTGGGCTGGAGAGACTAAGCCCTCAGATCCTGGGTAAAATGCCTTTGTGGTAGGGAGACTTTTTCTGTCCGACTTTCAACTGCTTCCCTGTCACAGGCTACCACACTAGATTTGAAGTCAAAGGAGGAGAAGGATGCCGAGTTGGACAAGAGGATCGAGGCTCTTCGCCGGAAGAATGAGGCCCTCATCCGGCGCTACCAGGTGCCCTAGCCCTGCCCTGGAGACCCCATCCCCTCTCCTCCCCGCAGTGAGTTTTCCTCACCTCTCCCTTCAAGCTTTCTCATGTTTCCCCTTCACTCACAGGATGCAAGCCAAAGGCCGTGGTCTGGCCTCCCTCCCTCCATCCTATCATTCATTCATTCATTCATTCATGGATTCACACTCTGCTCACTGCTGCCTCCAGAGTCCCTGCTCCATGCTGAGTGGTCCTGGGTACACAGTCCCCAGACTTGTACTTAGGGATCACTGTCTAATTTGGGACATACTTGCCCTTCGTGATGACCCAGAGTAGACAAGGCTGGGATGGGGGAATTAACAGTCTGTGGGAATCTAGAGCTCTTCCTCTAGCCTGAAGACATTAGGGAGGGCTTTCTGGTAGAGGAGTTTCTGAGAACTGAAGGGTTTCTTGATATTAGGAAAGGAATTGGAAAGGAAATGGGTTACCTTTCACACGAGGGAAGTTTGGTCAAATTTTGGATGCAAGAGAGGGCTTAGAAAATCAGCTGGTGGAGAATTAATCTATGGAGGTCATCAGGGGCCAGCCAAGTAGGTTGGAGAATGCCTAAGGGCACTAGGGAGCCATGGAGGGCTTTGAATGGGAGTGAGACCTGGTGAGAATACTCTGTATAGGGAGACAGACTCAGTTTTTCTGTGTAGTAGTGGATGGTAGGGTGTCATTTTAGAGTCCAGATAGAAACCTTGGCCAGGGGTCCTAGTGGGAGAAGACAGGCGTGGCTCAGTGACCAAGGGTGGTTGGGGCTAGAATGGGAAGAGGAGGGAGGGCCCAAGAGGCCATAGTGGCGCTATTTCTATGAAGGGACCTGGGAGAAGAGTGGCCCTCATTGACTCATTTTTCATGCATTCATTCATTCATCAAAACAAAACAAAAAACTAAAAGCTGGGTTTTATTGTATGCCAGGCAGCATTGGAGGCTGGGAGGAGGGGTGCATCCGAGAACAGTCCCAACAGGTATCCCCACGCTTTACCAAGCAGGGGATGAGAACAGAGAAAGGCAGGTTGGTGGTGAGACATTTGAAACCTGAGTAGTTACAGGGGCAGTTCTGAGCCCTGGGGAATAGCAAGAAGGCCTGCAAATGAGCAGGAGAGGGTCCCCACTGTGGGTTCCCTGGCGATTTGGGTTCCCTGGCGATGGGAAAGCATTTGGCTCTTGCTGATGGGCTTACTCACAGTGGGGGCTTTGGAGCAGCAGAGTAATGTGCGGGGGTTTGATGGAAGACGCTGTGACCCGTATCTGAGGCTCTGGAGAGAAGCCTGAGAAGTGCAGGGAAAACGCAGAGGATGTTGGGAGTCCAGCTGCTGGACAGGACCTTAACACTCCATTCCCCTGGGTGTTTGCTTCTAGGAGATTGAGGAGGATCGGAAAAAAGCTGAACTGGAGGGTGTGGCAGTGACAGCCCCCCGGAAGAGCCGTTCAATGGAGAAGGAGAATATGGCAGTGGAGGTGGAGAGCCCAGCATATCTGACTCTGCAGAAAGGGGAGGAGGCCGAGGGCTGAGGCCTGGGACCGAGACCTGCCACCTGCCTCTTAGCCTAGGATGCTCCAGTCTATCTAGCCTTTGACTGATTTCTTTTTTCTCTCCCTTTCAGGAGAAGAACCTGGGTTCCTCTCGGAGGACTCCTGGGACTCCTCGGCCTCCGGGGGCCAGCAGAGGGGGCCGGACCCATCCCCAGCAGGGAGGCCGGGCAGGCGTAGGCCGGGCATCCCGAGGCTGGGAGGATGGTGCTGGGGAGCAGCTTCGAGGGGGTCCTGGGGGCCGGGGCCGGAGGGGCCGGGGCCGGGGCTCCCCTCATCTCTTAGGGGCAGGAGACAACTCAACCTCTGATCGCAAGTCCAAGGTAGGCACCAAGCAGGCCATGAAGCTTGGGCTAAGGTTTTCTGTTCCCTGTTTTTTACTCGTTTGTTCATTCATTCATTCTTCATTCATTTATTAGTTTTTCTGGTCTTGGGATAGAAATTGGGGCTTTGTGCATGTTAGGTGAGTGTTTTACCAATGAGCTACATCCTTAGTCCTGAGCTTTTATTTTGAGACAGGATATCATCTCACTAGGTTGCCCAGGCTGGTCTTGAATTTGACATCTTTTTGCTTAGCCTCTTCAGTGGCTGGGAAAACAGGCCTGCCCTGCTGTGTCCAGCTAGTTCATTTCTCTCCCTTTACATTTCCTCTATGCTCGCTCCTCCCTGATCCTCTGTCTTTGGGTCCCTTGTCCCTCCAGCTAGCTTTCAGAGGGGTTCTCTTCTTGCTTTTTTGACTAGAACTCTGTGTGTGTCTTAGGTTCTGATTCTGACTTCCTGCTCTTGCCTATTTCCTGTGTAGAGTCTGCTTTGTGCTCACTGTCTGTCTGTCTGTGTGGCTGTGTGTTCAGATTCATGTTGGGAGTAGTGGCCTTACTGTGGCTGCTCCTTCCCAGAAGCCAATAGCCTAGGTGATGGCTCATGGCTTGTGTGGACTTGTGTCTAAGCTGGTTCTGAGTCTCTGCCCTGGTGACGTTGCTTTCTCTCTGGGTGTAAAGATTCTTGCTCTTAAAGGAAACACCAGTTAGGGTTTGCTGAGCTGCTGCTGCATGGGTTGCAAGTCTGGGCGATAACTTGGTCACTAAGGTACTTGAGGCGTGTGTTTGGTTCCTAGAACCCACAGAAGAGATGAGTGTGGTGCAGGACTGTAATCTGTACCCTAGTGGTTGCAGTGCAGACAGGTGAACCTTGGGCACTGTGGTCAGCCATGCCACAGTGGTGAGCTCCTATGTGGTGAGCTCCAGGCCAGTGAGAGACTCTTTAAAAAATGGTGGATAGGCGTGGTGTTATGCACACCTTTCATTTCAGGAGAGGAAGGTAAGCACATTTCTGCTAGTGAGTTCCAGGCTCGCTGGAGCTACATAGTGAGACTTTGTCTTCAAAGAAGAAAATGAGACTAGTGCTCAAAGTTGTCGTTCTGGCCTCCACATGTATACGCATGAACATGCATATGCATGCACAGACAACAGATGCAGTGGTCTCAGTAGAATCGGGGATTGTTTCTCTCACGTTAAGTACTGTGGATCAGAAGGCCAAGGCCTGCACATTGTTATTCACAAGGTGACACTGGGGCACTGACAGCACTCAAGACAACACATTTTCTTACATTTTTATTGGGAAGATGTTGGCCACATTGACCAGCAGTAGAGGCTGGGAAGGGAGAGGCCTGTGCAGCTGGGTGGTGTTTGTAAAGTGTGTTGTGTTGCAGATGGGAAGGGTAAGGACGGAGTGCTCGCCTGTTGCTTGCCAAGTCACTAACTACCTCCATGCATTTCTGTGCTGGCTGAGGTGTTTCAGGGTCCCCAACATCCACACAAGTTTTAAGTTAGGTACCCTTTGTCACCTGTCTGTCCTTGGGGAATTTGGGCTGCCTTGTCTTTTCTGTATAGCTAGTTGTGTGGTTCTTTCTGACAGCCATGTGCCGTCTTGTTCCCACAGGAGTGGGAGGAGCGGCGCAGGCAGAATATTGAGAAGATGAATGAGGAGATGGAGAAGATTGCCGAATACGAGCGCAACCAGCGGGTCTGCACCGGGCAGCTTGGGGTGGGCTGAGTGGAAAGGCACCCAGTGCCTGCCAGCCTGTCCACATGCCAGCTCTTCTGCTGTAGGAAGGGGTGCTGGAGCCCAATCCAGTACGAAACTTCCTGGATGATCCCCGACGTCGGGGTGGGCCCCTTGAGGAGTCTGAGAGGGATCGCCGGGAAGGCAGCCGCCGGCATGGACGAAACTGGGGAGGCTCGGATTTTGAGCGGGTGCGCTCTGGCTTGGAACAGGAGCGACAGGTGCGTGCTGCATCTCTCTGTGGCGGGCTTCCCAAGAGCTGTGCTTGGCTGGTGTGATGGGCAGAGCGGGGGTTGCTTTCTGTGAGGATTAACACTAGCTTGATTTGGGGGATTTTGGTAGGGTCTTGGGCTAGTTAGGAGCTCACTGTGTAGTCCAGGCATTTGGATGGCCATGCTTAGTCAGCGTTTCCTATTTCCTTCCATCTAGCCCTGGTGACCTGGGCCTCCAGGCAGCCTAGTCTACATGAGTTGTAGCTTTAAGCCCAGCACAGACATCTGCCTGTCTGTACCCTGAGTGCTGGACTTAAAGCTATGCACTAATATGCCCTGCTGCCAGGGTTTTCTTTGTTAGGGATTTATGCTGGACTTTTTTTCTCATGTTGGGATATAACCCAGGGTTTTACACATGCTATACAAATTATATATAAGAGATGTATCAGGAGGTACATCTCTAATCCTTTTTATCTTTATTAAGACTGCCCAGGTAGTCTTAGAACTTTGATCCTCCCATTTGAGCCTCGTTAAGTGCTGGGATTACTGGCCAGGGAAAATAGTTCCAAGACAAAGTTGTAGTGTATCCCAGTGGAAACTGAATGGGTAAAAGTCTAATTATAGGCTGGGTAATACGAAACATCGCCACCCCCAGATACTGAGGGTCAGGGATGTTTCTTAAGAAAAATGAGGAGAGGGCTGGAAAGACTCTTCAGTGCTTAAGAGTGCTGAATTATGTTGAGCACTGTGGCGCACGCCTTTAATCCCAGCACTTGGGAGGCAGAGGCAGGTGGATCTCTGAGTTCAAGGCCAGCCTGGGCTACAGGACAGCCAGGGCTACACAAAAAAACTCTGTCTCAGAAAAAAAGTGCTCTTCTGAGTACTCATGTTTAGTTTTCAGAACCCACTGGGCAAGTCAGGACTGCCTGTAATGCCAACTCCAAAGCACCTGACACCCTGTTCTGGCCCTTGTGAGTACCTATACACATGTGGCTTATATTCACACAGAGACATACACATGGTATATATAGGAAAATAATAAAATCTTAAAAAAAGGCAAGATAGGGACAAAGGCCAAGTGGGTAAGAGTGCTTGGTGCATAAGCAGTAGAACCTGGGTTTGAACCCCCAGCACTCGTGTGAAAGGTTGAGTATGTCTCCATGCATGCCTAGGAATGGAGACAGGAAGATTGTTGGGACTTGCTGTCTGCTAACCTAAGTCAGAGTCCCGGCTTCAAGGGTGACAGAGCAGGACAAACCTCTGGCCTTCACACATACACTACCAAATGGAAATGCTTAATTCTAGAAAGATGAGATCTGGCACTTGGGAGGTGGAAGCAGGCCAGTCTGGTGTGGGCATTTTCCCAAACAACTGTTGCTTGTATCAAGTTGACATAAAACTAGCCAGCACAAGGAGTTTAAGGCCATCCTTAGCTCTATAGTGAGTTTGAGGCAGCCACCCTGGGCTACATGAGACCCTGTCTGAAACCAAAAATTTAAGAGATCCATTCTGAGGAGGCCACTTCAGCCACACACTTGCTTGTTGGTGCTCTGAACAGTGGTTCTGCCCTATGCTGTGTGCCCTACATCTGGGGAGGAGGGGGGCATGGAGAGGAGTTGGAGACTGATTGCTTGGCTGTGGTGCTGGCAGGGCCGCAGGGCTGGCCTGGGCAGTGGGGGCGACATGACAATGTCCATGACCGGCCGGGAGCGGTCAGAGTACCTGCGCTGGAAGCAGGAGAGGGAGAAGATCGACCAAGAGCGTCTGCAGCGACACCGCAAGCCCACCGGGCAGTGGCGGCGGGAGTGGGATGCCGAGAAGACGGATGGCATGTGAGTCAGTCTTCTTCCTGCTGGGTCCTGGCTCCAGCAGCCACTTTCTCATCATCATGGGTATTGGTGATGTTTGCTACAGCTGGCCATGTCTCAGTGGCATGTGGAAGCCTGATTTTCTTTTTCTCTTTTTGCTACTGGGGACTGAAGCTATGGCCTCTGGTATGCTGAAAGTGCTGCAGTGCTAAGCTAGGCCCCCAGCCCCTCACTGGGGAATGCTAGACAAGTGCTCCAACCACTGAGCCATCTCTACAGCCCCCATCCCCACCTTTAAAACTTTCTATGTGTGAGTGTTTAGTCTGCATGTATGTTTGTGCATTATTGCATGCCTGGTGTCCATGGAGTCTGTAAGACAGTGTCAGATCCCCTGAAACTAGAGTTAGAGGGTTGTGAGCTACCATGTAGGCACTGGGAGATAAACCTGGGTCCTCTGGAAGTACAGCCAGAGCTAGATGAGCCTGGTCTTCTGTCCTTTCACCTTTTTACTTTTCAAGGCAGTATGTTAACTAGGCTGGCTTTGATCTTTCAGTCTTACTGCCTCAGCTGCTTTTTATTATATTTCATATAATTTGTTTTGTTTTTTTGAGACAGGGTTTCTCTGTGTAGCCCTGGCTGTCCTGGAACTCAGAGAGATCTGACTGCCTGGGATTAAAAGCATGCACTTCCATGCTCGGCTTGTATGTTATTTTTATTTATTGAGGAGCAAGAAAGCACAGAAGACAGCTCATAGGGAAAAGTTCTATGGTGTGGATCTGGGGATTAGTGCAGTCACCTTTGCCTGTTGAGCTGTCTTGCTGGCCCAACTACTTAAGTGCTGTGATTGTAGGCTGTGCAGCTCAAGAGGGCACAGAATTCAGCATCTTCCAGCACTGGCCTCACAGATGCCCAGCTTGTATAAGGCAAGTTTTGTCATGTGCTTACATGCCTGCTGGGTTGTATTGACCTAGGTTAGCACAAGACTCTAGGTCTCCCAGGCTCTGTATCTCCTGTATGATGAGCGCCACAGATGCTCAACAAGGTGCAACCAGGCACAGGGTAAGGGATGAGGAAAACTTACAGCTGCTGACCCCGAGTGCCAGTCTTCCTTGGGCTCACTCAGCCTGCTTCCCTGGAGATGAGTGGCAGAGTGATGCTGTTCATTATTTACAAGGCCTCAAGGACAGCCTGAATCCTCAATTTTCCTGCCTCCACTTCTGAAATGTTGCTATGCCTGGCCCACAGTTACATCCCCTCTGTTTTGAACATGCACTGAATGTGTTCATTCTGGGATGCAGGCTGAGGGCAGCAACCCTAGGAGACCTGCCTGTCTTGGTGTGTTAGACACACAAGGTGCATAGTCAATGGGGAAGTGATCCATCTCTCCAGTCTCTGCAGTTTTGTTTCACATGCTGTATCTTTGCCTGGTTTTGTCACTAGGAAGCTCGGTTTGCCCGTCATCCATCATTCTACCCTCACCCTGTCTAACCCTTGGCCCCTTTAAAGCTTTATTGGTTTGTTTTGGCCCTGCCTCTGACTCTGCCCTGCTTTCTCCTGCCTTTCCCTAGTTCCTCAGCTATTGCTGGCTCTGCTCTCTTTTGTTAGGTTCAAGGATGGCCCAGCTCCTACCCATGAACTGTCCCACCGCTATGGTGAGTGGTATCTTGGAAAGGTTAGGCAGCGGGGTTTGAATGTGGCATGTGCTGTGTCCCTCTCCTCTAAATCCTGCGTTTCTGTTGTAGATGACCAACCTTGGGCAAGACCTCCTAAGCCCCCCACTTTTGGAGAGTTCCTTTCTCAGCACAAAGCTGAAGTCAACAGCCGCAGAAGGAGAAAGAACAGCCGACCTCAGGCCAAGGTGGCCCCTCGTGCCTATAGGTGGGGTGCCCCTCCCTTGGGACATTCCCCTCTTCAGCATGCTTGGGTGTGTGGAGTCCTCTCTGGCTTCAGTTCGAGTGTACACTGCTCTGTCTACTGTCCCCTCTGCCCTCAGTGCAGCGTGCCAGATGTTCTCTGAGGAGAAATCCATTTCATCCCTCACCCAGGCCTTACCTCTTTGCTCTGTCCACTCTAGTGACCATGATAATCGCTGGGAGACAAAAGAGGAAGCTGTGTCCTCAGCCCCCGAGTCCTCTCAGTCCATGTCCCTGGAGGAGACACCCTCACAGGTAAGGCAGAGCGAGTATAAGACAGGGTGTGTGTATGGGGGTCTGTGGGGTGGCAGGTTCCAAGCATTTCCTTCATCTCTGTGTTCCAGCAGCCTCCTGAGACCCCAGCCCCAGCCCACCGGCCTCCTGAGGAGGATGGTGAGGAGGATGTGGGGGAAGAGGAGGAGGAAGAAGAGGGGGAAGATGATGAGGAGGATGAAGAATGGGAGGACGTGAGTGAAGATGTTACTGAGGAGGAAGAGGAGGAGGAAGAAGAGTTTGAAGAGGAGGAAGAGGGTCCCAAGGACCAGGAAGCAGCAGCTGTTCCTGATCACCAGCCTGAGGCTGAGCCTGCTGGGAAGCCCACCTGTGAGCAGGTGGACCCCGTGCCTGCTGGGCCCCAGGAGTTGCTGTCCCCAGTCCCCGTTGAGACTCCCAGCCCCTTCTCACCCTCTGAGGACCACCAGCCTGTGTCTGACTGGGGTGAGGAGATGGAACTGAATTCTCCCGGCACTGCCCACTTGCCTGGTGCTCACTCTTTGGGTGAGGCCTGGCCTTTTGGGAATGCTTGAAACTGGCTGCCTGTGTGTGTGTTTGTGTGTATGTGTGTGTACAAGGTTGTGGCTGTGCCCACACCTCCATCGATCCCTGTGGGAAGGGCAGTTGGTGCCTACTTCATGCCCTTATCCCAATTCCCAGAGCCTGCTCTTGCTGGTTCAGAGCCTCTCTCCAATAAAAAGTTCACTTCCTTAAATGACACCCACCCCACTGTGTCCTTGAACCCCCTTGCTCTCCTCATATGGGGAGATGTTTGGAAAAGGAGGGGCTTGACTGAGCCTCCCCTTCTCCAGGAGGTGACCAGCCTGCCCTTGCCTCCTTGGAGATCGGGCCCAGCTTGGCAGGAACCCTGAAGTCTGAAGAAGAGGGGCCTGAGGCATCTCCAGGTGGGATGCATGAGGCTAGTGGAGGTGGGTGGCCTGTTTGCCTTCCTTGGGGAGGGAAGGGCTTGGGGATAGAAAACAAGTGGGCCCTGTGAGGGCTTAGAACAGGGCAAGAACTGAGTCAGGTGCTGTGCTGGGTTGGGCCTAGAGTCAGGCTGTTGTGATGCAAAGGGTGGGCTCTAAGGCTCCAGCTAATAGAAACCGTGAATAACTGGGCTCCAGCTAATAGAAACTGTGAATAACGCTGGGCTCAGGGAAGGAGCGAAGAGTGGGATTCCAAATCTGAATGTTCTCAGAGATCAGAGGCTGAAGCAATAGGATTTGGAGTTTGAGACGACTGAACGAATGAAGCCGGCTGTTAAGACTTATCTGAAGGCAGGGTTAGTGTTTTGGGTCGGACCAGAATGGGATTTTGGACCCTACAGAGTAGAAGCAAGAGACTGATCTTGGTCACCTTAACGTGGCCGGCCAGGGTCCTGTTTGTGTTCGTTCATCTTTCAATTCCCCTGCAGTAGAATCAGATGTGGGACAGAACCCAGGAAAGGCTGACAAAGGAACGGTGGAAGTTGAGGCCAAGGGCGTTTTCGGAAAGGGGCAGGGCCAAACAGGACAGTTTAGGGTCCTGGGAGGAGTGGGTGAACTCATTAGCACTTCCCGGTAATCGACTTCCCATTACTGACAGAGTTAAATTGGAGGGGTTCTGCTTCATGGGCCTCCTGAGGGTTGAGTAAGCTGGAGGCCAAGTTGTAGGTGGGTTTGATTAGGGTTTGGGATAGGGTGGGTCGGGCAGGCTGGTCCTCCTATTTACCGCTTTTTGTCTCCTCAGAGGTAGGCCCCGAGGGCCAGGAGACGGCGGAGATCACAGACTTCCAGAGGGTGCGTTTCTGCAAGGTGGTGGCGGCTGCTCCGCCGCCGGGGGCTGCCCGCTGACAGCGCCAGCAGACCGGGGTGCCTCGATCTGCACTAACCTTCAGCTCCTCTGCTTCTGCTACACTCCGCCCAGGATAGGGTTAAATTTAGGAGGGAGGAAGCAGATTAGCAACGAGCTGGGCCCGAGGGGAGTCTTCTAAATTCGCTAAGGACCCAGTGGGACCAGTTGTATGATACTCGTCCGGCCAAGCCCTCGGAGTCAGTCTCTGTGAGGCCTGGGTGTGCAGGAACCTGCAGCTAGGGCTTGAATTAAACGCGTGCTACCGCCAACCTTTTGAACTGTGCTGCTAGCTTATCAGGCTGGGCTGCTGTGCTTGGCGGGCTTTGATGTGCAGGAAGAGGCGGGACGAGAATGCTCTTCGTCATCCTCATACCTATCCCCTCCCACCCCGCAGGCTGTCTCGCAATCCTGAAGACGCTGCTGGGAGGGGCGGCAGCGCAGGTTTGCCTGGCTCCCAGGCTGGCTGCTCTCCTCCTTGCAGTCCACCCTGGATCCCTCGCCTCTAGGGAACAGAAGTTTACGCTGGTGTGGAGTTACTGGGGAAGGGGCCAGCAGGGGTGATGAGTAGAACTGGGTCCCAGAACACTTAAAGCAGTCAAGGGATGTGAACCTGGGAGGGGCGGAGCTGGGGCTCGGTGGGCGGGGCTACCGTTCAGAAGCTCTGTAGGCTTCCCGCTTCAACAGCCTAGGAGCCTTACCTCTGGCGGGCCGAGGGTTGCTAGTGCACGGAGCTGCAGTCGGTGGAAGAAGGAAGGGGTTCTAAGAGCGCGGAGGGGGTTAGGGTAGGGAGCAGGAGTCGGAGGTTGGAAACCTGACTCAGCTAGGGCGGGAGGAAAGCGGCTGGGCGCGGCTTCGAGGGGGTGGGGCCAAGAAATCTTTCCTTGATAGTGGTGGGTCAGAGGCGGTAGGGGCGTGTCTAGGATGTAGAGGTTTGGCTGAGCTGGGGGGGCGGTCTAACAGGGCGTGGCCATGGAAGGGGCGTGGCTTGCTTGATATGGTGGGGTGGGGGCGGGGCCAATGCAGGCTGAGTGGGCAGCGCGATGCGGGGTTCGAGCTGCGTGGGCAGTGGTGGCGAGAGCCCGGGTGGTACGGGGCTGAGCGAGGGGCCACGCGGCCGATGGCTGCGGCTCGCCCCTGTCTGCGCCTACTTCCTGTGTGTGTCCTTGGCCGCTGTGCTGCTT
This sequence comes from Rhabdomys pumilio, assembly GCA_030674055.1. Lineage (NCBI taxonomy): Eukaryota > Metazoa > Chordata > Mammalia > Rodentia > Muridae > Rhabdomys > Rhabdomys pumilio. The sequence goes on along the minus strand of JANHMN010000003.1, from coordinate 24,087,807 downwards.
GCCGTGTACTATGGGCTCATCTGGGTCCCCACGCGGCCGCCTGCGGGCCCCGCCGACCCCCTGCCCAGCGCTGCGGTCGCTCCGTGTGCTCGAGCAGCACCACCCGCCCCGCCTCCGGCCTCGTCCTGCTTGCTTGGGGCCTCCGGCGGGCCACGACCGATGCCAGGACTGCCGCGGAGCCGCCGCCACGGTCGCCGCCCAGCTCCAGGAGCGACGCCGGAGACCGCTCACCGAGCGCCTGGATAGTCTGGCCCGCCCCCACCGCGGCCTGCGCCAGTCTGACTGCACCACCCGGCCTCGCCTGCGCGGCGCCGCCTCTCTCCTGGCCGCGGTCCTGATCCTGCCCGACCTTATCCCACCCCGCTCTTTCCCGGGATTCAGTGCTCATCGGCAATAAACTCCAGCCTCAGCTGGCTTACCTGGACTGGTCGTCAGCCGCGCCTGCTGGTCTCTTCTAACCCCGTGGCCTCGGGGTCTTAAAGGCTTTTCTCTTTCGTTGCACGCATGTAATTTTTGGGTTGGAATGGGAAAAAGCGGCTTGCTAGTTTTCGGTTCCATTGAAGGTCAGATACTGTAAAGGCCTTAGCAGTTTTTGGGGTGTCATGGGCTCTCGTATAGCATCGGAGACAATGGTGTGTGCTGGAAACTGCAATTGGTATATTTTATAATGGCACCCGTGTTCCAGCTTGCCTTGATTTGGGTGGTGATGAGTCACATTTGCTGCTTTGGAAGTGTGGAACATATAGCTGAACCAGAAACAAAAAAATACAAAACAAAAACTGGTCTGCATTGCTGTTGGTGCCATGCTGAGAAGCTGGTGTCACTTCTGATAAAGAAGTCATGCGATTTAGTCCATTTTCCCTTACCCATGATTGTGGCTTGGCCGTAGGCAGGCCTGGGATACCCTACTGCCCTGTTGCAAGAAGAGGTTTTCTTTATAGCCTTCTTCCTTTTGGGCTGGACAGCATCAGGAACCTGAGGCCTCTTGTCAGATGGGAGTGTATTACCTGCCCTGCTGGTCCCCTTCTGTCCTACCAGCATCCCCCATGGGATGATGTACAGCAATGTACTTAAACTTCTCTGGTCTTGTAAAATGAAGATAACACATTGTTGCTCAGAGAATTAAACTAGTGTTCCAACCCTGAGAACAGCGTTGGTTTGTTCCCTGTCTCTACTTTGTCCTTCAGCCTTTCAGAGAGTCATAGCCTGTGTTCCCTGGAGGTAGCCTGTCAGCCCAAAGACTGTACACGATCAAGTAGTGAGCTGGGGGGAGGAGTCCTCTTGTCTGTCCCTTTAGACCTCTCTGCTTTCCAATTCTTTTTCTTCCAGACCCTCGGCCCCCCAGCCTTTCTTCATCTCCCTCCACTATCTTCTCTTTGCTTTTCTCCTTTTCTGTTTTTATAGTGTCTCCATATTGTCACTATGCTCCTGTGTCTACTGACTCACACTGTCTCTGTAGTGTTCTTCCACTGAGCCACCCCCTCCCCCTTTGTGGCAAGGTCTTTGTGTTCTCAGCAGACCCCCTTCCTCTGTCTCGTGAGGGCTGAGATTGCAGATGTGTACCGCTAAGCAAAGTTCACCTTGTAGGCTTTGAACTCTGATTAGCTCTGACCACTTTAACCATTTTGGGGGTGGGAGGTGGGGAATAATTTTACTTCTCACATGATGACAAATCAACTCATACCAAGCTATTTGTATTTTTTATTTATCTCTTCCAGTGTGACTGTTCACACATTTTGCTGCAAAAAGACATTACCATGTCGAGCAGGGGAAGTGGACAGTGCCTGCCTCAGGCCCCTGGGAGTGTACATAACACGTACAGAATGGCCTTTCTAAAATTGGATCAGCCTTGAGTTCTCAAGTGCATCTGTCCCTGAAGACCTCAGCAAGGGACTGTGGACCTGCAGTTTGGCACACTGTCAAACCGACTTATCTTAATTACTAGTTCAACATTTACTTAATGGTTTTGTTAAAAAAAAAAACTAATTTTTCATCATCTTTTAAAAAAATCTCTTATGACCCAAGCTGGTCTTGAACTTGATGTAGCAGAGGTTGATGTTTGCATCATGTTGATATTTTTCCTGGGGGACATGAGCAAATGCCTCCTCACCCACACAGGGCACTGCCAAGTGAATTTGTTTGGGGTGGGGGCATTAATTGTAGGAGAGTGTGGGTGACTCAAAGGCGGCTACACCATCACAAAGCTGGATCTGCCAGATGACCGACAGTTCAGAAAGCCGAGGCCTTGGTGTAACCTGAGTGATCTACAAGCAACCGAACAGCCAGGCAGATCAGAGGCTCTAGATAATGCTTCCACTCTAGTCACACGTGGCAAAGTCATTCACATTTTCCAGAGCATCTCATGCCTTGGAGATCACACCACGGGCCTCAGCAAGACCATTAAAATCCTGTACCATGCCACAGTTCCTGTGGAATCACCCTCCTGCTATTTGTTTCTAGTCATGTGTGCACATGTGGGGGGTCAGAGGATAACTTCTGGAGTTGGTTTTCTCTTTCCACTATGGTATCTGGGCATTGAACTCTGGACTTCTGGGTTGTGCCACAGACATCTTTCCTCACTGAGCCATATGGGCGGTCCTGGATCTGTATAAATGACATGACGACGTGACTACCCCATGGTATGGCTGAAGGGAAGGTTTTTATTGTAGATGAGAGAGAGAGAGAGAGAGAGAGAGAGAGAGAGAGAGAGAGAGAGAGGGAGAGGGAGAGGGAGAGAGAATGAGAATGAACAGTCAGAAGAGCAGGGAGAGAAAGCAGTAGACTGGATATGGCCATGGTGGGGTAGGGGGAGCCAGAGAGGGCAAGAGAAAGAACTGAGACAGGAAGAGTAAAGAGGAGGCACACAGCTGGAACAGCAGGGTTATGAGGAGAATGAGCAGGTGGAGGAAGGAAACCCGTGAGCTGGAGGAGTTCTGACTCTGAAATATGTAACTGGCACTTGTGATACTGAGCGAGCCTGGAGGCCAGCATGGGCTTTGGTATGCTAATAAGCATCACAGGTAGCCATTTGTCCCTTCTGCAGGTGGTAGTGATAAGGTGTAAGGTCTCCTTTTGGTAGAGGTCTAACCATCAGAATTTGGGGAAGCCGAGTTTCATTTGGACTGGCAGGATCGTTCTCCTGCTGGCCCAGTGAACTGAGCGTCTGATACTGCTCTCCTCATGCTGAGTTTCCTCAGTAATGCCTGTCCTTCCTCTGTCCCTGGCACCCATGGAGGACATGTGTCCCTAATGTCCCAGAGAAGCCAGCCTACTGGGGACTGCTTTCCCTCAGATAGTCTCAGCTTATGCAGCTTTCGTCTCGAGGAGAGACAGGCAGCTCTGCTGCTCAGTTTTTCTGCCTCCAAAACAGCCAGGCTGATGCCATATGCCCCCACGTCTCACAGGCTCACAAGCCAGGCTATGACAGCTCCTTCTGCCAATCTGAGAGCTCCTTGCTTGTCACTGTCTCCTTGTGCTGCCCATGGTGTATTGAATCCTAGATTCTCTCTCTCTATTAAACATTGCACCCAAGGGTTGGCTTCTGCACTTTTCCTTCTCTCCCTCCTCCTCTTCTTTTCTTAAGATTTATTTATACACTGTAGCTGTGTTCAGATACACCAGAAAAAACATTGTATGGTTGTGACCCACAGTGTGGTTGTTGAGAATTGAACCTGGGTCCTCTGGAAAAACAGTCTTAACCGCTGAGCCATCTCTCCAGCCCTCCTGTCCTCTTCGTCCTCAATCTTGATTCTTGCTTTGGGTTGCAAGTTCCAATGGCTTTTAAGCACTCATCTATCTGATACACTTTTCCTTTTGGCTCTCCAGCCATGAAAATGTCAACCCAGCCCTTCTGTCTCATCCCCACATGATCAGTTTTACCCTGAGGTGTCAGAGGCTAGCCCGCCCACCAAGTCAGAAGCTAACATAGAAGATGCTGGTTGCATGTAGCTGCAGGATGGCCACAGTGGCTTGGGGACAGTTTTGCCCTGTGAATGCTACTCTTGGCAACTGCAGTGTGTTCCGTGTTCCTTCAGCCATGTTCAGTGACTCAGCCTGTGGACTTCACTCATCCCGCCAAGACGCTGCTCTGTACCATACAGGAAAAACAGTCACCATGGAATTCCCCGTGGATCCATAGGCTGTCATTCATCTGGGATCAGCAAGGAGACACCCGCCCCTGCTGTAAGGAATGGAAGCTGCCTCTAGGTGGAGACATGCCTTTGTCTCATCCTGTAAGGGGCAGGGCAGGTCAGACAGTGAGACTGTCTCTAAAGGAAAGGCAAACAGCAGCAATTAAAGCCAGGGCTGCTGTAATTCTGAGCTTGCTTACCTGGCAGACACAAAGTCCCGGTGTGCTCCTCTCAGTCCTCAACTTGGTGAGTTCTAGGGTCACCTTGAGCCTCTGGGCATGTATGTGGAAAGGCATCTAGGTTACCCAAGGTAGGAAGACCTTCCCCTCTGGGTGGCACCATCCCATGGATTGGGGGCCCATGGCTGAATACAAAGGAGAAAGCAAGCTGGCCACTATCGTTGGTCCCTCAACTTCCTGAGTGGGAGTACAATGGACTCAGCTGCCTCAAACTGATGAATGGTACCCTAATTAACCCTTCCTTCCTCCCTCCCTGCCTCCCTCCTTCCCTTTTCTTCCTTCCTTCCTTCCTTCCTTCCTTCCTTCCTTCCTTCCTTCCGTTGCTTTTCTCATAGCAACAGCCAGACATGGTGGCACACATCTGAAATACCAGTGCTCAGAAGGTAGAGGCAGGATCAAGAAGCTCAAGGCTATCAAGGCTGTCCTTGGCTACACCAATGGGTTTGAGGGCTAACCTAAGACTCTGAGATCCTGTCTCAAAACAAAACTCAGAACAAATTACATTCACTCAATTTCTACATCATTGAAGTTGTTTACAATAGGAGTTCATTAACCACTTGAATAATTTATAGAAGGGGAAAATGGCATCCTAATTGCTAGACACTCTGTCTCATCTTAATTTCAATAAATAAACATGAAAATGGATTGTAGGAGAATCAAACTCCTGCTGAGAGGATGCTATTTAAAGTTAGCGGACTTCCTGGGAAAGGCTGTGATTGTGTTGCTTAAATCTGTACTGGGGTTGCCCAGGGTCCGAATGGTTGTCTCCTCCAAAATGCCATCTAGAAGCTGACCACAGCAGCACATGCCTGCGGTCCTACTTGCAGATGCACCAGAATCGCTGAGTTCCAGGCCAGCTCGGGTTCTACAGTGAGACTCCATCCAGCCCCACCCCAGTTTGCTGTGTACCATTGTGACTGACACTTTGGGAAGAATCAACTTGAGGAAGAAAAGGCTTATTTGAGTCCTGATTACAGTTCTATCACTGAGGGAAGCCAGTCAGGTCAGGTAGTGGAAAACTGCCTGTAACTCCAGTTCCAGGGGATCTGACGCCCTCTGCTGGCTCCTGTGGGCACATGCACCCACTTGGCGTACATACAGAAGGAGAGGCACACATTCATATTCATAATTGAAACATAAAACATGTCTTTCTTTTTAAAGTCAGTTATCTGAGTGGTAGAAAGGAGAGGACTGACCCCTCTAGTTTCCTCACACACACGATGTGGCATGTGTGTAGTTTTACACACACACACACACACACACACACACACACACACACTACATACACTAAACAAATAATATTTTAATGGCTATAACAACCCACCATGCTGGGTCATACATGTCACACAGGCATCCAGGAGGGTGAGACAGGATGTTTATGAGTTTAAGCTGTATATTGACTTCCAGGACAGCTTGAACCACATAGCAAGACCCTGTCTCAAAAAAAAAATTTTTTTTTTCAGTTTGTTTGTTCGAGACAAGGTCTTACTATGTAGCTTTGGAACTCAATGTGTAGACCAGGCTAGCCTCAAACTCACAGAGATCTGCCTGTCTCTGCCTCCTGAGTGCTGGAATTAAAGGCATATGCCACCAAGCCCAAAAACCAAAAGAGAGAGATTATTTTTATTTATTTATTTATTTATTTATTTTTGGTTTTTCGAGACAGGGTTTCTCTGTGTAGTCCTGGCTGTCCTGGAACTCACTCTGTAGACCAGGCTGGCCTCGAACGCAGAAATCTGCCTGCCTCTGCCTCCCAAGTGCTGGGATCAAAGGTGTGTGCCACCACTGCCTGGCAAAGAGAGAGATTATAATGGTGAAGTTTACATTGTATATATTTTACCACAACTTTAAGAATAAACAGTATTTGGGCTGGAGAGATGACCCAGCAGTTAAGAGCACTGACTGCTCTTCCAGAGGTCCTGAGTTCAATTCCCAGCAACCACATGGTGGCTCACAACCATCTGTAATGGGATCTGATGCCCTCTTCTGGTGTGTCTGAAGACAGCTACAGTGTACTCATATAAAGACAAGTAAATATTTTAAAAAAGAATAAACAGTATTCAAAAGCTCTGTGAGAGAGACTCTGTCTGAAAAGACTATGTATGTATGTATGTGTGTGTGTATGTATGTATGTGTGTGTGTATATGTATGTGTGTATGTATGTATGTATATATGTATGTATGTATTTTGTGAGAGTAGGGAGGTAGCTCTGTTTGTAACATTCATGCTTAGCAAGCACAAGGCCCGAATTTGAGTCATAGGATAAAGTTCATTAAGAAAAAAATAAAAATTAGGGTGTGGTGGCACATGCTTTAATCCCAGCACCAGGGAGGCAGAGGCAGGAGGATGTCTGCTAAATCAGTGCGCTCCTGCTTCATGAAGGAGCCTCCTCTCTCAACAACAACAACAACAACAGTAACAGATGAGAGACTCCAGAGGAATGACACCCTAGGTCACCTCTGGCTTTTATAAACGTGCACAGATATGAGTGTGCACCTGCACACATATGTGAATGTGAATGTACACACATACACACAGAATTTCTTCCAGAGATGAAGACGTGGCCCCTTTCTATATAGTGGATGTCACTCTACAGCAGAGCCTGGTTCAAATGGTCTAAGTAGAGGAGCACAGGACTTAGCAGTTAAGGGCGTGGTGGTGTTGGAAAGAGGACCCAGGCCCTCGGGCCTTCCTCTGAGCCCAGCTTTTGTGCTGTGGTACACACACCTCCACCTCCCCCACAGTAGGTGCAAAAACATAATTTGAGAAACTCAGTTATAAATGTTCCCGTGTGCTGTATGGAAGCCTGCATGAATATTAATAACCCAACCAGCTTGTACTATTCTTTGCTGATAGGAATATATCTTGGAATTATTCCCAAAGCAAAAGGTTCTGGAAACTAGTGCCGTGTTTCGTGAGCATGCCCTTTGGAGAGACGTCATTACTGCAGGTGTCCATCCGTCGGGGTCATGAGTTGCTTTGGTGTTCTCGCTAAAGGCCTCACTGTGTGCTCACCATTCTCCATTGCCTTAGCAACAGAATCCCCTGCTGAGAATGAGAACCTGATGGATGCTGTGAATTAACAACTGGGCCAGCCAGGTGAGGCAATGTATACCATCAATCCCAACAGGCTCTGAATTCAAGGCCAGCATGGTCCACATAGCAAGTTCCAGACAAACCGCTACCTGATGAGGCTTTGTCTTCAAAAACAAAAACAAAACAAAACCCCAAACCAAAAGCCAAAACAAAACGAAATAAAACCCCAAAACCAACAACCAAATTACATTTATTTTTCAGTTTCTAAAACAAAAAAAGCAAAAACCAAAACAAAACAACAAAAAATAAAAACACAAACAAAAAACTTCACAAAACAACAACAATCAAGCTACATCATTTACTCTTCAGTTTCTAAAGCAAGAGAGCAAAGAAAGAAAGGAAGAAAGGAGAAAGGAAAGGAAGGAAGAAAAATTCCCAGGACAATTATCAAACATCAAGTTTGGTGTTGGCTTTTTTTTTCTTTTTGGTTTTTTTCGAGATAGGGTTTCTCTGTGTAGCCCTGGCTGTCCTGGAACTCACTCTGTAGACCAGGCTGGCCTCGAACTCAGAAATCCGCCTGCCTCTGCCTCCCAAGTGCTGGGATTAAAGGCGAGCGCTACCACCGCCCGGCAAATTTGGTGTTTTAAAAAGTCAAAAGCAGGCTGGAGAGATGGCTCAGCAGTTAAGTGCGCTGGCTGCTTCTCCAAAGGATTTAGGTTCGATTCCCAGCACCCACACTGTGATGTACAACTGTGCATAACTTCAGTTTCACGGAACCTGTTGCTCTCTTCTGGCACTGCATGAGTGTGGCACACATTATGTACACGTGCATGAGAAATGCCCATACACCAAATAAATACGGTTTTAAAAGCAAAAGGAGATTCATATTTGTTATTTAAACTTCATCTACATCTTCTTTTTAATCAAAACGTTTCTCTTTGGAGGAAAACAAAAGCGGCTCTCGCGTATGTCCATCTTCCTAGTTCACAGTCTGGCATGGCTGACCTGGCTACACTGCCTGCCCTCCTGTCTAAGTGATTCAGTATTATATAATTTCTCCATTGGGCGGTAAAAGTAAACTTTCTGCCACCAGAAATCCCCCAAAATGATTCCTGACAGAAACCAATGCAGTTTTTCAGAAAACGGAAAGTGTCGGTGAGGATCCGTTCTGACTGAGGAAGAGGATTCTGGGACAGCACTGTCTATCAGAATTAAAGTGCACGTCACTCAAGGAATTTTAATTTTAGTACGCATATTAAATGAAAAACTGAAATTATTATTAATTTAAACTTTAAAGATTCATTTTTATCATGTGTGACTGTCCCATAAAGGCCAGAAGAGGGCGCCAGATCATTAGCGCTTGACTTACAGGCTGTTGCGAGTTCCCTTCCTAGGAATCCCCAACCTCTGGAAGAACTCGTGTGTACTCATAACCAATGAACGATCTCTCCACTTCCTAATTTCCCTTTTTCTTTTGTAGAACTAGGGATTGAATTTAGGGCTTTCCATATCGTGGCAGGGGCTCTACCACTGAGCCACGCCCCCAGCCCCTCACTGGGGGATTCTAGGGTAGGAACTTTAGAATTGAGCTACAAACCCAGCCTTTCACTGGGGGAATTTTATACACCTCCCAAATAAACTTCCTTCCCCCAAAACTATTATCTTAGACAACATTGCCACTCTTCTGGAGATATATTGTTTTTATCACTTGGCTCCGCCCACTTCCAGACTTCCTCTATTCTTGAGTGGCCTGTTCAACTGCTCTAGTAGGGTGAAAGACTAGGGGCTTGTGACGTGGATTAGTTGCTTAGTGTGCAGGAAGCCCCGGGGGTCGGGGTGGGCATCCCTGGCACCACACAAACCTGACCCTGTAGCAGTCTGCTGTGGCTCCAGGTCAAGTCAGAAGGATGAGAAGTTCAAAGTCATCTTCAGCTCGACAGGGATTTTTGAGGCCAAAACACACATTAGAGAATATGAATTTCCTTCCTTCCAAAAACAACCTGTCTGCCTTCATTGCAGGTTTTCAGTACATTTCAAATTCAACATCGAGGTGTGGCTGTAGGCAAATGAAGAGTTCGTGTCTAGCATGCCTAAGCTATGAGTTTGAGTTGATTCCCAGCGCTCCAGAATGAACAAACACACAACAAAATGTCCCCAGGGTGCTGGAGATATGGCTTAATAGATTAAGAGCACTGAGAGTTGGGGCTTAATTCCAAGCTCTCAATGGATGCTCACAACTCCAGGTCCATGAGGTCTGACACCCTCTTTTTTTGTCCCCCCACTCCTTCTTTAGTACTAGGCACACACGTGGCACACAGGGATAGGTGCAGCCAGAGCACTCACAGATTAATTTTTTTAAAAAATCCTAAGCCCCAGCCGGGCGGTAGTGGCACACACCTTTATTCCTAGCAATGTGGAGGCAAAGGCAGGCGGGAACAGTGAATTCGAGGCGAGCCTGGTCTACAGAGTGAGTACCAGGATAGCCAGGGCTACACAGAGAAACCCTGTCTAGAAACAAACACAAACAAACAAACAAAGCAGAAACCAAAAGGAAATGGAAAAAACGCCACCCCAACGCCCTACCCTCGCTGCTAAAACACCCCCAAAACCCCAAAGCCTACAGTCATAAACTTGGTTGAGCTCTGAAGAAGAGCACGATTGGTGTGCAGCCACTAGAGGGCGCCAGCTGTAAATGGAGAATCAGGACAAACCTTTTATCATGTCTCTAAGCAACGGCTGGATTCTCAGCTTTTCCCAGGCATCTTGTTGAAATCAGCTCTGAGCTTGAATGTTTGCCTTTCTTTTTCTTTATACTGTTTTTGAGACAGGGTATCATGTGGCCTAGGCTGTCCTTGGACTTGATGTATATGGAGGATGGCCTTGAACTCCTGATAGTTGGCGGTACGTCTCCAGTGCTGGGATTCAGGCGTGTGTCACACATCTGGTTTTTGTGGGGCTGTGGGATCGAACCCAGGACTTCTTGCATTTTAAGGAAGCACAAGACCAATTGAGCCACGCCCCCAGGTCCCTCATCTCCATTCCTTTCCCACCCAGGGGGGGCCAATGCAGAGGATGTGGGACTACCTTTCGAATAGCAAGCGAGAACCGGATGACCTCAGATGATCCAGGATCCGTTTACCCTGCTCATGTTAGGTGCTTCAGAGTCGTAGAATCTTTTAGTGGCAATAACAAGAACATGTCTTGAAATGATCCTTCAACTTTGGAGAACAGTTTGTTCCATGGAGTGGTTTGAATGATGATCCCACCTTTAAAAAAAAAAAAACACCCTAGAAGCTGTGGATATAAATGTAATTGGAAATGGGGGTTTTGTAGATAAAATGACTAGTGTCCATAGAAGAGTCAGGAGGACACACGGAGCAAGGGCCACGTGAGGAAGGAGGCAGAAGTTGGAGTGGTGCAGTCAGTGGCCACAAGGAACTGGAAGAGAGGTCCAGATCCTTCTGGAACATTCTATAGGGCTCTCCTGGGTCCCCATGACCTTGAGACCTATGGATTCTGGAAGAGTGAGATTGTAAATTTTTAGCCTTGTAAGCCACAAGCCTCTTATTGTTTCTTACAGCCAACACAGAAAACTAACACAATCACTTTTATTTAGACAGTTAATTTCTTTTTTTCTCTTTTTTTTCAAGACAGGGTTTCTTCATGTAACCACGGCTGTCCTGGAACTGTCCTGGAACCCAGGCTGGTCTTAGACTTACAGATATTCTCCTGCCTCTACTTCCTCAAGTGCTGGAATAAAAGGCATCTGTCACCGAAGCCTGGACTAATTGGTTAACTTTTAAAATTACATTTTACTTGTCTGTTTGTTTGGTTTTTTATTTGTTTATTGTGTGCTCAAGCCTAATTAGTTAGCTTTTAAAATTTCATTTTATTTATTTTATTTAAATTATTAATTTTTTATATTTACATACAATGTATATATTTTATACATAACATACTATAAATTTATATCATATAAAGATATACTAAACATATATTTACTATATATAACATATTATAAATTTATATTACATATAAAGATATACTAAATATATATTTAGTATATATAATATATTATAAATTTATTATATGCATATATAATATATATATTTAATATGTACTGTATAAATAAACTTTATATTATTTTCTATCTATCTATCTATCTATCTATCTATCTATCTATCTATCTATCTATCTATCTATCCATTTATTGTGTGCACCCATGGTACATGGTGCTGAAAGAGTTAAACATTTTAAACCTTCCACAGATGGAGCCAAGAGTGCAGATCAGCTTGTTCTGTGCGCTGGGTCCTAGGAAACTAGCTATCCACAAGACAAAACAGATAAGATAGGAGTTCAGAGCTGGGAGTTCAGGTCAGCGTGCCCATGCACCCTGGATACCAGGAACTGAACTGACCACAAGATAAATTAAATAGGGTTTGATTCTTAAGATAAGAAAGGCTTGTATGAGATATTTCCCTCTGACCATTTCTTGAACCTGTCATGGAAGCTGAACACTGGACAGGTACTTTCTATAGATACTTAATCATGATTCTTCCCCCCCACCCCCATCTCCCCTGAGTTGTGGTTTTTCCCTTTAAAAGCTCTAGCTCTTCTCCAAGTGGGGGTCGTACTTCATTGCTTGCCTCTGTGTAGGACAGGCTAGAAGTGGGACCTCGACGCGTTGAATCAAACATACCTCTTGCTGTTACATCAAGTTCGGTGTCTTGTGAGTTACTGGGGTGGCCTTGAATTCCCGAGAAGAGGGAGGGAGCCCCTCCCTTTCTGGCGGCCTTAGATCACACAAGTGACAGAGGACAGCCTTCAGTTCACCCCTGGAACTTCCCATAGCCTTCCTTCCTCCTCCTCCTCCTCCTCCTCTTCCTCTTCTTCCTCCTCTTCCTCCTCCTCCTCTTCCTCCTCTCTCCTCTCTTCTCCCTTCTCTTCCTCTCTCTCTGTCTCTGTTATTTATTTATTTATTTTGGTTGGTTTGTTTGTTCTTTGCTTCCCGCTTCTTGGGCAGAGCAGATACTAGAGCCTCTTGCAAGCCCACCAAATCAGACCAGTGTGGAGGCCGCTTGTATGTCAGCTCTGAAACGACCAGTCCACCACATCCTGCTTTAAGGCCACTGTGGCCACAGCCTGGGGCCTCACTCAGCAGCACAGTGGGGTTGGGGGAGGTGGTAGATGACTGCCACCCTGTGGTGGCTGTGCGGCTTCCCTTGGGGAGACAATGGATCACAACCACCTGCTCGGCTGGCCCTTGCACTTCTGCTGGGACAGGCTTTCTAGGGCCTGGGACTGTGGAGGCAGACAGCTCACAATTCCCATGCTATTGGATCACGAGCCTTTTCAGCTTTTTTGGTTTTCATTGTGTAAATCAAAAGTTTTCAGCCCTGCCCAAGAAAAAGGGGCCAGCGAGATGGCTCCTTGGGTAAACTGCTTGCTTCTCAGCCTGCTGAACTGAGTTCAATTCCTGTGACCAAAGTGGTGGAAAGACAGAATTCCTGCAGTTTGTCCTCTGACCTACACACACACACACACACACACACACACTAAACAAGTTTAGAAAACCAGTTGGTAAAGTTACCATATTTATTTTATTTAGTTTTTATTCTTGTTTTGAGATAGTTCTCTATGTAGCTTTGGCTGTCCTGAAACTCATTATGTAGACCAGCTGGCCTCAAACTCACAGCAGTCTCCTGTCTGTGCCTTCTGAGTGCTGGGATGACAGGCTTGTGCCAGCACACCAGGCTGTTCTTGAGTGTTTGAGACAGTGTCTCAGGTTGTCTGGGCTTGCCGCAAACTGTATAGCTAAGGATGAACCTGAGCTATGGTATCTCCTGCATCCACCTCCCAAGTGCTGAGATTGTAGACATGCGTGGCCATACCTAGAATGCCCCACCCCCACCCTGTGTGTTATTTTTGAAATCTAAAGAGTGTGTTCTTTTCCTGGCCCATCTCGATGCATACTCACAGAAGTTTTGGGGTCCAGTGGTTTCATGTGGGAAGAGAAGAGAGAAGATCTCAGGTTTCAAACAAACAGAAGACACAATGACAAAGGATTGGATTGATTATGCTGTTAAGACAGAGTAAGACATTTCTTCTCTTTTCCTTTTTTTCTGAGATAGGCTTTCTTTGTGTGGCCCTTAGTGACCTTGAGTTTACAGAGTGTTGTTGGGATTAGTAGTGTATACCACACATGTGACTTTAGGTTGTGTTTTGACTTTTTTTTTTTTTTTAAATTGTTCCTACCTATGCAGGTGCCTGGAATTTTTGATCCTCCTGCTTTAGTTCAAGTCATAGGATTACAGGCAAGTATAATTGCACCTAATCTGAATCAATTTTCTTCCGTCCTAAAGAGTGTAGGTTCTCAACCTGTGGGTCCCGCCCCCTGGTAGTCACAGTTCCGATGTCCCGTCCATCTGACACTTACATTACTATTTGTACCAGCAGCAAAATTATAGTTATGAAGTAATGACAAAGCGATCTTCTGGTTGGGGGTTATCACAATGTGTGGGACCGACCGTATCAAAGGGTCACGGTGTCGGGAAGGTTGGGAACCACTGGTACAAGGGTCTCATGAAGCCTGCTCTGGATTAGAACTTACTGTGCAGTCAGGAGGATGACTTTGAACTTATTCCCCTGCCTCAGTCTCCTGAGTGCTGGGATTGGACGCACCACTACATCAGATTCTATGTGGTGCTGGGAATGGCATACAGGCCTTTGCCCACGCTAGGCAAGCGTTTAACCAATCAAGCCATGATTCCAGCATGCTTTGTTTTATTATTTGAGCAGATCTCATTCTGCAGCCCAGAGTACTCCTCCTGCCCCAGTCTCCTGAGTGCTAGGATTGAGTTACCATACCTCCCCACCCCTTAGGAGAAAACTCCAAGACCTCGGTCATCTCCTCAGCCCTCTGTGTGCTTTCTGGCTATAAAAGCCACCAGGCTGGAGAGCTGTGGTCATTATTCCTGCTGTATAGAAACCCCAGAAACCCCAAGACTTGTTCAGAAGAGGTAGAGTCCTCCTCAGATGGGGGAACCAAGACCAGGAAAGCAGCTGCGTCCCTAAAGGTGAAGAGACTCTGGAAATTGCCTTTTCCCCTTCTGGGGCCAGAGACTTCCTCCATTTTCCAAGCTGACGTTTCTTCTCTGGTTAGTTGGTACTGGGAGGTGCTGAGGGTGTTCTGGGTAAGCACCAGTGGAGGAAGCCCCAGCTAGGATGGTCAGTGTGTGGCCAATGAGCACTTCTGAGAGACAAGACAGTCATTTCCTCTCAGTTGCCTGTATCTCCTCTTGAGGCTTTAAAAAGCACTGCCTGGGTGACAGGAGATCTTCAGGCATCCGTTGTTGGTCACCACAGAACCCCAGAGGAGCCAGGACATGGTGAGTGGGTTCTTCTTGCCCCTCCCTCTCCTTCTCTGACTTTCTTTGCCCCTTTTCCACCTCAAGCTCCTTTCATCTACCCTTTCACACCTGCATACCAAGCTCGCACTCTTGACTACAGGATGTGGTCAACGGACCAAGGGGAGTTATCGGAGCCACAGCAGCCTCACAGGGCAGTAGATTCAAGAAGGCTCTTCAGGACAGGAAACCCTGGAGTTGGCTCTCCTAACCGAAGAGTTCTAGAAGTTTGGTGTGTTCATTTACACCTGTAATCCGAGCCCTCAAGAGGCCTGGGCAGGATGTTGCAGTTCAAGGCCAGCCTGGGCTACATAGTGACTTTTGGGCTAGCATGAGCTACACTGTGGAGTACTGTGTTGAGAGACAGATGGCTGGAGGTAGAGGTCAGGTGAGAGTGCTCTGTGGGAATCCTGAAAGCCATGGGTCCAATGACCAACACTCCATAAAGCTGAGTGGGGTGGTACATGTAATCCCTGTGCATAGGAGGGAGAAGAAGAGTTGAAAGTTCAATCTTACATAGTAATTTTGAGGTTAACCTGGGCTACATGAGACCCTACCTCAGAAAAGCAAGAACAAAAAATAATTTTGCAAACTAGCCATGGTGGTGGCTCAAACCTGTTATCCCAGCTCTCAGCAGGCAACTTTGTTGAGACTTTGTCTCAAAAACTGAAAAACAAAACAAAACAACTCAAATAGTATGAATAAAGGAAAGAAGGGTCTCACGTATCCCAGGTTAACCTCAAAATTACTATGTAAGATAGAACTTCCAACTCTTCTCCCTCCTAAATACAGGGATTACATGTACTACCCCACCCAGCAGAAACTGGTTGGGATTATAGCTCACTGCCTAGCCTGAGTGTGGCCTAGGGTTTCATCTCCTTCACTGACTCTAAAACTGCCAAGCAGCTGCTGGGTGCTGTGGCACAAGCCTTTCATCACAGCCCTTGGGAGGCAGAATCCAGAGGATCTCTGTGAGTTCAAGGCCAGCCTGGTCTACAGGTAAAGAAATCTAAGGAATGTCAGTGTTGAGAATCTTGGCAGCCAGTTTGGAAGAACAGTCATTACTGGAAAAGTTAGAGGGGAAACTGAGGCCCAGGCAAGAGCATTGATGGCCTGGGTCCTTTTGTGGTTAATGGCAGAGTCAGAGAGCCCATTGTCCATGTCCCTTTAGGCAGGTCCTCATTTCATATGGGACCTGAGGTTGAGGCATGTTGTTAGAACAGCTGCCATTCCCCACCACTGTAACAGAGGATACAGTCTTGCTTCATCCACACAAAAGAGGAAACGGAAAACTTGATGACAGGCAGGGTACAAGCTTTCTTCATCCTTCTTTGGTCCCATCCAATCCTCTACGTCCACCCTGAGCAACTGGGGTTTCCAGAACAGGGTGGCCTATGACCTACTGCTCCTTTTCCATTCTACACAACGCTCTTGAAGACGAAGTCACTTTATTGACCACCAAACTGCAGAGTCCCTGCCTGGCTCGGGCTGGGGTGTGACTAGATTCTTAGGCCAGTGCTCTATGGCCAAGCTGTGCCCCCAGTTCCTCACTGGGGGATTCTAGGCAGGGGCTCTAGAACATTTCAGTCCTTGATCTTTTAAGACAGGATGTCACTATGTAAGCTAATGGCCTTAATCACATGGTTATCCTTCCCAGCCTCCCTTGTGCTAGGATCATAGGCATGAACCACCATGGCTGGCTCCTACACATAATTTTTCTTTTGAATGAATAATTTTTTCTTTTGTTTTTTCAAGACAGGACTTCTCTTTGTAGCCCTGGCTGCCTCAGAACTTGCTCTGTAGACCAGGCTGGCCTCAAACATGCAGATCCTCCTGCCTCTGCCTCCTGAGTGCTGAGATTAAAGCATGTGCCACCACCGCCTAGCTTTGAATGAATAATTTTTTAATATTGTGAATAGGCATTTACTGAGTGTTTACTGCATGCTAGTCCTCTTGCTAAGCACATTAGATTTACTGTATAGTGAACTATCAATATGGGAAATATAGAGCATCCATGTATTTCAAGGGCATCACAGCCTTTTTAACCGACATGTACCATCCCATTGGCACTCCATTCATTAAGTGGTATAGCTTTTTAAAGAGAAGGTTTTAAAAAGGGATTCTTTAAAATGGATTCTTTTTAAAAATGGGATTCTGCCACCATCCCTGCTCTTGCTAACGGGTTTTGGGAGGCTTTCTAACTTACCTAGAGCCCCACTTTTATTAATCTGTAGAGTGGGCGTGGCCATAGTAGCAGTCCTATGAAGGCTGCCATACGTGTTAAACGAAGAAAAGAGCAGCCGGAAGCTCCTCGAAAGTGGCCCAGAGGATCAGGAGTTCAAGGCCAGTCTGGGCTACATGAGGCCCTGTCTCAAACAAAACACAAAAAGCATGTAAACTAATTATTATTATTTTGAAATAGGTTCTCAAGTAACCGAGGCTGTGAACCTAGAACTCTATGTAGCCAAGGATGGCTTTGACTCCTGTCCTCCTGCTCCACCTCTGACCTCTGTTTTCTCTGTCTCTGTCTGTCTATCTATCTATCTAGATATCTATCTATCTATCTATCTACATATATATGTATATATCAGTTATCAGTATATGTATTAGTTCATATTATATATATATTATATATTAGTTCATATCTTTTAAGCAACTATTTTTATATCATTGATTTGTTTTATAAGATTTGTTTTTTGTAAAGAGTTTTTATTTAATGTATGAGTACCTGCATGTACACCTGCAGGCCAGAAGAGGGCCCAAGATGTCACTCTAGATGGTTGTGAGCCACCATGTGGGTGCTGGGAATTGAACTCAGGACCTCTGGAAGAGCAGCCAGTGCTCTTAACCTCTGAGCCATCTCTTCAGCCCACAAGATTTGTTTTTAATTATGTGTATGCTTGTGTGTCTGTCTGCCACATACCTGAGGATGCCTTCAGAGGGCAAAAGATGTCAGATTCCCTAGAGCTGGAGTTTCAGACAGTTGTGAGCTGCTGTGGGTGCTGGGAACTGAACTTGGGTCCTCTGCAAAAGCAGCCATGCTCTTCACTGCTGAACTGTCTCTCCACCTCCTTCTTAGTCTTTTTTTCCAATTGTTTTTCTCCTTTAAAAAATGTTTTGGGGCCGGGCAGTGGTGGCGCATGCCTTTAATCCCAGCACTTGGGAGGCAGAGGCAGGCGGATTTCTGAGTTCGAGGCCAGCCTGGTCTACAGAGTGAGTTCCAGGACAGTCAGGACTACACAGAGAAACCCTGTCTTGAAAAACCAAAAAAAAAAAAATGTTTTGACTTTATGATTAGTAGAACGCACAGACATGAGCACTGTGTATGTGGAGGAGCAATGACATCTTCTATAGTAATTCATATTGTATGTATATAATGTTACATATATTATATTCCACATTCAAGAACCATATAAACAGGAGAAAGCTCTCTTAATTCCTGAGTCCCAGTCCCTTCCTCAGAGGCAACCATTACTATAAGTATGTGAGGCTAGTTTGTATATACACATGTGAATGAACACACACACACACACACACACACACACACACACACACACATTAATGCACATGTGTGCATTCTTCCTTCTATAGGTAATATGCATTGTGGATTGCCCACTGTTATTTCTTATTTTTAGCAAAAATTTCCTAGATATTGGAGACCTTTCTGTATCAGTTCATTAGCAACTACCTTATTCTTTTAAAAACTGCAGAGGACTTTGCTGCCTAGAGGCCATTCCTAACTTTCTCAGTCCCTTTTGTTGAACCCTGGTCAGTTCTAAATATCATTATCATCTCCTCCTCCTCCTTCTAATTCTTCTCCTCTTCCTCTTTCTTCTTCTTAATTTTTCTTCATCTTCATCTCCTTCTTTGTTTGCTTGTTTTATGTTGGAGACAGAATTTTGGTAGCGTAGGCTGGCCCCAAACTCAAGCTCCTTTTGTTGAGCCTCTCCAGTGCTGGGATCACAGGTATGCATGACACCCAGCCAACCTCCCCTCCTACAGGAACTTTAGGCCAAAGGCCAAAGCTCCCTGAGATGTTTGTATCTGGAAGCTCCAGGAAACCATAGAGTTTATGATCAGCATCTTTTTTCTGCCTCATGAAGTCATGGAAAGGACAGGGTGAGATCATATCAGGAAACAAGAAAGGAGAAGGCCGGTGGCAAGGATGAGAGATGGGTTAGAGAGGCCCGTGCCAGAAATCTGAGTCATTGTAGTAAGGTTAGTGAGAGCTGCAGAGACCAGGAGAAGCACTGCACCCTGTCTGGGGCCCTGAGACTACCCAGAAGGACAGACTGTGAGGTTTCCTGTAGGGTCCAGAATTAACTCTCAAGTGACCTGAGCATGAGACGTTGGGGATGCCCAGAGTAACAAGTAGAAAGATTCAGAACTCAGGGTGAGCCAGAGCAGAGTGGCTGGGGCCTGGGTTTCTCTCTCTCTTTCTTTCTTTTTGGTTTTTCTGTGTGTATCCCTGGCTGTCCTGGAACTCACTCTATAGACCACACTGACCTCAAACTCAGAGATCTGTCTACCCCTGTCCCCTGTGCTGGGATCAAAGGCGTGCGCCACCACCATGCAGCTTGAAAAGTTTTTAAATTACACAAAAGTGTGAGACTGGTACCAGAACTTTATTTACCTTCTTTTGTTGTTGTTGTTATTTATTATTACTGAGACGAGGTCTAACTATGTAGCTCAGGCTGGCCTTCAATGTAATGCATAGCCTAGCCTGGCTTGGAACTTGTCATCTTCCTGCTTCAGCCTCCTCAGTGCTGACATTATAGGCGTGCGTTACCGTCAAATTCTTGTGTTTCCTCCCCAAGGGTCCCCAGATGTAGTCTATCATGTGTATATCTGTTTACCCATGTATATATTTATAAATCTTTGTATGTATCTATGTTTCTATGTTTCTATCTATACATCAGTTTATCTGCGTATCTACAAATACATCTGTTTTCTACCTGTCAATACAGCTATCATTTATGTACTCATCCATCGTTTTTCTACCATATATCTCGAGCTATTCATCATCTACCTAGGCCTTTTCCACTCATCTATTAGCCCAGCCTAGGCTTCAACTCCCTACCTAGCTGAGGATAACTCTGAACTCCTGATCCTCCTGCCTCCACTAAATAGATTCAGGGGTTACAGGTGTACCATCATGTCCATGCTGGGATGGAACCCAAGGGCTCACTCATGCTGAGTGAGCACTCACTCTATCAGATGATAACCATCTTCCTGTCTATCTATCATCTATGTTCCACCCATCGATCTATAAATCATTCTATTCGTCATTCATCCACCCACCCACCCACCCACCCACCCATTCACCCATTCATTTTAGTAACCCAGGCTGGTCTTGAACTCCCGATTTTCCTACCTCAGTCTTCCCAGTACTGAGATTATATAGGTGCCCATCACCATACCTGTGTCAGAATTTACTTCTAATTCTTATTTCTGCTTTTAAAAAGAATATTTATCAGTTTTATGTATATATGTGTCTGTTGAGTGTATATATGTGCACCAAGTGGTTATGGGAGTCTGCAAAGAACAGCTGTCAGATTCTGCCATTGGAGTTCTGGACAGTTGTGAGCTGCCACAACTCCAGTCCTCAAGAGCACAAGAGCAGCAAATGCTTTTAATGGGTGACCCATCTCTTCTAGTCTCTCTCTCTCTCTCTCTCTCTCTCTCTCTCTCTCTCTCTCTGTCTGTCTCTTCCCCCTTCTCTTGTTTGTTTTTGTTTTTTGAGAAATGGTTTTATTGTGTAGCCCTGACTGTCCTGGAACTCACTCTGGAGACCAGGATGGCCTTGAACTCAGAAATCTGCCTGCCTCTGCCTCCCAAGTGCTGGGATTAAAGGCATGTGCTGCCACCACCTGGCTAGTTCTTATTTCTTATTCTGCCTTTGCTAACCTCAAATACTTTGCCTCTGCTTCCAATCTGAGTCCCAAAACTTACAGTTTGGGAAATGGGTGGATTGCTGGGCTATCAAAGAGATAATGAAGGAAGAAAAGGAGGCTCAGAGCAGGAGAAATTTGCAGAGGAACCTGTGTGCCCCATGTAGGTCTGGACCCTAAGGGATGACTCCAAAGCCAGTATCCAAAGGACAGCCTGTCCTTAGCTGGGAGTGGAGCCTTTGCCTGCTCCCCTCCTATACTAAGAGGTTAGGCTATTTCTTCTTCTTCTTCTTTTTTCTTTTAAAGATTTATTTATTTATTTTATGCATATGATTACACTAGGGCATCAGATCCCATTACAGATGGTTGTGAGCCACCATGTGGTTGCTAGGCATTGAACTCAGGACCTCTGGAAGAGGTCAGTGCTCTTAACCACGGAGCCATCTCTCCAGCCCTCTGTTGTTGTTGTTGTTGTTATTATTATTATTATTAAAGACAGTATCTTATTTTCTTTGTTGGTGGCTCTGTCCTGTCCTAGAGCTCACTATGGCAAACAATCTGGCCTTAAACACACACACACATCCCCCTGGCTCTGCCTCCTGAGTTCTGGAATTAAATGTGTATACCACCACCACCTGGCATCTGTTCAGCATTTTGACTAAAGAGAAAATTTAATAAAATTTTTTCTTGAGGCCATCTCAAGTAGCCCAGGCTGTTAATGAAGATCACTATGCATCTGAGGATGACCCTGTTGCCTGTGTCTCCCAGATTCTGGGGTGGGAGCCTGGGGTAGGAGCCACCATTTCTAGCTTTATGTTGTGATGGGTTTGGAGCCTGCAGCTTCACGCTTTGAGCTTGGTTTTCTGTAATGCAGGTGACCATTGAATGCCTCCCTATCCTACCTCCTGCTACTGAATGCCAGGATTATAGCCATGAGTCACCATGACTTCTTTAATACAAGATCTTTTAACGGAGTGGCTCTCAACCTGTTGTCTCAACCCCTTTGGGGTCCAAACAACCCTTTCACAGGGGTGGCCTAAGACTATCAGAAAACACAGGTATTTATGTCATGATTCATAGAGTAGCAAAATTACAGTTAGGAAGTAGCAACTAAAATCATTTTATGGTTGAGGAACTGTATTAAAGGGTCACAAACTTAGGAAGGTCGAGAAGAAAACCTCAAACCCACAGATATCTGTCACAGTTCTCAAAGGCCCACATTACCCAATATGCCTATATATCATGGCCACATTGTCATCCTGTGGAAACCACCCCACTGAGGATGCCAACCACAGAATAAAGCTTCGCTGCCAACAATGAGGTGTTTCAAAATTAGATGACATTGTCCTGTCTTTATTTCAACTTTAGATTGTTGTCCAAATTCAGGGCACACATCTATAATCCCAGCATACAGGAGGTGGAGGCAGCGGATCAATAGTTACCATCTTGAGCTGTATAGAGAGTTTTAGGGCTAGCCTGGGGTACAGTGGACTCTGTCAAAGAACTAAATGACAAAGAAGTAACAACAACAAAATTATTAGTGTGCGTGTGTGTGTGTGTGTGTGTGTGTGTGTGTGTGTGTGTGTAGTGTTTGACCACATAGGTCAAGCTATGACTTGGGACAATCCTCATACACAGTTTGAGTCTTTAAAATACATCATTGGGAGCTGGAGAGGTGGCTCAGCAGTCAAGAGTACAGTTCCTACCACCTATGTAGGGTAGCTCACAACTAGATGTAATTCCAACGGGTTCAGTGCCTTCTTCTAGTCTCCCAGGGCATCTGCACTCACACACACACACACACACACACACACACACACACACACACACACAGTGAGAGACTTAAAAAAAATCACATCAGCTGGGCAGTGGTGGCAAACACCTTTAATCCCAGTACTCAGGAGGCAGAGACAGGCTGATCTGTGAGTTTGAGGCCAGCCTGGTCTACAGAGGGAGTTCCAGGACAGCCAGGGCTATACAGAGAAACCCAGTCTCCCCTGCCCCCCATACAGTACTGATGGTAAGATGGTTTAGCAGGTAAACCCCTAAAGTCTGGTGACCTGAGTTCTATCCTAGGACCCACATAAAGGTTGAGGGAGAGAACAGACTGCACAAAGTTACCCCCTGACTGCCACGTGTGTGTTATGGCATGCACATGCATACATATATAGACAGTGATAAATTAAAAAACCACCACATTGGTCAGTCATTGAACGCCTTTAATCCCAGCACTCAGGAGCCAGAGGCAGTTGGAACTCTGTAAGAGCGAAGCCAGCCTGGTCTGCAGAATGAGACTCTTTCTCAACTCCATCACCTCCCACCCCACTTCAAATACTAGCCCAGGTTTGGAGGGCCTTGCTTGTAGTCTCAGCATTTGGGCAGCTGAAGTAGATGAACCAGCATGATTTCAGTTCTTGGGCTACAGAGTGAGTTTAAGACCAGTTTGGTTGACTTAACAGAGAACCTGTCTCAAAATAAAATCTACACACTACACTGGTTTTATAGGCCTTCAGCATCCCTTGGTAGAGTTGAGACTCAGAAAGATGGGCAATTCTCCAGTCCCCTAGGAGTGTGTTTACTGACTCACACAATCTACCTGCTTGATTTGCTTAGGACCTCGTACATAACAACAGCACTGAAGACATCTATGGTCACTATGATGGAACCCTAAATCCTGAGACGCCTGTGGATGGCATTTCCACTCCGGAGAGGTCACCTGGGGATATTGCAGCCATTACCATCTACTTGGCCGTGTTCTTGGTGGGAGTTCCCGGGAATGCTCTGGTGATGTGGGTGACAGCCTTTGAAGCCAGACGTACCGTCAACGCCATCTGGTTTCTGAATCTGGCGGTGGCCGACTTCCTCTCGTGCTTGGCACTGCCTATCCTGTTCACATCTAGTCTAAATCATAACTACTGGCCATTCGGCGCCAAGGCCTGTATAATCCTGCCGTCACTCATCCTGCTCAACATGTACGCCAGTATCCTGCTGCTGGCCACCATTAGTGCCGACCGTTTCCTGCTGGTGTTCAACCCCATCTGGTGTCAGAAGTTCCGTGGCACTGGCCTGGCATGGATGGCCTGTGGAGTGGCCTGGGTCTTAGCATTGCTCCTCACCATCCCATCCTTTGTGTTCCGGGAGATATATAAGGACCCCTTCTCAGATCACATTCTATGTGGTGTTAACTATGGTAAGGGTGGGTTCCCCAAAGAGAAGACTATCGCCATCTTGCGGCTGATGGTGGGTTTCGTATTGCCTCTGCTCACTCTTAACATCTGCTACACCTTCCTCCTGCTCCGAACCTGGAGTCGCAAGGCCACGCGCTCCACCAAGACACTCAAAGTGGTGATCGCCGTGGTCGCCTGTTTCTTTGTCTTCTGGCTGCCCTATCAGGTAACGGGGGTGATGATAGCTTGGCTGCCCCGGTCCTCATCCACCTTTCAGAAGGTGGAGAGGCTGAACTCCTTGTGTGTGTCCCTGGCCTACATCAACTGCTGTGTTAACCCTATCATCTATGTCATGGCTGGCCAGGGTTTCCATGGACGACTCCGAAGGTCACTCCCCAGCATCATACGAAATGCTCTCTCTGAGGACTCCTTGGGCAGGGACAGCAAGACTTTCACTCGGTCCACGATGGACACCTCAACCCAGAAGAGTCAGGCAGTGTAGAGGAGATGCCACAACTGGCCTAGCTGCTCCTTTTCCAGCCCTCCTTCCCCTCCCTCTCCTTCTTCCTCTTCCTGCCCTTCCTTTTCTTTGCATGCTTAATTTTATGTGATTCTCTTTAAAGTTACCCTGACTAGCCCAGGATCCTTGCGAATGCTGAGATTATAGGTATAAATTCCTTTGAAGAGAAACATCACATTAAGATATTACTCTGGCTGGGCAGTGGTGGCACACGCCTTCAATCCCAGCACTTGGGAGGCAGAGGCAGGCTGATTTCTGAGTTTGAGGCCAGCCTGGTCTACAGAGTGAGTTCCAGGACAGCCAGGGCTACACAGAGAAACCCTGTCTCGAAA